>JAWDJD010000003.1:363957647-365157647 GCA_035047305.1 Bradypodion pumilum
TCAGGAGGCCTAAATGCCATCCTGCATATCCTGCAGCATCCTGGGGCTAACCTGTATTAGCAGAGCCCAGCAAGTATTATGGAGAGTATTGTATTAAATGTGGTAGTGTGTGGCTTATGGCTTAACTCTTGTCTTACCCTATCTTCCAAAGAACAGGCATTGTTGATGAAGTAAAGATGTTTATTGTTCTCGAAGCATTTTGAAGAAATAACAGTTCAGTTGTTGGTTCAGGATACAAAATTACAGAATACAAAAATACTAATCAAAAAGGACAGTTAGGGAAATCCACACTCAGGCCTTCCCCCAGAAACAAAAGGAAAACCTGACTACTTCTAAGTAATCATGTTGGGTAGGACTAGGGACTTTGGTGTAGCCCCCAGAAACCCAAAACTCAAACTAGAACTAACTCCCAAACCCATGTGCCTATAGGAGAGACATGAGCTTAGTCCTCCTAATTAGCATACAGCCAATTAGAGCCCAGGGTTTGTATAAACAACCACTGGTTCCCATAACAAATGTCTCATGTTCCCAGGCTCGGGATGTTGACGTGACGGACATTCCAGACCTGGAGAAGAAGACAAAACATAGGCCTGAAGCTTTGAGAAGCTTCTTCTAAGCCTACCTGCTTGATAAGCGCAGCAGAAAGAATTATGAGGCCTTTGCAAAGAAGCAAAGCTATATTCTAAGACAGTTTAAAAACCAAAGAAACTCCATATTGAATAACTTGTGACCCATTTTATCACACCCTCCCAGTATCATACTTCCTCCTGCATGACATCACTTGGTTTCTATTATCGATCTTCCTTGGAAAGGAAGCTCAGTAGTTTAGGTATCTGGCTGCAGAGCCAAATAGTTTGATTCATCACTGTGCCTCCCATGAGAAGAGCCACCCTGTGCAGCCTTGGGCAAGCGGCACGGCCGCAGAGTTGCCCCATAAGAAGGAAATAGAAAACCACTTCTGTGTATTCTCTACCCTGAAAACCCAGAAAAGGGTTGCCATAAGTCAGAATTGATTTGTCAGCACATGAATATTTTTATTTATAGAGTATTCACAGCCTTTCACACAATTGTGTCAGTGAATTTTATAACCTTAAAGCAAATCAGCATTATTTCTGCATGTGAGAGGGAGAGAAAGGGAGAGACAGAGACAAAAAAGACAAGTATATTAATTGCAAAATAATAATTAAAAATCATGTCCATCTAAAGATCAGTGAAGCATCCATCTGGCATATGTGGATATTGGAAGTACATTTCTATGGCTGATTAGCAGGTCACATTATAATAGTACTTGCTATAAATCTTACTGCCAGGCTTATTTTATTTCCAGTTCATGAACGGTTAATTAAATATAGTAGAATTAAAGGAAATCAATATATGGATTATGAAATTAAGATTTTTTTAAAAAATAAAAAATTACCCTATTTATTCGTGTATAACGCGCAAAATTTTATACCAAAAAAAGAAATCAAAGTTGGGGTGCGCGTTATAAACGAGGACTGGTGTCCCACCCCCGTCGCGAGCCTCTTTTACTTCCTTTTTAGAATTGGGTCGGCTGTCTATTGAAGGGGAGGCGGGGGTGTGGCTTTGAAGAAATTGACGGGATCTGATTGGGTGGCGCGGGAGACGAGGCGTGGCCCGGAGGTAGCTCGCAGTTCGAGCGAGGCTCCTGGGGGTCGGAAGTGCTCGTTTCGGATTGCATTTTCTTTACCCTGCAACAGGTGGGTCTGATTATCCCCCCTCCCTCAATGTTTTAAGGCGTGCTCTTATGAACAAGCTTTTTCACCGATATAATTTTATACCGAGGTTTCATGGAAAATTAGGGGTGCGCGTTATACACGAGTGCGCGTTATACACGAATAAATACGGTAAGGATGTGTGTTTTGAAATAAATGATGTTCCTTAAAGAAAGAGAATATCATACACTCACACTAAGAGAGTCAGGCTAAGACTGTGATGAGCCATCTGCTCTGCCCCAAACCCTAAACCAGGGGTGCCCACACTATGGCCTGGGGCCGGATCAGGTCCCCGACGCCAAGTCATCTGGCCCGCAAAGCCTGCGTCACTCCTGGAAGCGGAAGTAAAATGCGCCAGATGACTTGGCATCAGGGACCGGATCCGGCCCCTGGGCCATAGTGACCTGCTCTCTGAACCACATGACCGGCCCACAGCCCAAAAAGTTTGGGCACCTCTGCCCTAAACTGACACAAAACATTTGTGTGTGCACAAACACCCCACTGTATGCCCCACTTCTACTGGTGCTGATCTAAGGTAACAGGCCATGGGTAATTTACAAGATGTTGGATAGTCATATGTATGGTCACACACCAGATTGTGCAACTGAGATGTACCTTGTGAATTAGCAATGATAAATTGAGTAAAATGTATATGAACACTTGTAGGATTCCAGCCACACAGTCAAAGGAAATCCTCTTTTTTCAGGATTTTCCCTTGCCCTGACCAGAGATGCTGGAAGTTAACAGTGATGGTGAACCTTGGCACTCCAGCTGTTCTGGAACTCCAGTTCCCAGAAGCCCTGATCAGCAGGAGTGCTGACTTGGGCTTCTGGTAATTGAAGTCCAAGAACACCTGGAGTGCCAAGGTTCACCATCATGGGCCTAGGATTTTGAGCTGCAGCCCCTCCCTTGTGGAAATCATCTTCGAAGCTGCCCTGGAAGTGAAAGATTAATAAATCATTCATGGCAGAGGACTGAGATATACACACTGGTATTTATTACTTTTCCTTTTATAGTATACATTGCACAAACATTGGAAACAAAGAGATAAAGAAATGTTCTCACAAATGCATTACACCCTTCAAAAAGACTAGAAACATACCAAGCCATATAGGACATGAGAGTCATGCACTTAAGCGTGGGCTGTACTAGCCTAAGATATTCTACTACCTGAGGAAAACCAGCAAATCTATTTTACCATTCTCAACTTTCTCACTCAATGACCTCAGGCATGTCAATACTGCCCAATTAACCTACCTCCCAGGATTGTTGTGGGAATGTCAATGGGGAAAACTTCAGCAGAATGTAATTCACTTAATGCAACATAGCCCCTTCCAGCTCATCCAGTTATGTTAAACTTTTTATGTTCCCAACCTTTTTATGGCCATACCCCACCTAAGCATCTCTAAAATTCTGATCCCCCCCCATGACATATAATTGTTATTATTCAAAAAGTGAATTCCTGTTCACATGGAGGGAGCCTGAAAGGCCATTCACTGTTAATAACTCATTCTCAAATTGCCCCCCTGTGGAGCATGTGCCCCATGTTGGGAACCACAGTGTTAAAGCTTTTCCATGTTTGCTAAGGCTCCCAATTGCCAGGAAACAGCAATTTTTAAGGGCCTCTCTCCTAGCAGACATGTCATAAGACACTGCAGAGATTGTACAGTATTATGAAGTGGACTTGATCCACGAAAGCTAACATCAAGATACAGCAGTTAGTCTTCAAGGTGCCACAACATTTTTGTCTTTTTGTTTCACTTCATTTGCTCTCTGATATGCTTGAAACACAGACTAACACGACACGACTACCATTTCAAAAAACCAAACATTTCAAAAACTTTAGCCTTTTCTCAAGGGTCAGTTTCCCAAACCTTTGCTACAGAGACACAATTTCATGCTTCTCTTAATGGGAGTAAGAGAGACACTCGGCAGTAGCGTGGAAAAGAAGTGTTGATCCCCCTTTCCTTTCAATGGAGCAGAAGGCTGAAGGTGGGTGGATAAGACTCTCTGAATGGTGACAAAGGTCTTTAAGACACCTTAAGTCGGTTTAGTGGTCTGAAGAAGGTTTAGCAATTGTGTTGAACAGATGTCAGATGTCGTACCTCAGTCAAGTCACCTTATCATATTTATGGATTTATTTATTTATTATTTCCTGTTTCTCATTAATCATATCAGGAAAACATAAATATTCTTTTTAAAAGTTTATGAAGGTTGATTTTATGGAATAAAATAACAACAAAAATCTATTTGACACATCTTTTGAAAATGAAGCTTAACGATCCAGGAGCCCATAGCCAAGTGAAGAGGGGATGCACTGAAACAATTTTCAGGTAAACCAAAAAAAGCATCAGACTGAGTGGCTGTGGGTCAGGGGCCCTGGGCGCTACCATCTTTGGAGCTGGATGGAGCTCTTTTGCCGCAGACAGACCTGGTGCGTAATTTGGGGGTCCTCTTGGACTCATAACTCCTGCTCGATGAGCAGGTAGCAGTCGTGGCTAGGAGGTTTTTTGCACAACTTCGTGTCATTCGCCAATTACGCCGGCTCCTGGAGCGGGACTCCTTTATGGTCACACACGCTCTGGTCACCTCCAGACTGGATTATTGTAATGCGCTCTACATGGGGCTGCCCTTGATGACCATTCGGAGACTGCAGCTGGTTCAGAATACAGCTGCTCATGTAGTGAAGGGGTGCAGGCGTTATGCCCATGCCTCACCCCTGCTACGGGAGCTGCATAGGTTGCCAGTGTGCCTCCAGGTGCAAGTCAAGGTGCTGGTAATTACATTTAAAGCCCTACATGGTAGTAGGCCAGGTAGTGGGCTAACAGTACTATAGTTAGCTTCCTTTGTGGGTTTTTTTTTTTTAGCCCTGGCGGCACAGTGGTTAAACTGCTGCCAAAACATTGTGAGTTTGATTCTGATAGGGATCAAGGTTGACTCAGCCTTCCATCCTTCCGAGGTTGGTAAACTGAGGACCCAGCATGCTGGGGACAAAATGCTAATTACCTTGTGAACCACCCAGAGAGTGCACCAAGCACTATGGGGCAGTAAATAAATGCAATTGCTGTTGTTATTGCTTGTGAAACCCAATGCAGTAGAGATACAGTGCACTGGTTGTTAATTGAATTTAACAAACAAAACAATTTGTTTATAGGCAAAGAGCCAGCGGCTGCAGATATTTCCATGGGCATGTGGCAGGCATGACTAGAAACTGGAGTGCACAGAATGCTGTTTACCTTCCCTCTGAAGTGGTACCTATTTATCTACTTGCAATTTCTTGCTTTCGAACTGCTAAGTTCACATGAGCTAGGACAGAGATGGGAGCTCACTCCATTGTGCAGCACTTGGGTCTCAAACTGCCGACCTGCCGACTTTTCAGTCGTCACGTTCAGCGTCTTAATCACTAAGCCTCCACAGTCCTCTGTCAGCTCTAGTCTATGGCTTATTAGCAGCAGCAATTACATTTACAAATCACTCTATTGCGCTTAGATCAGAAGTTCTCAACCTTTTTTAAGCCGGGGGCCGGGTCACGCTCCCTCAGACAGCTTCGGGGGCCGGATGGCCATTTCCCCCTTCCTCCATTGCAGATTCCCCATGCCCTGCGGGGCATGGAACGGCCCGCCAGAGGCCACCGCGGTGAGAGAAGCTCCCAGCCCGTGGGTTCTGCGGCCGCCAAATTAAGGGGGGGTGAATAAAATATAGGGCTTGATTCACCCAATTACCGTGACCTGACCTACGGCGCTGCCAAGTAAGCAGATAGCTGACTTCTGTGAAACATTAAGTGTATAACTCAATCTCCCGGCTCCGGGGAATATCCCTGGCGCAAATAAGCCATGTTTACCCTTGCTTAAGCCCTACACAATGGTCTTCCTTGCCCCGTGTTTACCCAAGTTAATCAACTCCCCTTTGAGGAGTTCCCCATTAACCCGTGTACGTGGGTGAGGTAATTTTCCTGTCCGATGACAGTTTTGCCACCGTTGCGCTTTCTTCCCTATAAATGATGTTGCCTTTTTCCAATAAAGTACTGATCTGATCTCGCTCCTTTTGCCTCGTGTCGTCACTTGATCAGTCTCCTCCCGGGCATTAAGGCCACCCCAGTGGCCCCAATTCCTACATCTGGTGACCCCGACGTGATTTACTCGTGAGTAAAGCGGCCCAGGAGAGGTCTACTCACGAGTAGCGAACCACGCGGTCGGGTTCGACGCTTGAACCGCGACCCGTCCGCCCGGAGGACAGCGCGGCGCTCTGGCCGGCAGCCAGTCGGTCAGAAGGACGGCCGGCGGCGAGGCATTCCAAGAGAGGCATTCCTGCACCTTGCTCCCGGCTTTCGGGGAGACTTGCGCCAAAGGGAAAAACGCGTTCCGCTCAGGGCAGCTGTGAGCCCCTGACAGCGCAGAGGCCGCCGAGGGCCCGTGGCAGGAGGCCACGCTCCGAGCTCCACCCAGACGATCGTCGCCGAGACCAGTTACCTTGCCCCCAGACGCGTCAACCCGTCCCGAGGAGGAGACTTCGGAGGACCACTCGCAGGTAATATGGGGACCTGTTCTCAGGGACAGAGTCCGTCCGCTAGCCAAAGAACTCGTGAGCAAGAGTTCAAAATCCTGGCCAGGGTATTTCAGTTACGCTTTCACAGCAGGGAGCTAGCGAGACTTTTGGCGTACCTTAGGGAACACTGCCTGCTTTACCCAGAAGTAGGTACGTTAACCCTACAGCTCTGGGATCGGATAGGAGACTGCATTCAGCAACCCCCGAAGGCCCCAAGAGGGATAGTTAGCACATGGAGGAAGTGTAGGAGGCTCTTAGAGCAGATCGAGCCAGTCCGGATAGAAGCGGAAGAACCCCCGTTAGAGAAGTCATCAGTCCAGCCAGTCGAGCCGACTGCACCCACCGCACTCTATCCGACATTCAAGTACCAGCAGAGTAGCGTAGGGAGCCTTCCCGCGGTGACAGCTGCAGACGTCACCAAGGGAATGCAGGGCATGAGAAGCGCAGGCGCTCCTCTGACAGCTTCGGGTTCCCGAGTTACCAAGAGTCCCCTTCAGCGCACAATTGAAGAGGAGATTAGGAAGGGGGAATTGCCAGCAGAAGAACTAGCTGAGCTCAGACAGATATGTCCAATCCGCATGGAAATGGAAGCGCTCACGGGCGCACAGCAGATTGTTCATTCCCCAGTCCCGTATAAGCTGCTCATGGCTATGCGGAAGGCAATTGCAGAAACAGGGCTCCAAAGTCGTTTTACTAGGGGCACGCTTCAACAGGTATGCGAGACCACCATGTGGATCCCCCATGATTGGAAAGCCGTCATGAGGATGATGCTGACCCCTAGCCAGTACATGATCTGGGACAGCGAGTTCCGCCTAGAGGCGCAAACTCGGGCTGCCAGGATGGGAGGCGCGGTGCTTCCTGAGCAGCTGTATGGCTCGGGTAATTTCGAGTCAATCAATGCTCAGATCAACCTGCCTCTCGCCACTCTCGAGATGTCAGCCGAGGCAGCCTTTAGGGCTTATTTTAAGATCCCAGCCACTGGCAAAGCGGCTAAAAATTACACCTCCATTAAGCAGGGAGCCCAGGAACCCTACATGGACTTCATCAATCGCCTGGAAGAAGCCATTAGCAGGCAGATTGATAATGAGCAAGCCCAGGAAGAGCTCATGATTAAGTTAGCCAAGGACAATGCCAACTTGGACTGCCGTAGAATCTTGCAGTCCCTAGGCAATCGTCCTGACTTGACCCTATCGGACATGATTAGAGCTTGCGCCGACATTGGCACAGAATCCTATAAGATGGGTCTGCTAGCGGCAGCGGTGCAAGGAGGGAAAAGACCTAATGGTAAGAACAAAGGAGCATGCCACAATTGTGGCAAGATCGGTCACTTCGCTAGGGAGTGCCGATCCAAGGGAGGCGGGCAAAAATCCAGCCGTCCCAAGGCTCCGAACACCCTCTGTCCGAAGTGCAAGAAAGGCTATCATTGGGCCAGGTATTGCCAGAATTCGGGAAACCGGAACACGGGCATGTCTCTGGCCCCCTGTCCAAACAGAGGCGTCCTTCACCCAGAACTCCCCAGAGCCAGAGTAGAGTCCAACCCCATCCCAGACATTGCGAGGGCGCAGGCCAGCCCCAGGGGCAGCGCGGGGCTAGAATTGACTTGCCAGGCGGACGTCACATGCGACCTGCCAGGCACGGTCTATTCGGTCGATTCTCAGTACATGGGACCCCTGCCCAGAGGCTTTATAGGTTTAGTTTTGCCCCGTAGTGTAGCTGGTGCACGCGGAATTTTCATAATTCCAGGAGTCATCGACTCCAATTTTTCGGGCGTTCTCCAAGTTCAGCTTTGGACACACCTGCCCCAAACCATTCCTAAAGGAGACACCTTAGCGCAACTGATCATGGTTCCTTGTCGCTCGCCAGCAGAGAGCCAGGGAGGGCTCAGTGACAGCTTCGAGTCCCGGTCAGAGGACCGCTCGAGCGCCAGTGAGGCAGCGCAAGGATACCAGGTCTTAGCGACAGTGGAGACCAACATTGAGTGGAAACAGCGCCCGGTTATTGAGGTATTTCTTAATAATCGATCATTCTCAGGCCTGTTAGATACCGGAGCTGATGTATCCGTGATAAGCAGAAGCCAGTGGCCAAGGGAGTGGGCCATTGAGCCGGTCTCCGATGTGTGGGGGGTAGGCGGCGTCCAGGAAGCGTTTAGGAGCCGAGAGTGGGTAGAAGTCACAATCCCAAGGGCTGAGGGCACGGCGGTAATCCGACCGCACATTCTTGACGTGCACATCAACCTTTGGGGGCGAGACATTCTCCAGCAGTACGGTGCTACGCTTACCTTTGGGTAATGGCGTTGCCACTTAAATGGCTCACCGATACTCCGGTCTGGGTAGAACAATGGCCGGTAGTGGGAGAGAAATTGGTTGCTCTCAAGCAGCTAGTTAAAGAACAGCTAGACGCAGGACACATAGAACAGTCCACAAGTCCTTGGAATTCGCCAATTTTTGTGATTAAGAAGAAGTCGGGGAAGTGGCGACTCCTCCACGATCTCAGAGAGATCAATAAATGCATACAGCCAATGGGGCCGCTTCAATGCGGCATCCCGAATCCGAACATGATTCCCGAGGGGTGGGAGATCCTAGTCGTAGATCTCAAGGATTGCTTTTATACAATCCCCTTAGACCCCAGGGACCGGGAGAGGTTTGCCTTTACCGTGCCGGTCGTGAACCACAGTGAGCCCACGCAGCGTTACGTGTGGAAATTTTTGCCACAGGGCATGCTCAATTCGCCCACTTTGTGCCAAATTTACGTTCACGACGCACTGGCAAAGTTTCGAAACCTCTACCCACAAGCCTTAGTTTGTCACTTTATGGATGATATTTTAGTAGCGTTGCCGCAACTCGGCAGCGAAATGTTTTCAGACCTCCAGGCCAGCCTGGGGGACAAAGGGTTACTCATTGCCCCAGAGAAAGTGCAGAGAACCGAGCCCTTCTCATACTTGGGCCATCGGCTTCTCCGCTCTTTCGCAGCACCAGTTTTGCCTCAGATCAATTTACAGGACTCAGTCACCTTGGTAGAATTACAGCAGGTTTTAGGGAACATTAATTGGGCCAGACCGTATTTCCGATTGGATACGGACCTTCTAAAACCGCTCTTCTCGCTGCTAACGCTAGATAAGCAGCCGGCAGACCGGATAAGAATCTCTCGAGACGCGCGCTTGGCGCTCGAGAAAGTGAACCAAGCTCTCAGCCAGAGGTGGGTAGATAGGATCGCCCAGGGGCCATATGCCCCAATCCTGAATCTGTACATCGTGCGATCGGGATCCATGTTCACTGGGGCGCTAGGAGTGGACTCAGAGAAGGGAGCGAAAATAGTGGAGTGGGTGTACTTGCCTAACACCTCATCTCGGAACATTGTTCCGCCCCAAGAACTGGTCTCCGCGGTGATCTACCGCGGCAGGCTGAGAGCTAGGGACATTTCTGGGCACGATTTAGCCAAGATCGTAGTCCCGTTCACCAAGGAACAAATTCAGCAGTTGATGCAGCTAGGTGACTCGCTTCCGATAGCCTTGGAAGGATTCACTGGAAGCTTGGCATACCATTTGCCTAAAGACCCCAGACTCGTCTCGCTTCAAACAGGAACAGTCAGCTTGTTCGAATTGCTCTCGCTGGTCCCACTTCAGGGGGCCAGAACGGTTTTTTCTGATGGCGGACGCACTTATGGTGTCCTGACCTGGCAGGAGGGCGAAGCTTGGCACACGCTGCTAACTCTTCCACAGAAGTCCGCACAGCGGGCGGAGTTGGCGGCCGTGAATCTTGCTTTGCGCACCTTCGCCAAGGAACGTTTAAATATCATAACTGACAGTCTGTATGTTAGGAATTTGCTTCACAGTCTACCGGGAGCTTACATCACTCCCGCGATAGACAAGAATCTGCTTAGCCTGTTTCTCACCGCTCAATTTCATTTGCGAAACCGCACAGAGCCGCTCTATATTGCCCACATCCGCAGTCATCAAGACCTACCGGGTCCGATTTCCGCGGGCAATAGCAGAGCGGACGCGGCGGCAAAGGAAATTCAGCAACGTTCAGTTTTGGGAGTTTTCACTACTCCAATTCAAAGTCATGCCTTTTTTCACCAAAACACCAAGGCACTCGCCAGACAGTTCAATTTGCCACTTTCTCAAGCCCAGGGCATAGTACGCTCTTGCCAGCATTGTGCAGGGGCGCCGGGGGGCCCTCGTGGGGGGTTAACCCACGGGGGACAGAGGCCAATCAGGTGTGGCAAATGGACGTCACGCATGTGCCGCAGTTTGGCAGATGGCAGTACATGCACGTCTGCATAGACACTTTTTCCCAGTTCGTTTGGGCGACGGCGCAGAAGGGGGAGACTGCCTCCCACGTGGAGCAGCATCTCCTGTCCTGCATTGCGGCAATGGGCAAGCCGCGGCACGTGAAAACGGACAACGCCCCGTCCTACTGCTCTAGGCAGTTGGCCACCTTCATGGCCACCTGGGACATCAAGCATACATTTGGCATTCCCTACAATCCGCAAGGGCAGGCGATTGTAGAGCGGGTCAATCGGACGCTAAAGTCCTATATTGACAAACAAACAGAAAGGGGGGAGCCACCAGCCCTCCCCAAGTCACAGGGAGAAGCACAGATGTGTCTCAACAAGGTATTGTTCACTTACAATCACCTTAATGTTTTTTCGGACTGTACGCCGCAGGAGAAGCACTTCCGCCGTTCAGAAGCTCTCCCGCGACCTATGGTCCGGTACCGAGTGCCACCGGACCCATCTTGGAGGGGCCCGGTGCCGCTCATAACCTGGGGGAGAGGGTATGCTGCAATTATGTCTCCAACAGGTGTCGTCTGGATTCCAGCGCGGTGCGTCAAGCCCCATTTGGAACCGCATGGCGTGGACCCAGGCCGACCCGAGTCCGATCCCGGAGATGAGGGA
The DNA here is from genome assembly GCA_035047305.1 of Bradypodion pumilum. Classification (NCBI taxonomy): domain Eukaryota; kingdom Metazoa; phylum Chordata; class Lepidosauria; order Squamata; family Chamaeleonidae; genus Bradypodion; species Bradypodion pumilum. The sequence goes on from JAWDJD010000003.1 coordinate 363,968,822, forward strand.
CCTCACTCTGACCGAGAAGATCCGCCGGAGGAAACGGCCGCCGATGCCCAAGATCACCTGGGGGATGGTCAAGGCTCTTTGCCGTGACGCCCAGGACGCCGTTCAGCGCGAGGAGAAGGAGCCAACACCGGAGAACCTCACAGCTGCAGTTTTTGCCCAGATTCATGCCAACACAGCGGCGATTACCCTCATCCTGGCCCTTTCCTTGCTTTTGGGGGGAGGCGTTCAGGCCGCTCCAATCCAGGCCAACGGCTTGCCGCCTGGTGAAGATCTTTCCGCACGAATGCAGTACAACTTGTGGGAAAGGTTGGCGGGTCTCGTCAACCAGTCCGATTTTTGCTTACAGCAGGACGCTGGTTCTGCATCTATCCTCAGCACCTGTCTCATCCCCGTGTGCCACACTCTGGACGCGCGCACCAAGGATGGCGACTGGTTGTTGAAGGCGTTCTTTGGCCCACACACTCCCACCACCTTCTCAGCATACGCACGCTGGGGGGGATTGCGACTTGCATCAACCTTGCCGGCTGACGCAGCCACTCTTCACACCCCTCGAGTGGCGGTCAGCCCGGACGCTGCTTGTACCCGAATGACCGGCTGCACCTCAGGCGGTCAGACTCGGCGCCGCTGCATTAACCCTGGCAGCGGCAACTGGACTTGTAATAAACCAGAGACACTCACCTCGCTGTACGCTCATGTCACCCTACCTTCAGGGTGGTTTTTCACCTGCAACCAGTTCACATGGAACTATATCCCTGCGAATCTGTCGGACTCAATGTGTTGTATCTGTCGTTTGACACTGTTACTTCCTACTAAGGACATGATTGCCCCAAGCACAAATGTTTCTAATGTCCCACATGTTTCAAATGTTTCAAATGTTTCCCCATTCATACGGCACACGCGCACAACCCAGTTAGACAGCTCTTGTGACAGCAGCTTTAGAGTCATGAGTCCCGCTGAGTATGTATCACTAGCAGTCAGCCTAGTCGGCGTGCCAGGCTTGGCCGTCGGCAACGCACGGAGAATTGGTCGCTTGGCTTGCGGTTTAGCAAAAGCCATTAACCATACCTCCACAGCGATAGCGCTCCTCAATCAGGAGCAGGCAGAACTTCGCCATGCCGTTCTCGACAATCGAACGGCTATCGACTACCTCCTCTTGCTGCACCACCTGGGTTGCGAATCTTTTCATGGAATGTGTTGTTTCAATCTCACTGATAACTCCCGTAAGATCCAAAGCCAGATCACGGATCTCCACACCATAGTTGCAGGCATTACAGAAGGCTCCGCGTGGGGAGCTTGGTGGAGTTCCCTGTGGAATTGGATGTGGTCATGGATTCCCTGGGGGTGGCTGCAAACGGTGCTTAAGGTAGTGGTGGGGATAGCCATACTAGGCATTACGCTCTGTTGTTTTGCTCAGTGCATTCCCTCGCTGATCTCCAAGTGCCGCCCCAGAGAGAAATTCCGTGACGTCATACCCGCTCAACAGCTGATGCCGCTCTTGCGCAAGGTCGCCGGTCAGGTCCTTAGATAGTAAAGAAAGGGGAGATGCGGATTCCCCATGCCCTGCGGGGCATGGAACGGCCCGCCAGAGGCCACCGCGGTGAGAGAAGCTCCCAGCCCGTGGGTTCTGCGGCCGCCAAATTAAGGGGGGTGAATAAAATATAGGGCTTGATTCACCCAATTACCGTGACCTGACCTACGGCGCTGCCAAGTAAGCAGATAGCTGACTTCTGTGAAACATTAAGTGTATAACTCAATCTCCCGGCTCCGGGGAATATCCCTGGCACAAATAAGCCATGTTTACCCTTGCTTAAGCCCTACACAATGGTCTTCCTTGCCCCGTGTTTACCCAAGTTAATCAACTCCCCTTTGAGGAGTTCCCCATTAACCCGTGTACGTGGGTGAGGTAATTTTCCTGTCCGATGACAGTTTTGCCACCGTTGCGCTTTCTTCCCTATAAATGATGTTGCCTTTTTCCAATAAAGTACTGATCTGATCTCGCTCCTTTTGCCTCGTGTCGTCACTTGATCAGTCTCCTCCCGGGCATTAAGGCCACCCCAGTGGCCCCAATTCCTACACTCCATCACATGGCAGTTCCTGGTGTGGTGGAGGCGGTGGGGGCCACATGAAATGGTGCCATGGGCCACATCTGGCCCATAGGTCGCAGGTTGAGAATCCCTGCCTTAGATCACTCTTTGGGCCGGCCCGTACACAATGTAATTATTTTGTCCTAAACAAGCTGGGATTCACTTTAACTTCAATGTTTCTTGTGGATTACCCTCTTTATGTAGTATTTTATATATTTTGCTTACTATCCCCTTAATTCCAATATCCCCTTTTCTTAACTTTAACAACTGTTCCTCGAATTCAGTTTTACTTCTTTCCAAACTAACTTCTCCCAAATATTTACAATTCCACTTATTTAAAAGTGCTATCTCAAACCAATTCAGACTCAGCAGTGTATATATTGCCATTTTCATCTCTTTATTTTTACAGAGTCGTATCCAGTCCCTCAACAGGAAAACATTATTTCTTAGCATTACTTCTTTCACCCTTTCATCTATTTTATTGGGAAATTTTTAATTTTATTGGGAAATTTTTAATATCCTCTACCCCTATTATAGGAGAAATGTCCAGACTTATTTCCTTTTTGACTTTATTCCATGATCTCAGCATTGTCTTCATCATTTTATTTTTGATATTTAATTTTCCCCTATTTTTGCCTAAAAATATATCTTTACCCACTTGATTTAACCCCTTCATCTTCAATTCTTCCCATATTAGCCTTTCCCTCATTAAAATCTTCATAATATTTTTAACTTGAAAGGCTCTGTAATAATTTCTCAAATTAGGTAAATCCAATCCCCCTTCTTTCTGAGATAGATACCAAAGAGTTTTTGTAATTCTAGGCTTGCTTCCACCATTACAATAGTCAGGGGCAGAGTTTGGGCAGGTTCATCACTATGCCTTGACTTCCAAGTAACCCCAGTTCTTGATATGGCTTGGGACTAGACTTTCCATGACTTCCATCCATTTCAAGAAGTGTTTTTCTGTTTCTTTTCATATTATAATCCTGGCACTCTCTGTTTCTTCAGAATCTACAGGTGTTTGAAAAATATTTTGTGTCCTGCAGTTAGATATATTAATATAGGGTGGGTTCCACATGATATGCCAATGCCTTGGGCATATCATGAAGAATGACATAAAGTACAGAATACTCCAACTCACTCTATGAGGGAGGATCCTTTGGAAGAGGGGGCCCTGGATGTAGACAGACCTCATGGGTGAAGAACCTGAAAGATTGGTGTGGAATGTCCTTTGAAGAACGGTTCTGAAGAGTTAAAAACAAGAAGATTCTCACCATGATGATAACCAATATTCAGAATGGATATGGCCCTTGAAGAAGAAGGGTTAGGAATATCAAAATAAACAGACTTCACAGTTGGTTTTCCTTTCAATTTTATGTATTTGCAATATTTCTTCTTATCACTTTCTTGAGGCTCTTACAGAACTGCTGGGCTGTATCATACTCTCAACCTAGCCTTCAACTTTTGGATACAAGCTATGGATATCAAAGCAGTGCTCTTGTGTGTTACTGAAGGACCCATAACTGAATTCTAGACACCTCTGGAAAAATAGAAAAATATCATGGAGTTTTGAGAATGGCAAAGATGAAAAATTAAAGAGAAATATCTGGAGGTGAACCCTCATAGTCCAGCAATTGAAGATATTGTAACAAGATTTCCAAATATAAAATACAGTTGAAAGCATATCACTAGGGCAAACATTGCTTTGTTTAAATAGCTACAAAAAAGATTTAATTCTGGATGCAACCTGAAAATCATAAAAGCTGTGTTTTAAACTTTTTTTTTTGATGATGTTCTGCTTTCTCTACTAAGTCATTTCAATTCAGGCTGAAAAGACCCAACCTTGACAGTGTTAAAAAGAAACAGAAAAGGGCATAATTCTTGCTGGAGCTTTAGCCAGTGTTTAATTGAAGATCTTCAGCCAAACTCACCTACTTGACATTCCACCCACATAAATGTTTGAACTTACAGAGTGTTGTCATCATTCTTGCCAAGCGGCTTAACAAAGCTTACCTATTGTATCAGATCCCAAGCATCACCTAGGATTAAATCAGGTGTCTGTAATTGGTAGCGGGCTGAAACTCAAATATGATCAGGCAGAAGGAATATTATTACTTTACAAATGTAATAAAATAAATAAATAAATAAAGTGATCCCTCTTTTCAGAGAAAAAAGCTTGGACTGGTGTGCACACCCACAAACAATAAGAACAACAGCTTGTCCCTGCACTACTCCACAATATAATATGGTGGCGCCATGATGTAATTCATGGGACTCAATTGTCCATTTATGCATTTGTCTTTTATTAGAGAAGACTAAGACTTTAGATTTCTCATAATTGAATATTAATTGTTCTTCATTACAGTAGGAGGCCAGGCGTCTTAATGCCCACTTCATTCCTCTGGGAGACAGGGAGAGGAGAACTGCGTCATCTGCATAAAGGAGAATTGGGAGGTGTTTATCAGCTAGTTTGGGGGCATGAACATCAACTCTCTGAAGAGTTTTAATCAGAGAATTGATGTAAATGTTAAAAAGCAGCAGAGCCAGAATACATCCTTGTTTCACCCCCTTTGTCGTTTGCATGAAATCAGAAAGATCCCCTCCCCGATTGCATCTCACTCTGAGGCCAGTTTTATCATATAATTTGTAGATTAGGAGCAGAAGTCTTTTATCAATGGAGGATCTGCACAGGATGTCCCAAAGTCTCACCCTTGATATACTGTACTGTCAAAAGCTGTCTTAAAATCAATAAAGGCTGCATATAAATTCATACCTGAATGCATACCTGTCAAGTATCCCATATTGGCCAGGATTTCCTGCATTTTAGCACTCATTCCTCCCCTTTCCTGCCGCCGTCCCATATTTTGAACAGCAGGGAAAGGGGTTACTGTGCATACGCACCCATCGCAAAGGGGTTCTGCGCATGTGCAAATGGGTTACTGAGCATGCGCGACTGCGCATTCGCAGTAATTTCCCATATTTTCCAGAGCCACGCTTGATGGATATGCCTGAATGGCTGGTATATTTGTCTGCCAGATTTTGGAGCATGAAGCAATGGTCTATAGTGGAACATCTCAGCTGGAACCCCGCTTGTTCAGGGTCGATTATACCCTCGTCTAATACCCAGGTTTGCAATTTAGAAAACAGATATCTGGCATATAATTTACTAATGGTGTTTAATAAATTTAGGGCTCTGTTTGACACCCCCAAATGCACTACCAACATGGTTTTGAGGCTGGAAGCAGATGTGCCAAGTATTAAGGCCCAGGCCTGGAACAGAATCTTAATCTCAGGATTTAATACCATGTTTGACCCATCAGGTTGGTGCCCTTGCTGCTGTCAGACAGCTACCAATCGTGTTGACACCGTACCTGTGTACAAGAACATCATAGACTCAGCTTTTCTCCTGAATATTGGGCCATATTAACTCTTGTGAAGGCAAAATCATTAGTAAAAGAAAGAATAAGGGACATTAATTGCCAAAATAATATTGCCAACGTTTCAGAGTTCTATCGTCAACATTTAGACAGCCATAAACCCACCATTGCAGGGTATCTTTATAATCTCTCTTTAAACAAATACAGATGGGCCTTTTCTAGAGCTTGTTTTGATGCCTTTCCCCTCAGCACTTTTGGCAGGAAGATTTAAAGGGACTCCTTATCCACACAGACATTTAGAAACCCTGGCCCATGTCCTATTACGATACCCTTTTTATGATATCCCAAGAGATGCTTTAATTGCCCCAGTTATTTCTAAATTTGTGGGCCATAATGATAGATTTTATGTTCATTTTCTTCTAAAGGACGTGGATTTTACACTTACGCATCAGGTAGCCAAATATTTTTATCAAGCCACTCAATTATGTAAAACTTTTAACTAAAGGATATGCTATACTGTTTTACCACTTTTTCTTATTGTTAACAAAGTGTGAAATCTTTTTCTATTATAAAGACTGGTCAAAGACCATAATTGTGTGTGTGTGTGTGGGGGGGGGGCACCAGATTGTATAAATCAGCATGTGCCAAATACTGTACAGTAAGTGGATTTTGCTCTTAATGAATCATGCAGGATTATTACAGGCTGCTGAAAATATCATTTGATTGGCATTGCCCCTCTGGAAGTACAGAGAGAGATGGTAACAAAAATCTACTTCATGGACACCAACCCTTTAGATCAGTGTTTCTCAACCTTGGGCTTCCAGATCACTTCAATTCCCAAAAGCCCTGATCAGCAGGTATGCTGACTTGGGCTCCTGATAATTGAAGTCCAAGAACACCTGGAGGCCCAAGGTTGAGAAACACAGCCCTAGATGACAGCTAAAATTTAGGTTTTCTGCACATATCTTAATCTCTAAATATTAAATCAGCAACACATTTTGTTGAATGAACGAATGAGGAAGAATGTTTCCCACCAAGACAATAAGCTTATATGTGAATGCAATATATGCCCTACCATGTGTACCACAGAAAGTCTAGTAAATGGCAAAGATAACACTGTTGCAATAGTCTGCTTCTGGTAAAAAACATTCTCATCATTTTAATATTTTAATTTCCTTTGAATTTAATTATATCTATATTTTTCATATATATCCATAATTGTAAATTGTAGAAAGAAAGAAAGAAAGGATCACAATCTGATAATCTCCTGGAAAATCAGGCAGTCTTTAAAGTTAGGTGGCTTTCATTGGTTTACATTGATGTTCCAACTTCACAGACCTTGTTCCAAATGACCTTGTTTTCTGAGGCTATGTGACTTTTGGCAATTTCAGACAAGGAATGACCTGGCATTTATTTGCATCATCACTTATTGCTGTTCTTGTTGAAGAATAACTTGCAATATGCATTGGGAACATCTTATCCTCTACCATGGTATATAGTACACATCCCTCTTAGGGGCAGGATTATTCAGTTGGAACCATGCCTGGAAAATGTGGACTAAAACCTAGACCCCTGCAAAATCAGTCATCAGCTTCCATTGACTGCTGCAGCATTCAGATGACATGAATGTAATGGTAGACAATGAGCTCCAGATGGGCAGAAATCACTGTAGTGGGAGAAGGACATACACTGGGGTAGGGAGGGGAGAACAAGTTCATGGCAATTGTCAGTGAACATTGGATTTAGGGTTAAAGGGCTCCTGTGCCTGCCAATGGCTCTCTGATTAGATTATCCCCACTGTCTTACAGGATCCTCAAGAAATGGAAGACTGAAGAAGGCTTGACCTAGATTACAGCAGAGCCTAAATTCTGCAGTTCAAATGAGAAGTGCATTCCCAGATGCTTGTGTGCATGCATAATGTACGCTGGGACTTCTGCATAGGCTGCGTGGGGCTTTGTCCCCTGCTGCCTTATCCTGGATGAATCCGTAAGACTCAATCAACATGTTGCAAACAATTTCTGTATGCTGTGGGAAACGCAGCAAACCTGCACAACATGGTACAACAGAGAACCCAATTGATTTCAGAAGCACCAAGTTTATTGTCCTATGGGAGTACAGAAAGATAAATGAAATAAGCCTTTGGACCAATACGGAAAAGTTCTTCTTCCAAGTCTTAATTACCCATTTCACTTGGAATTTACCAGGCTCACTAGAAGACCTGAGTATTATTTCCTGGAATTCTACTGAGTCCCCCCCCCTCAGTCTCTACATCTGTTGGCAAAATTGATCATTGCGAAGAGCCCCTTAGGCTCTCCTGAGAGGTGTTTAACTAACTGACGTGAGAATTAAAGAGTAAACTGTCAGCTTGAGCGGTATAACCATCTGATCCCTCTGTTAGTCTCACAGTGAGCTTATCAGGCTTTTCATCTTTCCAAACTAACAGGATAAGTAATTCTGGGGCACCAGCCTTGCCATGTGACGAAAAGCACAGTTTCTTTTAAAAATGGGGGGTGGGGGGGATGAGTGGAAAACATCTAGAGGAATTCTGATCATTTGGTTGTTGCTATAGTGCAGAAGAATTCTCATTTTCAGTGAATGCATCAAGTGCCTTAAAGGCTAACAGCAGCTTAACAGGTTCAGTGTTGGAATAGGTTTATCAGCTCAGTGAGATGGGATGCCCTACTGTAATTACCTTTTTTTCAGCCTGTCTAAGAGATGGTGTGGGAGAAGGCCCTGTGATGTCAGAGTGGGAAGGGCTTAAAGACTGGGATAAAAGCTAATTAAGATAAGTTGAATTTTGTATTTAAAGAAAAGTCATTGTAAGTTAGGCGTGTTTTTGATGGGCTAATCGGTATGTGTCTTAGACGCTGCTAACCCAACGACAGTATCAGCCTGAAGCTGGAATCCACACCGAAGGCACAAGTCCTTGGGCACCTGTTGCAAATTGCCCCATTTCAGCACTAAGGGCTTGGCAACGTCTGTAAGTATTGGCAACAAATGTGAAATGGATGCAGATTTTAAAAAATAGGTTTAATGTTACCTTGGGAATAACAGTGTGTTTTACTTTTGGACAGTTCTTCTGCAACAGAGGGTTTTTTCATCATCCTTTAACATTTATACAGTACTTGTATTTTAACGTTTATATTTGTTTTTGATAAATAGCATTGTATTGCTTGTTCTTTCTGTACTTTGGGTTATTTTTCATGCTTTGAACCAATGTAGGAAGGTGAGGCATAAATGTCTAAAGCAAACAACGATACTAAGGTGTTTGCCTTATATGTCTAATTTGAGCTATAATGTCATCATGTCCATGTGATGGTGTTTTTATTGTGGTGCAAGATAAATAAGCTCCCTTTATACCAGCCAGTTAATTTGCTCAAATAACTACTTATGATATGACAGAATGGACTTAAAAGTAAGAACTACAGCTTATGGCTTGAGAATCAAAGTACTGTATGTGTTTGGGAACTCAGTGGGTTTATGAAGTGCAGTGGAAAAGACACAGATGCACACTAAATTTTTAAAGTATAAAAATCCAATATTGTCAGTTGTTTGAGTTAAATTATGTATTTTTATTCAATTTTATTCTAAATTACCCTGGGAAGTTTTACTAAATATTTAATACAATTCAACATTATTTTATTCATAAATACCTTTCACAATAATTTAAATATTTGTTCAGAAACAATAAACATGACTACATTTAGTAGTCCCCCATTCCACTTCAAAAACCCATTGGCCTTTTCCATTCTTGTTATTTCCAGAGGTTTCCTACCACAAGTTTTTCATCAGAAAATTTCTACCAATATATTTCTGTCCCATTAGCAAGTAACAGGTCTTAAAATATATCAGGAAGGAAGGAAGGAAGGAAGGAACAAGCATGCATTGTGACACCTTAAAGATCAATGGCAATATTTTAATGTGAGCTTCTGTGGATCAAGTCCACTTCATCAGACAATACGTAATGCTGTACATGCAAACTGTGTGAGTCCATGTGGCATTTCATATCTAGTACTGTAATAACAAGACCTCTGTTTGATATTGAGCTCTTTTTCTTAGAAGCTTTGTTCTGTAAAAACAACAATGGTTCAAAAACTACATGCCTCAAAATTTATTAAATGTAGCATCTTTTTTCATATATCCATAAATTGTTCCCAGGGCCGGCCCTATCATTAATGTGAGACAACGGCCAGGCAACAGAGCAAACTTTGGATATCATAAAAGGCCAGCAAATTGAAAGCCATTTAATATGTTATTATTGTATTTTTACTGCCAGGTATGGGAGCAAGTGGCTATGAACTCTTATTAAATACTTGAAATGCTTTTGGGCTTTAGAATTTAGGGTGAACAACTAAACAGGCGCACACAGCACAAGCTTATAAAACGATGAAGGATAAATGCAACAATAAGTTGCTGTATAAAACCCACTTCTGTGTCTGGTCATGCCTGCCACATGCCCACGGAAACGTCTGGAAACGCAGACAGCGCTGGCTCTTCGGCTATAAACAGAGATAAGCACTGAACCCTAGAGTCGGATACGACTGGCTTTCAAGCAAGTGTGACCTTTAGCTTTACCTAAACCCCACTTCTCTTGATAAACAAGGCTCAAGCCATGAACAAGAATCCTGTAATTTAGTGAAGGTTTAGTAGGAAATCTGGGGGCACTTTTTCTATTTGCTGCGAGGCACCTTTCTGCTAAGCTACGTCTTTTATTTATCATATCTCTATGCCAACATTCAATAACCATCAGTATGGTTTGCAAAAGACAAAATATAGCAAAATCACAAAAACAGCAGAGTGTAATGAAGCAGTGAAATCCAAAATAAACATTTAAGACTAATAATAGATATATCATGGTCCATACGCTGTTTGATAGACCCCAGGCATGTTTGTAGTCCTGGAGGCCACAAAAAACTGGCCTTAATCCCCAATATATATATTATTTACTCTCTCCAACAAAATTGGAGAATCATGTCTCTAGAGCAGGGGTTCCCAAACTAAGGCCCATGGGCCAGATCTGGCCTGCAGTGCCATTTCAAGTAGCCTCCCACCCCTCTAAGGGCATTCAAGAAACAAAATGTATACCCCTTTGAAGTTTTTGGGACAAAATGGCCACCCCTGACATGCAGGCAGGGCAAAATGGCTATCTGGCCCTCAAAGCTGACAGAGAGTGTGACCCAGTCCCCAGCTTGAAAAGGTTGGGAACCCCTGCTCTAGAGGGCAGGGTTGCTTTCAAAAACCAAAACCAAATGTGCCTCGAGCCTTGTTTTAGGGATAAAAATCATAAAATGTTTGGATAAACAAAAGTCAACTTTTTATATGACTACCACAAGGGCAGAAGGCTGTAAAAATGCCCCCCACCCAAGATCCTGAAATATTTTCCATCCCAGATTTAGTGAGTAAAAGCTTGAGGAAACACCTTTGCAAGTCAAGGAAAATAACAATGTTAAACTAGGTGCCAAGTGAGCCTTTTTGGGAACTAGCTGATTACCCGGCCTTGCTTGGGTTCTTTTTTCTTTAAAGGAAGTATAGTTCTGCTGGCATGTCCTGCCTTGTAGTTCCGTTTTCTTCATCACTGCCTCTGCCATCATTGCCTGCACTGTTGTCACTGGCTGCATTATCATTCTGCTGCCTCTGTTGACACCTCTGCTGTCACCTCCTGTGTTGTTGCTGTGTGTCTTGTGATTTTGCTGCCTGTATTGTTTTGTGTGTTGTTTTGTGTGTATTTACTCCCAGGCCAAACCCATTGCAAGGGACATCTCTATTGTGTTGCTGACTTTTTTGTATTGTATGGCTAGTTTTTGAGGTTTTCTTTCTCGAGCATGAGGTAATTCACTCCTTTTAAGCAACTGAGAAATGTACCCAGCGAATCTCATTGAGTTGAATTGAGCTTTGAGACCCCCACAGTGCTGATCTCGCAAGCCCAAGGTAGATGTGTGCCAATTTTCAGCGAGATTGGCCCAGGGGTGTGGGTTCTTTTAGAGCACATACAAGTCCACACCTCTGTTTTATAGATATAGATGGAGTGTCAGAGACAAGATGCTACAAAAGTCTTCTGCCTCTTCATCAATGAAGACAGCTCCTGTATGGTTCACACTAAAACTCAGAATGGAGTCCTCCCACTGCCACCAACACTAGAATCTCTGACTTCAATGGCTCCTCACCATCAGCCTTATCTAAAATGGCAGGTGACTCAGAGAAGATGCCTAGAATATATTGTGCATCCATTAGAGCCCTCATGGCGCAGTGGTTAAGACGCTGTACTGCAGCCAAAACTGCTGACGTGAGTTCAATCCTGATGGGGATCATGGTTGACTCAGCCTTCCATCCTCCCGAGGTTGGTAAAATGAGGACCCAGCATGTTGTGGGCAAAATGCTAGTTACCTGTAAAACCACCCAGAGAATGCGCTACTAAGCGCTATTAGCAGTATATAAGTGTAGCTGCTATTGCTATAGTCTCAACTGAGACAGAGTAATTGCTGATATATGTTTGAAGCATGAAGAGGTCTGTTTTCCACTCCCTCTACCCCACCCTCACTTCACATTTCATGGACTATAAGCAATTATTTGTCTCAGCTAGAGCAGGGTGAATGAATGGGACACAAGTCACCTGAGATAGGAATCCCATTGATTCAATGATCCTGGCAATAGTTGGCACTAGCAATACGATTAGTCCTGTTTCTCCACTGCTTTCAAATATATAGCTTTAGCTGAAAATTTTTAGTCCTAATATAGCATCTTCAGGATATAGTAAGGAACAGAAATGCCCTTCTGAGGACTTTAATGACGCTCTGATGCAAAATACTATTGTCTGGCCCATCATCATCCTCAGGTTAGAACTTTGCCCTTAAAGAGGGCTTCTGGCAGAATGTGGCAGTGGTTAAGAGAGAATAGTTGATCTACTGGATCAATTGTTCTTTTAGCCCGCAAAATAGAAAGGAATCTTTTAAAAGTCTCATAGGGAGGAAGGGAGTTTCTGCCTTGTTGGAAATGTGGGAGACTGAATCAATGATGTGCTTCCATGGTTGAAATTGCCTTCCCTCCAAGACTGTACATTGCTTGTGGATCCTTTACATTTCATTCTCAAATTCTTCCCTGGATAAGAAGTGAAGTGACACCAGTCTTTGGAGAGCCACAAATATATCCAGGAATGTAGCCGATTTCCTCTCCACCCTCACCTCCACCCCCCAAACCAACCCAAACGAAATGTAATAATAAAGACAGGGGATTCTATCTTTAGATTTCAGAGTGGATCGAGAATTTCCAACTTCAGACAAAGGGAGTGAGTTCTTGTGTGTTTCGACTCTTCCCTCTCTAGACTTAGCTGCCTTTAATAGTCTGTAAAGCCTAAAAGCTCATCTAGGTTTTTGCTGGCCCATTTTGATGTTTATTATATGTTGTTTGTGAGTCTATCACTATTTATAGATTGGCGGGGAAGCACTTTCAGGATTAGAACAGAAGGGCAAAGGTTTAAAGCTTCCCCCACTTCTGCTGTAGTCCTGATCTACATCATATGTATTCATGCCTACCTCTTTTTTTTTTTAAAAAAAAATACCTTAATCAACACATATAAAGTAACATGTAGTCAGACCTTCATTGTAAGTGCAAAACTGGTCTCAGAGTACAATTTATTTATTTATTTATTTATTTAATTGTATTTCTATTGCCGCCCCCTCACCGAGGTGACTCTGTTGTTAAACATGTAGTTTAACAATAAAACTTACAAAGACATTTAAACATTTAAAAAGACTTTAAAATTTCTTTAAAATTCTAAAAATTCTAAAAAGGTTCTTACAATACCATTTGTAAATGGTCTTAACAAATACAGTGTACCAGAATTTGTAAAATTACTTTTAAAAAAGGAATTATATACCATTATCATTTCAGCCCCACTCCATATATTTAGATACTGTGAGGATTGCAGTTTTTAGAAACCAATTCTGTTCACCTTTTTAAAAAAGAAACTATAACCCCAATTTTTTAGGGGGGTTTTTTGTTGTTTTTTTTGGTGGGGAACCTGGTACAAGCCAGTGGCTTGTAAAAAACATATCATCCCACCTCCAAATGCCATAGTGACCTCAATACCTACAACAAAGAAAAATGCAGCAACACAGACCAGGACTGAAGTACAGTATTTGATATTCCTCTACCACCATCTAGTGTGACTAGAGCACTACAACTATAAAAACAACTAAAATGTTATATGAGTTACATCATGTTCATTCTTCTTCTGTGTCTAGGTCAGACCTGAAACTGCCAAAATGAAGGCACTGTTTGGTGAGTTCATTCTGCATGAGAAAGATTAGCTAGCAACACAAGGCTGCCATTATCAGGGTATGCCTGATTGTGGTTCAAAAAATACCACACTCTTCGAGGAGGCTCTTTCTGTGTACTCCATTCACATCCATAGTTATTACATCTTCATTATTGGACTAAAGCATGAATTATGAGTAACTAGATGTGTATAAGTAGCTGTAACCTGTTACTTGTAATTCATGCCTTGGTCCAATAATAAAGATGTCTTTAGGCCAAAAGTTAATCTAGTCAAGTGATGGACTAGATCAGCAGATATGCTGATCAGCAGATGTGCTGGCTTGGGCTTCTGGTAATTGAAGCCCAAAATCAGCTGGAGTGCCAGGGTTAGCCACCAGGGACCTAGCCCCATATACTCTCTACTCAATGTAGAAGGTTGCATAGACTGTACAGACCAGGGGTCGGCAACATACGGCCAGTGGTGGAACTCAGCAGGTTCACCCCAGTTCGCCAGAACCGGTAGCAGAAATTCTGGCTAGCCCCGCCCATCCAAGTTTTGAAATAAAGTACAGTAGTCCTAATTTGGGTGCAACACAGGGCATTCCCCCTGGTCACACCCATCATACCACACCCACAGAGAAGGTAGTAAAAAAATTTGAATCCCACTGCCTATAGCCCTTGGGTTGGATCCAGCCAGTGACACCAAATCAACTGGCGCCGCACCCTCGCTCCAGCTGCCGATGCAATCAGCCACGGACGCGTTTATGGCAGCTGTAAACAGCAGGGGGACCACCAGTTCATCCCTCTCAACTGTCTGAGGGAGCGTGACCTCACACCCAACTTAAAAATGTTGGCGACCCCTGGTATAGACCTGTGATGCTGAATCTTGGCACTCCAGATGTTCTTGGACTTCAATTCCCAGAAGCCTCCGTGAATCCACAAGAATGGGTTTACTGTGATTCATCCGGCCCACGCTGCCATCATCGCTCCTAGAAGTGGAAGTAAAATGCACCCGGATGGGCACGTTCTACTTCCACTTCCAGAAGCGATGAGGGTGGCGTGGGCTGGATGAATCGCAGTAAATCCATTCATGTGGATTCACGGGGCTTCTGGGAACTGAAGTCCAAGAACATCTGGAGTGCCAAGGTTCACCATCACAGATATAGACTACAATTTTGCTACCTGGTTTCTTTAAATAGCACCACTATGTAGTGAACCTACAACTTGATAATGCAACTACAACCTCCCCCCACCCTCTAAACACTTCAGAAAATGAGGATTCAAAGATGGACTTTACTTGTACTTAAAGGCAATAAAGTTTAATGCGAAACAAGAAAGTATCTTAACAGCTGAGCATGGCAGATCACTAGACAGCAAAGTTAGTTTTCTGGGATTTAAGAAATGCTTTCCCTTCAGCCCTTTCAGAGCATAAAATGGCCAAAGAAACACACACTTGGGCTCTCATAACATGATTAAGTGCACACAAGTGCTTTTAGTCCATAAAGATTCTGCCCTTCCACCCCTCGCCTAATAAACCGAGACAGAATTAGCATTGGGTGAGTGGTTCTGCCTGCTGCCAAGAAGGGTTTGTTGAGGGTAAGACTCTCAAAGTAGAGATTAACTTGCCTTCATCCTTATAAAGTGCTGTACAGCCAGGATTTACAGAATAGGATCAGGGAAGAGTCATACATGAGTACAGTCTTGGACAGCTGGTGCATATGCTTTTATACATACCCGACTCGATAGTGCTTAGCTGTTCCATAATCTTTATGGGGTTCGGTCTAGGCTTAGAGGGGAGCACTGACTTTGCATGGTGACAGTTCCCCGTTTAATGCCTGTAATTTTAAGTAAAAAGGACCCTGGCTTGGAGGTGTCATCTAAAAAAGAAACTTCCTGTGGCCCTCCCTAAGATGGAATAGTCCTGCTGGATCAGACCAGTTCCCCACATTAGCCAACTAGATGCTCATGGGAAACGCACAAGTGGGATGTGGCTATGACTGTTCTCTCCCAACTACATAGTATTGATGATGGAGCCAGCAAAGAGGAAACAGGTGTTGCTATGCATCCCTCTCTCTACGGCTCACAGTCAGGATTTCTTACTGGTGTTGTTTTACGTTTGCAATTATGACATCAGAAAGGAAATTCCTACAGAGATGAAAACATGTTTTATCTGCTCCCCCTGTTGTGTTGTGTTGTTTTGATTAGATGTGATTGTTTTAAGCTTAAGGCGACAGCATAGTAAGAACACAGCTGGACTCACCTCGCTTTTGCACGCCTGTTTCACCTAGCACTTTGTCTACACAGCAGCTGTTCTGTTGTATGTCTGAGCAGAACAGGAATGCCATATCTGATGCTGCCGTCGGTACCAGAGACCTTGTATTTATTAATTTCCCCAGCAACTGGTGTTGAAAGGCACATTGGCACTGGAGACAGCATTAGATATAGCCAGGGCTGGCTTAAATGATTTTTCTGCCTGCAATAAAGTTGACCTCTCTGTGTTCAGAATACAAAATATGATCAGAACAGAACACAGACTTACTTGGGAGATGCAGGGCAAGTGATGTGTCTCACACAGTTCTGTCTTCCAGCTCTTCACTATCATTCACTATGTCCCACCATCTGTTGTCTGATAATCTTTCCCTCTACCAACATGCTCAATTTCTGGTTAGAGGGTGGTGGCATATTTGCACAGTTTAATCATGTACCATGTGGAGAACTGCTTGCTACCCTCTGCCTTGAAGTTTCCATTATTCCAATGTGCTGGGTGTTCATGGGTATTTTCCAAAGGTATATAGACTTATTGCAGCAAGCAACAACAACAACAACAACAATTTAGGTACATCTAAAGAACAAGGTGGGGTTCATAAAAGCTTCTTCTTCTTCCATATCCAAATCCAAATATTGGCGATCCTTATGGCGATCAGCCATGAAGACTGTCCTGAGAATATAATGCAGTGGCCTTTCATCTGCCTTCCGCATCGCAGCATGATCCAGTTCCGCAAGTCACTTTCTGGTCCTGAGCCCTTTTGGCACACAAAGTCCTCCTTAGCCCCCAGGCCAGTATTGATGAAGCTGCTGCCCTCCATCATGATGGATCAAAGTGGGATTTAGTCCACTTTTTAAAAATTATTATTATTATTTTAAAAAAAGAAAAAGTAATATACAAAGAAAAAAACATCAATACATAATAAAGGATAACATAAAAATACAAATTACAAGTAAAAATTAAATCACATACTCAAAAATACTGTAATAACAGATAGTGTATATTCATTTTACCTTATTTAAACCCTCTTGTTTAGACACATTAAAATAGTATATGTCTAAACAAGAGGATTTAGTCCATTTGGGGAGCATATCCCTTCCTTGTGGACTTTGGCACCCAAGGCCATTAGTCCTTAGGGTTGTCAGCTTAGTTAACCTGACACTCGGTGTTGAGTTGCTGGCAGTATTATTTACTCTTTTATAATAGCAGGATAACTTGGCCAGACAGGCCAAAAAAAGCTTATATAAAACTTGTAGTCTTTAAGGTGACACAAGATTCTTCTATTTTTTTCCCCTTCTTGCCAGAAACAGGTGCCCTGAGAAACAGAGCTGTAACTAGCATTATTGATTTTGGCATTTGGGGCTTTGCCACCCTATTATTTAATCTTGGGTTGTGTAAGACTGGTTTATACAGGAAGATGGTAGAAGAACTTTGTAAGATGGGGATGTTTTATACTTTGAACCTTTTGATATCAACTGTGAGCTGCCCGGAGTCACTTCGGCAAGGGAGGCAGCAATATAAAGACAGTAAGTAAGTAAGTAAGTAAGTAAGTAAGTAAGTAAGTAAGTAAGTAAGTAAGTAAGTAAGTAAGTAAGTAAGTAAATAAATAAATAAATAAATAAATAAATAAATAAATAAATAAATAGGGAGAAACCCTGAACATACACAGTCCTAATGACTGTTTCATGTTGCACTTGCCTGTTTTGTTTCCTTCTGCATGGGGAAGAAGCAGCTGTAGATAATATGCATGCTCAGGGTAGGCAAATTTGTACTCTTTGAGAGGCAAATACTAATTGACATGTTTGTCATAAATTTCTCACTATGGATCAAAAGTCTGATCCAAGTTACAGCTCCACCTCAAGTGCATCTAATCTTGTCTTTCTCTTCTTCTTCTTTCTCCCTTTCATACAGGAGGAGGTATCTCATCATGACTGTTTTGATTTCTGATGAGTAGCTCAAAATAGTGATGGTATGTTGCATCCAAACCAGATTCTCAGGATCTTCAGCCAATAGGTTTTCTTCTTCCCTGTGCTTCCTTCCTCCATTATTTCCCCATCGAATAACCAGCTAAAACAATTTGCACTCTTCATTTCTTGGCACATGACCTCACTTTCTACATTTTGTATTTCATGATTTCTTGGTCTTTATTCATTCATCTTATTAAAGTTTTCAGTGGTCACCCTTTCAACTCAAGAAAGTCTTAGCATTCTTCAAAAAACCCAAATTTTAAATGCTGCTTTTTCATATTGCCTCTGTTAAAGTCCACAAACTTATGCTATACATTAGAAACAGGAACACCTAGCACCATCCAATGTTCATTCTCGCAGCCAGGTTTTTTTTAAATTGCATATGCCTTTCTTCATCAAACAACATACCAAATAGTCTGAAGATAACATTGTCTCGAGTGCAGCAAGTTTCCTCCTTAGATAGCCATCTGGGGATGAAGTGCTAAATCCAACGTTAAACTGGACTAGAGTGATGTCTGTCATTCAATTCAATGAGATTTAAATGGTAAAAGTTACATGTTCCTCTTATATTTCACTAGCAGAGTTTGCCCGGTGTTGCTGGACTGTTTTAAATTGTGTTGGAAGGTTTTGGTTTTTGGTAATGTTTGTAAAAAAGAGGTTAGTCTGTAATTGTTCTTTTTAAAAAATTTATTTATGCACAATTTCTTTATGTTTTCATTTGTTAAATAGATTGTATTGTTTTGATACTTTACAGTAATAACAACTTGTATGTTGTAATTTTTCTAATGTATGCTATGTGTTCTGCTATAAATTCTCTAACCCCTGGTGTCTCTGCTTTTCCTCTCAGCATATACTTGATTGGTTGAAACTGGCAAAAACACCCAACAGTATAATATGACCCCTCGAGAGCACATGAGAAAGATGTCAGTCCTTGGAGAACAGGGATCCTTGGAAGATAAGCATCTATACCAGTTAGCAAGTGGTATGGCACAAGGTGGTAAGATCACATATTGGGAGAAATTCCTTCTAGGCTCTTTTGGAACCTTGACTATAACCACAATGGACATGATTAAACCTTCTGAACATTTACCGTATTTGCTTGCATATAAGATGCATCAGAGTATGAGACGCACCCCGTTGTTACCAAAATAGCCGACTATAAGCCACTATATACAGTACAAGACACACTCAATTTTTCCAGTGTATTTTAAGGGAGGAAGTGGGTTTTATATGCCAGCAAATACGGTAATTATATGAAGAATTAAAGGTATATTGTCTGATGACAATATCAAACCTCTGGCACAAGTATTCCTCAAAAGCATGCAGATGGTTTTAGTAATTTCAGTGATCATGCTGTGAAATATATCACTTTCAGGAAAGTTGGGTATTTTGTGATCTTATTTTCCATTACATATTTTGTCAGTGGCTGAAATCCAGCTGTACCATTATGCAAAAGGCATATGTTTCAGAGGCAAATCGTTGCAAATTAAGAAATTTCCATAGGTCACCCTTGCTCGAAAGCCAGTCATATCTGACCCTAGGGTTCAGTGCTCATCTCTGTTTATAGCCAAAGAGCCAGCCCTGTCTGCGTCTGCAGACGTTTCCGTGAAGATGTGGCAGGCATGCCTCAAAAGAAAATTTCAAATTTCAAATCAAATATGAGCAGGAATTGCTGTTTACCTTCCCACCGAAGTGGTAGCTATTTATCTACTTGCAATTTCTTGCTTTCAAACTGCTAGATTGGGAGGAGCTGGGACAGAAATGGGAGCTCACTCTGTCATGCAGTACCCAGGAATCGAACTCTGACCTTCCAGTCATCAAGTTCAGCATCTTAATCACTTGAGCCACCACAGTCCCTAAGAAATCTCCATAGACATTATCTATTGCATACAGAATCAAGCAGCTTGGTGACTCCTGAAACTGAGGCAATTCACCTTCCAAATATACATACACCTTTTGTGTCTTTGTCCCAGCTCCTGCCAACCTAGCAGTTCAAAAGCAAGAAATTGCAAGTAGATAAATAGGGACCACTTCAGTAGGAAGGTACACAGGGTTCCATGCGTTCCGGTGTCTAGTCATGCCTGCCACATGACCACGGAAACGTCTGCAGAAGCAGACAGCGCTGGCCCATAACTATACAGGCTGGCTCTTCTCCTAGGAGGTACATTGAACTCCCAACCATACCCAAACCACTGAGCTATCCAGCCAATGAAAGCCAGCTATCAACTTTAAATGCCCTCAATGCTAAGAAAGCAGTCTTTACCATCCCCTGGGTTAATAATGTCCCAACACAAGGATGGAGTTCCATAATCAAAATACTGCCAGTCAGAAAACTCTTTACTCTGTGGTGTGTTCTCCCAAGTCATGCACAGGGAGGGGAGCATCACATGGACCCCCGGACCCTTACATATGACTTGAACCTCACATGCAATCCTACAGAACAAACTTAATCAGTCTGTCTGTCTGTTTAATGTGAAGAACACTACCCTTCTGAGTAACAAATTCCAAGAAACATACGGAAGCAAGTACAACTAATGTGGAGCTGGTGTATTAAAACACACACCAACGAAGGGAGGAAGACCCCAGAGTGGTCCTATCTACACCTCTCTGGCCCCAATCAGGGTCTTTGTGTGTGTGTGTGTGAGGGTAGGATCACTCTTTTTAGGTTCATTTAAAGTATGAGTGATTGCTGGGAATGAACCAAAAGAGAGAGAGAGAGAGAGATAACCATATTGCTGAAATCTACATAGAAAGTGACTCTGGCATATACCACGAAATGAGATGCAATTCTGGGGCAGTCAAGGAAGGGCTGCAACCAAAATTACCAGATTTCTATTTACATGAAGATGTTTTACCGTTTGTGTTAGAACTACGGCAGCGACAAGAAATGATCATGAGAAACCAGATGATGGCAGTAAACCCACAGCTAATGGGAGGAAGCCAGCAGAGAATCCAGGCAATTCCCTCACAGTTTGATCCTCGGTTCATGGAAAGGTATTTATCTTTAACTCTAAAAAAATTGGTTTTGTGCCTGCATTATCAAGCACGTGTAGGAATAACACACCTTCTCTAGATTTCATATTGCTTAAGCATCTTTCAGATAAATACCTTGGGTGTAAATTGCAGCATAAAGTTGATATTTTGTGTCAGAAAAGAAGAGAAAAAGTTGGATGTACATCTGTCTAAGGCATTTCTTGCTAACCTTGTCTAATATTTGTGGGGACAACATCAGAATAGTAATCCTTTTGGCTATGTAAAAAGATGGATTTCATTGACTTTTCTTCTCTGTGTTTTTCTTTTTATTATATGTGACAGTTTTAACCTTTGATTATTGTATTAGATGCCCTGAATGTTCTGCAGATGAGACAAATATTTATTTGGCTTTAGGTAAATGTCAATGGCTGGAGTTGTGGTGGCAGCGGATACAATGATCCAAATGAGGCCCGCAGAAAGGAGAAGGGGTTTAATCCTTTGCTCCCAACACAGTCCCAATCTGGATCTGCCTCCCCAAATCTTTCATGTCAATCACAAGGAAAGCTTGTTAAAGGTTGACTACACAGGTGTTTAGCTTGCGGCTTGGTCTACTGCAGGGATGGGCTGGTTTGCCCCTAAAGACCGCAATCAGATGAGCTCTTTAGTGTAGCAAACTAGCTTACTCCTAGAGTGGTCCTACTTGCACTTTTCTCATCCATCAAGGTATTCAACTTTTTGGTGAGGATAGTATCGTTCTCTGTTGGTTCATTTCCAGCATGTGTGATTGCTGAGAATGCACCAGAAGCCTTCCTCTTTTGATTTGCCATTATTGAAAAGTGGCTGAATAAGAGAACTGTCTCAGGATATTGGTTAATTAAATGTTTCCTCTGCTTCTTGGTAGAAGGGAGAGGAAGCGGGGAAAAAATTAAGATTTCATTAGGACACAGCATCATTTATAAATGTTTCTTTAAAATCTTTTCTTGCCCTTGTATTAAACAGCTAGTCAAAAAACTGCCTGCAGCCAAAACTACTCGCAAATTCAGCTGCAGGCAGGCTCTCAACTATACCTTTAACAGGAATGTATTAGATGTGTTTATTAGGTATATGCATACCTAATACATCCACCTAACTTGTAACATGCACACTTAATATACTTAAAACAATTTTTACTTCTTTAGCCCCTCCATGGATTGAAAGGTGGCTGATACAGACTGGTTGACATATACAGTATATATATTTAGTGTTGACATGGGACTGCGGTGGCTCAGTGGTTAAGAAGCTTGCCTTGTTAGCTGGAAGGCCAGCAAGTCGGAAGTTTGAAACCGGGGTATTGTATGACGTATTGAGCGCCCGTCTGTCTCAGTCTTGAGGACATGAAAGGAGCCTCATTTGGGTGTTCCCTGAGCAAAGTTTCTCCCACAAAAATCCTTTCAACCCAAAATAATTTCTGACATGGAATTATTATTAGTGTTGATACCATAGAAATAGACTGTTGCATAAGGTCACATATTTATTGTTTCAGAGATGCAGTTCTGCCCAAGTTTTCTGTCTGAGCAATCAGAATGCAAACAAAACCTATGTTTATCTTTTGATGACCAATCACAAATCAAAACAAGCTAATCTGCAAGCTAAGGAAGTTGAGGGGAAAAACTAGTGCTACAACAATCCAGAGGTCCTTTTTAACTCTTTAAGATATTGTTACTGTAATAACATCCTAACATCAGTGTTTAGATTGACCCACAACAACTCTCATGTGAAACTGCCTTCCCCTGCCTGGTATTCTTCAAATGTTTGATCCAAAACTGCCATCATCCCTATGCTGTACTTTACAGATGTGAGAGACCCATATTCTGTATGCCTTGATCATGTCTGTCTACCATCCTAGGGATTTGTTACCTTCAACTGAGATGCTTGCACCAACAGACCCTAGGCAGATTCACATAGCTTCCCATCTCGGCCCTTCTGTTCCACAACACACCAGTATGCCAAATGTGTTATCCAATCGTGTTTATCAAGGACCAGGTAAGAGGTAGTGAAAAGCAACATCACAAAATGATAAACTCTGAATGGTGATTACTAGACCAGGAGTTCTCAACGTTTTTATGTCGGGGGCCGGGTCATGCTCCCTCAGACAGATTCTGGGACTGGATGGCCATTTTGCCCTTCCTCCAACACATGGCACTTCCTGGTGTGGTGGAGGCAGTGTGGGGGGGGGGGGTTCACATGAAATGGTGCCATGGGCCACATCCGGCCCATGGGTTGCAGGTTGAGAATCACTGTACTAGATGTTTTTCCAACAAAGGTAATGGGTACACTAGCAGAGATTTATGTTTTTTGATTCTACCTCCCAGGATACCATGATTTCTGGGAATTCTGGAAGTTATAGTTGAAATTTTCACTGTGCAAACAGCTATGACCCACCACAAGCTGGTTTGGGCACAATTCAATGAGTGATCTGAGGGACCATTAATCAGACACTGTAACTCCAAACTTCATACTTGGAAAGGGCTGAGAGGAGAGTGAGCAGAAGACTCTCTCCAGTTATAGTGTGTCTAGGTCGTTTGGAGGCTGAGTTATGCCCCCAATCACTCATTGAATTTTATTTATTTATTTATTGAATTTGTAATCGCCTTAGCAACTCATGTAATTTCCCCCAAACCAGCTGGTGGTGGCCTAAGACTTTTGCACAGTGCTGAGTATAGTGATAAAATATCTAAATGTATTCCAAATGTGCTAATTATCAGGACAGAGGTCATGATTGTATGGTCTCCTATGTTCATTTTTACAGCTCCCAATGTTCTTTTTTAATGCTAAAGATCAACAGCACCATTCAGTACTGAAAACTGGAACTGCAGCTTCTCAGCTGTTTTCATTGCTTTTCTACATTTTTTTTTATTTCAACTTGTTTCAACTCATTTAATGGTGAAACATAATTAGTACCTTGTATTTTGCATTGCATTGCATTTCTGTAACTTGTTTTAATTAATTATGGAAGTCTTCTCTTGAAGTATTTGCATCCTGTTTCTGGCCACCAATTCAGCTGCAAGGAGTTCAGAAGTACTTACTCCTGAAGAACATTTCCTCATGTAGATAAGGCAGTTAAGACACAGAATTTTAAACAAAAATAAAAGCTGTGTGCAAGCTGCGTGTAAGCATGAAATCAATTAAATTATGTTGAAACAAACATTAAAAACAGCTGCAGAGAAAGTGGGCCGGATAATTGTGCTACTAATTTTGGTGGTAGACTGTTCAACTTCAGTTTTCTACAGCTTTTGCTAAAGGAGTGGCTCCCAAATTGTCAGATTGAAAATGAGTCTAGAATCCAGGGTAAAGAATGCTGGTGAATGCTTGTGTATGAGATTACATGATACTTGTCCTTGAATTGTGTCTGTTTCCTGACATGGTTCAAGATGCTGAATCATAGGATGTAGCTGTGATTAAAAGGCTATATTGCCATCTATGGGTGGGGAAATACTGTGTACACTCTAATCCTTGAGAGAAAACAGATTAGGGGTAATCCATATGGGGTCACTGTGACATTTTTGCCACATGCTAGAAATTCTTCACTAGCCACTGCCAGAATCCAGCATACACATGTATCATCTTCTTATCTCAGGCATTATAAATGCATCTTTGTGAACATTTACAGGTCCTTCAGCATTTTTGGAACAGTGTGAGCTTTCTACAAAGTAGTTTTTGTATACACAGAAAACAAGGAGTGCAAAAAGCATTGTGGAGTCTGGTGATGAGCATGCTTGAGTAAATTATTTTGTGCACTACTTTTGAAGATACACAGTAGTGAAAGAAACACCACATTTTCATTGAAACTCTGCAAATATGGCTTTTCATAGCTACAACCTAAACACTTTTACTTAGCCATATGTTCAGCAGAACATGTTTACAAATAAAACATTGTGGCATTCATTACTCATATAACCTACTTCTCCAGCGCATATTAACCTTGGAAAAGAAATTGCTCCTTGCAGTATTCTTCCAGGAAATCACAAGGAACAACAGCAGAATGAATTTCCAGTTGGAATGCCCACAAATGAAATCTGCAATACTTTGAGTTTGTTCATACACATATAAAATGTAGGTGGAAAAGATTTCATGTCCTGGGTAAGCAATGAACATACAGTACTCAGTTTTCCCATAGCAGTACACAGCTAGAGAATTGGCTGTGTACTGAGATGTATGTTTTCCTGAATTTAGTGATGAAAGCCATCTCTTCAAAGAGAATGAATACTCACAGCTATGAATATACACAAAATATAAAGCATTATTATAGGGGAAATCAACCAGGGGAAAATGCAGGTATTCACCCAAACTGTCCACAAAAATCTATACAGGAGGAAAAATGGATATAGACATGCTCATTAACTTTTGAAAACATTTAAAAACAAAATTAATACATTTATATAGGTTTGTGTAGAACTGAAGTGGAAAAATGTCAGAAAAACAACCAACTGGATACAACTTCAATTTTATATGTAGGCAAAGACCACCTGCTACATATGTCACTCCAAAATTCCCTGTTTAGAAGTATGGTACTTC
This sequence comes from Bradypodion pumilum, assembly GCA_035047305.1. Classification (NCBI taxonomy): domain Eukaryota; kingdom Metazoa; phylum Chordata; class Lepidosauria; order Squamata; family Chamaeleonidae; genus Bradypodion; species Bradypodion pumilum. The sequence goes on from JAWDJD010000003.1 coordinate 363,994,296, forward strand.
AGAAACCAGTTTAACACAGTTGCCATGTGTGCCAATCCCTACCTTTATCAGGAGTAATGATTGAACTCTATCATTATTTCTAACTACTGTGTAGCCTAGAATTGACTAGAGGACATTAGGAAGACCTTCTAAATTTTACTTGAAATATGATGGACCCGCATAATCCTAAAAATAAGATAAAGCCAAAGCAATATATTTGACGGGAACAAGAATAGAATATCGTCAAAATAGATCTGCATGGCCTATCTCCCCCTTCCCCCCCCCCGCGCTGCCCCAGAGAATGTTTACTGTAATTTTGTTTTTAAAGGAAGCAACTTCAACCTTGTTCTGATATTGTCAAATTCAGCATTGTCAAAATAGCTGGACGCTCAGCTTCAGCCACAGATTACCCACAGTAGCGCCTACACATGAGGAGGAACTCTGCTTTTTCAGAGTTATCATTTTTTGCATGGAGAAAGCAACAAGAAAGGGGTAGACCTAGTCTTTCCTTCCTAACAATATGCCAGAACAGGGCTTGGGTGATTACCAGATGCCATTAAACTTCTCTGCAAGATGAGGAACTTAGAAATATTAGTTCTGGTGCTAAAACACTGTTAATTTATTGAACGTGCAATGTCAAAATGGTAAAAATAAAAATAAAATTAATTTGTTGCATTGGTAAATTAATATTCACTCTCTCACAGACTCACATATCCAAACACCTCAAAATTACCACACAAGCAATGCATTAAATTAGCATGAAACGATAATCTTTATCCAAAATTAATATAATTGGAATGGATCCTGGAGTTGGTTCAAAGCTTTAATGAAAAATGGGTAAGAAATGAATTTTAATGAATTAGTCCTCTGCTAGCAGGAATTGTAAAATAGCAATACATTTTAAAACGGCAGTCCTACACAGAACTCACAAGATTTACTTCTCAGAAGACCTGACTAGGGTTGATGTTTCTCCATTTGTTTTATGTGCAATAATCCAGATCAACATGGGAGCATACTTTAATTAATAATTGTTTAATTATTATTATTCTAATATCTTTAGGGTATAGTTTTATCCAACCAGAATCTATGGAAGCTGTAACCAGAAGACAAGAATTGGTTCAGAAACAAAATATTGCCAGGTAAAGTGGGCACAATATATCATAGTGGAGTACTAACTGCAATAGGAGTAATGAGTCAAATGTTTCCCTTTGACTAACACATTGTATTCACTTTTCTGTAAAAATTGACATTGTAGGCATCTATAACTTGGCCAAAACTCACGTCGCTGGTTATTTGAAAGTAAAATTTGGCCTTCATATTTCAGACTGGACCTAATTTCACAGTCATGCTTTCAAACCAAACATGAAGTTCCCTTATTAAGATATGGGAGGAATATTGCTATTGCAGTCAATTATCCTACTTTATAAATGACAGAAATCTGTTGGATAAACTGCTTGGTCCAAGTCTGGTTAATATATAAAACCACGAGAAAGCAATGCAGAAATCTTGAAGTTACTTATCAACACCATCTGGACAGCAGATTAAACAAACAGGTCATACACATTGGTCCCAGCTATAGTGAGATGTTTAATATTTCTATTAAAATTACACTAATTTAGTTTGCTTGTTTGTTTAGCTTCTATATTGTTCATCTAGCACAGGGGTGCCCAAATTTTTCAGTCCTCAGGCTGGTTGTGTGGTTCAGAGGTCCAGTCACATGGTTCCTTCCACCGGAAGCAGAAATAAAACACACCTTGCAATCTGTTTTGCAACAGGGTGAGATAGATTTTAAGCTGCCATTTTCTCTGCTTAAACCAGGGGTGCCCAAACTACAGCCCATGGGCCAGATCCGGCCCCTAACACCAATTCAACTGGCCCATGCCACCCTCATCACTCCCATACAGGCATGTTTTATTTCTGCTTCTGGGAGTGATGAGGGCGGCGTGGGCCGGATGAATTGATGCCGGGGGCCAGATCTTGCTCACAGGCTGTAGTTTGAGCAACCCTGATCTAGCACAATGGTTTCTCTGGGAAGTTGCCTTATACAAAGTCAGTTTATTAACTCCTTTGGATCAGGAATAGGTAGCATGGGTCATGTGGGCTGATTGTGGCACAGCCTGATTTTAAAATCCTTGGTATCCCAAGTAATTTCTTCCCAGGAGAGAGAGAATTCAATTCTTGAAAGCACATTTTCTGTTAAAGCACTATGCCCCCATCTTGTTTGAAACACAACTAATGTTCTTAGGAAATCAGAAGAAGATTTCCAGTTACTCTCAGTTTCAGGATGGAGGAAGTATGGCAGTTCGCCATCAGACCCACCATATCTGCCTAACTCTGATGTTCAGTCGCCAGTGTTTGTGTCTGTGAGTGCACATGTGTGGGAGTGTTGTGTATGTAGGGAGAGAGAGATGTTTGTGGCATTGGCTCAACTCAGCATAGGAATGCTGCCCTTGAAAGTTACTTATCAGTGAACCTATCTCTTGCCTACTATTCCAAGATTTCAAATGGGTTTCTTTCTCAAGATGACTTGCAGACACACAAAATGTGGAGATTGGACATATAAATTCAGGATCTACCACCCAGCTAAAATTTAGTGCTTTTGTAACGTTACACTTGCTTTAACATCTCATGGGGGTGGGCAGCTAACAATTTCCTCTTCATATATGCCTTTTCTTTTTGTTTCATTTATGACTCTTGCACAGGATGGAGATGGAAATGAGTGCCATTTTTCAACAAAAAGAAATAGAAAAAGCTCACCGCAAAGGACTGTTAGGACTAGAAGGCCCTTTTCTTTACCATGGCATCCCACCTAGCCCAGTTGCTTTCCGAGGTAGACATAAGATACCTGAGGGTCATCTTCCTAATGACTTGTACGTCCATCGAAGCACCCTTGATGAGCTTCATGGGAACACCATGCTGATGACCACCAGCCCTTACCCACCCATCAGCAATCTGCAAAGAGAGCGAAGTCGTCGCCCAGGTCGAAGGGCTGGGAATCACAAATCTGCTGATTGTGCTGTCAATGGGATCAAGACCCAAGCTGAGGATAAGAATACCGAGCCTGTTTCTGCGACTGCTGATGAAGAGAAGGAGGAGAAAAAAGAAGCAGAGGTGGAGTTGCTGAACAAACATGAACCAAACAAACTCCACACAGAGCCATCTGCTGTGGTGGCCAAATCCAGCAAGGAGTATGAACATGGCTTGAGAAAAGATTCAGGAGCCCATGAAATGCCCAGTGAAGTGAATGGCTGCAGCAATGGAAATGAGAAACATGGCAGCAACTCTTGCCCAACCTTTGAAGAGAAATATGTGTATCCTTCAGCATTCGCCTTCTCAGCTCTCCCATATGGTTTCTCCATACCCAACAATCCACTGCTGCCTTCAAGTAAGTTCAACGTAGAAGTGTGACCCTACAGATGTTGATGAGGCTATTTTATGATGGTTTGTTTTATGATGGTTTTTAATAATGAGAGAAAAACTTGGATCAGTGTGAATGAAAGGACTGCTCAAACAAGAGAGATGAAACAGAGCATACTAAATAACTTTTCAAGCATGAAGCAGACCACTCCAAATTCCCTTGTGTGGACAGGACCTAAGTCCCACTACCCTAAGAGGCAATTCTGATGGAAACACAAGAGGGGAGGGTTTTCCTGCTGAAAGTCACAGAAACCTCTGACTTTTGTCGTCCTTCCATAGAGCAATGGCTTTTTTATTTTAGTCAAGGAGGCCTTTGGTAGTTAAGCTGGGTTAGAATGTATTCATTATACATGTTTTTTAAAGTTTACATTTTAATAATGTTTTATATTTTTTATACTTGTTTTATTTAGTTTACTGTTAGATTCCTTGAAGCACATTTTTTTAAATCAAAAGTGTGGGGTAAAAAATTCTAATAAATAATCAAATGCACATTATAAGCACACACTGCATTAATTTGGCCATGAAAATATAATACAGATATTTATTTCCTGCTTTATCACCCATGAAATGGAGTAAAAAAAATATTATTTTTAAAATTTCTATAGCTACTTCCAGCCTGATTCTAAATGGAGAAGACATGTCTTCCATTGAAGATATTCGCAAGTGGACTGTTGAAGATGTGTACAATTTTATCGTCAGTCTTCCAGCGTGTTCAGATTACGCCCAGGTAGTTACAAGCATATGGAAAACAATGCAAAGTACTAAACAGTCGTTGACTTTCCAAAATGTGATAACTGGAAGAGAGCTTTACCGACAACACGGGTCTTCCAGAAAGATCAATAATCTAGCGAAGGTTTCTCAACCTTGGGCCTCCAGGTGTTCTTAGACTTATCTGAAGCCCAAGTCAGCACTTGGCAAAATGCTACATTTGTAATCAGTAGCACTCTGGCACAAATGAGACAAAGCCATACACATCTTATAATTAGAAAAAGGATGTCTTTGATCAGCATCAGTCTTTTCCTGACAATGATGTCGTTACTGTTGTACAGGCAAAGCCTGTAATTTCATTGTCTGCACTACTAAACATTTTGGGAACAACAAGATGGATTAGTCAGTTGTTAAGGGAGACTTTTGGATGGGTGGAATTGTGTGGGCTTACTTACTGTACAAATAATAAATATTAGTTATGGCTGAAATGTGTCCACTCCAGAATATATTTTGGTGAAGAGCTCTCTATAGTTAAACAATTTCATCAAAAAGAAGTAGAATTATTTTATTCTACTTTACTCAGCAAGATCTATTTTACTGCGTTAGTTTTGGTTTGATGTAGCAACATACAGTATAGGTTGCGGTGGTTCAGTGGTTAAGAAGCTCGCTTTTTTAGCTGGAAGGCTTGCAAGTCAGCCGTTCTAGGCCCAGGTACTGTATGACAGATTGAGCACCTATCCCAGCTCTTGGGGACATGAAAGAAGCCTCATTTGGGCATTCCCTGAGTGGAGTTTCCTCCTCAAAAATCCTTTCAACCCAGAATAATTTCTGACACAAAATTATTATTATAGTTTAGGAATGTTTAGTTTTAACCAACCTTTTCTCTTTGTATAAGATATTTAAAGATCATGCTATTGATGGAGAAACTTTACCACTGCTCACAGAAGAACATCTATTGGACACAATGGGATTAAAACTTGGACCTGCATTAAAGATACGATCTCAGGTACAGTGAATAGACTACAATTCAAATTACTGAAAGAATGAAAATTGTGTCATGAAAATGTCTAAGTGTAAATATAATTAACTTTCTAATTTAAAACCACAATTCTACTTTTATGATTGTAGTCTATGCCTGGATCCTAACAAGAAACAGTACATTGTTTATTAAAGAATAGGTTAATTATTTAAGCAGTTTTTGAAGATTTAACTGTTTCAGTTTATCTCAGCATGTTGGCAATAGTGGGGAGGGGAAGGGGAGAACAAAGAATAAAAGATAGTGACTCTTTAAAGACAATCACATTTGTTCCACTGTTAGCTTTCATGAATGACAGAAAGTTCTGAAGAAGTGAACCTCTATTCCTGAATGCTCACATTGTTGTTAGTCTCTAAAGTACTACAATAGTCTGCCCTTGTCTCCCCCCTCCTTTTTTGCTCCCTTTGATTTTGCCAAGTTAATGAATTAAACAAAAGTCTCCCAATATCTGCCTTCATAATCATTATTTGAAGATAAAACCAATTCCCCACCCCCCACCCCTTGGCGGCAGTTATGAGCAGGAACGTGTTTCTAATTAGCATGAAAATGAGATACCTTCAAATTATTGTTTGCCCTGCCACAGACACAGATGGAAGTCATCGACAACATAAAGTACAGTAAATCCCTAAACTGTTGCTCCTCTGAACTTCAGTCCCTGTTGGCTGTTGTGGTTGGGGACTCTAGGACAGGCTTTCTCAACATTTTCGGGTTGCTGGCCAGATCACTCCCCCTCAGACAACTGAGTGGGCTGGCCATGTGGTTCCGTGCAAGTTCTCACATGTATTCTTGTGCGTTTTTTATGAATTATCATATGAAAACGTGCATTTTTGCCACATTTCCTGTGCTTCTGTCATTTGCGGTGGTGACGGCGGGAATGAGGGGACATTTCCAGATTATTACTTCTCCACATTTTAGCACTATTGGGAATATGGGGTTTATGTCTGTTGTGTTCTGTTGGTTTTATTGTACACACGGATTACAATGTATCTGAGCCAATGTAACCTTACCTATAGCAACAATGTAACCTTCAGCTGTATCATATAAACCCTGTAATAGGACGCGAGCTAATGACCACCAGCTGGCAGCAGCGAGCGTCCAAGCTCTCTTGGTCCAAACTCATCAAAGGCAACAGCGCGGGAAGTTTTCCCGCCACCACCTACACCTGGACAAGAAGGGCGTGACCCGCAATGACGTCACGCAGACAGTAGCCAATGGGCTACCATGGCACCACGATCAAATGTGTTACTGCTGTATATAAAGAGCTATCGATCCGCCATTACCTCATGTTCCCTCTGTCCACGATGCAATAAACCTGAGTTAACCCAGCCCGAGGCTGTGTCCTGTGTCTTGGTTTGCATACACCAAATTGGCGACGAGGATGGGATAATGGATCCCCACGGAACAGCCAGGGCACAGAGCGGTTTCAACATCACCAAACCGCAAGACTGGGAGCTGCTTGAGATGGATTTCCAGGCGGCCCTGGTGGAACTCAGAGTCAAAGGAGAAGACGAGGAGAGAAAGAGGGCCATCCTCACCAGAATGCTCGGGATGGAAACCAAGCGGACGCTGGTGGGCATAATCGCTCCGAAGAAGGTGAGCGACTTTAAGGCGAGCGACATCATGAAACTGCTGCGAGAGCGGTTCTGCCCCTCGAGGGCAATGTTTCCCGCTCGGAGCGCGTTTTGGAGGCGAGTCCAAGCGCCGGATGAGTCGGTTGAGGCATTCGTGGCCGCCATGAGGATAGCCGCCGCCCCCTGTAAATGGGGCGATATCCTGGAGTTGGTCCTCAGGGACGGCGTGTTGTGTGGCCTGAAAGACAAGGAGGTACAGCGCAGCTTGATGAATAAGGAGCCGCCACCCACGCTGGCAGAGGTCATAGAGGCCGCGGAAGCCGCAGAGTCCACGAATGCCGGAGTGGACGAGATGCACCAGTGGCGTGAGTGGCGTCCCAGAGCCGGCAAGGCGGAAAATTCGGTGCACGGGAAGACCGGACAGTCGGTGCACGCGACTCGACGGGCCTCAAAGTCGTCTACGGAAGGCAGCGACGGCGAGGAGGTCCAGAAGGTCCGGAAGGGTGGTCGACGCTGCGAGGGTTGCGGAGCGGCCCACGAGCGCGCGAGATGCCCGTTCAGGAAGGCCGAGTGTTACACCTGCGGCCGTCGGGGGCACATCGCCAAGGCGTGCAGAAAGAGGAAAGAGGGCCGGAGGCAGTCACAAGACCGCGCAGCCAGACCGGACCGTCCAGCGAGGCCCAAAGATGGCGCCCAGACCACGAGGAAGCAGGACGGCGTGGGCCGCGTCTCGGACGGCAGCGAGGACGACGCCTCAGTGTTCAGCGTGTCCGCGGGACAGTCCCATTACTTCGTTGAGGTATTAGTACAAGGGGCCCCTATTAGGATGGAAATTGACTCGGGGTCCTCCTATTCCATAATTCCCCAGAAAGAGTTCCTGAAAATCGACCCCCACGTGCGGCCCAAGCTTAAAGCGTTGAGGTCCACACTACGGGACGTACAGGGAAACAGCATTCCGGTGTTGGGGGTCGGGAAATTTCGGGTCAAGTTTAAGAGACATTCTGCGGAACTGCCCCTAGTTGTCCTCAAAGGGGGAAGCTGTAGCCTCCTAGGGACACAGTGGTTTCAGCCCTTAGGTTTGTTCATAGGGGGGGTGCATACCGTGGGGGGGGACCCAATACAAGCGGTTTGCGATGCGCATCCCGCCGTTTTTAAGAAAGGACTCGGAAGGTTCAAGGGACCCCCTGTAGCTTTCGACATAGACCCGGAGGTCCGCCCGATAAGACTCAAACCACGCAGGGTGCCGTTTGCACTCAAGGACAAGATAGAGGCGGAACTGGACAAACTGGTGGGCCAGGGGATTCTTATTCCTGTTGACTCCGCGGAGTGGGAAACTCCAATTGTAACGGCTCTAAAGGCTAACGGGGAGGTGCGCATTTGCGCTGATTATAAGTGTACAATTAACGAGGCAATCCTGACGCACTTCGACCCCAAACGGCCAGTGGTCCTAGTCTGTGATGCATCCCCGGTGGGGGTGGGGGCGGTGCTTTGCCACGTGTTGGAGGACGGAAGGGAGGCCCCGGTAGCGTTTTACTCAAGGTCCCTGTCCCAAGCGGAGCGAAATTACGCACAAACCGACAGAGAAGCGTTAGCAATAGTAGCGGGGACCAAAAAATTTCACGATTTTTTGTATGGCCGCCCGTTCAAAATCGTGACCGATCACAAGCCGCTGTTAGGGATTTTCACGGCAAGCAAGCCCACGCCACAGATCCTGTCCCCGAGGATGCTGCGATGGGCTATTTTTCTCAACGCGTACCAACATGAGTTGGAGTACAGGCCCGGAAAGGAGATCAGCCATGCTGATGCGCTCTCGAGATCCCCTCTGCCCTTGTCGGCGGACCAAAAGGCGAGAGCAGAAAGAGACCGCCAGGTGTTGCTAATTGAGGTTTTAGACGCACCCCCACTAGTACCAGCCGACATTGCTAGGGCGACAGGCAAGGACAGGACGCTGGAGAAAGTTAGTGCATGGGTGCAGAAGGGGTGGCCGGCGTCGTCCCCGAGTACAGAGTTCGACCCATTCTTTAGGAAAAAGCTTGAGTTGTCCCTAGAGAGGGGGTGCCTTCTGTGGGGCCAACGGGTGGTGGTCCCTGCGCCCCTGCGGACGAGGGTGCTCGAACTGCTGCACGTCAGCCACCCGGGCATAGTTCGTTCAAAGGCGCTAGCCCGGAGTTACTTCTGGTGGCCACAGCTGGACGCGGACATTGAGCACATGGTCGGCACTTGCGAGGCTTGCCAGGAATCCCGACCTGAGGCGGCCCGTCTGCCGCATAGGGAGTGGGACACGGCAAGGGGGCCGTGGTCCAGGGTGCACGTGGATTTCGCTGGCCCGTTCCGAGGAACCATGTTTCTCCTGGTGGTAGATGCGTTCTCCAAGTGGCTGGAGGTTATCCCAGTAAAGAGCACGTCCTCCGCCACGACAATTAGCCGGCTAAGGAGAGTCTTTTCCACGTTCGGTTTACCCGACACTTTAGTCAGCGATAACGCTAGTTGTTTCACCTCCGCTGAGTTCGGAGCATTCATGGAGGCAAACGCCATTCGGCATGTCACGTCCGCACCGTTTCACCCGGCCACGAATGGCCAAGTGGAACGCCTAGTGCGTACAACAAAGGACGCGCTGCGGCGCATGGGCCCGGGGGACCTGAATCACCAGGTATGCCAGTTCCTTTTAGCGTATAGGGTGACCCCTTTAGCGTCAGGCTACTCGCCGGCGGAGCTCTTGATGCGGCGAAAACTGACCACGATCCTGTCCAGGCTGGACCCGACGAGAGTCGAGGATAAAGGGAAAAACATAGGGTTGGCAGTCTCGAAAGGTTTCGCCGCCGGGGACCCTGTTCATTGCAGGAACTATTCCAGCGCAGGGCCGGCCTGGGTACCAGGGAAGGTTGTAGAACAGACGGGGCCAGTATCGTACCGGGTCGAGACTAACACCGGCCTCCTCTGGAGGAGGCACGCAGACCAACTGAGGCACCGAGTGAGTGGGCCAGTCAGTGGAGCTCAGCAACAGGATTCAGCGTTAGGGTTCTCCCCCACCCGCTTAACCCAAGGGGGAGACAGCAATGGACAGCAGTCCCAAACAAGGGGGGAAGGAAGCAGAAGCAGCGGCCCCGACTCATATCCTTTTGATACGCCAGTCCTATCAGGGGTCGGGGAAGGGGGAGAGGAGTTCGCGCCCGCTGCCCCCGATAGTAATTTTGAGTTTGATTTTGCGAGCCGGGGGGGTTTTCAGGAGTGTTCCCCCACCCGTCCAAGCGAGAAGAGGGGTTTTTCGTTAGCCCCCAGTGCCCCCGGTTCCTCCCTAAGAAAGAGCACACCTCCCAACAACGCCGCGGAGCCGCGGAAAGTCACTAACGAGTCTCCCTCTCATATTACAGGACAGGAAACCAGGGGACAAAGAGAAGGTAGCAAACCCGGGGAGAGGCAGCCCGCATCGAGACCCCAGCGTGTTCGAAATAAGCCATCTTGGCTGAGAGACTTTGTCTCCTAAGGGGGGGGAGTGTGTTTAAGTGTGGGCTCGAGACTTTGTCTCGTCCTAGGGGGGAGGGGTGTTGTGTTCTGTTGGTTTTATTGTACACACGGATTACAATGTATCTGAGCCAATGTAACCTTACCTATAGCAACAATGTAACCTTCAGCTGTATCATATAAACCCTGTAATAGGACGCGAGCTAATGACCACCAGCTGGCAGCAGCGAGCGTCCAAGCTCTCTTGGTCCAAACTCATCAAAGGCAACAGCGCGGGAAGTTTTCCCGCCACCACCTACACCTGGACAAGAAGGGCGTGACCCGCAATGACGTCACGCAGACAGTAGCCAATGGGCTACCATGGCACCACGATCAAATGTGTTACTGCTGTATATAAAGAGCTATCGATCCGCCATTACCTCATGTTCCCTCTGTCCACGATGCAATAAACCTGAGTTAACCCAGCCCGAGGCTGTGTCCTGTGTCTTGGTTTGCATACACCAAATTTTTGCATACACCAAAATGTCTTTCCTCAGAATAATTCTATAACAGGGAGAGGCATTGCCTCAGCAAGGTTTCTAAAATAAAAGTAATCTAATTAACTAGATTAGTATCCTGTGCTTTCAGTTTAATAGCTTGAATATGACTGAACTAGCTTTCAAAGCCAGAAAAAGAATCTCAAATACAGTACATACATTTATATAAAATTAATATACGAGAGAGAAGCAGCTGCTGTTTCCTTTGCTCTAGACCAACAGAAGACTGTCCCCCATAGCCTCCATATTTTTTTCTGAATGGCCTTTAAAAAGATGAATTTAAATTGAATAAAAATCCATTTTCCTTTCGTCATAAGGCACACAATTAAGATTTAGTGCAATCAACCTTACATGCTCTCTTCCAATTTGAATCATAAGAACATAAGAACAGCCTTGCTGGAACAGGCCACAGCCCATCCAGTCCAGCATTCTGTCTCACACAGTGGCTCACCATTTCCTTCAGGGTATTCCCAAGGAGATGCCTTCACCTGCTTAGGATTCCCTGGAAATGGCATTGAGAGATATCCTGCCTATCTCTCCAACCCCGAGGTTGTCCTTAAGTATCCATAATTATAGCCATTGATACCCTTGTCCTCCATAAACTTGTCTAATCCTTTCTTAAAGCTGTCAAGACTGACAGCTGTCACCACTTCTTCTGGCAGGGAGTTCCATAGACCAATAATCCTCTGTGTGAAAAAGTACTTTCTCTTATTTGTTTGAGAACTAGTACCCAAAAGTTTCGAGTGTCCCCTAGTTCTAGTGTTGTGCAATAGGGAAAAGTTTTTCCTTATCTACTTTGTCCACACCGTGCATGATTTTATAAACTTCAATCAGGTCACCTCTTAGACGCCGTCGTTCAAGAGTGAAAAGGCCCAACCGTTGCAGCCTCAGATGGTAAGGAAGGTGTTCCAGTCCCCTAATCATTCTGGTTGCCCTCCTCTGCACTTTCTCCAACTCCATAATATCCTTCTGGAGGTATGGCGACCAGAACTGTACACAGTATTCCAGATGGGGCCTCACCATAGATTTATAAAGAGGCAAAATGACACTTGCTGACTTATTTTCTATACCCTTCCTAATGATCCCTAACATTGAGTTTGCTTTTTTCACTGCTGAGGCACATTGGGTTGACACCTCCATTGAGTTGTCCACCAGGACACCAAGGTCCCTTTCCTGGTTTGTCGCAGAGAGTTCAGACCCCATCAGTTTATAAATGTAATTGGGGTTTTTTGCCCCAACATGCATCACTCTGCACTTACTAGTGTTGAAGCTCATTTGCCACTGTTTTGCCCACTCCCCCAGTGTCAAGAGATCCCTCTGGAGCTCCTCACAATCTCTCACAGTTTTCACTACCCTGTATAATTTAGTGTCATCAGCAAATTTGGCTACCTTGCTTTTTACTCCTACCTCTAGATCATTTATGAAGAGGTTGAAAAGCAGGGGTCCCAGTACTGAACCTTGGGGGACCCCACTCTTTACTTCTCTCCACTTGGAGAAGTGTCCATTTAGTGCTACCCTCTGTTTCCTGTCCCTTAGCCAGTTGCTGATCCAGGACAAGACCTGTCCCTTTATTCCATGACTGGTAAGTTTATTCAAGAGCCTTTGGTGTGGGACCTTGTCAAAAGCCTTCTGAAAGTCCAGATAAACAATGTCAACTGGATCCCCCTTATCCACATGCTTGTTGACACTCTCAAAAAATTCCAACAGATTAGTGAGGCATGATTTGCCCTTGTAAAAGCCATGTTGGCTCTCCTTTAGCAGCACCTTCTCTTCTATGTGCCTATTAATTCTATCTTTTAGTATGGTTTCCATCACTTTACCTGGGACACATGTCAAACTGACAGGTTGGTAATTTCCTGGATCACCCCTGGATCCTTTTTTGAAAATTGGTGTTACATTCGCTACCTTCCAGTCATCAGGCACAAAGCCTGATTTGAGGGAAATATTATATATTTTGGCTAGGAGATCAGCATTTTCATCTTTAAGTTCCCTGAGAACTCGTGGATGGATGCCATCTGGTCCTGGGGATTTGTTAGTGTTTAGTTTAACAAGACATGCAAGGACCTCCTCCCTGGTTATTTCTATCTGGCTTAATTCTTCGGTTTCCCTCCCTACGAAGATAGGCTCTGTTTTGGGCATGTGGTCTCTGTCTTCTTCAGTGAATACTGAAGCAAAGAATTCATTGAGTCTCTCTGCAATCTCTGTTTCCTCTTTAATAGCCCCTTGCCTTCCATTGTCATCTAAGGGTCCAATGGCCTTCCTAGTTGGGTTCTTACTTCTAATGTACTTAAAGAAGTCTTTGTTATTTCTCTGAGTATTTTTAGCTATACGTGCCTCAAAGTCTTGCTTTGCTTTCCTGATTGTTGCTTTGTTGTCAACCACCTCTGTCTTCCTTTTCCCATCTTGATCTTTATCTAATTCTTACTGCTCCACAATTCTTCTGTCACTGCCCAGCTTTATCTGATCAGACCCATCACCAGTAGCTACCATCTTGGTAGCTCTGAATATGATCAACAGAATCAATTTCAGCAGAAAGACAGTGGATACATTATTATTATTCCTTCCTGCCAGTTAAGCCAAATAACTTAAGCAAACGGTCGGTCTCGACTGTGTGACTGAACAATAACAACACAGATTTGGAGTGGTGGTGGTGATGATGGCAACAGAGGTGGTGAGAAGAACAAACAGAAGATATCCAATGGTGGGCATCAGTAGGTTCACACTAGTTCGCCAGAACCGGTAGCAGAAATTCTAGCTGGCCCCGCCCATCCAAGTTCTGAAATAAAGTAGTCCTAATTTGCATGCAACACAAGGCTTTCCTCCTGGCCACGCCCACCATACCACGCCCACAGTGTGGTAGTAATTTTTTTTGAGCCCACCACTGAAGATATCCTGTTTTTGTGAAACTGAAGATCAGTTTTGCTCCAATGAATTAACTTGATCTTTTAATCCCAGAACATTTTGGTTTCCTTCTCCCTATATTAGCGTGATGGTGAACCTTAACACTCCAGGTGTTCTTGGACTTCAATTACCAGTCAGCACTCCTGCTGATCAGGGCTTCAGGGAATTGAAGTTCAAGAACAGCTGGAGTGCCAAGGTTTACCATCACTGTGCTAGACTGAGTATTTATATAAGTCAAATATTGGAAACAGTACTTTTAGAAGGTGATAACTCCCAAAATCCATCAAACAAAGGCAGCAGTCTCAAAAAATAACTTTTCCATATTTTGATATGATGACATCACATTAAAGCAGCTGACATTACTTTTGAAGATAATTACTGTCGTTTCTTTTTGCTCTCAAGGTATCTCGGCGTCTGGGCAATGCATTCTACATGATGAATCTTCCTTTATCCATGCCCACTCCATCTACTACAAGCAAGCCTTCTGAACCCCCCTCAGACATGCCATCCCCTCTTAATTGCAATAATGCTGGTGATGCTCTGGCTAGTCCTTGTTCCCAGGATCCTGAAACTTCAAGAACAGTTGAGCAAGTCATGGCAGAAAGCAGAGAAAATATGTCAGATGTTGCTGGAGTGCAGACAGATTTCCAGATGATCAACTATCAGAAAAACTAAGAGAACTAGTGTAAAACGGGCCACCAGTAGATATCTAAAGTATTTATGAAATGTGGAAACCTGTGAAAAATCTGTGTAGTGCAATTTATTAAATTATTTATTTTTAGAAAGAACAGAAAATGCACATGTTTATGAATAAGTACAATTATAAATATGTTGAGCATTATACTATTCAGTAAATATGCAGTGGAAGGGCAAATGGATAAGTTTTCTGCTTTGCTAGTGTTGTGCTAGCAACAAAACTGATTGCATTGATGGGAGTTGCTTTAGTGGGGGATCATTCACATGATTGCCATTCTGCTCCAAATAGTTGACCAAAGAAAGAGAGAAAGGAGATGGTAGCTTGGGGTCTACTGATACATCTCTGGCTGATGACCTCCAAAGATTTCTAACCCCCAATGCATTAATGAAAGCAAGTAAAATTTCAAGGGGGGGAGGAACTGATAAGCCTTACACATAATGATGGCCAGAATTCCGTCAGTGTTGTATAATTAGACTGCAATTTATTCCATTGCTTGGGTTGTTGTTGGCATGGTTAAATCCAATGTATTTTCCAGGTGACTGCATGATGTACTTGTCACTGCAAACCAGCCCAGCCTTTTTCTATGGCATTCAGATATTTTTTTCTCCACCCATAGGAGCTACTGGTTGTTGTTGTTTTTTGTAGCATTGCCTTTTTCTGGCATCTGTGATCTTCTATACTGGTCCATAGTGGCAGCTTGGTGTGTCCTGGGATGATGTTGATAATGACACTTCGGGTTATGGCAAGGCAGTAAACAGCATGAGCACTCTCTACTCTTTTGTTGTTGTTGCTCCTAATTTTTTTTAATTACTTTGTCAAACTCAGGACTATGTCAGGTAGGCATTGTGCTCCTTATGATCTAAAAAGTTTGCTTGTAGAGTACACTCCACTCAGGTCCACACTACTCTCTCCTGAAGAGTCCTCAGCCTCTATTACCATGTAGCCTAGATCTACAAGAAGATGCGCACAATTTCCACCAGCTTGACCAGGGTCAACACCAAGATGTACACTTCTTCAATGCTGCTATTGATGGAAGCAGTGGTCAAATGAGGCCAAAGGATAGAGCAGCAAACAGATGTCCCTTGGCTAGGAATCCCACTGGAACAAGGAGGTGAGGGAAGTAAGGTTAACTGCTTCTCTGTTGCTCCTTCTGGATCCCAGCTAATCAGCTACAGTGGAAAGGCAGCTGGCGGCGGCGGCTCCCTCTAAAGCGGGGCATGCCCAACCTAAGCATCTCTAAAATACTAAAAAAACCAAAAAAACATTGTGACTTATAATTCTTATTATTCAAAAAGTAAACTCCAATTCATGTGGAGGAAGCCTAAAAGGCCATTCACTGTTGTTAATTCATTCTTGAATTTCCCCCTTTAAAAATCAAATTGCCCCCTCCATAGGGCATTTGCCCCATGTGGGGAACCACGTCTCTAAAGGTTTTATTTTAAAATTTTGAATTTTGAATCTGGAAGAAACGCAGCATTGTTGCTCTGCACATGAAGGCTAGTGACAGTAACAGAAATTCTATGAATAGACCTGCAAACCCTCACAGTAAAATTCGAATAATATACACTCCACATCTCTTTAGAGCAGGGGTGGCCAAACTTTTTGTGCTGCGGGCCAGTCACGTGGTTCCTCCCACCGTAAAACGCATCCGCAGCTGTCGTAAACGTGTTTCCAACAGCCGTGGGTGAATTTATGGCAGCATTTTGCGCATGCACGGGGCACCTCCATTTCCACTTCTGGTAGTGGCACGTAGTTTGGCCACCCCTGCTTTAGAGTCTTTTCAGTTCTTACACTTTCAAGACCTCTAGTGTGGTTCTACGTTATGAGCTAGAAGGTTAGACTATCTAACAGATAAAAGGTAAAGTTCTCCTTTGCTAGAAAGCCAGTCATGCTCATCTCCATTTCCAGCCAAAAGAGCCAGGGCTGTCTGCATCTGTAGGTATTTCAATTTTAATCTGGGTTTGGTATTCTAAACTCCAGTTAATCATTCTTCAGGTTCAAGGAAAACAGCATACAGTATATTGCTATTTTCCCATGCTTGGTCTCAGAAAGAACAATAAGCAAGATTTTCTTTCCACTCATCCAGGCTCAGGGGGGAAAACACCTCCATACTAGCTGAAGTCAATAGCTTCAAACATGGGCAAACTCATCCAGAAAAATCATTAAAACTGTCAATAAGAAATTTCTGCCTACTATCCATACTGGTCCCAAAAACTGGAAGACAGAAATTTCAAACTGATCAAGAGACAAACATTACAAATACTCTTTTATGCGACCTGCTCAGGATGTCATAGTTGTGCATTCTGATTTTATCTACCATCAAAAAATTTAGGACTTCTTTCCAAGTATGATTATTTCCTTAGACAGAAGCAAATCATTTATTTTTGAGAGTAAACAAAACAAACTCAAAAAGATGTTGTTGCACCTTAAAGACTAACTCTTGTATTTTAATATTAGCTTTTGTGGCTTACGTCCACTTCATCAATTAAAATACAAGAGTTACGTCTTTAAGGTGCCACAACATTTTGTTGTTGTTGGTTTTGTTTTGTTTACTCTCTGATATGCTTGCACAGACTAACAGGGCTACCACTTCAAAAATTTCATGTTTTTGAGTTACATTTTCACAATGTAGCTCAAACAGACCTTTAAGCAACTCTGTCGGGTTTTCATTAGTCAGTTGCGTAAGTTCCTGAAACCTCTTCCCCCAAAGGTTGCATCCATTATGAACCTGCCCTTTTTTGTTTTCTAATCCTTTCCCCCATATGACCAGCTTGACACAAAACATGCATTATTCATAGAAATAAATATAAGTTGTAGAGAGTGATAACTGAAGGTAATAATAATGGTTGTTACAGGGTTTCTATTCTATTTCATGACATCAACATTATGGTACAACAGGTAAAATCCTTCCCTATAAATGCTACATTCATGATACAGTATTCACATTTAAATCTCTAGGTGCCTTCTTGATGAAGAGTTAAGGCCAACTTGCCACTAAAGAAAAGTCCTCAAAGTTCACTTTCAAAGTAAACACATTTAAGAAAGAATATGTCTGCTGTGCAGCACAATATAGATCATTTAAGCAGGAATTTATTTTTGTTGTATCTTGGAATACAATAAAACATTAACCAACATTCTTTAATATTCTATGTGCCCTGGAAAATCAGTATAATTAAAAATGGAACAGTATTTTGTTAATGCTTGCCAATTTGCAGTTGTTAAAAGATGGGTGCTAAGCTGCACATGAGTACATTAACATTTTTACATTTACTCTTCTGGACAGGAGTGAACAAGAACAAAATCTTAAGCTATAGCATCAAAAAGTACTGCCTTTCCTATAAAAAGCAGCATTAGCTTACATGCAGCTGCTGATACAGCACAAACAGAGGAACTGTAATGCAAATTCATGCTGTTATGTTGCAAAGTTCATTATATGAAGTCTGAAGACTTCATTGTCCTGCTATTGTCCTGTGAAAAATACACGCACAAATTTCACAGCGCTTGACCAATGTTAGAATTACCAGATATTTTCTCCTACAAAAATGTTTAATTATTAATAACAAATTCCCTCATATGGTCCCATAACATGAGTGCTCTCCAAATTTAAAACTTATTTCCTAACCTAGCTTTATGTTGTTTTTATTTTCAATGCTTTATTTTATCAATGCTCAGTATTTATAGATGGCCTTTCATCTACACCTGCTTCTGAGACAGTTTGCAGTAAGAGCTTTTGGAAAAGTCAAACTCTGAAATAACCTCAGGCTACAGAAACAGGTCCATTGGTGGAACTCCTTTCTGCGTGAGCAGAGCTGATCCAAACAACAACACACCTATGCAACCCAAACAATGAAGTCGATTGTTGAAAAGGTCACAGTTGGCCAGTTAGGACAGAAGGAAAAACACACCGAAAGATAGTGCCACATCTTGATTTTCAGGTCTATTTCTCTTTCTCCCCTCCATGCAACTTGCCCCAAGTTGGAGAATGAAGGGAAAAAGTATACAATTACACACAACACTCCCCCCCCTCAATACTGACTAATAGGTTTGCAGAAGAAAAAGCAGCCCAGGTCCACACCCCACCAAGAAGAAATGGATTTTAATGGGTGAAAACACACTAAAATACATCAGAGTAAAAAAGAGAGAGACAGAAAACATTGTGGCACCTTAACAATTAACTGCTGTATTTTAATGTTAGCTTTCATGGATCAAGTCTACTTCATCAGATGTAAGAGGGAGCCTTCATGGCATTAATTTATACATTTGAGGCACAGAGATACACAATGGTTGGTTAGTATAACAGATAAAGTTACAAATCAGTGTGGCTTTTTACACCCAGTGATAACAGAAGATCCATTTTTGATATTCAGATTTATTCCTGTGAAGTTTGCTTCTGTTGCATTGAAAATGGTTAGATAAAAGCAAAACATGGTGGCATTAAGCATCTACTAGGGCTGTGATGGTGAACCTTGGCACTAGATGTTCTTGGACTTCAACTCCCAGAAGCCCAAGCCCCCATGAATCCACACGAATGGGTTTACTGCAATTCATCCGGCCCACGCCACCCTTGTTGCTCCTGGATGGGCACATTTTACTTCCGCTTCCAGGAGCGACAAAGGCAGTACAGGCTGGATGGATCGCAGTAAACCCATTTATGTGGATTCACGGGGGCTTGGGTTTCTGGGAATTGAAGTCCAAGAACATCTGGAGTGTCAAGGTTCACCATCACAGTGCTAAGGACAAGGCTGTGTGAAAACTGAGGATGATGTGAGCTTGGAGGAAGCCTGATTGCTTCCTTTGTTCTGTAAGGTGCCTTGAGGCTATGAATTGAGAAATTACAATATAGAACCTGTTTGTGGTGGCATTTTAAATTTTATGTCCCTGAAACCCTTGAATTTTATAATGTCTCAGAAACCCTAATATTAATAGATATTCAGATACATCATAGTAGAATTTTTTGAAGTGGCAGCTGCGTTAGTCTGTATAAGAGTGTAAACAAAACAAAACAAAAGACAAAAAATGTTGTGTCACCTTAAAGATTAAGGAGTTAGTCTTTACGCTGCCACGATTTTTGTCTTTTCTTGTTTTGTTTACTCATAGACACACGTCTGACGAAGTGGACTTGATCCACGAAGGCTAACGTTACAAAAGACAGGAGTTAAGTCTTTAAGCTGCCACAACAATTTTTGTATTTTCTTGTTTTGTTTACTCATAAATACACATCTGACGGAGTGGACTTGATCCATGAAAGCTGTTACAAAAGACAGGAGTTAGTCTTTAAGCTGCCACAACGATTTTTGTATTTTCTTGTTTTGTTCACTCATAGATACACGTCTGACGAAGTGGACTTGATCCACGAAAGCTAACGTTATAAAAGACAGGAGTTAAGTCTTTAAGCTGCCACAACGATTTTTTGTAATATTATTTTGTTTTGTTTACTCTCTGAGAGAGATACACCAACCAGCCTTGAGATTACTACGCTATTTTTGTGCCCCCACCCACCACCACCACCTTTCCCTCATACAGCCGTCTATGGAAACGGCTAACAAGGTCACAATATCTCCCCGCCACAAAAATCACCTCAGGGCTAGGCTCAGTCAGTCAGACAGACCACCACCACCACCACCACCCCGCCCCCGCGTCCAAAGCGACCACACACGGGCTAAGGGAGGGCGGGGCGAAGAAGACCAACCGCCGGTCTCCCTCTCCCCGCGCGAGCTCTCTCAACTCGCCCCCTCTCTCGCTCCCACTCTTCCCTACCCTTACATAATAGCGCTCGCGCGCGGCCTCTCGCGAGATTTCGCTCCCTTCTCTCCCTCCCCCCCACTCACTCTCTGCCTCCCTCCCTCCCTCCCCCCCCATCCAGAGTCAGCCCCACCACGTCACCGGCCGGGAGACCAGACGGGGGACAACATGGCGGAGCGGAGGAGACACAGGAAGCGGGTTCAGGTACCAGCGCTCTCGCCTCTCTCCTCCTTTACCTCTCTCCTCCTCCTCCTCCCTCTTTCTTTTCCTCCTCCCTCAACCGTCTCCTTCTCTCCTCCACCCCAGTTGTCAGCACCCTTTCCTGGCCGTTACTGAGGGGGTTCTTATTCTCCCTGTTCGGGGGGCCCTTCTTCTTCCCTTCTTTTCCCACAGCCCCGTCATGGCGCCGCCTTCTTCCCTCAGGGCCTCCTCGCCTCCCCCTCGTCCATTTTCTTGGGAGGAGGGGCTCTGAGGACAAACACCCCCCCTTCCCTTTCCCTCCCGTGTCTAGCATCTCTTCTAACAGCTCCATATTGAGCAGAGCACATCCTCCCTCAAAGAGTGATGCGTGTGTGCCCCTCCCCTCAAACATCCCCACGTTACGTAGGGTATGGCGACCATTCCCATAGCCCTTGCCTCCCCACCCCAGAGCATGGGTGTCTTCCTTTCCCAGCCTCTCTCCACACACAGCAATCTGTGGTACTCTTTTGTCACCGCTTTACTCTTCTCTCTCTCTCTCTCTCTCTCTACACACGTAGGATGGGGATGTATCTTGTTCAGCATCTCCTCACTGACTCACCTCTGTATCTCAACATAAAGCCTTCCTGCTCTGTTACCTGCCAGATGCTTTTCAAGATGCTTCCACACACAAGCCTCCTTTTCCATGCACTTGCTGCAAAAAACCCCCCACAATCCCAATTTCCTTAATCCTTTATAAACTTTCTTGTATTCGGTCACCTCCCTAACAATGTAAACATTTTGCTTCTTCTCGCTGCCTTTTTGATTGCCACCTGGACTGCATCTGTTTACATCTGCTGTCTGCCTTCTTGGCACCTCCCCCTTATTGCACCATTGCCGTCCGACACAACCCGACACAACACTTCCTTACTAAATGCATCCACAAAACCCGGCCGGAATTCCTTGATAAGCTGTTATCTTGCCATGCCTAGAACAACGTCTGCTTCTCATACACTGGAAACAGAGACTAACATGCATGCCTAGAGTACTTACAGATTACAGTATAAGTACAGTACTAATTGGTGGGGAGCATACATTTGCTGCACATTCTGTGTCTCTTGCTTGTTATCCACTGGTAGATGCTTCCCTGTTGCATGCATTAGAACATTGGTTTATCACTCATGCTCATCTTAACATAGTTTCCCACATATACTGTACTATCATATGCAATCAGGGCAGACCGGAGAGGGTCCCTCAGTGTTCCATCGGCTAGAGGGGCTCGCCTCTCTAGCACAAGAAGAAGGGCCTTCTCTGTTTCCACCCCAACTCTTTGGAACCTCCTGCCGGCAGACTTAAGGCTTCAGTCAGAATTGCTGCCCTTTCAGAAAGGGTTAAAAACCTGGCTGGCAGGGGAAGTTTGGGGGGCCGATGGGGTATTGACTCGTGCACGTTGGCTCAGTTGAGGTCACATGTCCTTTCAATGATTGTGGGGAGGGGTGGGTCTTTTTAGACATGGGGTGGTTTTTATAAAGAGTTTCTTATTGTAGTTTTTTATGGGGTTTTATATTGTAATGTTTTTATATGTTGTACGCTGCCCTGAGTTGCCCTGGAGCAAGAGGGCGGGATATAAATCTAAATAAATAATAATAAGATCCCATGTTGTCCTTAAGTTCATATGCACCCTCATGTTCACTTTGAGAGGGTTTTTTCTTGGCTATTCCAAGTGTAATGAAACCATATGAATGAGTTACTTTTTTCGGTAGTCAACTGTGGTAGTTATTTTTGCTTTTTTTAATGAAAGAGGGAATAGATGTTTTACTCTGTTCAAAGCTAGCACTATAAAGGGCTTGTTCCATATATGACACATGTTATGTATGCCCTGTACCTTGTGCCTTTTGTGTGTTCTCCAATGAGCACATTTTACATCTTCAAAAGTATCTCAACCAATGAAGTTGGTGGAAGTACCACCCTGACACCCCCCCCCCCCCACTGCCGATGGGACCAACCTGGGGTCCCCTCACTCCCCCCCCACACACACACACACTGCTTCCCTGCTTACCAACCCGGAGGAGCTGCATGGAGGAGTCCAGGCTGTCCTCGCCTGTGCTCGACCAGAGCAGACCCCCCGGAAAGACGCAGGCAGCCCCATGCATCTTCTGCCTCCTCCTCTGTCCTTTCCCCCTCTGCTTGGCTTGGTGTGTCCCTAACGCCAATCCGTAAGCAGGGCAGACGTTGCAAGGCTTACAACATCTGCCCTGCTATGGAGTGCTGTTACCGACATGCCAAGCCAAGCGGAGGGGAAAAGGATTGAGGTGGCAGCAGTGGAAGCAGTGACTGCAGTGGGGGTGTGGGCCACATGAAATGGCGCCGTGTGCCATAGGTTGAGGACCCCTATTGTTGCATATTAAACTGACACTACACAAACATAATCTAATTGGATTAAATTTTTAAGATTTGTCAACAGATAAAATTTGTTATTAGGTTGATAATACTGCTTTCATTTTAGAGTATATAGGTAGTATTTAGTGATTTTCTTTAGCAGAGTGGTATTGGGAGAAATTCCCCTTTTCTAGTGCAGCATTCCATGTATTATCCCAAACTGGTTCGGGGCAGCTGGAAAACTGTCTAGGCTGGTTGATGGCCAATTTGGAAGGGTATGGGAGGGGAAGATGATGCCCAAAATGTTCTGATATTGAATTTAGAAATATATATGCAGCATGAATGAAAGAATATTAATAGTTACCTCACTGAATATGGAAAATGTGTTTTGAGACATCTCATTAATATGTCTGTTCTTTGTCTTATTAAGAATTACTAAAGATAGTTCTACAAACCATTTCTTAGAATGTGCTGTACGAACCACATGCTGCAAGCAAGCCTTTTTGATCCTTTAATTTTCACTAAACTCATTAGCATATTACTAATTACAGTTTGATCAGCTACATAAACTGGCAAATGCTAGTAAGTGTTTATTTTTAGATTATGATTTCTGATTTTGGTTAAGGGGGCTAAACTGATTGTTTGCTAATTTGCACATCATAACAGACTGTGACCACTAAGCATGGGACTTCAGGATGTGTATGGATTGGTGGGTGGTACGGCACCTCCCAGAATTCTTCCAAGAATTTTGAGAATGAAATCAGACATTCATTCCCAGTCACATAAAAATTAATCTAGATATCAAGATAAAAGTACTTTGCAGTGTTGTAATAATTCAGGGTGACATTAGCTTTTCCATTCATTGCAAAAGTTTGTACATGTTCCAGAGCAGACTCTAATAATCCAAAAAATCTTTTAAAACTATGATACAGTCATGAAGATCTGTAGGCGCAAATACCTAACTCATTGTAAGTCAGAATTTCACCCAAAAAAAAAAAACGAGCACAAAAGTAAAAATATAAATCTATTCTAAATGTTACTGTCTTGATATAAAATGTCAGGATAAAAAACTTAAATACATAAAAATTATAGGTTATAATAAAACACTACAAAGAACATTTAAGAATGTCTAATGGACATTTTGAGAATTCAAAGGTTTGTAGCTCAAGAACATTAGCTTATCACTGAAAAACCAGAGAACACTTCTCAAAATATATCCTATATATGCAGCACAGCCGGCCACAAGAATGCTGCTGCCGCCATCACTGGACGCTCCCTCAGCCAGCCCGGCTGAGGGAAGGAGCAGCAGCTGTGCAGCCCAGCCGGCTGCAAGAACGCCGCCACCACGGCTACTGGACACTCACTCGGACATAGTTGGTGGGGTTGAGTCTACAATGTTTATTCGTATATTGTCTTTTGAAGTGCTTTTATATCATCATGATATTGTAATTTGTTCTGTAATTGTATTTGGGATTTTTGAAATATTTTAAAATGTCTTTGTATTATGATAATGTAGTACAGTACCTTGTAATATTTTGTATCTTTGTTAGCCGCCCAGAGTCGCTTTGCGAGTGGGGCAGCATACAAGTCCAACAACAACAACAACAATAATATGATGGCATATCTGGGAGGGTTCTCCATTAAAACAGCATATTAGATGCATTCCCAATCACTCACGGGTTGAAGCAGTGTTGTGTGCTTGACACAGGTGTAGAGATTAAATACCACTTCACCACAGGACTCTTTAATTTGGCTAGACTACGCTCCCAAATACTAACCAGTGTTAACAGGATAACGGAAACGCAATATACCGATGATTCTGCATTGCCTGCTCTCACAACTGAGGATCTGCAACTGTCGGTCAGCTGTTTCAAGAATGCATGTGATTGTTTTGCCCTCACCATAAGTGCTCAAAAAACCAAGATACTTGCACAACCTGCCCCAAAGACAGCCCTTCCAGAGTTCAGTATTATCTCAGATTCGACACTGGAACAGGTAGACCAGTTTTCTTACCTTGGTATCATCCCGTCTAAAAACTGCACCTGTGAACAGGATGTGATGAAGAGAATCGGTGCTGCCCATTATGCCTTTGGTCATCTATCACACCGGGTCTTCATGAACAAAGATTTAACAGATCATACAAAGCTCATGGTATATCAAGCTGTTGTTACCTCAATGCTATTGTATGGCCATGAAACGTGGACCCTCTATTGCCAAGACATTAAAAAGTTTGAGTGTTTTCATCAACAGAAGCTAAGGTCCATCTTGAACATCAGGTGGGATGACTATGTCACCAACATCGCAGTTCTTGAAAAGGCACATGTAAATAACATTGAAGGTTCCATCATAGGCTATCGTCTTAGATGGATAGGGCATGTCCGCCACAAGCACTCGTGGATCTCCTTTGAAGCGTTATAAGGACCAATGATTTCTTATCCTATCTCATTCCGCTTCTGAGCAGCTTTTTATTTTTAAATGTATTTTCTTATTTTTTAGAACCACTAGGTGGTGATGTTGTATAACATTTTTTAATCTCTTTGTTTTCATAAACAACAAGCGAGGTAACCACATTTGGCAGGCAAAATATTTTGAATCTGTGTCCTTTCTTGGCTGATAAATGAGAATGTAAATTATAAACAGTACTGTTCAAACTGTTCAGTGGTACATGTATATAATTAAACATATACTGTATCAGCCATCTCCACATGATCATTTCACCAAATGCGAAAAACAAAAAAATACATACCTAGCTACATCTAGTCAATACATTAGAGATTTTTATCTTTCTTTATTTCAATTTGCTGAATGGGAAATAAATGATCTGTAGTTATACTCTGCCCCATAGTGAAGAGTAGTTCTTTACAATCCCATGATTGTTACAAAATCATACAAATATCCTGTTCATTTTTTCATATTTGCCAAAGATTGTGAATATCCCTAGTATATATGAATACAAATTAAGTTTAGAAACCCAAGTACTGTTGGAATTTTCTTGTACATTTATTTGAATGATAAGAATTAAGAAAATACAACGCTCCAGTATAGTTTGTAGATGAACAGTTTAAAATTCCTCCAAATCATGAATTTTTTGTGTGAGCTTTATAGAGTTCAAAAAAGTTTCACCTTTTAATAAAATCTATAGAAATAGATTTTATGTAATTGTGGTAACATAAATATTTGAGAATTTTTCATCTTTTAAAATGCATAGGAATCTGGAGGTTATTACATATGCTGGAAGTCTTGTTACCTGGAAGTACATGGGCTGGCTAGGCTGATCATGGCAAGTGGATTTTTGGAAACCAGGGGTTCTCAACCTACGGCCCATGGTCTGGATCTGGCCCATGGCACCATTTCATGTGGCCCACCATCTTCACTCCCACCGCTGCTGCCAGAAGAGGCAGGAAAAGTTGTAAATGTGTCTGTTGCTGTCATAAACCTGTTTATGACAGCCACAGACACATTTTATGGTGGAGAAACCACTAGTCTGGCCCGCTCAGCTGTCTGAGGAAGCCTGACCGGCTTGAAAAGGAGACCCCCTGGTGTAAACCTTCTGCTCACTATTTATTTATTGGTCAGTCGCCACACTTTGATTGTTCTGTACTGTTGTTGTCCTTGCTCTTTCTTCAAAGGATCATTTTAGGTCAATTTAACATAGTTATCCATCTAAGAAGCTAGCAAGCTCCAGAACCGGGTTGTTGTTTTTTTTTTTGCACCAGCTTTCTTGTTTATACAGTTAATACTAAATGCCATCCTTGAAACAACTAGCTGTAAATGATTTAACATTTAATCAGTCATGTTTTAAAATTATGACTTATGTATTTTAAGGAAAACGAAGCCTCACGTGTTTGAAATCCAAATAAATTAACTATGTAAGTTCAATAATTGCAATCTTAGTTTCAACCCACCAAATTGAATAAGGATTGCATAAGATGGAAACCTATCAGATGCAATTGCAGTGTATGTGGACATTCACGGAGTCTGGAGCCAGTCCAATGGATCTACAGTAGGTTGCACCCTCTAAAATCAAGTGACCAGAAATTCCTATCCAATTTTCTAAATATGTGAGTGACTTGATGGCAAACAAGATGCACAGGAAGATGTACAGTTTATTTTAAGGAAGAATCCAGATTGCAGCTTCCAGGAGTGCAAGTCACCTTTTTTGCAATAGGTTTTTCTTCAGGGTTTCTGTGGTTTGGAAAACCAGGCAGGCGGGCCTTAAGCCACTTGTGGGCCACATAGTTCACATTCACATAGCAAGGTGGCCAGACCTTAATGTATAAACATATATTCAAATGTTTCAGAACTTTTGGAAGCAAATATATTTTAAGTCTTAAAATTTTCTTTGGTTTAACATGACAGAAATAGCTACTGCTTTAACTATGCTTATGTTGCACCATTCCTAAGCAACCCTCTTACAAAAAAGGGATGTTAGCATACCAAGGTGAATGTGTAAGAACTTCAAGATATGACAACACTGCTTCTTCATTTACATAATACAGTACTTCCTTACCAGCACTGCCTCGCTCACACCTACATGCTCCTTCTTAGGAGTTTCTACTAGTCTTTGTTCTACATCATTAAAACAAAATCTTCTGGTGGAGAGTAAGGTTGAAGTGTTTCATCCACTGCTTCATTTCTGCTCAAAGACTTCATGTGGGAATTTGAAGATGACAATCCAGAAGACATTCCTCCATTCTGTCCACAACTTCCTCCTGACCTGTGTGGAAATGAGGTGATTAGTAATTTGGGACAAAATAGTTTCTTATTTGGTCAGTCTTGTAGAGAAGCTCTTTTATATGTATTCTTGAGCATTTCACTTATAGGTCTACATGATTGCGTGTCTGAGTTGGAGCATTTATTACCTGCACTTCATGCGGAGAGGGGGCCAACTTGATGTGCCATTTGTTGTTGATATCATTGTAAATGTCAAACTGTTGTCCCATCAAACTAGTATTGATACTCTAGATAACACTTTTGTGAGGGCTGGGAGCAATAATAGGTACATAACTGAAGCTCTGTTTTATAGTCAATACTGTCATTGTTCACCAGCCCTTGTTGATCTGTATAGTCAGTGCAACTTTGTTTAAGTTGAATATTCCTGGTTTAGTTTGATGATTTATATCTTTGTTTCTTTTTTATGTGGTAGCCTTGTTAGTCTGTTCAAGCATATCAAATAGAAAACAAAACAAAACAAGACTAGTATAAGCACCACATATATTTTGTATTTTAAATTGCATGCCAATAAAAGTAATGGTTTTAACCTGATTATTTGGAAGTAAGTTCTGTTGTTCTCAATTAATCTTCTAATCAGTGCTTTGAATTAAGGAGATACTTTTTCTTAATAAAACTTTCCCACTGATATAATCATGTACATATACTGTATGATATCGAGACAGGTTTAATACTTTTCTGGCAGAAGAATCAAGGCAGAGAATTTTTTTTATCAATTTGACATTCTAGTAAGTCTGCTTGCTCCCCTTCCTCTTCAATACAACTATGTAGTTTTGAGATTACATATATAATTTTTGTATGAAAATTGAAGAAGATAGGTGGTCACTAGTTTTTTACTTTGTTAATCCTAGTTTTTACAAGAGAAGAAAATGAGTGGAATGCCATATCCAGTACATGTTGCACAGATTGGTCAGTCCGTTTTATTTTTATCTTTACCAGATATTAACAATAGAATAATGGTAGACGTAACTTGTGAGTTATGGTTGTTTAACACACTATTCTTCATGTATTTTCTAAAATTTCTGTGCTGAATTTTTGTATAAAATTTGTTCTGCTTTCTGTCAACTAACAAGTTTGGAGACTGAATGGATAGCTGCAGTTTTGTGGAACTGTGGCTTTCAAAATTGCTAATTCTTTAAACTGATCAATAACAACTTCAAGGGTTTGTGTAGTCGGCATTCTGTATATTTACACGATCCTTTTTGAATTCATGTACAGTACTAGTTTGCAGAAGGAAGAAACAAATTTGCAATCAATAAACTTGTTCCACAGGCTTAACATGATTTTTCTTCCATGTGGTAGATAGAGGACATTATGTACCTCTAACAGGGGTTTACTTTGTTTTAGTAGTCTGCTGTTGAAACAAGAATTGCTTATAATTATAATTGTAATTTGTTTCTTTGTGTACTTTTTAAAGCCACTTTCCTATGCCTTTGATTGTTCTGTTTCTATGTAAAACAGTGATTTTTATTATTATTTATTTATTAGTTCAAATTTATATTGCCACCCACTCGCCGTAGCGACTCAGGGTGGCTTACAAACAATACATTATTATAACAAATGCTTTCATAGCATAATGGCAAAGAAACTAAACTGTACACTAGGAAGATACAAATTTCATTGAACATCAACCCTCTAGTTGAAATATGGGATAATAATACTGCCCTACTACATAAATTATTGCAAAGACGATAATGTGTATAAAATACTCTGATTACTTTCAAAGACTACATTACTATTACTATTCTTCATTTTATTATCAACTACACAATCTGCCCATAGCTTTGTTCTCTATTGTCACCAACCACAGGATAGCCACATTTGTTGATACTTACCTTTCTATCTATGCACCTTCAAGCTAGAATCTTTTCTGTGCCAAAAATTAAAAGAACACATACTGAAATGTTTTTGTTGAGTGGAAGGCATTCTATATATACAGGATTACAGGCTTGAGATTAGTAAAGTAACCTACTATATTTCCAGTTTCCTGTGGAATTTTTTGAAATGCTGAGCTTAGAAATTGATTTCTTTTTCTTTTTCTGAAGAATAAAATGCTTTTAAAGACATCATATAACTGACTTAAGTGTCAAGAACAGTATACTATGAAGATGTGCATGCAAGATAATCTACAAAATTAGAAAATACTAATTCCTATGTATGGAATTAGTGGAGCTGGAGGGAAATCTCCAGAAATAGGAGGGTTAGAGGGTTGCACCTGCTCCAATGACCATATTTCTCATTTTTCCCTTTTAAAGATGGAAAAACTGGAAAAAACTTTTTAAAAAATCCTGTGCACTTTCTAGTACCAATTTTTAAATTTTATTCGTGTCAGAGGCACCACCAGCATATAATAACATACAAAACTAAAAATAACACATGAAAAGCAAAGCTCAAGCCTGTTGAATTAAACTTTGCTAACTCATTTCTAAAAAGAGGGTAACATTTTGCTTCAGTTGCATTCTCTTTCTTTTACTATACCTTGGACATTTAATGTTACTGAAATATAAAGTCCTACCTAAGCAGTACTGTATATTCAACCAGTCTAAAACTGTAGTAAACAATAAAAAGCTTAAACACCCATAAACTGTGATAAACATACAGTATAAATTAAATAAGGCAAACAGATAAAGACATAATGATATTGTTATTTAGCATCAATAGCTAAAACTTTGAGGTAACTTGACAGTCAAAGTAATTTGAAGTAGTTGGTTTTATACTTCTCATTAACTGGCTAGCCCAAGTTTTCTCAAAGTTAGCTCTCCAGATGTTCTTGAACTTCAATTCCCAGAACCCCTGATTAGCAGGTGTGTTGACTTGGGCTTCTGGTAACAAGTCCAAAACCACCTGGAGAGCCATGTTTGAGGACTCCTGGTCTAGCCAACAGTGTAAACAACCTAATAGGCCCCACTAATGAGAATTCATGTGGTCTCCAAATTTTAACTTCTGAATTTCAAGGGAAGAATATTTCAAACAGTGAACAGTTTCATCAGAAGATGGTTGTTTTCCTTATGACAATACAACACAGTACAATTTTGTTTCAGGAAATTTCATAATCTTGTGTCATTATCTCCTATTTTTTTAAAAAAAAACCTTGGCAGCCTTTGTAAATTGAGGTTTAATCCTGATATCAAAGAGTTAATTATATTTACTTATATGGACTAGTTTATACAAACATCAGTTAGTTTCTTACTGCTCAGTGCTTATACACAACAAGTTGAATCTTTGAATTAGACTACTATGTTTGAGGTGGAGTGAGGTATGGTGAAAAATTGTGCTTGGTGTTTTAACTTTGATGACTTACTTATACATGTAAATCATTACTTGATAGAAGACATCAAATGATTGGTATGCTTGTGTGAACTGACACTTAAGTATGCCCCAGATCTGCAAATGTACGTTGAGTAACCATTTGATGTTCAAACTGGATTTCTGGGTGCAGAGGAAAATAAAAAGTTCTGATGTCTTCTTATGTGACACTGGATAGAAATCAATACTTGTGCTTTGGAATAATTTTTTTAGTCCTAATGTGCTAATTGTAACACCTAGAAATTATATTGTTTATACACTTTATCTTTCTTCTATTTTTTTGTCTTTTTTGGAACACTTTTGATTTTTGATCACCTAGTATTAGAATGTTTACTTCACAGTAGTGTGATGGATTGGCTGTATGAGACATTAGTTCAGATACATGCCTTATGTTTCATATTATGTTTCACGTGCAACCATCTATGAAAATTATTGAGGGGGAAAATTGAGATTAAAAATATTTTTTCTCTATTTTTCTTAAAGGATGTGGGTGAGCCATTCAAAGAAGAAAAAGCAGTTGCCAAATACTTGCGTTTTAACTGTCCTACCAAATCTACCAACATGATGGGTCACAGAGTTGATTATTTCATTGGTAAGCTTTATACTTTATAGCAGGGGTTGCCAACCTTTTTAAGTCAGGGGACGGGTCATGCTTAAAGTTGAGAGGGCCGGACTGGTGGTCCCCTGTCGTTCATGGCTGTGGTAAACACGTCCATGGCTGTTGTAAATGCGTTTATGGCTGTCGTAAATGGGTCTGTGGCCTATTCTGCCAGCGGCAACTGGAGCGAGGGCAGGCGTTGGATTATTTGGTGCGTGGGCTGTATCCGGCCCATGGGCCATAGGTTGCCTACCACTGCTTTATAAGATGACCTCACTCCCAGTTATTCTGATATTTAGAACACAAAGAACAGAGATTGCACGTTTAGCCTCACCTTTTCCTAGGAAATAAGTAGAAAATGAAAGTTTGATTCAAACACTTGTGGCCACAGCCCTATTTAACAGGTACAAGGCCAGTGTTACACAGAATATTTCACTTTATAGTATGTATGTTGTCTCACTGTGCATCCTAGAAGAACGATCCTGTGTGGCATTGGACAAACTGCATAATTCCAGGATGTCCCCAGAAGAAGGAAGTGGTAAACCACTTCTGAATACTCTCTAACTAGAAAACTCTGAAACGAGTTGCTGTAAGTCAGAAATTACTGATACAATATACATAATATTTCTTTCATAGGAGCCACATAAAGTTTCCTCTTTATGCTAAGAGGAGTAATAAAAGATAGAGAAGTTTTTTAATGTGACTATCTCCAAATCTAGCCATCAATGTCTTGTTGGCACTGTGATTGTGGTATAGTGCCTAGCAATAAAATTCTTGTGCCAGCAGTGGCTATTTTACTGATACAGTACTGTCAGCAAATTAGTTCAAAATGGAAATCATCATCGGTTGCTGCTCGTATCCGAGCATACATTCTTTCCTGGAAGTCATTTTCTCAGCTGATGGATGTGTCTCTGGTGACTCCATAAACTGATCCTGGCATGGAACATGTATGAGTGTGTGTGTGGAAATGAGTATCATCTATCTAAACTTTGACATTCAAAAATGTTAGGTTTGGGATCAGGTTTATGTATGGCAGTAAAAAAACACATTTATAGACATTCTTTGTATGAAATGCAGTAAGTAAATCTAAATGTACATGTTAATAGGTAAAGATAAAGATCGCCCTGCTCGAAAGCTTTGGCTCCTCTCGCCAGGCTCCGCTCTGTGGGAGAAAGTCAGAAGCACTTCGGCAGCTTCAGGAGATTCTCTCAAAGCTGCCAAAATGCTTCTGACTTTCTCCCACAGAGCGGAGCGGAGCCTGGCGAAGGGAGCCGAAGCGGAAACTGCTGAGGTGGTATTTCCCATTAAGATATGGGTTTTGAGCAGAGGCACGCAGCCACCTGCCCCAGTAAATTCGCTCCCCAGCATGGGCCTTTGTCTGCGTATGCATACATTTCCATGGACATGTGGCAGGCATGACTAGACACCGAAATTCACAGAATGTTGTTTACCTTCCCACCAAAGTGGGTATTTATCTTCTTGCAATTTCTTGCTTTCAAACTGCTAGGTTGGCAGGAGCTGGGACAGAGATGGGAGCTCACTCTGTCATGCAGTACTCAGGTCTCAAACTGCTGACCTGCTGACCTTCCTGTCATCAAGTTCAGCGTCTTAACCACTAAGCCAATATCTTAACAGAAATTTGGCACCAGGTCTGAGAGAGCTGGCCACTGGTGGGTGGGATTATGAAGGAGGAGCATTACCACATTTTTTTCTCTTTTACTGGAGGGCATTTTCTGTATCTCAGGAAATGGTGCTTCACCTCTGTTGTCTCTGCCTGCAGATAATTTCTCATTTGGATGGGCAGGGCAGCAAGAGTGACAGTGTATGGTAACTGGCAATTATCATCTGTGCTGCTTTGGACAATTCAGTTTTTCTGCCACCATTACTTGGCTGGAATAGCATAGACAAAGGCACCTCCGTTCAGTCACTGAGTAGCCAACGTTGAGTGCATTTCTCTGTCTAGGCACTCTTTTGATGGTTGCTTCTTTTCTCACCTCTGCTTCCCTTCAGCCTCGAAAGCAGTGGATTGCCTTTTGGATTCAAAATGGGCAAAAGCCAAGAAAGGAGAAGAGGCTCTGTTTACAACCCGAGAATCTGTAGTTGATTATTGCAACAGGTGAGAGCTTGGCCTTTTAAAATTACTATAAATTTTATGAATGTTGCTAACTGTATTAAGTTGTCGTTAGCAAGTCAGATAATGGTATTGTAAGAGAAGTAGTCACTAAGCCAGCTCTTGACTTGTTTTTGCCACTAGGATATCTTCTTAGGGGAGCAAGCCTGACAATGTAGCTGTACATTCAAATATCCTGCAGATGGTTGTTTGTGTGTTTGTGTGTGATTGCAAAGATCTACAATAACAATAATGTAAGATCTATGAGTCAGGGCAAGCTGGAAGTGGTAAAAAATGAGATGGAAAGTATAAATTGACATCTTGGGAATCAGTGAACTAAAATGGACAAGGCTGGGTGAATTCAGCTCTGGAGACCATCATATCTACTACTGTGGCCAAGAAAACCTTAGAAGGGCGAATTCAGCTCTGGAGACCATCATATCTACTACTGTGGCCAAGAAAACCTTAGAAGAAATGGAGTGGCCATAATAGTCAATAAAAGAGTGAGAAAAGCAGTCATGGGATATACCGTAATCTAAAAAAAATGACAGAATGATCTCAGCTTGGATCCAAGGCAAACCATTCAATATCACTGTAATCCAAGACTACACACCAACCACTAGTGCAGATGAGGCCACAGTTGACCAGTTCTATGAGGAATTACAACACCTCATAGAACTGACACCAAAAAATGATGTCCGTATTATACTGGGAGATTGGAATGCCAAGGTAGGAAGTCAAAAAGTAAATGGGATAACAGGCAAGTTTGGTCTTGGGACACAAAATGAAGCAGCAGGACAAAGGCTAATAGAGTTCTGCCAAGAGAATGCACTAGTCATAGCAAACACCCTTTTTCAACAACACAAGAGGCGGCTTTACACATGGACGTCACCAAATGGCCAACACCGAAACCAGATTGATTACATAATCTCCAGCCAAAGATGGAGAAGTTCCATAAAGTCAGCAAAAACAAGACCTGGAGCAGACTGTGGCTCAGATAATAATCTACTGATTGCAAATTTCAAGTTTAGATTAAAGAAAACAGGGGAAACAACTAGGACACACAGATATGACCTAGACAACATCCCTAAGGAATATACGGAGGTGTGGAACAGATTTAATGGTTTAGACTTGATAGACAGAGTACCAGAAGAATTATGGACAGAGGTTTGGGACATCATACAGGAGACAGCAAGTAAAACTACCAAAAGAAAAGAAGCATAAGAAAGCAAAGTGGCTGTCCAATGAGACTCTTAAAATACCAGAGGAAAGAAGGAACACAAAAGAAAAAGGCAAAAGAGAAAAAGTCAATCAATTAAACACAGATTTTCAAAGAAAAGCAAGAAGAGATAAGGAAACCTTAAATGAACAATGCAAAGAAATAGAGGAAAACAACAAAAGGGGAAGGACTAGAGATCTTTTTTTTAAAAATTGAGAAATCAAGGGAATATTTAAGGCAAAACTGACCATGATAAGGGACAAAAATGGCAGGGATGTAGCTGATGCAGAAGAGACTAAGAAAAGATGGCAAGAGTACACAGAGGAAGTTTACAAAAAGGACCTCAACACCCATGACAACCACAGTGATGAGAGCTTTGAACTGCAGCCAGACATCTTGGACAGTGAAGTCAGAAAAGCCCTAAAAAGTACTACTGATAACAAAGCTAGTGGAGATGATGGTATTCCAGTTGAATTATTCAAAGCCCCAAAATATGATGGAATTAAAGCATTGTATTCTATATGTCAGCAGATTTGGAAAACAACAATGGCCACAGGATTGGAAAAGATCAGTATACATTCCAATCCCAAAAAAAGGGTAATGCCAAAGAATGCTTAAATTATCCAACAATTGTACTCATCCCACACGCTAGCAAGGTGATGCTCAATATAATACAGGATAGACTTCAGCAGCACGTGGAGAGAGAACTACCAGAAGTGCAGGCTGGGTTCAGAAGAGGCAGGGGAACTAGAAATCAAGTTGCCAACATAAGTTGGATCATGGAGAAAACAAAGGAATATCAGAAACCAGTCTACTTCTGTTTTATTGACTACACCAAAGCCTTTTTACTGTGTGGACCACAATAAAATGTGGCAAGTAATTAAAGAAATGGGAATAAAGTAACACCTCGGATAACGAATACATCAGATAACACTAAAATCGGATAACAATGTGAAATTTTGGGGGGAAATGGCATTGTATAACGTTATTTTAGCGTTATCCGATGCATCGTGTTTTTCCCAGGTTGTCTCTGCACTCACCCACCAGCCCTCCGGGAAGGGAACCGGACAGGCACGTGGCTGCTTCCCTTAACGGAGGGTCAGCAGGTAAGTGCAGAGACACCCGCCAGCTCTCTGGGCAGGCAACCGGTGAGGTGCGTGGCTGCTTCCCTTTCCAGATGGCCGGCGGGTGAGTGCAGAGACACCCGCTGGCCCTCCAGGAAGGGAACCGGCCAGGCATGTGGCTGTTTCCCTTTCCGGAGGGCCGGAGGGTGAGTGCAGAGACACCCACTGGCTTTCCAGGAAGGTAACCGGCCAAGCACATCGCCCGTTCCCTTGCAGAAGGAGCCGCGGGTGAGTGCAGACCCACCTGTGGTTCCTTCTGTAAGGGAACCAGCCAAGCGCATGGCCCGTTCCCTTGCAGAAGGGGCCGTGGGTGGGTCTGCAGTCACCTGCGGCCCCTTCTGCAAGGGAACAGGCACCATTGGAGATCCAAGCCGCAAAGCCGGCAGGGTTGGTCTCTGCCTGGGAATTGCCTTCCCAGGTGGAGACCAGCCTTGCAGGCTTTGCGGTTTGGGGCTTGGATCTCCAGTGGTGACCTCACTGTTTCGAGTCTTGGCTCAAAACAGCTAGGGCGCCACCGGTGCCCGATTGGCAGATTCCTTTCATGGAAGGCGAGGCGGGCCGCCCGCCTCACCTTCCCCGAAAGGCAGCCAGCAATCGGAGCGCCCAAGCGCTTGGCCGGTTCCCTTCCAGGATGGGCCGCAAGTGAAGCGCTGACCCCTTTCCTTCTGAAGAAATTCAGGCTCAGAGGCTCCCAAACCCGGCTTCCTTCAGAAGGAGGAGGCCGAGCAGATCGCCCCCTCCTTCCGAAGGAAGCTGGGTTCAGAGGCTCCCAAGCAACCCTTTCCAAAGAGGCAGGTGGATCGATCCCCGGTTCCTCTTCGGAAAGGGAAACAGGCTGTTTTTTTAACATCCAGTCAATGCATCAGGCAACGTTAAAAATCAGATAACACTAAGACTTGTGGAACCAAGTTTTGGTATTATCTGAGGTATTACTGTACCAGAACACCTTATGTCTCATGAGAAATCTGTACATGAGTCAAGAAGCCACAGTTAGGACAGGATACGGAATGACTGAGTAGTTTGGAATAGGAAAAGGAGTAAGACAAGGCTGCATTTTGTCACCCTGCTTATTTAACTTATACACAGAGCACATAATGCGTAATGCAGGGCTGGATTAATCACAAGTTGGAATTAAAATCGCTGGGAGAAACATCAACAATTTGAGATATGCAGATGATACCACCCTAATGGCAGAAAGTGAAGAAGACGTAAAGAAGCTCTTGCTTAGGTTGAAAGGAGGAGAGTGCAAAAGCTGGCTTGAGACTCAACATCAAGAAAACCAAGATAATGGCAACAGGCCCTATCAGTTCCTGGAAAATAGATGGGGAAGAAGTAGAAGCAGAGACAGATTTTACTTTCTTAGGATCCAAGATCACTGCAAATGGAGATTGCAGCCATGAAATAAAAAGGCGACTGATTCTTGGAAAGCAAGCCATGAGAAATTTGGGCAACATACAGTAAAACCCCTACTTACGAAAAAACCTGTTCCGTAGGCTTTTGCTTAAATCATTTTTTTTGTAATGTGAAACAAACCCATAGGAAAAATGAAATTTTTATGTAAATTGAAGCAAACCCATAGGGAAATGAATTTTTACATAACTCGAAGCAAACCCATAGAAAAAGGATCTTTATGTAACTCGAAGCAAATCCATAGGAAATCATGTAAATTAGGCTATGGTTTTAGCATAAAATCATTATGTAAGCCAAATTTTACGTAACTCCAAGGCATTTGTAAGTCGGGGTTTTACTGTAGTTAAAACTAGAAACATCACCTTGCAAACAAAGGTCTGCATAGTCAAAGCAATGGTATTTCTGGTACTGATGTACTGTATGGTTGTGAGAACTGGACCATTAGGAAAGCTGAGCGCAGAAGAATACACGCCTTTGAGATGAGTTGCTGGAGGAAAATTTTGAGAGTCCACTGGACTTTTGAGAGTCCCTTGGTCAGTGAGGAGAACAAATAGGTTGATCTTAGAAGAAATCAACCCTGACTACTGAGAAGAACAAATAGTAAAGATGAAGCTAAAGTACTTTGGACATCAAATGAGAAGAGAGGATTCACTTGAGAAAGCCTTGATGCTGGGAAAGATGGAGGGCAAAAGAAGAAGGGGACGGCAGAGAATGAGATGGCTAAATGGTATTGTTGACACAATGGACACAAAGCTGGGCTGGCTGAGGAGGATGGTTGAGGACAGAGGTGCCTGGCGTGCAGTCCATGGGGTCACGAAGGGTCGGAATCGACTGTGTGACTGAACAACAACAAAACAACATAATAACATCTTACTGTTGTGTTAGGGCAACTCCACTGGCTATTTACTCCGGATTTTGTATCAGATTGGACACAGATGAATTCAAATTAAAACTCATTAACTGGCCCCGGTGGGGGCGAAGAGGCCCTACGGCCACACCACCTGCCGCCGTTCCCGGGCCCCGCCCTCCCCCCCTCGCCTTCGGACTCAAAAGGCGAGGGGGTGCCGAGCGAGCCGCTGCCGCCGCGCTCCTGGCCCCGGTGGGGGCGAAGAGGCCCTACGGCCACACCACCTGCCGCCGTTCCCGGGCCCCGCCCTCCCCCCCTCGCCTTCGGACTCAAAAGGCGAGGGGGTGCCGAGCGAGCCGCTGCCGCCGCGCTCCTGGCCCCGGTGGGGGCGAAGAGGCCCTACGGCCACACCACCTGCCGCCGTTCCCGGGCCCCGCCCTCCCCCCCTCGCCTTCGGACTCAAAAGGCGAGGGGGTGCCGAGCGAGCCGCTGCCGCCGCGCTCCTGGCCCCGGTGGGGGCGAAGAGGCCCTACGGCCACACCACCTGCCGCCGTTCCCGGGCCCCGCCCTCCCCCCCTCGCCTTCGGACTCAAAAGGCGAGGGGGTGCCGAGCGAGCCGCTGCCGCCGCGCTCCTGGCCCCGGTGGGGGCGAAGAGGCCCTACGGCCACACCACCTGCCGCCGTTCCCGGGCCCCGCCCTCCCCCCTCGCCTTCGGACTCAAAAGGCGAGGGGGTGCCGAGCGAGCCGCTGCCGCCGCGCTCCTGGCCCCGGTGGGGGCGAAGAGGCCCTACGGCCACACCACCTGCCGCCGTTCCCGGGCCCCGCCCTCCCCCCCTCGCCTTCGGACTCAAAAGGCGAGGGGGTGCCGAGCGAGCCGCTGCCGCCGCGCCCCTGGCCCCGGTGGGGGCGAAGAGGCCCTACGGCCACCTGTGGCTCTCTCCCCGGGCCAAGTTGGTCAGGGGAGATGGGAGCGTTGGCGCTCTCTGTGGGGAGAGTGGGGGGGGCAGGGAGGGAGACAGAGGGACTGAGGCTGATGTTTGCCGGCTGGGGAAGTTGGGCTGGGCACAATATGGGATGTGAGCTGTGCTTCATCCCTTGGGGATTTTGTTAATATGGTTTACTTTTGATGCTGTGTACTTATGTATTATGTGTTGTATTGATATTGTGCTTTTCCCCTGAATTTATTTGATGTAATTGAATTGTATTATTATGTGTCATTGTATTATTATATTGTATTTATTGTCCGCCATGTAAACCGCCCTGAGTTGGGTTGCACCCGAGTGGGCGGTATATAAGCGCGAAATTAAATTAAAATTAAATTAATAAAAATTAAAATTAAATGACAGAAAACTCAATACAGGAAAGCCTGTTGTGGAATCTTTTCTTTTGAAAGGGATATACTTTGGTCAGCTTTTTTGCCCGCTGTGATTGCCTGATCTGATGCTCACAGGAGTGTCCGAAAAGGTGCCTTCATTTTGGCAGTTTCCCTTCTAACCTAGACACGGAAGAAGTCCCTTCAGCTGAATGCCTCAGATTTCTGAACAATTTATTTAAAAAGAAAAGGTTTGAATTTAGCACTGGAAAACATTTATTGCTATTGCACTCAGAAGAACAATCCCTCCCCCCCCCACACACACAAAGACTGGGGAGAAAACTGTCAATTGGCACCTTAATGCAGCTTTTGCTGTCAGAGCCATGCAAACTGATATTTCAGCCTTTTCCCCTGTTGACTCCTGCAAATTGTTATCTTAATGGCTATAGTGATTTCATCTGTGGAAACTCAATTTCCACAGGTGTATGGATCAAATTGTATTTATTCCAACATATAGTCACACCTGTGATGGCATGATCAGTGTTTCCCAACCCTTGGTTTTTGGATTTGTTCCCAGAAGCCTAAGTCAATTCCCAAAAGCACTGATCAGTCAATGTACTGACTTAGGCTTCTGGCAATTGAACTCCCCTGTGGGGTGTGGGCCACATGTTAAGAACCACTGGATTAGGTGTTTATGGCTTGTAGAAGTAAATGAAACATAAAGGATAAAATTGAAGAGCCTAATTTTTACTATCAGTATTTTGTGCAGAATTTTCTTGGTCTAAACTGAGAGTTAGACCCATTGCCTAATTGTCTACTATTTAAAATACGTAGGTTGATTTTAATGTCATCCACAGTGTATTGTAATTTTCTGCATATGTCTATTATGAATAACCAGTTGGGAAGGTGGATATAAATGTTTGCTGAAGATTTTTTTCACAGTCTTTAGAAAATCAGAGATAGTACAGAAGAAAATCTGGTTTTCTGTTTGGTCAGAATTGTGGTTCTGAAGCTTATCATGTCATATC
Source organism: Bradypodion pumilum (assembly GCA_035047305.1). NCBI lineage: Eukaryota > Metazoa > Chordata > Lepidosauria > Squamata > Chamaeleonidae > Bradypodion > Bradypodion pumilum. The sequence goes on from JAWDJD010000003.1 coordinate 364,034,587, forward strand.
GTATATAATTTCACTGTAGTAAAGACTTCTTCAATTAAGTTATAGTTTAATCTTTTTAAAGGCTTCTGAAGAAACAGTTTTTTCATCGAGCATTAAAGGTGATGAAAATGAAACCAGACAAGGATATAAAGAAAGAAAAGGAAAAAGAAAAAGGAAAGGCAGAAAGTGGAAAAGAAGATGAGAAAAAGAGCAAAAAGGAGAGCGGAAAGGAAGAAAAACCTAAGAAAGAAAAGGAGAAAGAAAAGAAAAAAGATGGTGAGAAAGAAGAAGGAAAAAAGGTGAATGTAATTTTCTAAGGCTACTTGACAACAAACCAAGATCGATCGATAGATAGATAGGCCAAGGTTCATATGAAAGCATTACAATACTTGCTGTCATAATAATGAAACTACTTACTAAAATATGTAGCTTGTTTTTGTTTTAAGGAGACTAGTGAAAAACCAGGTGAAGTGATTTTTTAAAGCTAAATCAGATACTTCCAATATAACATGTATCTCTACAGATAGAAAACATAGTAAAATTATTTCAGTTTCCATTACTGAGGGTGGAAAGATTTTTATAGTGGCCATGTTGTAAGTATCTACCCAGATCAGAGGTTAGCAAACTTGGCTCTCTAGATGTTCTTGGACTTTAATTCCCAGAAGCCCTGATCAGCAAGTGTGCTGACTTGGGCTTCTGATAATTCAGTCCAAGAACACCTGGAGTGCAAAATTTGCTGACTCCTGATCTAGATCAGCTTTTCTCTTCCTGGCTGTATTTCCTTCTGATGTGGAATAAGATTAAGTTTGTGTGGTTTATTCTATCTAAGAGCTGCCTCCAAAACCTGCTTTCCACTATTTCCTAGAACATGAAATTGAAACAAGAGATGGGGATTTATATTTTCTGTATCCTGATGACATATTTGCCCAAAACTAGTGACTCTTCTAAGATGTTTAATGTGTGAGATTGGAAACCTGAGACATTCCAAAGATGTTGTGGAACAATAGTGTCCCAGTATCTACATCAAAAGAGACTGAAGCACTATACAGTACTTAAAAACCAATCTAACAAGGACGATTCAGAATTATACCATAATACAGTATCACTGCTGAAAGGTCCAGCCAGTTGTGTCTCCCTACCTGTCTTCTGTCACAAGTTATCTTCCAGGACAATTAAGGCAGAAGAAACAGTCCTCAAATATAAAGTGATAACATTTATAAGTGAAATAAAAAGTATGGGTTAATTCAGTTTAATACCCTGAAGTGAATGGTGAGCCACTGTGTGAGACAGAATGCTATACAAATATAAATAAATAGTTGCATGACTAGGAAGTTGCATAGAGATCTGGAAGGGATGGGGATTGTAAGAAGGAAGAAACTGGGAAGATGGGCTGGAGAAATAGAGGTGGGTTTTTTCCTTTTGATTTATATGAAAGACTAGACATTACTTAATCCACATTTTATAAATATGCATTATTAGGCTATGTGTGGAAGTTGCTAGAATAAGGCTTTCCAAAAAAAGAACTTAGAAAAGAACTCAAAACCTGGCTGGTGGGCCAAGTATGGGGTACAGGTAGAAGGGTGACCCCCATTGTGTGGTTGGTATAGAGCAGAATCTTTCCCCTTTCGGTTCCAGCATTCTTTTATGGGGTGGGTAGTTTTAATTATTTTTTACGATGACAGTATATGTTTTATTGCTGCTTTACTTTGTGATTATGAATCGCCCTGAGTCGGCCTTGGCCGAGTGGGCGGTGTAGAAATTGAACAAACAAACAAATAAATAAATAAATAAAAATAGAAATGGATTATCTTAGAACTTAGTGTTCTAAGCGAGATAAGATTATCAGTAGGCAGAACAATCAGTAGTTGCATCTCTCTTATTGAGTAATCATAATCTCAGCCTAAATAATTAATACGGGTCATGTAGTTTCCTGGTCAGGTTACATTCCTTGAACAGCAGGTATATGATATCAGTGGAAGATTTAAGGACATTTCTAGTGGGAAAGGTATATCCACTCCAAAAACCATAATCTGAATTAAAGCCTGATCTTTTTATTTTATTTATTTATTTATAGTCATATTTGCTTTGTATGCTCTTCTTTCAGATCAGTAAATTATCTGTCAGTAAGTCTCCATAAAATCCCAAGAATAATTTGAATGCTTCTGTGTTTTCTTTGTAAAAACAGTTTTTGAGCTCAATTTCATTAACAATCTGCTTGCAATATTAGGATGAAACTCCTGGCACACCTAAAAAAAAGGAAACAAAAAGAAAGTTTAAACTGGAGCCTCATGAAGATCAGGTTTTTCTGGATGGAAATGAGGTACAGTATCTGATAATCTCTATTGCTGAAATGTTGATATTTTTGGCTTTAATGATTAACAGTGATATATATATGGAGAAACTCACCCGTCTGACTGGATTCCTTTGGACCTTGTAGTAGCAAAACAGTAAACATTCGGTCAGAATGAAAAATGTGTGGCTCCATGTGTTTAAACCATGTCAAGGCTACAGCTAAATTGATCATGGCATGATTCAATAACATGGTTCTTAATCTTACGTCATGGCACTATACAGTATCTTGCAATCCTCAAGTTCATATCTAGTGAAAAGTACAAGCTTTCTGCTGCCTGAAAATCTTGAAATGGTGCTGCTTTGGTCATCTTAACAGACCATACATAATACAGTCTTACTCAGAATAAGGAACAGTGTGCGTACTTTTTCTCTGCAGATAGCACAGAAAGTCTACAGTGATTAGGTCGTTGCTTAGTTCTTTATCTGCCCATTCATCTTGATTTCTCCTCACCCCCACAATCCTTTTTCCCCTATTGATGTGCATTTGTGACACCAAGCAATGGAAACCCTTTTTCCAGGGTTTTCTTGGTAGAGAATATACACAATTGTTTTATCATTCACTTATTCTGACAGACTGTGCAATTTGCCCATAACTTCTTCCTGGATAGGATAGGATAATGTTACACAGAATTATTAAAACAGCGGAGAGTATTATCGGCTGTCCACTCTCCACTTTAGAACAAATTTACACCAGGTGCCACAGAAAAGCATTAGATATAGCAGGAGATCCATCGCATTCTGGCCACTGCTCCTTCAAGCTTCTGCCATCGGGATGGAGATATAGAACAATGAAGGTAAAAATGAGCCGTCTCAAGAACAGTTTCTTCTCCAGAGCAATTTTGGCCTTAAATAGAAACTCTGGACTCTGAAGTCATCTTATCTTACTTTATATTGTACTGTATGGTACAGTACTGTCTTAATTAGTGTTTCTGTAGCTGTTTTAAATTATGGGGTATGCCTTTTTGACTTGATATATAGCAACCGAGAAATTTTGTTGTTCCCGCAAGGGGACAATGACAATAAAGATTTATCTTCTCTTATCTGGAGACACAGTGAGGAATTTAACTCTGCAGCCAGAAAGCTCAACCACTGAACTGTCCAGTTAGCATACCAGCCCAGATGTGTCATCACAAACTTGTAGACCATTCTGACATTGAAGCAGTCGACCTGTGAGAAAGGAGAACCCTTTGTAATGGATATGTAGCCATATAACCTTGAATGCTTACCAAATGGAAAAAAGAAACACCACCATAAAAATTTAGACAACACGTGAGAGCACTATAGCTTAGTTGTTCCCCAACATAAATGTGTTAGGAACTTTTCCACTGGACAAGTGTTCAAGGATATGAACCTCTGCCCTCCATCTGAAGTTTTGCACCCCAGGTTTACTGTCTTGTTGAGAACCTGGCCTTGATTCAATCCATAGCAATTTGTTTCAAGTTAATGAGAAAATTCTGAGGCTTCCTCCAATACAGTTAAAACAAAGCCTTTATCGGGCAGTATAACCAAAATATAAAAACTTAAGGGGAGCAAGAACCTTTGAGTAATGTGAGTGATTGCGGTTCACAATGAAGATGTGGGGTGAGGAGATAATGTTGCTGGATACTAAGGAGCTGGCGGGAGAGGGACTTGCTTAGTATTTCTGTCCTGCTATGGTAATAGAGTAGATCATATGGTCAGCAACACAACGCCATTCGTCAGGTGGTAACTAACTAACCTGACAACCCTGAGGAGTAATGGCCTTGGATGGCAAAGTCCACAGGGAAGGTTGATGGTTCCCAAATGAATTAAATCCCACTTGAATCCATCTTGATAGAGGGCTGCAGTTTCATCAAAACTGGCCTGTGGCTGATGAGGACTTTGGCTCAGGACCAAAAAATGACTCGGAACTGGATCAATGGTATGGGTGTCACATGATGTGGAAGGCCACTGCATTATATTGCTCCCAGGACAATCTTCATGGCTGATCACCATGATGATAGCTAATATGCTGAATCAGATATGGTACTTAAAGGAGAAGAAGAAACCACACAAAATAAAATAGGGTTGCCTCAGAATACTATCCATAACCTTTTCCTTATTTTACACATTTTGAAAATGTGTAATTTTGATATTGGCTGCATGTTTATACACAAGTCTTAGCTTTCTTTTACAAAATCAGCAAGATCCCGAATTATCTTTTGCTTAAGTTCTCAAGTGCTTGAGGCTGGTGACATTGCATCCTATTTGTCTTTACTAAACATCAAGTATGCAAACAGATTTAGAAATGTTACAAATAAAACACAATTGGCTTCATAGAGAAGAATAAAAATAGGTTGTTTCTTACAGACATAGAGTTCCTACTTTATCACAGAATTGGTGACAAAATTGCTAAGTTTAAAATAAGTTTGTATGAAGTGATGTACAGTAAAACCCTGACTTACATACGCCTCGAGTTATGTAAGATTCAACTTATGTAAGGTTGTTTTTTGTTTGTTTGTTTTGTAAATTGGTGTCCCGATTTACGCAGAAAACCCTCAAGTTATGTAAGGGGTTTACGTAGCACCAATTGATCTCTAAAATTCAAGTTTTTAGTGATCAAAATGGTGGCGCTGCCATTTCGATTGCTAAAAATCCATCCCGCGCCACCCTGCCCCCACTGCCAGAAGCCTAAAGAAGTCACTTATCATGTCGGCGCTGGAGGTGGCGGAGGAAGCGGCTGCAATCACGGCACTTTTGCCGCATTTTCCAGAGAATTCAGGGCTCCGGTTTGGCTGGGGATGAGCTTCGGAGGCAAACCACTCCATTCCCTTCTTCCTCCAAGACTTCTGTGCGGCTCCCGTTCCTTCCAAAGCACGTCCCCAGCCAAACCGTAGCCTCACAGAAGTCTTGGACGAAGAGAACTAATGGAGTGGTTTACCACTGAAGCCAAGTCCTTTTTGGGGTGGGGAGAGGAAGAGCTCCTCCTTTGCCTTCGTCTGTTTGCAAAATCCTTTCTGGAGTGGCAAGGGGGGCCCTTCCTCTCCCCACCCCAAAAATCCATCTTGATGGAGGGCAGCAGCTTCATCAATCCTGGCCTGGGGCTGATGAGGACTTTGACTCAGGACCAGAAAATGACTCATGGAACTGGATCAATGGTATGGGTGTCACATGATGTGGAAGGCCACTGCATTATATTGCTCCCAGGACAATCTTCATGGCTGATCACCATGATGATAGCTAATATACTGAATCAGATATGGCACTTAAAGAAGAAGAGGAAACCACACAAAATAAAATAATGCAGTGGCTCGGTCCTCTTGCCCTTACTCTTTAACATCTACATGAAACCGCTGGGTGAGATCATCTGATCCCACGTAGTTGGCAAAATGCGTCTGGGGGCCGGGATTGTCAACAAGTTTAATTAAATTAAAAAGGATTTTGCAAACGGGTGAAGGCAAAGTCCTTTCTGAGGTGGGGAGAGGAAAGGGCTCCCCTTGCCACCCCAGAAAGGACTTTGCCTTAGTCCGTTTGCAAAATCCTTTCTGGAGTGGCGAGGGGGTGAGGATTTGGGTGGAAGATGTTGGGTCCACACATATTGTTTCCAGTTTGCTTTAGGTGACTTTGTCTCATCTTATATTTTACTGCTAATTCACCTAGTTTGGAAGGAACTTTTTAGTGCTTGAGTTCTCACAATCTTAAATAAGAATCTGTTTTAATTTTTCTGTTATTGTTCTTCTTGCAGGTATATGTGTGGATCTATGACCCAGTTCATTTTAAAACATTTGCCATGGGACTTGTACTTGGTGAGTGAGATGATCCTTACTCAGTAGAACAGGCAATACCACGAAATAAGCTAATTGCCTCTACAAATATCTGTGACTTTTCCCAAGGCCAAGGCTTTTTGTCTTTTTTTAAATGGTGTTTACTAGCTGGCTATAATATGATAGCATTGTACCACCTGCCTCAGGATTCCAGGTCTAGTGAGGAAGGAAAAAATCCACAAAACTGAGGGTTAATCTTTTACTGTACAGTATTAGATCAATGCTAGAACTGGGACGTATCTTTTTATTAGTGGCAGATTTCTACACAGTAGGGACAATACAATGTGTCTTTAGTTCTCAGTCTGATTATTTTTAGTTGATTCTTAGAGTTTTATACTTGCAAGGAAAGACTGGGATGTCGTGATAAGCACATTGGAAATATTCAAGGATATAGAATGTTCCTTTGCCAGTTAGTTCCTAGTATTTTTGTGAAGTAGAGTGTGTGTGTGTGTGTGTGTGTGTGTGTGTGTGAGAGAGAGAGAGAGAGAGAGAGAGAGAGAGAGAGAGTGTTGTTGTTGTTCAGTTGCACAGTCGATTCCCACCCTTTGCAACATCATGGACCATTGCCTGCCAGGCACTTCTGTCTTCCACCATCCTCCTCAGCCGGTCCAGCTCTGTGCCCATTGCATCTACAATTCCATCTAGTGCTGTGATGGCGAACCTTGGCACTCCAGATGTTCTTGGACTTCATTTCCCAGAAGCTCAAGCCCCCGTGAATCCACACGAAGGGGTTTACTGCAATTCATCCGGCCCATGCCACCTTCGTTGCTCCCGGAAGCGAAAGTAAAACGCACTTGTACGGGCATGTTTTAATTCTGCTTCCGGGAGCGATGAGGGCAGTGCGGGCGCAGTAAACCCCTTCGTGTGGATTCACGGGGGCTTGGGCTTCTAGGAATTGAAGTCCAAGAACATCTGAAGTACCAAGGTTCGCCATCACGGATCAAGTGTGAGTGTGTGTGAGTACCATCTGGTTCAGTTTATATCAAATAATTTGTCTTAAAAATCAGCACCAATTTTCTGTAAGCTGTAAGCTTTGATTTGTTCCAGAGTTTTGCAAGAATGTGTAGGTATTAAATCTTGGGAGTTGGAATTGAAAATGGGGGAATATGATCTGAGATGGGTATGCGAATTGGTGACATTGAGTACTGCTTGTACTTCAGTGTACAAGAAAGCTCCCAATGGGTTCCCTTCTCTTTACTGACAACTGTGCAGTTTACTTCTTGCCAAGTTCCTGCCCTTCAACAAATATACCCTACATCAGCTGGACAACATTGCCCAGCTGATATTTATCCCTGGATTCTCTCAAACAAAAGCTGCTGCTCCCAAGATTTCAAATCGATGTACGGCAGCTGGGCATTGTTTCCCAGCCGACACTCATTTTTTAATCTTCAGAAATGAAATCTACTGAGAGCTCAGGGCTCTGATGCAGAAGTGCCATTCGGGCACTGTTGTTGAGTCAACATTTGTCTTTAGGTATCCAGAAGGGGAATTGTGGTTAGCTCAGGTATCTACTTTCTTCGTGTCGGCTGGCAGTGTTGTCTAGACAACTCTTATCTCTGAATCTTCAGAAAGGAAATTGATGAGGCAGGTTTCATGGAAAAGAAGTGAATGAGTGAGTGAGTACCAGCATCTTCCAATTTCCCCCAGAAAGATATGCCCCAACCCTAAAGCACTCTTTTTCTTCTGCTCTCTGAGCTTCAAAACTTTGAAACTAAAGGAAAGCACACAGGTAACAGTGTTTGAGGAACAAAGGAATGTGCAGGGTGATTATTTCTTGATATCACAGTTCCCTGGGTATAGGTTCAAAACGAGAACAAAAGAAGCCATGATTGAGAAAAACCATAATTTAGGGGAGGGAAAGATAAGTATTTCTGGAGTTCACACTTCCCAAATACAGACCTGATAGGATGTGATTAATTGTAGGTTAGGAGCAGAGATAAATAACTGGTGTCCAGGAAAAGTTATGAAGAGTTTCTCATTGTTGGTCACTGGAAAAGTCCTTGTCTGATTGGATAGGGCACTGTCTCTCAGACAGATATTTTATGCAAGTTTCACTGAAAAAAAGTAGAAGCTTGTAGAGCTCTGATTGTTATGGTCTTTGGTCCAGTATAAAACATCACAATCGATTGTGTTTTCCAATCTCTGGTTTTTGGACTTCAAAGCCCAGAAGCCTAAGTCAATTTCCCAAAGCACTGATCAGCCAGTGTACTGACTTGGGCTTCTGGGAATTGAAGTCCACCAGTGTTCTGCGGCACATAGTTTGGGAAATGCTACAATAGAGAATGCCATAAAAATCAATTGTGGGAGGCTCAGAATTTGTTCTTTATTCCAAATAAGAGTGAAGGGAGACAAGGGTCCGATAAATTACAGTTGCACTGTTACTGGCCTATAAGATACACATTCCTGAGCATTCTTTTTTCCAGATGGTTAATCATACAGCTGGTTATGCATTTCAACCCCTTAATTCCTTTTTAAAATTGCTGATGATTTTTCATGTTTGACCCCTCTTGCTCTCTTTGTTCACCAGTGACTGCTGTTATAGCTGCAACTCTCTTCCCACTCTGGCCTGCAGAGATGCGAGTAGGAGTTTATTATCTGAGTGTGGGGGCAGGCTGTTTCGTGGCTAGCATTCTCCTCTTGGCTGTTGGTAAGTGTGCGTTGTTTCCCAACAACCCTTCCCCAAAACGTGTCTGCAGTTTCGTGTTAAGCTCCCCATAGGTTGACACAATGTGCCTCATTCTCAAATACCCAATGAGCTTCAATTATCCTATGGAATAGTAGCCGTGTTAGTCTTTGTTTCAAGCATATCAGAGAGGGGAAAACAACAATGTTGTGGCACTTTAAAGACTAATTGCGGTATTTTAATGTTAGCTTTCATGAATCAGGTCCACTTCATCAGTTATATTCTAGTTGATTTCATGATGTCGGAAGCATAGTCCTCTGTTGCCATTTCAAGTCTCTTGGCACATCCTAAGAGTACCAGCCCCTGCTGAAATGTCTTGCTTACTCGGTCACTTATGGCTCTTGTAGCAGTGACTTTTTAGAATTGTTACTTTTTCAGCCTTCTTTACTTCCAGGAGCATAAAAGGTTCTGTGTTTGGCTGTAAGAGGCATGGTCCAGCAAACTACTTAAACTTACAGAAACACAAGACAGTGGTGAACAGGCAGGGCAGAACATTTATATTCGGTCTCTTTGGAGGGATAATAGTTTTAAATTAGTAAAAAGTATAACTTTTATTATTATTTGGCATTTGATTGTATGCTTTATGCAGTTTTGTACTGTTAGCTTGGGGGGGGGAGTGGGCGGGCTGTGGTGGCTTAGTGGGTAAGACACCTAACTTGATGACCAGAATGTCAGCAGTTCGAGACCTGAGTGCTGCATGACACAGTGAACTCCCATCTCTGTTCCAGCTCCTGCCAACCTAGCAGTTCGAAAACAATAAATTGCAAGTAGATAAATAGTAATGCCTGCCACGTGACCACAGAGACATCTGCATACACAGACAGCGCTGGCTCTTTGGCTGTAAACATCACCTAGAGTCAGACATGACTGGCTTTTGTGCAAGGACAACCTTTACCTTACTGTTAGCTTAATTGTTGGCAGCATGATTATTTAGAGAGCCAGAATGATGTACTGGCCAGAGCACAGGACTGGTACCTGGAAGATCCAGGTTCAAGTCTCCAGTGAGAGAGAGATCTGGTCCAGTGGGTGACCTTGGGCCAGTGATTGTCTCTGAACCTGACTTACCTCACCAGGTTCTTGTGAGGATAAAGTAAGAAGAGAAGTCGTGTATGCCAGCTTGTGCTCACTTGAGTAAAGGTGTGATAGACATGTAACAAATAAGTGCTAATAATTAAACAAATTAGCATTTTAGAAGCTGCGTTCTTTGCCTACTCCAAAGCACAATAAGAATGTTTGGATTTGTTTTAAAAATATTTTAAAGGCTTTTTTGTTATACCTGGATAAATGTATCCTTACAGGTACTGAATTTGATGTTTTAGGAGCTGTGTCATATGGAAGGCATCTGCAAAGTTGTAAATTCATCTTCTGAGTTAGGGAGTTCTTGAGAAAGGCAGTGGAATAGATTCCTTTTACACAGAAAAGCCTCATTACTGCTAGAACAGTATTTTAGGATTTTTGGTTGGAGTCTCTTAATGCAGGAGCAACCTGCTCAAGTGTGGGCTGCTGGCGGACAACAACACGCTGTGTGAATGTGGAGAGATACAGAATCCGGCTCATTTACTGGTCTGCCGATTACTACCAGAAACATGCACCAATGAGGACTTAGGTTTGGCCAGTGACAAAGCCAAGAAAGTGGCTTCATTTTGGCAGTCAAGGGTTTGATCAAGACATGAAAGAAGAAGGATTTTTGCAGATGAAGTAGAAAGAGTGATTTCATTGATAATCATCCTATCCTGGTCCTCTCTTTTCTGTTAAGCAACTGGAACTACTGGATATTGTTGAAGCTTTTGAAGCTAATGGGATGAATGGCTAGTCCACTTGTGATAAATGAGGCAGAACAGTTACTTGAGAAGCATAATATGGGGATTATGTTTCCAATATGTGAAAGTGATTATGTTATATACAAAATAGCAAAAATACCCCTGTATTTAAATGTGAGCCTTGATGAAGTGGATTTGATCCATGAAAGCTCACATTTAAATACATAAGTTAGTCTTTAAGGTACCACAAAGTTTTTTGTCTTTTTCCCCCTGTTTTGTTTAACTCTCTGATATGCTTGCACAGACCCAACACGGCTACCACTTCAAACATTTCAATTATTTATTTATTTGTTTGTTTGTTTGTTCAAATTTCTAAAGCTGCCCCAATCATGAGGACTCTGGGCGGCTTACACTACGACCCCCCTTAATAAATAGACTCCATTTAAAACAGTAACTCCCTTAAAACCCCGTTAAGAACCCACCCGCACATGTTAAAGAAGGGAGGATGGCTCTTATTTAACCAGCCAGCAGGCAGGGGTTATTTCTCCACCAACCCCCCACACCTGCCCCGCCAGCCAGGTTTTCAGTTCTTTCCTGAAGGTTAGTAATTCCGTCTGTTGCCTCAGTTCCACTGGCAGGAGATTCCAAAGAGCCGGGGCAGATACAGAGAAGGCCCTCCTTGTGCTAGAGAGGCGGGCCCCTCTAGCTCATGACACAATTAGAGAGCCTCTCCAGTCTGCCCTGGTTGGTTAGGCAGACAATCTCGGGACGATGCGGTCTCTTAGGTATCTTGGCCCACTACCATGTAGGGCTTTAAAGGTCATTACCAGCACCTTCAATTGTACCCGGAGGCAAATGGCAACCAGTGCAGCTCCCGAAGCAGTGGCAAAGCCTGAGCATAATGCCCACACCTTAACACCACCCGGACAGCCGCATTCTGGACCAACTACAGCCTCCGAATGGTCGTCAAGGGGAGCCCCATGTAGAGCGCATTACAGTAACATAGTCTAGAGGTGACTAGAGCATGAGTGACCGTGAGTAAGGAGTCTCAGTCTAGGAGCGGACGCAACTGACGAATTATATACTCAGTGTATCAATTCCCTGCTGTGAGGAGTGAACAAGTTATATACACAGTACTCACTACTAAGGTTAAAGTGGCAGACAGACTGACCCACCATTTTGCATGCACAGTACAGAGTCAGTGTGCTTGCAAAAGTGGGAACTGATTAGTGAGCAAACTCATACTCTGCAAATTTGAGGGATGGAGAGGATCAGACTTAATGGACTGTCCTAATACCTATAACAATAAAATACCAAGAAAAGAGATGAAAATAATAACCACAAGGTCAAAAAAAACCCAACATGGCTGGATCATATGTCAGGAAAATCTTGAGAGAGACCATACATTTGAAGCCAGCACTTGAATATAAAAACTGTCAGCATCTCCTAATAATCACAGGTAGAGTTCCAACATCTTGGTAGTCATAAGGTGGACTTCCAGGTCTTACAGCACCACCTAAAGTGCCTTTTCCTGGAGGAAGGAGTCAGAGATTGAACGCGGGCTGCCTCTTAGATAAGGAAAACAATATATAGAAAAGAAATAGAAGTGGGACAGTCCTGGCTCTTTAAGTACTAGCCTCAAGGTTTCAGTGGGTTAAACATACATAGCTAACTTGGAGATTTTGATTGTATTCATCGTTTACTATTTAAGATATTTGTCTTTAACAGTTACAATTGTGGTTCTGTCTCCTATCACTATCCTGTTTAAAATATGTGCACATTGTTTTTGGGTTTTTTCCCTGACAGCCCGCTGCATTCTCTTCCTTATCATCTGGCTGATAACTGGTGGAAGGCATCACTTTTGGTTTTTGCCAAATCTGACTGCTGATGTTGGCTTCATTGACTCCTTCAGACCCCTGTACACACATGAATACAAAGGCCCAAAAGCTGATTCAAAAAAAGAGGAGAAGCCTGAATCGAAAAAACGGGCCAAATCTGACAGTGAAGAAAAATCAGATAGCGAGAAAAAGGAGGATGAGGATGGGCAAGTCGATCCATTGGGAAGCTTGGGTTCAGAAGGTTCTGGTGGGGAACGGAATTCCGACACAGACAGTGACAGAAGGGATGATGACCGGTCCCAGCACAGTAGTGGCAATGGAAATGATTTTGAAATGATAACAAAAGAGGAACTTGACCAGCAAACAGATGAAGAAGATTGTGAAGAAGATGAAGACGAGGAGGAGCAAGATACTAGGCCTTTACATGAACAATCATAAACCAGTGGTGATTTGGAACTGAATATTGTGCAGGCATTTGGATTTTCTATGTTGGCTGGTACATTATCTTGACAGTGTTCTCTTCTTATTTGCTAAGTATACACTTTAAGCCAAACAGCTTTATAATATAGTTCCTAGTTTGTTTTACAGACAGAGGAAAAACAATCAACTTGTTACAGTTCTAAGCAATGTAATGTACACTTCCAGAAAGCAATCTGTTTCACAATTTGTGAAACAGTAGACATTTTGGTGTATCTGTTCTAGGGGAATCATCAAGCATAATGAAGAGCATAGTTTCTTCATTAATATTTTGGGCTATTTCCTGTTTTCAGCAAATGAACACTTCCAAAATAGTAATTTGAAATAATTGTTGGATGACCAAGTTACTCCAGGTAGGCTAATTTGATTGCTGCTTACAATAAAGTATTTTAGGTACCTCTTACTGATACTCTTATGGTTTTTCAATTGTAAGACTTCTCTTACAACTTTTTTTTTGTTGAAGAAGAAAACTTTTTTTCTTTTAAGACGTACAAGGTAGTGCTTACTTGACTGTAGACTATTAAGCTTTTTAAGTATGTGCAACCAGCTTAGGAAATCCAGACTGTTCTGTCCATCTGGTCAGAGCGAAGAAGTCATCTCCAGCAGGTGGGGAAAAAAATCATAATTTGAAGGTTATAGCTGTTGTCTTGAGCTGCCCCATCATAATATGAGAAGTGTATTGTGTACATAAGATACAAATAAAGCAACCCCCTTATTTTACCTGTTCCTTATTATTCGAAACTTTTATCCAGTTTTCAATATGTACAACTAAAAGCCATTTCAGGATGTGTGAATTAGGAAAACGCAAGCTGTGAGGACCTCACGGAACCAGTGAGATTGGCAGCTGTATCTATGGCGGCTTTAAGTCTGTGCCAACATTCCATATATTCGAATCCAAGAAAACTGGTTCTGATTCAACAGAAGCCAACACCATAGCTCTGTGTATGCCTTAATGTTAACCTTTTATTTTCTTTCTGTCTTCAGAAAGTGGAGTACTGTATTTGATGAGTAGACACTGCCAAGGCGTTTCTTCAGAAGGATAGGCTTAAAGATTTTAAAAAGAGCTCATACAAAAAATAATAATAACCAAGACCAAACCGTTTCTTGCAATCTTGAAGGAGTTTGATTTTTCACTTTCTGTCTTGCACATCCTTTATTTGACTGATGACTTGGAAGACCATTGTGTGTTTAGTTCTATAAACATTTTAAAAGTTAAGACTGCATCATTCCTCTGAATCAGTGAATTTCAGCCTGAAAACTGGAATTACGAATACAGATTCGTTTCTTTTCTAGCAAAGTGACTGTGAGGAGATAATGCTAGTTATTTGCTTGCATTTTTAATAGTTGACTTAACAAATGTCTCATTTTCTCCTTGAACTGCTTTTTCCATCACCAGTGGTTTGACTGAAGATGTTAATTTTTCTGATTGTGCAAATATATACATTTTATGTGTGCATTGATAAAAATCATTCACAAATGTGGTCTGATTTGGTTATTACCTACTTCTTTCTTTTAGATGCTGGAAGTGAAACAATGTGCATTTTTTATTTTCTATTTACTGTATCTTTATAGCAATTTAAGGACTTGATCGCCCATGTATTTTGCTGTTTTGGATAGCATTTTCTCCTAAAATCCGTTTCAACACAATCCATTGCCTTATTAAGATGTGCATGTTTTATCAGTACATTTGCTTAGAACTCTTTTCTAATTCAAGTAGATAATCATTACATTCATGTTCATGCAGAAGATGATTTCTGCTTCGACTTTATTTCCATTTATTGACAATTCAGAAAAATAGTGTTGTCTTTATGTAACCTACTTTGTCTCAGAGAGATTTTTTTAAATATGCAGGTGCTGCATACATAAAGTCGAATTGAGATGGAACAGTAAGTAAAATGAAGCCCATAAAACCAATTTATATTCTGTTTTTAAAATGGTGGTTTTGCATGCCTGCCACATGACCACGGAAATGTCTGCAGAAGAAGACAGCACTAGCTCTTCGGCTTTGAAACAGAGATGAGCACTGAAACCTAGAGTTGGATACAACTGGCTTTCGAGCAAGGGAAACCTATACCTTTACCTTACTTCACTTTATAGAAATGCACAGATGATTCACCACTTGCTACTTCTCAGCTAATATCCTTCCTATCTGAAACTACATTAGTGACGTCATTGTACCTCTGCATATTGTTTTCAGCAACCTTGGCATTTCTTTGCCATGTGACAAATTAGGGATAACTTTTTGTTGAGACATGTTGGGCATTTTTCTTTTTCTTTTGAGCCATTTATTAATAGTGCAGTGACCTGGTGACAAACCTTTAAGTTATTGCATAGACCAGTGATGGTGAACTTTGGCACTCCAGATGTTCTTGAACTTCAATTCCCAGAAGCCCTGATCAGCAGGAGTGCTGACTTGGGCTTCTGGTAATTGAAGTCCAAAAACACCTGGAGTGCCAAGGTTCGCATAGGAACGCAAATTCCCATAGGAATGAATTGAAAACCAAAAAACTTTAACCAAAAGGTGGTTGCCCATAGGAAGGCATTGAAAACGAATTTATCCATTCTGGAGGGAAAAAATTCCATAAGCCAAACCACTATTTTCTATAGATTTCCTTTTGTTATGCGATTTTTATTTTAACCAAGGTTGTACTGGCATAGATCATAATTAGCACTAGAACAAAAATAATAGTAATAAAAGGCTCCCTGTCCTATTTGAAGACCATAAGTGTTCACTTGCGAACTTACTGTGAAATAATTTGTCTTTATCCAAAGATTATAAGTAGATTCTAGTTCTTGAAAAATAAGGGCAAATGTCCATGTTGCACATTAATGGATAAACCATTCAGACTTTTTCTTGACTGATTACCAGGATGTAAGCTGTTCACCTTATCCTTTGAGCCATTGGTAGTTACACCTTTTTCATCAGCTCATGCTAACTTAGAGCTATATTGTTGTGCACTGAGTTGGTTGATAATTTATACTCTAACAAAATGGTTTCAGTTTTGTTTCAGTCATGCTGCCAATAGAGCATATTTTGCCAGCTTTCAAACAATATGTTCAATACCTTTATAGCATGACATAACGTAATATTAAGCAGATCAGCAACCACTGGTAGACCTCAAGGTGACTTGCATAATGACTCACTGTTGTCTCACATAGCAACTAAAAAGCCTCATACCCAACCCCACAGATTAGGGAAGTGAAAAATAACAGTTCAGTGGTTGAACCAGAAATAGATTGTTTTGTAAATGGGTTTAGGAGCTTGGCTTCCTACTAACAATAAATTTCTTGGTTAAGCATTTGTATCCTGTTAACTCGTAGTATACACTATAATCATTCTCCAAACCCACTAATTTGCACCCCTCTAATTGGGCCTCTAGGTTCTTTTTTTTAAAAAAAGTCCTGCAAGACTGAGGATTTTTCACCCACCATATAGCATGGGTGAAAGAATGGAGGAAGAAATTGCTGGTGTTATGCTATCTAGACTATTTGTGGCCCTACCATAAATTTGGACGGATAAGAATTGCAGTCAAACAATATTTGGAGGGCTATACATTACTGAATGGTGACTGTTAGCATTATGAGCTCTGCCTACTGCAGTCTTCTGTGCTGTACATGTTCTGTTCTAAAGGACTCTTCACTCAGGAGCATCTTGGTGGGTGAAAACAGAGGAATTGGCTTTCCCCTAATGTACTTAAACAGTATTTTGTGGTAGAGAACCAGGGTTGCATATAATCTAATGCTTTTAAGATAAAATTCAGTATACAGTAGAACCTTGGTTAAAATAAAAATCGCATAACAAAAGGAAGTCCATAGAAAATAGTGGTTTGGCTTATGGAATTTTTCCCCTCCAGAATGGATAAATTCTTTTTCAATGGCTTCCTATGGGCAACCACCTTTTGGTTAAAGTTTTTTGGTTTTCAATTCATTCCTATGGGAATTTGCGTTCCTATGGGGAAATCAATTAAAGTAATTTTTGCTGTAAGAAACGTCCCGGAGAACGCATTAATTACATTAACCGAGGTTCCACTGTACTACTTTATAATAAAGGTGGAAAAATTATAAATGAAAAGCATGCCTGCTTATTTGAATGACCATGAAATCTAGACACTTGAGAATTGGCATGATAGAAACATGCACCAAGGAGATATTTGGAGCTCTAGTGCTTTGGGGTATGTCTACACTAGCCCCTTTGAAGCAGGTTGCTTGAGGTTGCAGGAGTTAGAATACTCACATCCAAATGGCATTTGGGCCTCAAGTGGCTATTTAGTCTGGTTTCTCTTGCTGTCAATTCTCCAGTATTGTGAAGTGACTTAATAAGTGATCCAATATATCAGTAAATTAAACACTTCCCCTGCTCCTTTGTGGAGATATTGGAGAAATGATTTGACTAATAATTACGAAATAAATAAATACCTTGTTCACATCTGTTCTCTGTTCACCTAAGCAGCATACTGCTTATGCTGCTTTATAACTACAGTAATCTTAACATGAAAGTGATGTGCTTCATAATCAGAAATTCTAATTCTCATATGCACCTGTGCTTGTCTTTCTGACTTAATCTGTAACATGAGCCGGATTCTGTATCTCTCCACATTCACACAGCATGCTGTCTGCCAGCACTCCGCCCGTCAGGCTGTTCAGAGGCTTCGAAGTGACATAAAGGAGGTCAGATTCCTCAGCCATATCCTCCTTTAATGTTATTCAGGGCCAAAGCTGATGTATGCAGCATGGATGGTTGAGTTCCCCATTTATAATTTGGCCCATTGCCTTTTTTATTGTTCAGTCGCACAGTTGATTCCAACCCTTTGCGACTCTATGGACCATTGCCCGCCAGGCACCCCTGTCCTCCACCATCTTCCTCAGCCAGCCCAGCTCTGCGCATTTCCTTTAAAACACTGGAATCAACCCCACAGTGCTCTCAATTTAATCAAGCGTCTGTGTTTGAAGCCTTTAGTACCATATTCTGTCAGCAGGTGGTAGTGCATAGCTTTACTACAGTCGGTAACAATTGAATTCAATTGGTGTGATATGACGGAGGGGCAGGGCTATAGACTTTAGCAACAATATGGGGAGGATTCCAAGCTGTGTGGTTTTGCTGTCACAGAGCAGTTGCCCCACATTCAACTCTGACAGGTGCATAACTTTCCTTGAATGCTTTGCTATATCTAAACAAAACCCTATTGAGTAGTCACTATTCTAACGTACACAAAGCTGGGCTCTTTCATTAATATTAATAATTATGTGGCACTGCAGTATGCAGTGCACCCATTACATATACCAGTAGTTGAGCCATGTCTTTCAAGATATTCTATTCCATCCATCCTGAGCCCCCGCCTCTCCAGTTTTCCGTGGCCATTGATTTCTAGACTTAATCCCAATTGACTGTTAGAGCTTCACAGCCACTCCAGTATGAAGCACATCCACACACGCAAAACAAGTTGACATTGCTGTTAATGAAGCCACACATATAGTGACAGGATGCCTCAAGCTTACACCAGTTGAGAAAATATATTCTCATGTTGGTATTGCTCCACCTAAGACCATGATGGCGAACCTTGGCACTCTAGATGTTCTTGGACTTCAATTCCCAGAAGCCCCAGTGAATCCACACGAATGGGTTTACTGTGAGCCATCCGGCCCGCGCTGCCCTCGTCGCTCCTGGAAGCGGAAGTAAAACGCACCCATACAGAGGAAGGGTTAACCCGGAAGAGTCTTAACTGTACAGGCGCATTTTACTTCCGCTTCCAGGAGCGACGAGGGCGGCACAGGCCAGATGAATCGCAGTAAACCCATTTGTGTGGATTCATGGGGGCTTCTGGGAATTGAAGTCCAAGAACATCTGGAGTGCCAAGGTTCACCATCACGGGCCTAAGATAAGGAGAGAAGCAAAGCAATCACACTTATATACTGCCCCATAGTGCTAAGTGCCTAAGGTGCTGACGGTGAGGCGGAAGGTCAGCAGTTAGATTCCCGAGTACTGCCAGACGGAATGAGCTCCCATCTTTGTCCCAGCTCCTGCCAACCTAGCAGTTCAAAAGCAAGAAATTGCAAGTAGATAAATAGGGACCACTTCGGTGGGAAGGTAACAGCATTCCATGCACTTCGGTGTCTAGTCATGCCTGCCACATGACCACGGAAACGTCTGCAGCAGCAGACAGCGCTGGCTCTTCGACTTTGAAACAGAGATGAGCACTGCACCCTAGAGTCGGATACGACTGGCTTTCGAGCAAGGGAAACCTTAAGTGCTTAGTGCACTCTCTGGGCAGTTCACAAGTTAATTAGCATTTTGCCCCCAACAAACTGGGTATTCATTTTACCAGCCTTGGAAAGATGAAAGGCTGAATCAACTTTGAGCCCTTGCCATGATCAAACTCTCAACCTTTTGGTTGAAGTAGAGCAGTTAGGAACTAAGCAAGAGAATAACCCTCAACATCCTGTGAACGGATATGAGCCTTAATTCTACCAACTCAGGTCCAGGAAGAGCTTTATGGCAAGAACATTATTGAGGGTACATAAGAGCAAAACCAAATTAGAAGATGGAAGAAGGAGTTCAGTGGACAAAGAATAACATTAAAGGAGGATGTGGCTGAGGAACCCAACCTACCCTATGTCACTTGGAGGACCCTGAATAGGCTGAAGGTTGGAGTGCCTAAATGTAAGACCAACATGCTCAAGTGGAGGCTGCTGACGGACAACAATACACCATGTGAATGTGGGGAGATACAGAATTTGGCTAATTTACTAGTCTGCCAACTACTAACAGAAACATGCAGCAATGAAGACTTAATTTTGGCCAACGAAAAAGCCAAGAAAGTGGCTTCATTTTGGCAATCTAAAATTTGATCTGGACACTAAAGTAGAAGTATACTGTAGTCCTTGGCCAAAGACTGCATGAAAGCCTTTTCAAGCAGATCATTCTGCCAGGTCAAAAAGCTGCTTCAGATACCAACAACTGTTGTTTTCTACTTCAATTATAAGGGGATTGTGCAGTGGGTACTGATAGCTATATACTGTCAAACAAATGAATATTTGCACTAGGCAATTGTAGGGATTTCCACTGTAAACAAACTGCCTGGCAATGACTGGCTCAATAGCGTGGTAGCTCTTTTAGAATAATTATTTATCAAATTAAAGATTAGATTGTTTTATTTGTAGCATAGCAACAGGTGAAACACATTTCCTGCTTCCTTTTGTCTGTTTTCCAAAGCAGCATACACTGGGCACTTAGTGTTCTATTTTACACATAACTGTTATTCACAGAAGATTTTATTGTTTCATTTATCAGATAATTTTACAGACTGTACCTTCCACCTTCGCATAAAAAAACTATCACAGAAGTAAAAAGTTTATCTTTTAATTTTTCCTTCATGCATTCATGGATTTGTATCTTCCTTTTGCCTTCCAAAGTGGCTAACAGAATGCAGAAATAAGAGGGGGAAAACACAATAATTTAATACACAAACAAACTGATGTATTGTGAACAAACATTCAGTTGATAAATATCTATACCAGAGTTGCCCAAACTACAGCCCATGGGCTGGATCTGGCCCCCAATAATAATTCATCCGGCCCACGACACCCTCGTCGCACCCAGAAGTCTCCAGAAACTGGAATCCTCATCCTGGATCTCAAACCAGGAAACCAATCTTAAAGATAAGCAACCAGGAAGGAGGAAGAAAGCATTTGATTTTATTCTGTGTGGCAGCTTTAATGCCTGCATGACCTGTAGAGAACTCCGATGGTTGATGCGAATAACTCATGTTCAAAATTCATTTAAAGTCTTTATTTGGGGAAACCCATGCTGGGTCCCGAGAGGTCTCAGAGGGAGGTTAAAGGGTAGGATGGAGGTGAAGCGGGAAACACATTTGTATATATACACTAGCAGGTTTTGCCCGGCAGTGCCGGGCTCTTTTAAATTGTGTTGGAATTGTTTTCTGGCTTCCTTTTTTTAAAAAAAAAATAGCTGACAATATGAATTTCATAGTGAACAGTTTATTTGGCAATACTTTTTTTTCATTGTACTTGAATAAACTTTTTTTACAAAGGCAACTTGTCACAAAGTAGGAGAAGACCACCCATATTTTTTTTTATTTTTTCTAATGTCTGTTAAAGTCATGTGTAATGCCATATATGCCATTGTACATTCATCCCAGACAATAATTTTTGCTTCCTTCAGTACTTGTGCACGGGCACTACCTTTTGTTATATTACATGTTGGATTTTCCTGTGTTGCTATGTCAATTAGTATTTGGAGTGCAGAATGAGCCGTTCTCCCGCCTTCCATTAATGTTGCAGCTATACCTGAGGATGCTACGGCTAATGCCACATTTCCTTGTAAACGTATTTCTGCTAGTATTAGGTTTGTCAGGAAGGTTTTTCCTGTTCCTCCAGAAGCTTGTAGGAAAATTATTCCTCCCTCTTCTGTTTCTAGTTTTGTCATTATGTTGTCATAGGCAGATTTCTGTTCATCATTGGTTTGTTTTCATTTATGTATTCCTGTAATCTTTCCATGTCATAGTTTGTCTCCTTTATATAATCTGCATTTAATGCATCTCCTTCATTGTGATTTGGTTTTGGTAAGCCAACTGCTTCTAGTGTTTTATTTGCCATGCATATGCATTGGTCTTCAATTTCTATTAATGCCATGTTGTATATGTCTGCTCCATAGTCAATGTTTAAGGTTGGATTTTCCTTCTGGCTTTGATTAGCTTATCTTCACTCAGTGGGTTTTTAAATTGTTCCCACAAATGTTTTGGGTTTGATGGACTACATGAAGTGAGTATTATTGCTATTAAGGTTCTCATTTGGTGTGGCATTGAAAAAATTGATGCTTCTTCCAAAGTTAAGAACATAAGAACATAAGAATAGCCTTGCTGGAACAGGCCACAGCCCATCCAGTCCAGCATTCTGTCTCACACAGTGGCTCACCATTTCCTTCAGGGTATTCCCAAGCAGATGCCTTCACCTGCTTAGGATTCCCTGGAAATGATATTGAGAGATACCCTGCCTATCTCTCCAACCTGGAGGTTGTCCTTAAGTATCCATAATTATAGCCATTGAAACTCTTGTCCTCCATGAACTTGTCTAATCCTTTCTTAAAGCTGTCAAGACTGACAGCTGTCACCACTTCTTCTGGCAGGGAGTTCCATAGACCAGTAATCCTCTGGGTGAAAAAGTACTTTCTCTTATTTGTTTGAGAACTAGTACCCAAAAGTTTCATGGAGTGTCCCCTAGTTCTAGTGTTATGCGATAGGGAAAACAGTTTTTCCTTATCTACTTTGTCCACACCGTGCATGATTTTATAAACTTCAATCAGGTCACCTCTTAAACGTCGTCGTTCAAGAGTGAAGAGGCCCAACCGTTGCAGCCTCAGATGGTAAGGAAGGTGTTCCAGTCCCCTAATCATTCTGGTTGCCCTCCTCTGCACTTTTTCCAGCTCCATAATATCCTTCTGGAGGTATGGCGACCAGAACTGTACACAGTATTCCAGATGGGGCCTCACCATAGATTTATAAAGAGGCAAAATGACACTTGCTGACTTATTTTCTATACCCTTCCTAATGATCCCTAGCATTGAGTTTGCTTTTTTCACTGCTGAGGCACACTGGGTTGACACCTTCATTGAGTTGTCCACCAGGACACCAAGGTCCCTTTCCTGGTTTGTCGCAGAGAGTTCAGACCCCATCAGTTTATAAATGTAATTGGGGTTCTTTGCCCCAACATGTATCACTCTGCACTTACTAATGTTGAAACTCATTTGCCACTGTTTTGCCCACTCCCCCAGTGTCAAGAGATCCCTCTGGAGCTCCTCACAATCTCTCACAGTTTTCACTACCCTGTATAATTTAGTGTCGTCAGCAAATTTGGCTACCTTGCTTTTTACTCCTACCTCTAGATCATTTATGAAGAGGTTGAAAAGCAGGGGTCCCAGTACTGAACCTTGGGGGACCCCACTCTTTATTTCCCTCCACTTGGAGAAGTGTCCATTTAGTGCTACCCTCTGTTTCCTGTCCCTTAGCCAGTTGCTGATCCAGAACAAGACCTGTCCCTTTATTGCTGCAAAAGGGAGAAGGCCCTTCACTAACTCAGGAGGGAGATGGTTGGAGGAATGTGACTCAAAGGAGGAGAAGAGTAGGGGATCACTCTGAGAGTCTGAAATTACAGAATAAATTTGAGGCTCTTTCCCTTATCACACCTGACGAGGAACACACAGAGGAACAGCTGGTTCCACCTGATGATCTCTCCTTCATCACACTTGATGAGATCCAGGAAGATGAACATCAGGAACAAACTGAGGTTCTCTCCCTTAATATGGTTGATGAGGTGCATGTAGATGAACAGATTGCAGGAGAGAGGCTCCTTGTACTAGGCGATTCAATAATTAGAAATACAGAGAAATGGATTTGTGATGCACATGATAACCGTATGGTGACTTGCCTGCCAGGTGCAAAAGTTGCAGACATCACAAGAAATCTAGATAGATTGTTAGAGAGAACTGGGAACGAGCCAGTTGTCATGGTACACGTTGGTACTAATGATGTTGGGAAGGCCAAGCGGTCTGTCCTGGAAGCCAAATTTAGATTATTAGGAAGAAGATTGAAGTCCCGGACTTCCAAGGTAGCATTTTCAGAAGTGCTGCCTGTCCCTCGCGCAGGACCTACCAGGCAGGCAGAGCTCAGAAGCCTCAATGCGTGGATGAGGCGGTGGTGTCGAGAGGAGGGCTTCAGATTTGTCAGGAACTGGAGAACATTTTGGGACAAGCCAAATCTGTTCAGGAGGGATGGGTTGCATTTAAACCATGATGGGACCAGATTGCTGGCACTCAACATCAAAAAGGCTGCAGAGCAGCTTTTAAACTGATAACTGGGGGAAAGCCGACAGGAGCTGGGCAGCATCCGGTTCGGGAAAGTGTGTACTTGAGTAGTGAGGAGGATGCAAAAATTACTGAGCAGAGCAAGGAGCTAGTCACTAGCATTCTAGCAGAAGGATGCAAGAGGCAGTCTAACAATGCAACTGGACACAAAAGACTGTGTCAGAAATGCATATATAAATGCTTGTATACAAATGCCAGAAGCCTCCGGAACAAAATAGGGGAGCTGGAATACTTAGCAATAGATAAGAATATTGATATTATTGGTATCACTGAAACCTGGTGGACGGATGATAACCAATGGGATACAGTTATCCCAGGCTACAAACTGTACAGGAAGGATAGGAAGGGGCAAACAGGAGGTGGTGTAGCCTTGTATGTCAAAGAAGTGATAAAATCTTATGAATTGGAATATCTAGGTGATTTAGAGTCACCATTAGAAGCTCTGTGGGTAAGAGTACCAGGCCACAAGGATGGTCTAACAGTAGGCATATACTATCGGCCTCCGACCCAAACTCTTGAGGGAGACTGGCAGTTGGAGAATGTTGTAAAGGAGGCATCCAGGAAGGGAAGCCTGGTTATAATGGGGGACTTCAATTACCCTCACATAGACTGGGTGAACTGTTGTTCAGCACATGATAAAGAGATAAAGTTCCTAGATATGCTCAATGATTGTTCCCTGGGACAGATGGTTGAAGACCCAACTAGAGGTACAAGAATCCTTGACTTGATCCTGAGTAATACTCAGGATCTGGTGCAAGATGTTAATGTGACTAATCCAATAGGGAACAGTGACCACAACTCAATTATGTTTAACTTGAACACAGACCGCAAGTCACTGATAAAATCTAACACAGAGACCTTAAATTTTCAAAAAGGAAATTTCCCAAAGTTGAGGAAACTAGTAAAAAAGAAGCTGAAAGGGAAAATTGAGAGAGTCCAAACACTCCAAGAGGCATGGAGGCTGTTTACAAAAACAATAACAGAGGCCCAATTGGAATGCATACCCAAAAGGAAAAAGGGCACTGCCAGGTCCAAGAGGACTCCAATGTGGCTTACAGGAGCTGTTCGGGAAGTGATCAAGAGCAAGAAAAGCTCATTTAGAAGATGGAAGGCTTGTCCAAATGAGGACAGCAGGCAGAAACATAAATTCTGGCAGAACAAATGCAAGGCAACAATCAGGAAAGCAAAGCAAGACTTTGAGGAGCGTATAGCTAAAAATACTCAGAGGAATAACAAAGACTTCTTTAAGTACATTAGAAGTAAGAACCCAACTAGGAAGGCCATTGGACCATTAGATGACAATGGAAGGCAAGGGGTTATTAAAGAGGAAACAGAGATTGCAGAGAGACTCAATGAATTCTTTGCTTCAGTATTCACTGAAGAAGATAGAGACCACATGCCCAAAACAGAACCTATCTTCGTAGGGAGGGAAACCGAAGAATTAAGCAAGATAGAAATAACCAGGGAGGAGGTCCTTGCATGTCTTGTTAAACTAAACACTAACAAATCACCAGGACCAGATGGCATCCATCCACGAGTTCTCAGGGAACTTAAAGATGAAATTGCTGATCTCCTAGCCAAAATATATAATATTTCCCTCAAGTCAGGGTTTGTGCCTGATGACTGGAAGGTAGCGAATGTAACACCAATTTTCAAAAAAGGATCCAGGGGTGATCCAGGAAATTACCGGCCTGTCAGTTTGACATGTGTCCCAGGTAAAGTGATGGAAACCATCCTAAAAGATAGAATTAATAGGTACATAGAAGAGGAGGCGCTGCTAAAGGAGAGCCAACATGGCTTTTGCAAGGGCAAATCATGCCTCACTAATCTGTTGGAATTTTTTGAGAGTGTCAACAAGCATGTGGATAAGGGGGATCCAGTTGACATTGTTTATCTGGACTTTCAGAAGGCTTTTGACAAGGTCCCACACCAAAGGCTCTTGAATAAACTTACCAGTCATGGAATAAAGGGACAGGTCTTGTCCTGGATCAGCAACTGGCTAAGGGACAGGAAACAGAGGGTGGACACTTCTCCAAGTGGAGGGAAGTAAAGAGTGGGGTCCCCCAAGGTTCAGTACTGGGACCCCTGCTTTTCAACCTCTTCATAAATGATCTAGAGGTAGGAGTAAAAAGCAAGGTAGCCAAATTTGCTGACGATACTAAATTATACAGGGTAGTGAAAACTGTGAGAGATTGTGAAGAGCTCCAGAGGGATCTCTTGACACTGGGGGAGTGGGCAAAACAGTGGCAAATGAGCTTCAACATCAGTAAGTGCAGAGTGATGCATGTTGGGGCAAAAAACCCCAATTACATTTATAAACTGATGGGGTCTGAACTCTCTGCGACAAACCAGGAAAGGGACCTTGGTGTCCTGGTGGACAGCTCAATGAAGGTGTCAACCCAGTGTGCCTCAGCAGTGAAAAAAGCAAACTCAATGTTAGGGATCATTAGGAAGGGTATAGAAAATAAGTCAGCAAGTGTCATTTTGCCTCTTTATAAATCTATGGTGAGGCTCCATCTGGAATACTGTGTACAGTTCTGGTCGCCATACCTCCAGAAGGATATTATGGAGTTGGAGAAAGTACAGAGGAGGGCAACCAGAATGATTAGGGGACTGGAACACCTTCCTTACCATCTGAGGCTGCAACGGTTGGGCCTTTTCACTCTTGAACGACGGCATCTAAGAGGTGACCTGATTGAAGTTTATAAAATCATGCACGGTGTGGACAAAGTGGATAAGGAAAAACTGTTTTCCCTATCGCACAACACTAGAACTAGGGGACACTCCATGAAACTTTTGGGTACTAGTTCTCAAACAAATAAGAGAAAGTACTTTTTCACCCAGAGGATTACTGGTCTATGGAACTCCCTGCCAGAAGAAGTGGTGACAGCTGTCAGTCTTGACAGCTTTAAGAAAGGATTAGACAAGTTCATGGAGGACAAGGCTATCAATGGCTATAATTATGGCTACCTAAGGACAACCTCCGGGTTGGAGAGATAGGCAGGATATCTCTCAATGCCATTTCCAGGGAATCCTAAGCAGGTGAAGGCATCTCCTTGGGAATACCCTGAAGGAAATGGTGAGCCACTGTGTGAGACAGAATGCTGGACTGGATGGGCTGTGGCCTGTTCCAGCCAGGCTGTTCTTATGTTCTTATGTTCTTATGTTTATTCCATGACTGGTAAGTTTATTCAATAGCCTTTGGTGTGGGACCTTGTCAAAAGCCTTCTGAAAGTCCAGATAAACAATGTCAACTGTATCCCCCTTATCCACATGCTTGTTGACACTCTCAAAAAATTCCAACAGATTAGTGAGGCATGATTTGCCCTTGTAAAAGCCATGTTGGCTCTCCTTTAGCAGCGCCTTCTCTTCTATGTGCCTATTAATTCTATCTTTTAAGATGGTTTCTATCACTTTACCTGGGACACATGTCAAACTGACAGGTCGGTAATTGGGTATTTCAGCAGATATTATTTTGTCTATTTCAGTTGATTGTATTTTGTTTTTTAGTCAGATTAAGTTGTGAGCATGTGCCAGCCCACGTTTTTGCCATTCAATCGTGTACATAAAGCAATTACATTCTCCAAATAACTGATTTTTTGTGATAAGATTAATTAATTGTGTTTGTTTTAGTCTAAATACTCTGGCAATTAAGTCATGTTGGTCATTAAATGTTTCGTCATTTCTGAGGTGATTTTTTATCTCAGGCCATGTTGGGTTACATGTGAATGTGATGAATAAATCTGGTTTTCCATGTTTCCTAACACAGGTCATAGTGTCCTGAGTATATTCATGCATATGCCTTGGGCTTCCTGTATATGTTGTTGGTAGGATGAGTAGTTTTCCCACATTTGCCAGATTTCCATCTTGTTGCACTGCATCTTTTAAATGTATATATTGTTCTGCTCTGAGTGTTTTTTGATTATTTCTAATGTAAAGCAGTCTTTCACTCTCTATTTTAGCATACATATCCACCACAAACTGGTTTAAAAGTTTTCTGCAATGGAGTATGTGGTTTTGTTCTTCCTTTCTAATCATTAGAATGTAGGAGTAGTAGTCCATGGCTGTTATTTTTTCTCAGTTTCTTTGCCTGTTTTCGGATCAATGCGCTTCAAATTAAAATGATAACCATCTTCACCATATGGGAAAAGTATGGGATACTGAAGAGCATCATAGGAGCGATGTGTTTCTGAGATTCGTTGCAGTTTTTTGTCGTGTCGTTTTAGTATAATATCTCTAGGGTGGAAAGTGTCCCCTGAAATGAGTGCTGCCACTTCATTTGTTTCTGGAGCATTATATCTCCGTATATGCTATCCTGTTGGAGTTTTGTCTGCAGCTATGATAATTTGGTATTTATTGGTTGGCATGTTTTGCATAGCATTTTTGAAATTGAGGATTAAATTATTGTGTTCATGTAACATTCTTTGTATTTTTAAAACAATATGTTGTTTTGTTCCTTCAATTAATGTACATTGTTGTGTTGATTCTTTTTCCTCATCCCCCATGAAATAAATTTGTAAGAACTTTGGTTCTTCTTCTGGTAGTGGTAGTAGTGAACCAATATTGTGGTAAATCTGTCCTTGAATGGTGAATGTTTGATTGAATCCTTTGTGTTGTATAATGGCTGTGGCACCAAATGATGTCATTTGAAAACAGGAGTTGTATTTTCGAATATTTTTTAAGAAATGTTTTGAATCTGGTGTTTGTCCCCTGGTATATTCTATCAGTTGTTGTGGTGGCAATTGCTGGTGAATTCTAATTTTTCCATCTTTACAACATAGTGTTTTTGTTTCTGTTTTGAATTTTCTGGCTTGGCAGAATTGGCAAATCGTGTCTAGATTTCCAATCTGTAATTTGGCATGTTCTGAATAATTAATTTCTGGATCATAGGAGAAGGCAGCCATTTGTAACGTTAATTTCTTAGCTTTACTTCTCTCTTTTCGTTTTTCTCTTGTCTTTTTATTCTGTTGTAATCTCATGTCATGTCTCTTTGGGGTTTCAATTGCCCTTGATGTACTGTCAATTTCTCTACGTTCTCTTAACATGGCCTCGTGTGACTGAGAAGATGTCTGTTGTGTTTTTTCAGCATATTTCTTTTTGCGTTTATGAAGTTCCTCTTCCCTTTCTTCTATTGTTTGTTGTGCTTTGTCTAGTTTGCATTTCTTTTTTTGGCGTGTTCTTTGACCTATATTCACATTTTTTTGTCATCTTGACTTACAATGTATTTGTAATATTTTCTGAGGCAATTATTTTCTGAGTAATTATTTTAATGCCATAATTATAAGTATTAGGTTTGTGTTGCTGTAATGGTGAGCTTTGTGGTGATTTCTAATTGTAATGTGTCCAGAATTTTTGGTCCTGCAGCTAAATGCATATTTATTGGTGTTTTTTATGTGGACATTTCTTCAATAACTGTAAGATATTATTTTGTTTCTTGTTAAATACGTATAATACTATTTGGAAGGTACGTTGTTTTCACTTTCTTTACTGCTAAGGTGGAATAGTAATTGCAGTGTTCTCTGTAATTTCCTCAGTCGATATTGTGTCTAATGTTGACGGTTATTTCTTGCCTCAAATGTTTTCTATATTGAATTTTTTTCAGTAACTGTTAGATA
This sequence comes from Bradypodion pumilum, assembly GCA_035047305.1. Taxonomy (NCBI): domain Eukaryota; kingdom Metazoa; phylum Chordata; class Lepidosauria; order Squamata; family Chamaeleonidae; genus Bradypodion; species Bradypodion pumilum. Next base: position 364,063,949 of record JAWDJD010000003.1, read on the forward strand.
TTTTGTTTATTGTTAAATACGTATAATATTATTTGTAATTTACCTTGTTTTTTGTTTCTTTGATGCTACGCTGGAATAGTTTACGTAGTGTTCTCCGTTTTTTCCTCATGCGCTATTATGCCTAATTCAGTCAGTTTTTTATTTCGTTTATTGTGTTTTCTGTTGTAATTCATTCAATAACTGTGAGATCTAATTTGGTTGTCTGTGTAATATTTCTAATTTGATTGCATTTGAAAGTAGTTTATTGTTTAAAGTTAATCTTCTGCAATAGAATATAGACTGTACTCCGTAAGCGTGGCTTATTTGTCTCCGTCAAACTGTGAGGGGTTTGTGATGTAGATCCTTTTATGGGGTTTGGTTTTTCGCACTTCGGGCAACGTGTGTGATGCATTTGATGCGTTCCCCCCGTTTGCTGTGATTGGTTGTTGTTTTTCCATTCGTGTTGGAGGCTGGGATTTGTAGTTTAATATTTCGTGTCATTATTTCTGTGGTAAATTGTTAATTTTGTTTTATTTATGACGTTACGTATTCGGAGTACATGTATTACGTCAGTTAATGGGCGCGAACGCCTTTCTTATGTATCGTGCTTTCATTGAGTTTAAGGTTTTGTGTGGTGCGGCGAAGAAACGTGCTTTTTTTTACGGTTGATTCCACGTTCTCTTCGCTCGTGACGTTCAGCTCTCTTAGCTGACATAGTAGAGGTGCAAAGGATGCTGGAACATGAAGTTCCATGTATGCTTTTCGCCAACCCACAGTGAAAATTTTTCTGCGGCTTATTTTTGATTAGCCGCGGCACGTTTCCGAATGTTCCTTTTGCTCGTGCAAACCTGATTGGCTCTTGTGCGGCGTGGTGCCAGGAACGTTGGGAATTGAAGTTCCCTTTTTTGTGTGCGTCCGGGGGCTCCTGCCCCACTGGTGCAAATTTCAACCCGACAGTTTCCTGCGAACCGGGTTCGGGCGAGTGAACGGAGGCCCATTATGGGCTAGTAGGGCCTGGCTAAACATCCTTTGTCACATTCCAACGGTTAATACACCATTTTATAGGTATAGATGAGATACGTCATAGGAGCATTGCATTCTGGTACATGTAGTTGAGATAGTTTTATATTACATCTGACAAAACCCCTTCTAATATCACACTGACGGAAAAAACACACAAGTACAAGAGCAACAGTTGCCTATAGCGTCAAACATAACTTTCTGAATAAATGTGTGTGTTGGGCTAAGGGAAGCAGTTTGGTCAATATTTCTGCTGTTTGGTCTTTTGAATCACAGTGTATTACATTGATGAAGCCTTCCCTAGACATCTGCCTAACGTGTTTGTGTTTGATGGCTATGTGTCTGGATCTGTGACCCACGGCCTCTGCTTTGGATATTTCAATAGCTGCATTGTTATCTTCGTGGATGGGAATGGGATGAGATGGCTTCTTCCAGATCACAGAGATTAGGTCGTTGAACCAGACAAGGTTGTTGGCAGCCATAGATAGGCATACATATTCCGCCTCTGCAATAGACGTAGCTACTATTTTCTGCTTGCTGGTGTACCAATATATTGGGCTGTTGTTCAGGAGGATTAGATAACCAGAGGTGCTTGTTCTTGTTTCTATGTCCCCGGCCCAATCTGCGTCAGCGTAGCATGATAGCTCAGGTCCGTCAGTTATCTCTGGGGTCAACAGCAGGCTTGCATCGATTGTGCGCTTCATGTACCTCAACAGTCTCTTGACGGCGTTCCAGTGATGGACCTTTGGATTGCTCTGGTGTCGTGAAAGCAGGTTCACAGCCAAAGTTAATGTCAGGCCTGGTCCAACTAGTAATGTGCAGTAATGACCTAATGGTCGATCTGTACAGCGTGTTTTCCTCAAATGCTTCTCCATCATTGTATGTGTTTTTCTGGAAGTCCGTCTGCATGTGCGTCCCACAAGGGTTGGCATCTGCCATGTTACAGCTTTCCAGCAGTTCCACTATCTTTTCCTTTTGGGACATCACGAAGCCATTTTGGATTTGTGATATCTGCATGCCTAGGTACTTATCTATCTTCCCTAGGATTTTTAGTGAGAAATGTTCCTGGAGGCTTCTGGTGAACTCGTCACATTTGGACTTGCTCTTTCCAAAGTATAACAGATCATCTACATATACCAGCAGTTTCTCTATCTCATCCTGGGACTTCCTTATGAAAACACATTTATCTGATGTGGTGGCGATGAAGCCTATCTGTTCCAGAACCTTGGATAAGCACTCATACCACTTCTTCCCGAATTGTTTGAGTCCATACAGGCTTTTACGGAGGAACCAAGTTTCCCCTTCATTCTTCCCAAAGCCCGGGGGTGCTCTCACATAGATCTCCTTGTCCAATTGAGCATGCAGGTACGCGGACTGCACATCGAATTGGTACACATGTTCTTTCAGTACAGATGCCATCACACTCTCTGGTCTCACTGTTGGTGAGTACGTGTCGGTGTAGTCGTCTGGGTACTTTTGGGCAAACCCCTGTGCCACAAGTCTGGCTTTGTACAGAGTTTGGTCATTTTCTAGTGGCTTAACCTTGAACACCCATTTCGTTCCAAATGTCTTCTGGTGCTCTGGTACCTTTAATAGATAATAGATAAATCTTTATTGTCATTGTCCTGCACAGAACAATGAGATTGGGAGAAAAAAACACTTAACAACCCAACAAAACCGAAACAAAATACAACTATACAAAATTATCAACATACTCCCACCCCGCATATACATATTTAACCCTTAAAAAGCTCTAAAACTCTAAAAACTCTAAAACTCTAAAAACTATATACAGAAGCTCCCTCATAGACTGCATTGCACATTGCGGTTGTGTACACATTCATGTCTCCTTTTGCATAGCGGCCTCCCACTTCTCTCTTTCCTTTTGTGGCAGTAGGAGGATGTCTTCGTATTTCTCAGATGCGGTTAAGTTGTGATCGATGGTCATCACAAAATCCCCTAGCCCCTTGGGTGGTTGGTCTCTGGTTGACCTTACCGGCCTCTGGCGTTGGGTGTCAGAAGTCCCGGGTTCGTCCTCGTACTCGGTGGGGATTTGATTTGTCCTTGACCCATTGAGGTCATGGCCTGAGGTCTCTCTTTGGCTGCTACTGATTGTTTGCTCTGCGGTCAGCATTTCATTTGAGTGTAGTCTACTCCAGTTGGCGTTCTCATGGAAGCTTGCTGATCTGGATACTACTAATTTGAGGTTGGAGTCCAGGAACAGGTAGGCCTTTGAGCCTGGTTCATATCCCAGGAACCTTAACCTCCTTGATAATTTGTCCCCTTTTCTCCTCAACTGTTTTGGGATATGCACATCAGCAAAGACTCTAAAAACGTGAAGGTGAGACAATCTGGGTTTTTGGCCATACATGATCTCATACGGTGTTTTTCCTATGACACTGGACCACAGTCTGTTCAAGGTATAGTTGGAATATAGTAGTGCTTCTCCCCAATATGAGAAGCTCAGTCCGGCATCTTCCAGTACACATCTGACCACCCCGTTTCCTCTGCTCAGCAACCCCATTTTGAAATGCCGAGAATTGGACGGTCTTGTACTGTATCATTCCTTTGTCGTTGATCCAGCCCTCAAATTGCTTTGAGAGGAATTCTGATCCCCGATCCGTCATTATCCATTTTATTTTGAAGATGTACTGCATTTCTGTCCTTCTATAGAATTCTTTGAACTTGGAGAGTGTCTGTCCTTTGGTCTTGAGAATGTACACGAAACCGTACCTACTGAAGTCATCGATGATTTTCAAGAAGAACCTCTTTTGGCCTAGGGAGCTTTTCAGGGGACCAACGAGGTCCATGTGTATTAACTCAAAAAGGTGGTCGGCCTTTCTATTGGATGTTTTCGGCCTTGGAGAGGTCTTTGATTTGGCACACTTGTACACAGACCACTCTAGGTAGCTATCACAATGCTTCGCCTTGAGGCCTTTGGAGCACTCTAGCATTTTCTTTATAATGGGGGAGCCTATGTGCTCCAGTTTTCAATGCAGTAGATCTGCACAATCATCATGTATGGGTTTGCCTATCGATAGGCGAGGTGTCCCATGGGTCATGCCGATGACCCCTTCTGTGAGTCTGTCATGGGGGTCTTCCCCTTCAATTTTGTCAACATCGACCATGTCTATGGCGTCTGGGGCATCCCCTTCTGTGTTGACGTCTTCTTCTCGGTCGATGATGTTGATGCTGACATTGTCGCTCTCCCCTATGGGCAACAAGTATGGTAATCCTCCAGTGATTACTACATTCCCAATCTTCTTTCCATTTCTTTTGATTGAAGCTTCCTTTCCTTGGAAGGTTATTTCTGACTCTGTGTCTTCACAGAATCTAATGGCTGCTAAAACGTTGTAAGAGACTTTGGGGACATAAAGTACCCCTTCAATTTTCCCTATCCCAGGTATGTACACATTGCCCTGACCAGCCACTCTTGTGTGCCCTTGGTTTGCAACTTTTATTTGGGATGATATTTCCATCAAGGAGCTGAACAGCCTTTTGTTACAGAATGTGTGAGTGGAGGCCCCAGAGTCAATTAGCCATCATTGGTCATCCGGGGTGATGTGGGTACCTGCTTCTCTGTGCCTGACTCCATTCATTGAGTTGAGCCTATCTCCTCCCATCTCTTTTTGGTTCCTGGGGTCCCCCCTGGGGCTAGGTGACCTCCACCTCCTTGGGTTGGTATTTCCCCTTGTTTTGGGTGGTGTCCTGCCTTGGGACCTCTGTCCTGGGCTGGTCGTGTTGCCATAGTGGTCGGAGTGCGTATGTGTGTATGTATGTTCGGGAAATTCCCTGCTCTTGTTGGCCCTAGAGAAATATCTCTGGAAGTGGTGTTTTGACCCACACAAGTGGCATCTGGTTGGCTGGTTTATCTGCTCTGCAAATTCAACCCTTCTAGTGCTCCTGCTTTCCCTGCGAAGCAGGGCTCTGTCCCTCCTGAGGCTGTCGTCAGATATGAGTTTCCCAGAGATGTATTCAAGAGAGAGTTTGTCATTTCCCATATTATCAAAATGGCTCAGGAGGTGGTCCCAGCTTGAATCTAGAGAGTTGAATATGATATTAATCAGGCACTCATCCGGAATTGTTTCACCCCTGCACACTAAATCTGACCTCATGTTTGTCAATCTTAGTAAATGGTCACTCATGAGCACATCTGCTCTTAACTTTGCTGAGTAAAACTCTCGAGCCAGCAAACTGGTCCCACTCCTATTTTTGCAATAAAACAGTGTACACTGTTTATCCCAAACCTCGGATATGGTCATGCCATTTGGTATGCTACTATAGATTGCGGGATCAATGGAACATAACAACAAAACAAATGCCTTATGGTGGATGCGATCTATTTCTAGGGTCCATGGTTGCTTTGTTCATTGGAGCCAGTGCTGGTCAGCTGCTGTAGCTGGTGTCCAGGGATGTGTTGAACTGACAGTAAGGTTCAGGGATGCAGTCTATCAGGTTCAAAGGGTTAGCTTGCCTTTCTTCTCTAAGGCTGAAGGGGTAGCTCTCTTGTCTGAAGATATGTCCTTCTTCAACTTGCCTGTAGAGGGCATGTTGGTATGGCTGTGCGTGCACGAGACTCATTCTGTGCTGGTCTCCATCGGGGAAGGATCTCTGCGCCACTTGTCTCGCCAGTGGAGTTTCGAAGCTTGGTGGAGGGTCGGCGTCTTCTCCCCTGGTGCTGCCCGGAGGTGCTCTGAAGGATGGACATCACCGCTGGTATGCCGGAGGAGGGTCGATCATTGTGGAGTTGCCCCAGAAGGTCGCCGGTGTCCTCGGGTCAGTCTCTAGAGCTGCACAGCGGGTCATCCAGAGATGGTCTCCTGCGGTGATGGTCTGCATCAGCGCCGGGTCCTGGTAGGTTCTGTGGTCTTGTGGAGGGAGTTCAGCTTGGGTGAGATGTCCATCTCACCGAGGGCGGAGGTAACCGTTTCGATTGCCCTGCAGAACTCTTCTTCAGATGGGGGTTGTCGGATTTCGCCTTTGCACCCTCCCCGTTGCTCTTCATGCAGTTTTGGTGTGGGGGTCCCCTGGTTCTTTGTTTCTGTGGCTTGGGGGCTGGCATCTTGTTTTTCCCATTTTCCCGCCCTGGGATTTGAACCCTCGGCTGCTATTTGTTGTTGGTCGGCCATATTGGCCGCATTTGAAAACAGTGCCGGGGTATCATTTCCTGCCATCTCTGGGTATGGGGCGTTAGCATGGAGGCTTACCGCTTTGGAGGGCTGAAGTTTGTCTTCTTCTCCCATCATCGCCAGTAGTTCGGAGATGGAGACCATTCTCCCATTCGACCGGTTGATGATTTTGAGCAAGGCGGACCTTGGGATGCTCTCATCGCCGGTACCTTTGTCATTTGTCCTTTTGGGAATGGCTCCGGTGTCCGCTTTTGGTTGCTTCTCCTCTTGGTTTTCGACTGGTTTGCTGGCGGTTCCGATGGGGGTGATTTGTGGTTTTGCCTTTGATGATCCTGTGCGGAGCTTTCTTGTTCTTAGCATTTTCTCTGGACTTTAGATCTTATTCTTGAGTTAAATTCACAACCATCCTCACTGCTACCACTTTGTAGAGAACTCCGATGGTTGATGCGAATAACTCATGATCAAAATTCATTTAGTCTTTATTTGGGGAAAGAGGTATCCATGCTGGGTTCCGAGAGGTCTCGGAGTGAGGTTAAAGGGTAAGATGGAGGTGAAGCAGGAAACACATTTGTACATATACATGAGATACGTCATAGGAGCATTGCATTCTGGTACATGTAGCTGAGACAGTTTGATATTACATCTGACATCAGGGCTTACTGGATCAGATTGGCATTTGTTATAACAGACAGGCTTTGACCTGGCCCTTGTTCTTGGGTCTCTCCCAGTCCCTGTGAGTGACTTTTACCAGTCTGGCCTATGGGACACCCAAAGACTCCCGGGCCCAGGAGGACTATTTGCCGTCCCACAGATTACTCTGCAGCAACACTCTGGGACATCTGCATTTACAGAGCCCAGTACGTAATATGGAGATAATTGTGTTAGATGTGGTAGCGTGTGGTGTCAGGCTTAACTCTTGTCTTACTCCCTCTCCCAAAGAAAAGACGTTGTTGAAGTAAAGATTGTTTATTGTTCTCAAAGCATGTTGAGGAAATAGCAGTTCTTGCGAAGATTCAGGATACAGGTTTACAGCATCCAAAAACATGAACTAATCAAAAAATACAGTTAGGGAAGTCCACACTCAGGCTTCCTTCCAGAACAAAAGAAAACCTGGCTATTCTAACTAATCATGATAGGTTTGGGTTAAAGAAAGGGCTAGGGTTGGATGCCCCCTCTCCCTTCCTAGATGTCAATCTCAGAACCCCCAAACTCGAACTCTCCAACTAACTAACTAACTCCCAAACCCATGTGCCTATATGAAAAAGACATGAGCTTGGCTTACCTAATTAGCATACAACCAGTCAGAGCCCAGGGTTAGTGTAAACATTCCCTGGTTCCCATAACAAGTGTCTTGTGATCCCAGCCCCTGGACTGTTTACATAACGGACGTTCCAGACATGGGAAGAAAAACTAAACACAGGCATGAAGCTTGGAGAAGATTCCATAAGCTTCTAGGCTTGATAAGCACAGCAGAGCAAAAAGCAAAGCTACATTCTAAAACCGTTTAAAAAACAAAGAATAAATAAAAAAATGTTGAATAACGTGTGACCTATTTCTGTTACATTTGTGTTAAGTAATAATAAATGTTTGTTGAATACATAGCCCAGGAGATCAGCAGTATGAAGAGGAGATGATTTGCTACACAAGGAAGGCCTCTCTCTTGGGATTTCTGGTTTTTTGAGGAACCACAATTCAGATTGTTTTTCAGTATCTACAATTCAGATCTAATTTTTCAACTGCATGGAGAGAAAACGTGCAGCAGAAGCTGTCTTCAAATTACTTCCCAGAGGACCCCAGATAGGAAGACAAGTGGGCCTAGAGCTCCCTTACAGGATTTTTGTTATTCCTTTTCTTTACCGCTGTATAAGGTAGAAAAACCACAACAACATTGAAATGTGTAGAGATTATCTCATCACAGAAATGTAGCAAAACCATACCCTAGAGTCAGATACAACTGGCTTTCGAGCAAGCAAGGGTGACCTAAGAGACCTACAGTTCTCTGCTAGAGGACTCTTTGTGCCTTCCTCTGAACTACAGCAGAGCACCCTAAATCGTTCACCAAACTGTAAAATCCAGCATTCTCTAATGAACAATAGCGGTTAAAGGTTTTACCAAATGAGTATACAGTGGTACCTCACATAACGAACGCATCGTATAGTGAAAAATTCGCACAACGAAGCATTTGTTATGAAACGACAATACCTCACGTAATGGAAATTTTTTCCGTTATGCGGGGTTTTTGGTAGCCAGGGTATACCCGCTTAATGGGAACCCCAGTTAACAAACTTTTTTTCTCATTATGCAGGGCATCTCCCATAGGGAACCGCATAACGAAAAAAACCGCATAGCAAAGGGCTCCGTGGAACGGAGTTTTTTCGTTATGCGTGGTTCTACTGTATTTACATAGTGCGAGTATGTTGTCAGAGACTTTGGCAGTTTATATTTCATTGTCTGTTTCATTCATTCCAAAATGTCACTAAAGGGTTAACTAGCATTTTATGTATTTTTTCTTTCTTTCACAACCCATTCCATTAACTACAAGGGCCTCCTCTGCCTTTATGGGGTCTGGTTGTTCCTAACAATTAGAATATGCAGTAGTTACCTGTCTGGGAGTGGACACTGTGTGAGATGCACACTCTGTTTAAACATAGCACTTGACTCAACTGTAGGATTGGGGCCGTGAGGAGGCCCTTAGGATCCCGGAGGAGACTGGTCAAAGGAACGACACGAGGCAAGATGGAGAGAAGACCAGTGATTTATTGAGGGAAAATCATCAGTATATATTATGCAGAAGGCTGCGCATGGTAGGATGGTTATCTGACAGAAAATCACATCACCTATTTACTCAGGTTAATTGGGAATCTCTTTTGGGGAAGTTAATTAGTGCGGGCAAACACTGACTGGGAAAGCACCATTGTTCAAGGCTTAGACTAAGGCAATCATGACTCCTGTTTGCTTCTGGGATAAGACTGAGACTCGGAGATGAGGGATTACTCTAATAGGTAACATATTTGCTCTCTCAGCAGGTCCGCTGGTCAGGTCAAGGAATTGGGTGAATCAAACCCTATCATTTATCCACCCCCCTTAATTTCTCTCTACTGGCAAGGGCCAGGGGCCAGGAGTGTGCTCGCTAGGTTTAACCTCTGCCAGAGGCCATGCGTGCCAACTGGGCACGCGGAATCCACATCTCCCCTTTCTGTTTTATTTAAGGACCTGACCGACGACTCTGCACAAGAGGGGTACCAGCTGATGAGCGGGAATGACGCTTCAGGGTTCCCTCCATGGGGGACATCTCAATAGCAGTGAGGGAATACATTGCACGAAACAACACACTGTTGTGCCCAGTATTACCACCCCCACAATCACTTTGAGTGTCGTCTGAAGCCGTCCCCATGGGAACCACGACCACAAGGAGTCCAACCACCCCCATGAAGAATCCTCCTTGATGTCCCTAACTAGGGTGTGGAGGTCCGTGAGCTGGCTCTGTATCTTGTGGGTATTGTCTGTGAGATTTAAGCAACACATGCTGTGGACAGACTTGCAGCCCATATGATGTAACAATAGGGGATAATCGATAGCTGCTTGATTATCCAGTATGGCATGGCGAAGCTCTGCCTGCTCCTGGTTGAGCAGCGCTATTGCTGAGGAGGTGTGGTTGATGGCTTTTGCTAATCCGCAAGCCAATTGACCAATTCTCCGAGCGTTGCCTATGGCTAAGCCTGACACACTGAATATACTGACTACAGCCTGGTTTTTCAGAGCTGTGGGTCTGAATTCAGACTGCTTTCTGTAGCAAGGCAAGATAATGAGATGTGTCATTGATACTGTGACCTGGGTTGATTCTAAGCTATCTCTGCAGCTTCTGGCATTGTGCAAATGTCTTTTCTAACACCTATGGGGAGGTGTGAAGATAAACTGGGGATTACCGGCTACCGGGTGCTCAATCTTTCCAAGCAATGGGCCGGTGCAAACATGGGCCGGTCTGGCTTCCTTTGGTGGGAGCTGGCCGTTATTAACAATATACAGAAATTCAAGTGTCCCTTGCAAATCCCAACTGGAGCATTGTACAAGGCATGAATAAATAAAGAGCAACTACAGGTAATAATAGCAATGAAAAACATTCAGCTGCTTCTTGAGGCTTCCCTTCTTGGTGGGGCTTCATGTGCAACTTGAGTTTGGAAAAGTCCTTAGAAGTGGCACTGAGTGTGCAAAATGTTCATAGAAATGTCTTTGGAGATGTAAGTCATAAAGGAAGACGGACAGCTGATGACATCCAGGACAGTGACTGGTGCCGCTCTTTGCAATCGTCCGGGTCTGATTCTGGCCTCTGGGACCTGCATGGGGAAGAGACTTGTTTGGGAGATAAAAATTCTGAAAGAGTTAGTTGGTTTTTGCACTTATAGGGTAGCAATTGCTGTGCAACTATGGGACGTGGTTTCCCCCCCTTTCTGTTTTATTGTCAACGTAGGACTTAAGCGTCCGATAGACCCGTTCCACAATCGCTTGCCCCTGCGGATTGTAAGGAATGCCAAAAGTGAGCTTAATATCCCAGGTGGCCCTGAAGGTGGCCAGCTGTCTGGCGCTATAAGCTGGGGCGTCATCGGACTTCGTGTGCCGAGGTTCGCCCTTGGCCGTGGGAAAGGAGATGCTGCTCCACATGGGGAGCCGTTTCTCCCTTCTGTGCTGTTACCCAAACAAACTGTGGGAAGGTATTAATGCAAACGTGCATGTACTGCCATTTGCCAAAATGTGGGGATGTGTGACGTCCCTTTGTCACACCTGGATGGCCTCTGTCCCTCGTGGGTTGACCCCCCACGAGGCCCCCCCCCCCGGTGCCCCTGCACGATGCAGACAGGAACGGACTATGCCTTGGGCTTGGGAAAGTGGCAGGTTGAACTGCCTTGCGAGCGCTTTGGCATTTTGGTGAAAGAATGCATGACTCTGAATTGGAGTAGTGAGAAACAAACTTAGCAAATTTTTTGTCTATCACGGGAGTGATGTGTGCTCCCGGTAGACTGTGAAGCAAATTCCTAGGAAACTGGCTGTCAGCAATTCTGTTTAAGCGCTCTTTGACAAAGGTGCGCAAAGCGAGGTTCACGGCTGCCAACTCTGCCCGCTTGCGGAAGAGTCAGGAGCGTGCGCCAAGCTTGGTCCTCTTGCCAGGTAAGAACCTAATATGTGCGACCCCCATAAGTGAAAACTGTCCTAGCCCCCTGAAGAGGAACCAGTGACATAAATTCACACAAGGTGACTGTCTGCGTTTGAAGCGAGACGAGTCTGGGGTCTTATTGGCAAACCTTGGCGCATGAAGCGCCAGGCTTCCCTTGGGTAAATTTCTCAAGAAGGCCCCCCTGCGCACATCCGCCCATGGCGTGCGTGCACACGTTTAGAAGAGTGCCAGATGGTGGCTTAGCCTTTTGCCTGTGCTTAGACTAGCAGCCAAAAGGGGTGGCCTAAAAATGCCTGTATCTGATTGAAGGGTGTGACCTGACTGCACTCTTAAAATGGTCCTAGGCAGTCCTGGCTAATGGGTGGCACTCTGCACATGCTCGGGAGCTCAGGGACTAATCCTTCCTCTGTGCTCTGGAGTTTGCAAAATGTGTCTGCACACTAGAGAGGGTGCTGTGGGCCAGGTGCCATACGTAAAATGATCTACTAAGACTTATTAAAAACAAGCCAACTATGACGTGCCAGCTGTAAGGAAATAACACACAAAAATGAAAAGACACACAAGTTAAACATTTCCAGCAGGGAGTTCCACTGGCGAAAGGAGGGAAGGAGGAAAGACAAGTCAGAAGTTAGCACAATGGGAATGCAACAACTCTTATCATAATGAAATCAGATTAGGTCAGGTAACTCTGGAGCCTGTGAAAGGAAGCAATTTAAGGCTGTAGAAAGAAAGAAATTGGTTAAGGCCTGGAGAGGAATTTTGTTCCTATAAAAAAGGTAAGTATTTTCTGAATATACAGAGCGCAAGAATGTTTGCGTGCTTTTTCCTGTGAAAGGGGTGCAATGAGTGAGTTACTTTGCACAGATTAAAGTCAAAATACCAGAGCAATATCTTTCCTAAGAGAATGAAGGAGAGTTAGGACGATTCTCAACCTGCGGCCAGATGTGGGCGAGTGGGCCAGAGCCCACGTTACCCTGCCACTACCAAGCCAAGAAGGGCTGTGTGGCGCAGGAAGGGCAGGATGACTGTCCAGACCCCCAGAGCTGCCTGAGGCCCCGGAGCTTGGCCCCTGACTTTAAGAGGTTGAGAACCGAGGTTACAAGATGATAACACAATACACACATGAAGACAATGCAATTCTCTCACCCCTAGTGAGATACGACTTCCAGACGCTAAGAGACATTCAAAAAACCTTAAACACAGAGATGGGGGTTTGAGGAACACAGACGTAGGGAGGGGCCCCATAGCTTATGATACAGGGAGGAAAACTCATAGAAGTGATTTTTGTTTTCAGATCGCGCTTCTGAAAAGAAAAATCTGTTTTCCTGTGGCCAGGGTTGCAAAACCGGTTTCCAAGGGTGGATTAATCCTTTGACAAAGAAAAGTCTCCAGGGAGGAAGGGGGAACCACCCCGCCCTATTGTAGGTTAGGATTTCCCCCCCTCCTCTCCTGCTTAAGCTGCTAAGCAGGCAAGGCAAGGGGCTTTGTTCATCATGCTTCCTCAAACTTTAAATAGTTCCTGCCCATGAGCAGAGTGCAAATTGTTTAACACATATTTCACAGTGACATTACCACGCAGTTACACACAAGGAACACTTTTCCAGTCATACTGTGGTCATAGAGACAAGGCTTTTGCAATCATACACAGTTCTTGCAGTCATACATTCAGTGGTGCACCACACATACACACATTTATTTACGCATTCGCACATTCCTCCCCTGATCTGCAGCGTTCTATACTACACATGAGGAGATGGCTAATACACAGCTGGCTATTTACAGCCATCTGGGTGCTTCTACTTAGGGGCAAGTTTCTCTGGGCTACTCCCAAGGTGAGACAAGTAGGTTCTGCCTGTGCCCTGGGGGAACTCGGGGTACTATTGCTGGGATGGTTCTTCTGGCATAGCCAGGGCGATGGCTGCCTCCTTTCTAGCCTGGGCCAAATGCATGCCAGGGTGGCCATTTGGCATTAAGACAATCTTTTGAAGATCTGCCTGGTCTAGATTGGCTTTCTCTTCTAAGGTGTCTCATTTTACCACACTGGAAGCAGGCGCCTTGGGGTTTTGGCACTGCTCTGCGCCTGAGTGTGGTAATGGGTCTGCTCTGGAGCCCTGCGTGGCCAGGGGCCGTGCAGATTTCCGTGAGCAGTGGGCGCTGAGCAGCCCTGCCTGAACGTGTGTCTGTCTTCAGATAGGCTGAGCACAGCAGTTGGGCGCTAGCTAATTGTGCCACTGGCAATTTCCCCGTGAATGGATCTTCCTCACCCATGCGCTGAATGGAGTTCTTAATTGGCAGGGGACTTTTAACTGTCAGAGAAGCGCCAGGGCCTCTCATGCCATGAATTCCTTCAGTGACGTCTGCAGCTGTCACTGAGGGAATGCTCCCTACACTGCCCTGCTTAAGCTGAAATGGCGGATAGAGACTTCTTGGGGCTGATGGTTCTGACTGCGCTGGAGTTTTCTGGGTCTCTATCCGGACTGGGTCTACCTCTGCTGAGAGCTTCCTACATTTGCTCCATGTGCGAATTATGCCCTCTGGAGCTTTCGGGGGTTGCTGAATGCAGTCTCCTATCTGATCCCAGAGCTCAAGGGTTAACGTACCTACTTCTGGGTAAAGCAGGTAGTGTTCCCCTAGGTACACCAAAAGTCTCGCTAGCTCCCTGCTGTGAAAACGCAACTTAAATACCCTGGCCAGGATTCTGAACTCTCCCTCACGAGTTCTTTGGCTAGCGGATGGACGCTGACGCTAAGGACAGGTCCCCATATTACCTGCGATTGGGTCCTCGGAAGATTCCTCCTCGGGACGAGTCGACGCGTCTGTGGCAGGCAATAGGTTCTGGCGACAACGCTTCTGGGTAGAGCTCGGAGCGTGGACTGCGGCCACTGGCCCTCGGTGGCCACTGCGCTGTCAGGGGCTCACAGCTGCCCTGAGCGGAACGCGTTTTTCCCTTTGGTGCAAGCCGCCGCGAAAGTCGGGAGCAAGCTGTAGGAAGCCTCTTCTGTAATGCCTCGCCGCTTGGGCCGTCTTCCCGATCGGCTGGCTTACCGACCGGGCTGCCGCGCTGTCCTCCGGGATGATGGGACAAGGTTCTGGCGCAGAACCTGGCTGTGCTGATCGCTTACTCACGAGTAGACCGCTCGGGGGTCGCTTACTCTCGAGTAGGTCACGTCTCGGGGTCACCAGATGTAGGATTGGGGCCGTGAGGAGGCCCTTAGGATCCCGGAGGAGACTGGTCAAAGGAACGACACGAGGCAAGATGGAGAGAAGACCAGTGATTTATTGAGGGAAAATCATCAGTATATATTATGCAGAAGGCTGCGCATGGTAGGATGGTTATCTGACAGAAAATCACATCACCTATTTACTCAGGTTAATTGGGAATCTCTTTTGGGGAAGTTAATTAGTGCGGGCAAACACTGACTGGGAAAGCACCATTGTTCAAGGCTTAGACTAAGGCAATCATGACTCCTGTTTGCTTCTGGGATAAGACTGAGATGAGGGATTACTCTAATAGGTAACATATTTGGTCTCTCAGCAGGTCCGCTGGTCAGGTCAAGGAATTGGGTGAATCAAACCCTATCATTTATCCACCCCCCTTAATTTCTCTCTACTGGCAAGGGCCAGGGGCCAGGAGCGTGCTCGCTAGGTTTAACCTCTGCCAGAGGCCATGCGTGCCAACTGGGCACGCGGAATCCACACTCAACAAGAATCTATTTGCAAAACATAGGAACAGAAGAGATGAGTCATGCTAGCTCTCGGTAATATGCAACTGTGCTATATATTTTTGTTGCTATTTTCTTGTCACTTTACCTCCAGAGGAAGATGGTTCTGGAAGAATTGGCAGAGCCAGAAATTTGCCAGGAATTAAAAGGCTGTCTGATAATTATGACTGTGGAGAAGAAGACCAATTCATGGACCACATTTTATTTAAATATCCCTTACACACGTTTAGAGGCACATTGGAATGTTTGCATAGTGCCACAGATGAAGCCCTTCAATGGCTTTCAAACCTAGACATGGAACTCTAGTTAGGAATGTGAGATGGATAACTTGTGCTCACTGTATATATCAGCATTAATGTAGACAACTGAAGATCATCATACAATAAATAAATAATTACACCTGGGTTAGAATAATTATATATACATACATCTTCCACTGATTTGCTTACTAGGAATTGCTTTCATGGACACACAGAAACATGTAAATGCCTACATTATTGCCATGTCATGACCACTTAGCTAGACCATAAAGTTTACCTGTGCCTTGGGGAATGCAAAGCTTTGGCAGAAGATACAACTGAAGATACAACTGAAACAGTAACAATTGTTCCACTGTATTACCCTCTGAACATGGTGATTTGGCCTGATTTCAGAAGCTAAGCAGGCATTTGTACTTGAGTGGGAAGCCACCAGAGAATACTGGTACTTAAGAGGAACAATATGTCTAAGATAAAGCACAGTCCTGGCTTTCAATTCTCAGCGTCTCCAGGAAGGTCTCTAGGAAGACATCTTGCTTCAAATCCTCTGCATGTTTGTCATGCGTATTTGTAGACATAAGGACTAGCAACTTGCTTCTTTCCAAAATGAAAAGTCAAAATTCTTAAGGTGTTTCTCAAAATCTTTCCTGTTGCTGATAATGCCTCTATGTTCTTTGCATTTTCAGTTAATTATCTTCCTTTGCCTGGTTCGTCCTGTGTTTAGTCAGTTAATTTCACTCTGCCAAAAAGCCACAAATCTTGCTGAGGTTTGCATTCATTCTTCAAAATCAGACTGTGGTTCTCTTTGTTCTGTCTTGCCCTGAGGGTATCCTCAGAGTCACTCAGCCTTCTGCACTCATTGCTCTGAGACCTGTAGCTCCTCTTCTGTTTGGACTCCCATTCTTTTTCATTCTTTCTGTTAATAGTGACTGTGGATCTCCCTCACCACCAGAGTGGCTTAGTCTGTACTGGTTTTCCTCACCTGAAGGCTTCACATTCCTTTTAATCTGGCCAGAACAAACCTCCTCCCATTTTGAATCCATATATAAAAGCTAATAAACTTGAAGGTAGCTATGCATATAGTGTGTTTATAACAGGAATAGCCAGGAAGTGAATTCCTTTAGGACGCTCTTATCTAAAGCAGGTTAATTAAAACCATATATCTTCCTTTTCTTTTTGAAATGGTACCTGTGTTAGTCTGGGAAAGCATATCAAACAGTAAATAAAAAGATGAAAACATTGTGGCCCCCTAAAGAATAATTGCTATATTTTAATAACTGCTATATTTTAATTATGCCTGTGCCTCTCCACTGCTCCGGGAGCTGCACTGGTTACTGGTGTGCCTCTGGGTGCAATTCAAGGTGTTGATAATTCAATTCAATTCAAGTTTATTTATACCCCGCCTTACTCTACCCAATAGGTGACCCAAGGCGGCTAATAAACAAAGCAAATATACAATGTAATACAAGCAAAAAATTATCAGCAAAGCAATACATAAATACAGCATAGATTAAACAGTGATAAAAAACAGAGCAATACAGAATACAAAATAATGCATACAATCAAATATAGGCAGTACAGTAGCTCATACAATAAATACAACATTACTGTCCCCCGCCATAGCACCGAACACTGCACATGCTCTCACCTCCTACGGCCTGCCAGGTCACATGAGAAGCCAAGACGGAGCAGGTTGGTAAAGCAAAGGTAGAAGTTGGTAGTGGCAGGGGGAGTCCAATAGAGACCAATGTCTGGGCTCCCACCCTTTGAAGCACCTGTCCCGCCGCAGGTGAAAGTCTATGGTGGCAGGGACGGGGCAGCAGCACCTCCCTCCTCCAGGCAGGCGGTCGCAGAAAGAGTCCAGCCAGGGCTCCCGCCCTTTGAAGCACCCGTCCCGCTGCAGGTGAAAGTCTTTGGCGGCAGAAACAGGGCAGCAACAAATCCCTCCTCCAGGCAGGCAGTCACGGAAAGAGTCCGGCTAGGGCTCCCGCGCTTTGAAGCACCCGTCCTGCCGCAGGTCAAAGAGGAGATAACAATAGCTGAAAGGAACTCACTTCTGCCATGGCCACAGCCCCCTTCTTGGTAAAGGTGTTATCATTCAGATTGATCACCCTCAATAAAGGATTGACAGCAAAGGACTCCGTTAAAGCTGTGATTCCTTGATGGTTGATTCCATTTTGCGGCATATGTACTTCTTCCAAAGTCCCAGTCACTTTGAACGCCTCTGCAAGAACAGTTGTGCCATCATTTTCCAGCCGGTTCCTGCCAGCCACAAACAATTTCAAAGCCAAAGGTTTTCCCTGAGCTCTTGACTTCCTGTGACATTCCTTAAGAGCTTCTGCCAAGATCTTGTCACCACCAATGCCTATGCCACAGCTGTTTAGTTTTAGTTCCTGCAGGGTGAAACACGCTGGGCTCTTGAGCAATCCTTCAAATGCATGCACCCCATCGGGCCCAAAGGCATTGTCACTCAGATCCAGTTCCACAAGCTGGCAGCCGGCAGTAACAAGGGCCTCTCCAAGAGCAATCAGAGCAGGAGGAATCTGAGATCTCAATCTCCCAGTGAACATGTCACTCCAATGACATCTCTTGAGCTGTGACTTGTTCTCCAAAGCCTTGGCAATGACCTTTGCCACTTCCACACCCACAGTGTTGCCTCCATATGCAGAGCTTCCAGGCCATCAAACTCTTCAATCTCTTTAATCATTTCTTCAGCATCTTCTGCAGTATTGAGCTTCAGACTCTTGCCTTTGAAACTAAGCTGCCCTCCGTCCACTTGGGTCTTAGCGAGCGACTCTGCCAACTTAGTAATGTCTTCTGATGCCATTTCTGGATTGCATGAAGTGTGTTTCAGTTAGGAAAGATGCTCCGAAGTGACCTTTAAAGCCCTACATGGTAGTGGGCCAGGATACTTAAGTGACTGTATCATCCCAATACATACATCTGTCTGTCCCACAATACAATACATCTGTCTGTCCCACCAGAGCAAACCTTTAGTGTAAGGGACAACGAAACAGCCGAAGGGTTGGCTTAACACAGGTTTATTGCATGATGATCCGGAGGAACATGTGGTAATGGCGGATGGGTACCTCAATATATACAGCTGGCTATACATTTGAAAGTGGCTCGTCGACAGACTATTGGTTGCTGCCTGCGTGATGTCGTAGAAGGTCACGCCCTTCTTGTCCAGGTGAAGAGGTGGCGGGAATCTTCCCGTGCTGCTGATCCAGGTGAATCTGAGCCATGAGAGCTGGACGCTCGCTATTGCCATCTAGTGGTCACTAGCTCGCGTCCCCTTATCAGGTTTACATTGATACAGCTGAAGGTTATGATGTTGCACACAGAAAGGTTACATTGTTAAAGGCACAGCTTTACAGAACACAACATCCCTCCCCCCTAGGATGAGACGAAGTCTCTCAGCCAAGATGGCTTATTGCATGTGCGTTTGGGCCGTGATGAGGGCTGACCCCCCCCGGGGGCGCTACTGCTTCTTTGTTCCCTGGTCCCTTGTCCTGTAATGGGAGAGGGAGACTCGTTAGTGGCTTGCCGCGGTTTGGCGGCCTTAGGGGAAGGGAAGAACTCCATTGTGGGCAGACCGGGGGTGATCGGGGCTAACGAAAAACCCCTCTTCTCGCTTGGACGGGTGGGGGACCACTCCGAAAAACTCCCCCGGTTCTGAAAATCAAATTCTAACTCAGTGGGGGTATCCGCATTTGTGGGGGAATTCCGCGAGATATGTATGGGGTCAGGTTCCTCCTCCTCAGAAAGATCCCCCAGGATATCTACGAGAACATCCTCCTCCCCCCTTGGTGGGGACCCGTGGCCCCCTTTCCCTCCCCCTTGGGCTGAACGGGTGGGGGAGAACCCTAACGCTGATTTTTTCTCTGTTTGGTCTGTGCCCTGCTCATCGGAGACCCTGCGTCGGAGCTGGTCCGCGTGCCGCCTCCACAGTAGCCCTGTGCTGGTTTCCACGCGGTACGACACGGGGCCGGTTTGCTCCACAACTACGCCCGGTACCCAGGCTGGGCCCGTGCTGGCGTAATTCCTGCAATGCACGGGGGCGCCTACACTGAAACTCTTCGTGGCCTCTAGCCCAATGTTCCTTCCCTTGTCCTCTACCCTCGTGGGGTCTAGCCTAGTAAGGATGGTGGTCAGTTTCCTACGCATTAAGAGCTCTGCGGGGGAGTATCCTGACGCCAACGGGGTCACCCTGTACCCTAGCAGAAACTGACACACTTGTAGGTTCAGGTCCCCGGGGCCCATGCGCCGCAACGCGTCCTTCGTGGTGCGGACGAGGCGCTCTACTTGACCATTGGTGGCTGGGTGAAACGGGGCGGAGGTGATATGCCGAACGGCGTTAATCTCCATGAATGCCCTAAACTCGGAGGACGTGAAACAACTAGCGTTGTCGCTAATTAATGTGTCGGGTATGCCGAACATGGAAAAGAGCCTCCGCAAATGCTTAATGGTCTGGGCCGAGGAGGTGCTCGTGACTGGGATAACCTCCAACCACTTGGAGAAGGCGTCCACAACAAGAAGAAACAGGGTGCCTCTGAACGGGCCCGCGAAATCAATGTGCACCCGGGACCACGGCCCCTTGGCCGTGTCCCATTCCCTGTGGGGAAGGCGGGCCTCCTCTGGTCTGGAGCATTGGCAACTTTCACAAGTGCTGACCATGTGCTCGATGTCGGCGTCCAACTGGGGCCACCAGAAGTAACTCCGGGCCAGCGCCTTGGATCGCACGATGCCGGGGTGGCTGACGTGCAGCAGTCTGAGCACCCGCGGCCGAAGGGAAGTGGGAATCACCACCCGCTGCCCCCACAAGAGGCACCCCCTCTCTAGGGACAGCTCTAACTTTTTCCTGAAAAATGGGGCGAACTCCTCCGCTGGGGAGGACGCCGGCCACCCTTTCTGCACCCAGGAGCTAACTGCCGCTAACGTCTTGTCCTTCTCTGTCGCTTTGGCAATGTCGGCGGGCATTACGGGGGGCGAATCCAGCACCTCTATCATAAGAACCTGATGGTCTCGCTCCCCCTTGCTCACCTGGCTGGGCGTCAGGGGGAGGGGAGACCTTGATAGAGCGTCCGCATGGCTGATCTCTTTCCCGGGCCGGTAGACCAACGCGTGCTGGTACGCGTTGAGAAAAATGGCCCACCTGAGCATCCTCGGGGACAGGATCTGTGGCGTGGGCTTATCTGCGGTAAAAATGCCTAGCAGGGGCTTGTGGTCCGTTACAATGGTGAAGGGGCGGCCATACAGAAAATCGTGAAATTTTTTCGTCCCCGCAACTATCGCTAGTGCCTCCCTGTCTGTCTGTGCGTAATTTCTCTCCGCTTGGGACAGGTACCTGGAGTAAAATGCTATCGGGGCCTCCCTTCCGTCTTCCAGCACGTGGCACAGCACCGCCCCCACTCCCACCGGGGATGCATCACAGGTCAGGACTACCGGGCGTTTGGGGTTGAAATGGGTCAGTACGGCATCAGACGCCAGGAGACTTTTTAGTTCACTAAATGCCCTTTCTTGGTCATCGCCCCACTTCCATGTCTGGTCTTTTTTTAGCAGTTTGTGTAGCGGTTCAGCCACTGCTGCCTTCCGGGGGAGGAAGGAGTGGTAAAAGTTGAGCAGCCCTAGGAAGGACTGCAGCTCGGGCTTGGAGGTGGGGCGGGGGGCTTTCTTAATGGCGGCCACCTTGGATTTGGATGGTTTTATCCCCTCAGGAGTCACACAAAACCCTAGGAACTCAACCTCGGTCGCGAAGAAGACGCATTTGTCCTTTCGCAGTCTCAACCCCGCTTTTTCGAATATTGTCAGGACCTTCCCCAACCTCTTGGCCAATTCGACCCGACTCCCCCCCCCCGTTATTAACACGTCATCAAAATAAGGCAACACCCCCTCTAGCCCCTTCAGGAGGCGTTCCACGAGTGACTAGAAAATTCCAGGCGCCGAATTTATGCCGAACTGAAGGCGCGTCACCTGGAACGCCCCCTTATGGGTGACTATGGTCTGCGCAGCAGCTGCGGCAGGGGACACCGTAAGCTGCTGGTAGGCCTGTGCTAAGTCGAGCTTAGCGAAACACTTTCCCCCGTGTAACCTGGCCAGCAGATGGCTGACTACCGGCACCGGATACGCATTCGGGCGGATCGCCTTGTTGATGGTGCACTTGTAATCGGCGCATATGCGGACCTCCCCATTGGCCTTTAGTGCGGTTACAATTGGAGTTTCCCACTCCGCAGAATCAACAGGCACAAGGATTCCCTGGCCCACCAATTTGTCCAGTTCCGCCTCTATCTTGTCCTTGAGTGCAAACGGCACCCGGTGTGGTTTGAGTCGAATTGGGCAGACCTCCGGGTCCAGGTCGAATGTCACTGGGGGCCCCTTGAATTTCCCCAGTCCCTTTTTGAAAACTTCGGGGTGCGCCTCGCACACCTCCTGAATCGGATCAGTCCCAACGGCGTGCATCCCAATGGCGTGCACCCCCCCAATAAACAAACCCAGGGGCTGGAACCATTGAGTCCCGAGGAGGCTGCAATCTCCCCCTTTAAGCATGACTAGAGGGAGAGACGCGGCGTGCCTCTTGAATTTAACCTCAAATTCTCCAACCCCCAACACTGGAATGCTGTTCCCTTGCACGTCCCGTAGTGTGGACCTCAACGCTTTGAGCTTGGGTCGCCTGTGGGGGGCAATTCTCAAAAACTCCCTCTGGGAAATGATTGAATATGAGGACCCCGAGTCAATTTCCATTCTAATGGGAACCCCTTGAACTAGTACCTCAACAAAGTAGCGGGGGTGTCCTACGGACACGCTGAATACTGGGGCGTCGTCCTCGCTGCCGTCGGAGATGCGGCCCACGCCGTCCTGCTTCTGTGTGGCCTGAGCGCCGTCCTTGGGTCTCGTTGAGCGGTCTTGTCCCGCGGAACGGTCTACCGAGCTTCTCCGGGTCTCGCGCCTCTTCCTGCACACCTTGGCGATGTGCCCGCGGCAGCCGCAGTTGTGACACTCGGCCTTCCGAAACGGGCATTTTACGCGGTCGTGGGCCGCTCCACAGCCGTCGCACCGCCGGCTCTCTTTCCGGACCCTCCGGACGTCCTCGTCGTCGCTGCTCTCTGCGGACGACCTCGAAGCTCGCCGGGCCGCATGCACCAGAGTCTCTGCCTTGCTCGACTTCGGCCGCCAGTCCTGGAGTTCTTGGACCCCAGCCTTTGTAGCTTCCGCGGCCTGTGCCGCTCTGACGACCTCCTGCAACGTGGGAGGCGGCTCTTGGTTCATTAATGTGCGCTGGGTTTCGGCGTCGTTCAGGCCGCACAGCACACAGTCCCGGAGGGTGATTTCGGCATTCTCCCATTTGCACGGGCCGGCCGCCAGCCGCAGGGCCACCACGAATGCGGCGACCGTCTCCCCGGGCGCTTGGACTCGCCTCCAGAACGCACTCCGAGCAGGAAACATCGCCGTGGCGGGCCGGACGTGCTCACGCAGCATCTGCATGAGTTCCTTGGCCTTGAATTCGCTCACCCTCCTCGGTGCGATCAGGTCCACCAAGGTCCTTTTGGTTTCTTGTCCGAGCATCCTGGTGAAGATGGCCCTTTTCTTTGCCTCTTCCGTGACTTCGGACTCAATCAGTGCTGCCTGGAAGTCCATTTCGAAGATCTCCCAGTCGCCCGGTTTCCTGATTTCAAAACCGGCGCATGTCTTGGTCCCGTGGGCTGCCATCATCCCACCTTCGTCGCCAATTTAGTGTAAGGGACCAAAGACAACAAAACAGCCGAAGGGTTGGCTTAACACAGGTTTATTGCATGATGATCCGGAGGAACATGTGGTAATGGCGGATGGGTAGCTCAATATATACAGCTGGCTATACATTTGAAAGTGGCTCGTCGACAGACTATTGGTTGCTGCCTGCGTGACGTCGTAGAAGGTCACGCCCTTCTTGTCCAGGTGAAGAGGTGGCGGGAATCTTCCCGCGCTGCTGATCCAGGTGAATCTGAGCCATGAGAGCTGGACGCTCGCTATTGCCATCTAGTGGTCACTAGCTTGCGTCCCCTTATCAGGTTTACATTGATACAGCTGAAGGTTATGATGTTGCACACAGAAAGGTTACATTGTTAAAGGCACAGCTTTACAGAACACAACAAAACCGGAACGACTCTCTTATTGTGACATCTGCTAGAGAGGCCTGACTCTCTAGCACCAGAAGAAGGGCCTTCTCTGTGTCTGCTCTGGCCCTATGGAACCTCCTGCCAATCAAGTTACGATTCTAGACGGAGTTGCTGCTCTTCAGGAAAGAGCTAAAAACCTGGCTGGCAAAGCAGGTGTGGGGCACCAGTGATGTGGTGACTCCTGCCTGCTGGCTGATTTAGCAATATCACTCCCTCGTCCTTTTAGCTGTTGGGTAATTTTTGTAGTACTTTTAATTGGGTTTTTATGGGTTTTAAGTTTTAGACTGTGTTGTTGATTTTAACTTTGTGAGCCACCCAGAGTCATTTCGAGTTGGGCGGCTATATAAATTGGACAAAATAAATAAATAAGTGATGGGCCCTCAGCCAAAGGAAAAATGCATTTAGTTCTTGGAGCCATTACCGTCCACTCATGCTAAGGCTTTTGCATCCCAGGAAAACCTACAGCAGACATAAAACATGGGGGTGGGGAAATTCCAGGTCCTGTTATGATTATTTATTTTATTTTATTTATTGAATTTCTATACTGCCCATCTGGGTGTTATCCTACTCTGGGTGGTGAATAAACAGAGAATAAATAACAACAATACCAACAGCAAATCAAAACCCACCACAACCAAATACATCATAGACTAAACTAAACTAAACTAATTGGTGTCAGAGGACATTGGGACTGAACCTAACTGGCTAATTTATCGATAAGGGAACAATGCCCTGAAATGCCTCCTTGAAGAAGAGCATTTTAAATTGTTTTTTAAAGGTAGCCAGTGATGGAGCCTGGCGCAGCTCCACTGGTCGTGTATTCCATAGTGTTGGTGCCGCCACTGAGAATACTCTATTTCTGGTTAAAGACTTTCAAGCCATCCTCGGTGTTGATTCCGGTGCTAAGAAGTACTCTGACCAGCAGGACTGGGTCAAACACAAGTGATTTATTATCAGCTCAGAAAATCGGACTGGGGAATATGTACAAGGTGGTTTGCTTATATACAGTGAGAATGGCAGTTACACAAATGGATACATTTCGGCAGGCCTTCGGAAGGTGGCAAAATATGAAGTGACAAATCAGCATTGTCAAGACAGCTACTTGAATTTGGCACCTCTCGAAATATGCGCGCTTTCTGGTTTTGCCGCTTGGCACAGCTTGGGCTTAAGCACTAAGCGAAACATATTATTAATAAATAATACTTAGACACAACACTTGGGGTTGGCACCTGGAGCTGCGCCAAATGTGATGCCCGGGTGATGTGGGGGATATACCAGGAGCCAATCTGTCCTTCAGTCTCTTCCAACTTTCCCACAATGATCTTAACATTCTATTTTTTAATATTAATTTTCCCTCTTTGCTTATCTAAAAAAGCTGCCTTGCCCAATTGTTCAAAATCTTCCATCTCTAAATCTTCCCATAATACTTTCTCCTTCGTTAAAATTTTAATTACATTCCTAACCTGAAATGCATTATAATAACATCTCGAATTAGGAATCCCTAGGCCACCTTCTTTTTGAGGAAGGTACCACCAACTTTTAGGAATCCTCACTCTCTTCCCTCCATTACAAAATTTATTAAACATATTTTGAAATTCCTTAATCTCTCTTTCTTTCAAATAAGGGGGGATGGCCAAGAAGGCAAAGGATTAACATCTGCTTTAGCGTTGTGTGCACTACAATGTGTTTTTAAATGAGGTTTTCTTACTAAAAAAATGGAAACCCCCAGCAGCAAGGATTTTAAGTGTCCGGGAAAAGTTACCTTTGGTCATCGGCATCGGGAGTCAAAGTCCGCGGAGTGATGGCAGCAGCGGGTGAGGCTTGCAGCGAAAGCCGGGGGCCGAGCAGGCTGATCGTGGGTCGCGGGCGGATGAGACTTCTGAGAGGAGACCGAAGAGAGAGAAAGGCAAAGAGAAAGCCTAAGTGGAAGCACGAACGTTGTGTTGGTGGCGGACGAGACTGGTTAGCTGATTGTGGGTGCCCGGTGAAGGAAACGGTGAGGAGGAAAGAGGAGGGTGGAAGTCAAAAGAAAGTGAGAGTGAGTGAGTGGATGGTGGTTAATGGCGGCAGAAGAAGAAAATGAAAGTTAAAGAGCGAAGGGGAAGCAATGGCGAAGAAGTAGTTGCGGAGGTGGTGGATTTGGGGAAGAAGTGTGGAGAGAGGTGAGAGAGAGAGGAGGAAAAGGACGGAGAAGGAAGAAGGAATTAAAGAAAGAAGTAAAGATTGGAGGAAAGTTTAAGACAGATGGTTTTGGTGAATTCGGGTGGGAGAAGGAGGAGGAGGAAGAAAGAAGACTGGTCTCGGAGGCTGCAGTGAGATTTGTTCTTTTTTCTTTTTTGTTTTTGTTGCATGTTGGAGTTAGTTGGGCTTTTTTAATAATAAGATGGACTGACGGACTGATAAATTGGATGAAGTTTGGAGATTGGTTTTTTTCTCTCTTTCTTTAATGTGGTTTTTTTCTGCTCTGATCCCTCCTCTCTCTCCTGATAGATACAGAGGACAGATGATGAAGATTCCCTCCTCCCCCCTTCTTCTCTCTTAATTTTTTTTATATATAAAGAAGCAATTATTTTTCTCTTTTTTCTTTTTTGGATATTTTTTTTCATTTTTTCATTTTAACTATTTTAAATTGATTCAGTAAGATTGGAATACAAAAATTGCAAAGGATTTTGTTTCCTTTCTCTTTTGTCTCCATTCTTTTTATCCAGATGATTTTGGATTAATCGTGACTATAGAACCTGGATGGTTTTTTTCTTCTCTTTATTGGATTACAGTTAAAATATTTGGATTATAATAATAATAAAAATTGGACTACAATAACAAAATAACTGTTCTGGATTGGTCTTGATAAAGCTGATATATTAATAACACTATTGGTATTATTTTTTCTTCTGTTCCTACTTGGAAGATTATGGATTAATTGGAACATCAAAATTGGAGTTTTTTATTGAGATTTTGGATATATAGATGCTGGGAACATTTGAGTTTAGGACATTTTGAAGCAATATTACAATTGGATTATAATAAGGATCAGCTAAATTTTTGCTTTGGAGGAATTAATAGAAGTCATAACTTTATAAGTTTACTATATTTAATTGAATCTGGAATTTGATCAGGAAGACGGATTTGGAGGAAATAAAGGGGTTGCTGCATTGAGATTATTATTTGAAGTTACAATGGAAAAACTTGGAAAAGGAAAGGGAAAGGATGAAGAGGTGGTGAAGTCTAAGAAGATGGATGTGAAGAAGGACGAGAAGAAGGATAAATTAGCAACTGAAGAAGCACCCCCATCAACAGCAGCACCAGAACCTGCACCAATGGACCAAATGAAAATTATGGTTGAGTTGGGTAAATTGTTTAAGAAATTTGAGAGGATGGAGGAGGCAAATGTGAAGGGTTTTCGTGAAATTAAGGAAACAAGGGTAAAAAACAAAGATGAAATTATGGAAAAACAGGATAAGCTGGTTGCAATGTTCACTGATTTTTTTAAAAAGAAGGTTGATTTTAATTTTCAGAGGATGGATATAAGTGTTAAGTTGATGCAAAAAGATATGAAATTGATGCAGGATGACATGAAAGAGTTACATGAGGAAGAAAAGAATACTAAAATGAAAGTAGAAGTGCAGGAGGAAAGGATAGACATGATGGAAGAGATGATGAGAAAACAGAACATAGTAATTCGTAATCTTGTGGGGGGAAATGCCAGACCAGCTGAAGAAAAGAATAGTTAATTGGCTAAACAGTTTGAAAATGGGGAAAGATTTTGAGACTGAAGATATTGCAAATGTTGATAGATTGGGTGCAAGGAAAGGGAAAAGTATTCAAAGAAATGTTTTGGTTAAGTTTGCAAATTGGGGGGATAAATTAAAGGTGATAGCTTTTATAAAACAAGCTGGGTCTGGCGTTTTAAAAATTGATGGGAATGATGTGGAGGTTTACAACGATATATCAGTGGAATAATGTGGTTGGTGTTATAAGATGAAACCAGAAACAAAAATTTTGATGGAACGTGGGATAAAATACAATTGGAGATTTCCACAACAATTGAGGGTTTTTTATGACAAGAAAATACATACAATTGATGCAGGGATGGATGCTTTGGAATATTTGTGCTTAATTGGTCTGGTTAAGGCGGCTTCACAAGAATGGCTTGGATTAAGGAAAGCTTTAATAGAATCGGGGGAAATAAAAAGAGACTATGGAAATGCTGAAGAGAGGGGTGATAAAGGAGGAACAGATGTGGATTTTAAAGCATTGATGGTGGTTGATGAAGGGTGAATCAGGATTTAGGGGATGGAGAAGAAAATGGGATGATGTAGGGGAAAGAAATTATCTTTATAAATGTTTGTGTGTTTTCAAAAATAAGATTGTGCGCTGGAGCGTTAGATAGTAGGCACATCTTGCACATTCCCCCCTCCTCTCTTTGATAGTCAAGGGCTACTTTTTGTAGAAAGAAGTGGGGAGGGTAGGTATGAATGTTTATTGTTATAGTTGTTGTTATTGTTTATGTGTGGTAGAGGGAAACACACCCGTAGGAGGAAGCGAAGGTCATTGAAGATGGTTTTTAAGATTAAGGTATGAGAAATATTAAAGTGTTATCTTGGAATGTGAAAGGTACTGGTTCTCAAGTGAAGAGGAAAAGAATAGAATCAGCCCTGAGGAAAGATAAACTGGATATAGTCTTTTTGCAGGAAACTCATCAAAAATCGGGGGATACAAATAAGATTTTTTTAGGATGGATGCAAATTTAGGAAAAGTCCCATGGCACATCAAAAGCAAGAGGGGTTGTGGTTCTGATCTCGAGTAGACTAGATTTTGAGATATTAAATAGTGTTTCCGACCCGGAAGGTAGATACTTAATAATAAAAGGGAAGATTGACGATGAGGAAATAATTTTAGTGAACATTTATGCACCAAATGATCATCAAGGGGAGTTTTTAGACAAAATATATGGTATATTGGAGAAAGAAAAAGCAACAAAAATGATTGTAGCTGGAGATTTCAATTTAATGAGGTCAAACTTAGATTGTACAAATATAGCAAGGAGTGGAAGAGGATCTAAAATGCAGATTCTTGATAAATGGATGAAATCGTTAGGCTTGAAAGATACATGGTGGGAGTTTAAAGGGTCAGAAAGGGTTTATACATTTTTTTCACAGGTGCATAATACATACTCCAGAATAGATTACATATTTGTAACAGAGAGTATGATTAGGAATATAGATGAGGTGGAAGTGGGAATTTTTAAAGAATCAGATCATGCAAAAGTGTTGATGGAATTAAGGATAGAGGGAGTAAAGAAAATTAGAAGGAATTAGAGATATGATGCTAAAGTTTTTAAAGACCATAAATGTAAAGAGCAAATAATTGAAAAATGGAAGGAAAGTTGGTAGTGGAATCATACGGATGAGGTGAGTTATAATATGGTATGGGATGTCATGAAGTCGGTTTTTAGAGGGGAAAGTATTAAGTTGGCTAGCATTAGAAATAAACAATTTAAGGACACACAAGACAAAGTTGAAAAAGATAAAGTGGTTACAAGAAGAGCATGTTAAGACAAATTATAAGAAGATTTTCGACAAGATGCAAAGATTAAAGACGGAATTGGTAGGAAAGGACATTGAAAAGGTAAAAAGAGATTTGGTGTATTTAAAAAGGGAATATTTTGAATACAGTAATAAGAATTCAAAATTATTAGCAAAAGCTGCTAAAGAAAAGAGAAATAAAAGGGAAATTGGAATATTGGTTAATAAAGAGGGAATAAGATGTAATAGGATTAGAGATAAATGTAAGATTGTCAAATATTTTTTTCAGGATTTATATGCTAAAAAGAATATAGATTTGGAGAAGTTAAAGGATCAATTGGGGAAACAAATAGAAAATAAGATAAAACAGGAACAGAAATAGAATGGAAGAGCGAATAACAGAGAAATAAATAAAAGATGTAATAGCCAACTTGAAGTCAGATAAAGCCCCAGGGAAGATGGGTTATCAGCTGAATTTTTATAAGGAATTTAAAGACATTGTGGTTCCAAAATTGATGAAATTATATAATTATATTTTGGAAGAAGGGCAAATCCAACTTCATAGTATAGAACTAAAATTGTTTTATTTCCAAAACCTGGAAAAGATTTAGAAAAAGTGGAATCATATAGGCCTATTTCATTGATAAATCAAGATGCTAAGATTTTTACAGCAATATTGGCAAACAGACTGAACAGTTTTATGGGTAATTATATAAATGAAGATGAAATGGGTTTTTTGAAAGGAAGACATATGGCGGATTTGACAAGGAGAGTTTTAGATTTAATAGATATTGTAGGACAAACAAATGAGAAAGTTGGATTATTATCATTACATAATTTCAAGGCATTTGATTCATTACAGTGGGCAACAATTAACGAGATAATTAAATGTTATGGATTTGGAGATAAATTTAGAAGGACGATTGAACAATTATATCAATATGGTACTGCCATTGTTAGGGTAAATGATGATGTTACAGAAGAAGTAAAATTAGAAGCTGGAACAAGGCAGGGTTGTCCATTATCACCAATTTTGTTTATTATGGCAATGGAGTTATTGGCAAAGGCTATAAGAGAAGATAAGGATATTGAAGGAACACTAGGAAATAAGATAAGTTTGTATGCTGATGATACTTTGATAACAATGAAGCATCCTAGGAAGGCGTTAGAAAGAATACAAGAGCAGTTCAAAGATTTTGAAGAGATGACAGGTTTGAGAATAAACTGGGATAAGTCGGAAATGATATTGTGTAATATTGATAAGGAGGAACAACAGAAAATAAAGGGTAAATTTAAATTACAGGTTAAAGATAATTTGAAATATCTGGAAATAAATATTTCAAATAAATTTGAAGACCTTAAGAAATTGAATTATGGAAAACAGAAAGTAGAAATTAAAGATAAAATACAGCAATATCAAAAGCTGAAGTTGTCTTGGTTTGGCAGGATTGTGTTATGTAAAATGATGTTGCTAGCGAGAATTAATTTTTTGTTTGATGCCCTGCCGATCCAATTAAGTGATAAGGAAATTAAGGAATTTTAAAATTTGTTAAATAATTTTTGTAATGGTGGAAAGAAATGTAGAATTGTAAAAAAAAACCTGTGGTACTTATCTCAGAAAGAAGGAGGACTAGGATTGCCAAATTTGAGGAATTACTACAGAGCTTTTCAAATTAAAAATATTGTGAAAATTTTAGCGAGGGAAAAGGCAACATGGGAAGAAATCGAGATGAGGGATCTAAATCAAATGGGGAAAATGGTCTTTTTAGATAGTAATATGGGGAAAATAGTTACAAAAATAAAATGATGAAGACAATATTAGGAGTATGGAAAAAGTTGAAGATGGAATTGGTTCCAGATACATCTCCTATAATAGAATTAGAACATATCCAAAAATTTCCAATACAAATTGACAAAAGGGTGAAAGAAGTTTTATTTAGAAATGATGTTTTCCTGTTGAAAGACTGAATACGGGTTTGTAAAGATGGAGAGAGAAAAGGAGATATGTTTGCCCAATTGAGGTTGAACTGGCTCCAGACTGTGTAGGTAAATAAATGGAATAGTAAATATTTGACGGAAGTCAGTTTGGAAAGAGGTATGACTGAGTTTGAAGAATTGATATCAAAGATAAGAAAGGGAGAAAGTGGTATTAAGGGCTTAGTAAGTAATATATATATATATATATAATGTTAAATAAATATGGTAATCCACAAGAAGCGTTGAAAATAAATTGGGAACAAGAATTGAAAATAAAGATAGTAGACGAGGTTTGGAGAAATAAATGGAAGAAAAGGATCATGAGAACAATGTCTGTTAGAGTGAAAGTACATAATTATAAAATATTGTGGAAATGGTACTTGACCCCAGTGAGGTTACATCAAATAGATAAAAATAAAGACAAAATGTGTTGGAGATGTAAGGATACACTGGGAACATATGAACACATGTGGTGGGGTTGTAATGTGGTAAAGGATTTTTTGGGGGAAATTGAGAAAGAGATTTGTGCTATTATGGGTATGAGACTTAAATTGGGGCCAAATACTGTTTTGTTGACAGAGGTGGAAAATATGGATTTAAATAAGGATAAAAAAGCTATTGTCGATAATGTTGACAATGGGCAGACAGTGTACCGCCAGGAATTGGAAAAATGAAGCAACTCTGAAAATAGAAGAATGGTATAAGGAGATGTGGGATCTTGCATTGAACGATAAGCTAACATGGGAAATGAATAAGAAAAAGGGTATAGTTAAAGAAAATAGATTTTGGAAAATATGGCAACTATTCGTGGATTACTCATTGAAGGGGGATGAAGGAAATAGACCAGTACCGGAACAAATGAGTTTCTGGGGTTAGAAAACAACTGTGACACTCCGTTTTCTCCAGGGCATTGTAAATAACACTGGGTGTATTATGTGAAAATTGTATTTTAATTATTATATTTTTACTTTGACTTAATAATTGTATGAAATTGAAGAGTTTAAGAATAGAGTTTGAATATGTATATTAGGATAGTTATAAGAGTATTATAATGTATTAAAATTTTTGGAAATATAACTAAAGATGTATGGAAGAAAGAGGAAGGTAGTATATTATTAAGTTGTAGTTTAATTATATTCTCATACTTTTTTCTTTTATATTTTTTGTTATATATAGTGTATTTGCATGATGTTTGTACTTTCATTTATAGCTGTTGTTCTTTTTAAAGTTGTATTATTGTTAAAATTTTTAATAAAAATTAAAAAAACAAAAACAAATAAGGGACTCATTTCATGGGATTCGTATAGCCATCTTTGTGTCCTTAGTGCCTTGTAAGCTTTATCTGAAAGACTGTTTAATAAACGCCTGTTGCTGTTCTGTGCATCGTTGCCTCGACTATTGCTTATAAGGGCCGGACGCGACACATACAGAAACAAACAAATATTTATCTCCTCCATTGATGACTGGAAGGTTGGCAGGTCAGCAGTTTGACACCCGAGTACTGCATGATGGAGTGAACTCCCAGCTCTGTCCCAGCTCCTGCCACCCTAGCTGTTTGAAAGCAAGAAATTGCAAGTAGATAAATAGCTACCACTTGGGTTGGAGGGTAGACAGTGTTCTGTGCACTCTGGTGTTTAGTCATGCCTGCCACACGTCCACTGAAATGTTTGCAGACGCACAGTTGACTCTGACTTCTTAATAGTCCATTCAAGACCAGAACACCCAAGGGTACTTTGCATTGCAACAAGGGATAGTTTGAAACAATACTGTATATAGTACTACTCCAGTCATTTTTCTGTGTGGTAACAATATGCATATAATGAAAGTCTGGGAGAAAGTTTGTTTTTATAGCTTCAGGGTCTTTAAAAATTGCTGTTGTGTTGATAATTGTTGTTTCATCTTCATCTTTAAACTAATTGTACCACACTGTGAGATCTATTGATATAACATGAGTTAAGAATATTTTAGTAAGTAAACAATACTGATTTTTCTGACACTAGTTTGCATTTCTTAAAAGCTAAAGCATTCATTTTTCCAATTGGGTGGATAGGAATGAGCATTGCTAGCATTTTTTGCGGAGGTGTTGGTGTGTTTTCCCCTGCCAGCTGCTTTTTTCTTCTAAATTGTTCTTCCCAAAGCTGCTTCCCTTTGCAAGCAGACAAAATTCAGTAGCTGAAGATCATGCGTGCAATGAAAGGCTTCACTAGATGAATTTCTCCTTGGCAAATACTGACATACTCAATTGGAAGAAAAAGCCATTGGGAATTGTAGTGGAGACTTGAAAGCAGCTGAAGCTGATTGAGGAGCCTTTTTCATTTCCAAACAGAATCATCAGGCTCATCTCTTGGAATAATAGATTACCCATACATGTTGCAGCAGGTTTACGAAGAGGCTACACTTTCTAACATATTACAGTATAGTTCCAGCAGCAGCAGCAGCAGCAGCAGCAGCAGCAACAACAACAACAACAACAACAACAACAACAACAATAATAATAATAATAATAATAATAATAATTACAACTGAAGGAATAATAATTACAATAATTATTACAATAATAATTACAATGAATAATAATTACAACTGAATGAATAATTACAACTTCCCACCAAAGCGGTACCTACTTCTCTACTTGCAATTTATTTCAAACTGCTAGTTTGGTAGAAGCTGGAACAGAGACAAGAGCTCACTCCATCATGCAACACATGAGTCTCGACCTGATGACCTGCCGAACTTCCAGTCGTCAAGTTCAGCGTCTTAATCACTAAGCCACCACCATCTAAAAAGCAAGATATAATTGTAATACAAAATTAAAGCTTAAAGTGCTCGCTCCTAGATGTGGTAACTTATAAGTTTACACCCCTCAGTGTTATGAGCACAATGTTCTGGACTACCTCTTCTACTTCTTTCTGCTGACCTGCTGACCTTCCAGTCATCAAGTTCAGTGTCTTAACCACTAAGCCACTGCAGTCCCTTCTGATTTACCTTTTCAGAATTTTCTGGGTAGAGAGTACTCTGAAGTTGTTTGCCACTCTCTTCTTTGGGTGGGTGTGTAGGCTATGCCCTGGTATTGTGCAGCTTACCAAATGCTACTCAGGCTGGCTTTTTTTCCTAGAAGGCACAGAGGGGAATCGAACTCCAAATTTACCACAGAGCTACCCAGACAGCAGTTTTAATTCAGCATCCTAAGTATTGAGAAAATAGCTAGGAAGGTAACAGTTCCAGATCCATTCCACAGCCTTAGTTTAAGTTTGCTGTGGTTTACAACGGCAAATCCTATGGAAATGCTTTACACGTTTTAATGTATTTTTTTCTCTGTTTACAACAATCAATTCAGGAACATTTTTAAAAAAATTCAATGCACCTCTATGGATGTTTTGGCTTACAATTTTTATCAGGTTACGACGGAGGCTGTTGGAACAGACCTCTGTTGTAACCCAGGGTTTGACTGTACTTGTTTTATGTGGTTGTTCCTCCACATTCTTCATATTTTTGCTGTCCCATTTGGACTCTTCCTGCCTCCTTTTAAACTTAATGGATCTTGTTGCACAGTCATGTAAGGGCAGTCGCTAACGTCTTGCCTTCCTGTCAGTAACCTCTCCTTTATTCATCTGACTGTTGCAAAATTAAGCCCATGAGCAATTGCACAACTGAAAATGAAGAGGTCAGCTGACCAGGGGGAAAGAAACCATGGCACAATTGTTGTTAGGCACACTGTTCTTCTCATTTTAATTTTGGCTGAAGGTCCTGCATTTGGAATGAGTACCTAGTTATAACCAATATTTTTATTTCAGTTGTTGGCTTGTTCTTTTCATCATCTGTTGGCTTAGAACTTTTCCTAAATTATGCTTCCTTATGTGCTAACTTTTTGAATCTTTGAAAGTTAGGCTTCCTCGTGTACTAACTGTTTGAATCTTTGCTAACCTGTATTTCTTTTCCTTTTTAGGATTAAGCTGAAACTGCATAGTGTTACCATATATACTCGAGTATAAGTCGGGTTTTTTATCCCCCAAAATGAGGTCCAAAAATGGGACTCAACTTATACTTGAGTTAATGTAAACACTCAAAAACATGCCCACACAAAGATGGCATTGGTCGCACTGATGGATGACCTCTGGTGGGAGAGGGATGGAGGTCATCCATCTGTCCTTGCTCTTCTTGACCTCTCAGCGGCCTTCAATGCCATCAACCATGGTATCCTTCTGGAACGGCTCCAAGAATTGGGGATCCAGGGCACTGTGTGGTCCTGGTTTTCCTCATTTCTGAAGGGCCGGACTCAGTCGGTGTGGTTGGAGAGCGAGAGGTCCAGCCCTAGGCCTCTTCAATTTCGGGCACCTCAGGGCTCGGTGCTCTCTCCTCTCCTATTTAACATCTACATGAAGCCGTTGGGTGAGATCATCCCCAGCTCTAAAAGGAAATCGTGTGGTGACTGCACACTATCGGTATGAGCCTCAAGCTCTTAAGCTGTGACTGCTCATCATCAATATGAGCATCTTGTTCTTAGTGTGAGCCTCATGCTCACAAGCTCTGACTATGCATTGTCCATATGAGCCTCTTGCTCCTAAGCTGCAGTCATGTTACTGTGCACCATCAGTCAGAGCCATTGCTCTTTAGCTGTGTTCAGGTCGCTGTGCACCATCAATATGAGCCTCCTGCTCAGTCTCTTGTTCAATTTTGCAGTCATGTTACTGCGCACTCAGTGTGAGTTCTTTGCTCTTAAGTTGTGGTCAGGTTGCAGCGCACCGTTGGTAAGAGCCCCGTGCTGCCGACCCTCCATATAGTAC
The DNA here is from genome assembly GCA_035047305.1 of Bradypodion pumilum. NCBI lineage: Eukaryota > Metazoa > Chordata > Lepidosauria > Squamata > Chamaeleonidae > Bradypodion > Bradypodion pumilum. Next base: position 364,099,665 of record JAWDJD010000003.1, read on the forward strand.
CATGTGAGGGCCAATGTTATTGCATACCAGCCGTATAGCCAGCACATTAGACAGGCCATTGTGTTACCATCGGCACCAGTCTCTTGCCATTAAGCACATGAGACAGGCTACAGTGTACCCCCAGTACAAGTTTCTTACATTTACGAGTGCAAACTCTTAAGGTTTCCAGTGTCTTAATGGGGGAGTCTATGTATAGCAGCCCATGGAGAACATCACTGCTTAGTAAGGGCCCCCTGCTCCTACTCTTGTCGATGTTATAGAATGCCTTTTTTGCCAAAGGTGGCAAGTGCCACACCTAGGAGCATCCTATTTGTTTAGAGCTGATTGGATGCTGGTCATCTTATGAAATAATGAGCAGGCATATCAGAACCTTGTGTTGCCCACCCCCACCCCCCAGCTTCCAATTAAGTGAGGTCAAGACCAAGTCTTGATTGTGGTCTTATCGTCGCATCCGTGCTATGTTTACCATTTTTCGGAAAAAAGTGCAACAAGGTTAATAAGTACCTGTTGATATCTGTGGCTTTATGTAAGGGAAAACGGGTAAATAAGTGCCCGTTCACTTATCATGCTTAAGTAAACGTGCTTAGGATGGCACACAATGCAAGATGTGTGTTCCTTGTATGTTCTAAACATGTACCCGTTCGCTATATGTCACTGTAGGGCTATGATAGTCATAGTGTATGATAGACATCATCCTGCTAACTTTGTAGCCCATAGCTGTTAGCTCTGAAAGTAGTAGCAAATGGATTACACCAGCCGAAGTTAGGCAAACAAAACAGATAAGCAGAGAAATAGATCCCAACTGTTGTACGGTTAAATGGGACCATTGTATAGTTAAACAGGTGAGATGATATACTCTCCCCTGATGGCTTTGTAGCACATAGCCGTTCGCTCTGAAAGCTATAGCAAAAGTATTATGCCAGCCTTATAATATAACATGATGTAATTCCATAACATAATGTCATAACATGTAGGAATTTATTTATTTATTTTTCACGCTTATATACCGCCCACTCAGGTACAACCCAACTCAGGGCGGTTTACATAGCGGACAGTAAATACATAAAAAGACACATGATAAAACAAAGTTAAAAGTTAAAAAACCCACCCCTAAAAGGTGCACAAGTACCGAAGGGACCTTGCGGGAAGGCACACTTCTCTATACCAACCACCCAACGGTACCCCCATCTCCACCCGCACCCCAAACTTGGCCCACCAGCCAGGTCTTTAGTTCCTTCCTAAAGGGCAACAACTCCGTCTGGAGATGCAGTTCAACTGGCAGGAGGTTCCATAGGGCTGGTGCGGACACGGAGAAGGCCCTCCTCCTTGTGCCAGAGAGGCAAGCCCCCCTGGCTGATGGCACAATTAGAGAGCCCCTCTGGTTGGACGGACAGACGTCCTTAGGGCGGTGCGGTCTCTGAGATACCCTGGCCCACTACCATATAGGGCTTTAAAGTTCAAAAACAGCACCTTGAATTGCACCCGGAGACAAACTGGTAACCAGTGCAGCCCCCGAAGCAGTGGTGAGGCATGGGCATAATGTCCACACCCCATCACCACCCGGGCTGCGGCATTCTGGACCAGCTGCAGCCTCCGAATAGTCATCAAGGGCAGCTCCATGTAGAGCGCATTGCTAGCTGGGGCCAGTAGGCTGGTTCTCACCTCCTATAACATGTACAGTGGAACCCCGGACAAAGACGCACTTGCATAATGACAAAACCACATAACAATGTGTTCGTTATGACCACGTGATGCCCCACATAACAACAGGAAAATGCCAAAAAAGTCGTTATGAGGGCATTTGATAGCGATGCACCGGGCAACATTTTTTGGTGATTTTTCCGTCGTTATGCGGGACATCTCCCATAGGGATTGCATAACGTCAAAATCCGGATAACAACACAACTTGTGAAACCAAGTTTTGTTGTTATCCTGGGTTCTACTGTAATACCAAATAATATAGCATAATATTGTATAATATATGAATCACTAGATGGAGGCCAGTAGGCCTGTTCTGTGTATGGATATAGTTGTTCAAATTGCTTGTTGCATCTAAGCCATGGCATGTTGAAGGTAAATAGTTGTCCAAATTGTTTGTTGTTTCTAAGCCATGGCATCATGAAAGTAAAACTCAATAAATGTAGGGGCTGTGTGCAATGTCTGCAGAAGGAATTCCTGAGTCGGACCAGGTAAATTCGAGGGCATATATAGCAGTTTGCAGCAGACCAGGTAAATTTCAGGCCAACTTGTAAAGTTCCAGAAATTTAGGCATATCTAGCAGTTTCCTAAGGAAACCATATCAAAGAATTGCACTGGTATCAGTTACAGAAAGCAATAGACAACTGGATCCCAAGCATTGTATTGTTACATGGGATGGTTGTAGTTAAATTGGAGATATTTTAGTCTGTTCATATGAATAGAGAGATGGCTAACAATGCTAATAACCCTCATGCCCTTGGATAAGTGTAATACACCCCCCTCCTGGAGAATTACTGCAGTTGTCACGCCCATGAATAAGCGTAATACCCCATGGAGAAGCATAAAGCCCTTTCTGCTGTGGTTCTACATCATGCAGTGGGCAGTGAAAGTTGTGTGTTTGTCATGTGGTGCAGCATAATCTCACCTGTAATCAACACCCCACGAACTTTCTTACTGAGGATGTCCTAGAGTTTGTTTCGGGTGTTCATCACTCTGCTTACCTGGATTGTCTGGTGTTTTATTTATTATTGCGATGAGTCTTGAATACTTGCACAACTAGCCAAACTTGTTAAAAGCCAGTCTGTTACTAACCTCCCCTATTTCCTTTTGCCCTGAGTTGCAAACATGTCAGAGCATTGCTACTGGAGTCAGCTTTTATTAAAATATAAAACATTATAATGCCTTTGTTGATCTCTGCAAAGCAGGCACTTAATAAATGGAAACAGATAAATGAATAGGAGCAAGAGATGCCTGGAATTTTTCCCCTTATTTTACACCAGATGGAAATGTGAATAGAAAGAAACTGCCAAAATATAGTCCTCTAATTAAATAAAACCAGGCCAAAGCCTGGGAGCTAGAAAGGTTTTTATTTTCATGTATGGGGTGGCTAGTTTGCAAAACATGTTCCTCTGCAATAATCTTTTGAAACTTACTAACTGTGCATTAAATAAAGAATGTTTGGAACCCAGAACCATTGTCTCTGGTGAGCTGTGAGCTAAGCTGTGCTGAAGCAACATCTGGTGCCTTGTTGCCAAAGCTGCCATACCCTAATGATGCATTTTTCCTTCTGTCCTACCTGGTCTGGGTGCTAACCCTTCACAGTCACGCTATCCCAAGGCCAGGCAGAGAGTACTAGGGCCATGCCAGGGGGCGGGGCAGGGCATGGGCCCACAATGTGGGTACAGACTACTGGCTAAAGGGCAAGATGACGTGGTGTGTTAGGGAACAGAGGAGTTAACCTTTCCAGGCAGAGTGGAGTTAACCCTTACAGTATTTTATCACATTTTAACCTGATATGGACAGATGACTAATCAGTAGATAAAGCAGGGATTCTAAACCTGTGGCTTGTGGGCTGGATGCGGCCCACAGCACCATTTCATGTGGCCCCTCCACCGCCTCCACCACACCAGGAAGTGCCATGTGTTGGCGGAAGGGTAAAATGGCTGTCCGGCCCCCAAAGCTGTCTTAGGGAGCGTGACCTGGCCCCTGGCTTTAAAAGGTTGAGAAGTCCTGAGATAAATGATACTAGATACTGAAACTGGCTGACGCAGTTAGAACATTTTATGACTATAGAGAGAAAAACTAGCTTTTCTGGGGGGAAAAATTATATAATTTCTAACTCTAATAGTTGGAGGAATGCTGGCAATCCACAATCTTAAACTATGTCTTGAAGCTTAATTTCCTGTTAAAATTATTGATGCAGTTAATAATATATGACAAATGTGGAATGTGGAGATTGAAGCCAGCCACAATAATCTGTTTTACTACTTCAGTGGCATCCAGATTTAACTGCAGCTAGTATGAAAATTTCCACAAAGCAGAAGGATCAAGGTGGTTGGTATCGAGGTAATGAGTACCGTCCTCATGGACATGAGGTGTGGGTAATTATAATTCTTGAAAGCGAGAAATATAAAAGGAGAGTAACAAAAACAATAGAAAAGAAAGACTGATTTATGGAAACCTAGTCTATTTTCTTTGCATTCATTAATAATAATCATAATAATAATCATACTTTCATCAGACTGCTTCAAGACCAGCTTAGATTCTGGGAAGATGTTTTGTGAATTACCATGAGAATAACTATTTCCCCACTCAAATAACCACAGATTATATCATATACAATAATAGGTTATGATAATGTTTTATTGCCATTTTCAACTATCTAGCTTCATTTTCATCTCAAAGAAAGGTTTGTAGTGGTTGTTGCTCCTGACACATTGTGTATTGTATATCTTGATACTGTGGTTTATTTTGATACATTTTAATTTAAAAATACATGCACATGTAGCCTCTATGGATGAATTGGCTCAGCGGAATGGATGGGGAAGTAAGGACCTGTGATTTAGGATATGAGTTAGAAGGAGTGGAAGAGTTGGTTAGGTAGGAGCTGATGTTCCCAAAGAGGAGGGTAAGACCTTCACCACCTTATTTTAGGTAGCAGAATTTCAATGTGTTTGTGCATGAGGGGCACTGGAAGGGTTAATTCACACAGTGAATTATTTACAAGTTCATTTGTATTTTTTAGAGCTTTAGGTAAAAATAAAGGTCTCTCTTGCTCGAAAGCTAGTTGTATCCAATTATAGGGTGCAGTGCTCATCTCCATTTCCAGCCAATGAGCCAGCACTGTCTGCATCTGCAGACGTTTTCATGGTCATGTGGCAGGTGTGACTAGTGCATTGAATGCTGTTATCTTTCCCGCACAAGTGGTTTCTGTTTATCTTCTTGCAATTTCTTGCTTTCAAACTGCTAAGTTGGCAGGAGCTGGGAGAGAGGATGGGAGTTCACTTCATCACGTAGCACGTGGGTCTCGAACTGCTGACCTTCCGGTTGACTGTATATAAGAAGCTGCTTTCTCTGTGTTGTAGATTTCCTATGTCATATGATAAAATATATCTTGGACTTTGTTCTCATTTGGTTTCAAAGAGATATTTGAATGCTTCATCAATTCTTCAAGCAACTCACATTCTTGGGGTGTACAAATTATAGCATCAAGTTTTGTTAGATCACTATTTTTGTTTTCTAATATAAGTACTGCATTTATAAAGTTTTTGTTTGCAATACTCATTTGTTGTTGTTCAGTCACACAGTCAAATCCGACCCTTTGCAACCCCATTGACCACCACACACCAGGCTCCCTTGTCATCTGCAATCCTCCGTAGCCTGCCCAAATCTGTGCCAACGATGCCCTCTAGCCATCTCATCCTCTGCTGCCCCCTTCTCCTTTTGCCTTTGATCATTCCCAGCATCAGGACCTTGTCCAGTGAGTCTTCTCATTTGGTGGCCAATGTACTTGAGCTTCAGCTTCAGTATTTGTCCTTCCAAGGAGCAGTCAGGGTTGATTTCCTTCAGGATTGACAGATTTGATCTCCTCATAGTCCAAGGGACTCTCAAGAGTCTCCTCCAGCAACCACAGCTCAAATGCGTCTATTATTCTGCGCTCAGCCTTCCTTATGGTCCAGCGCTCACAACCATACATTACTACTGGGAAGACCATTGCTTTAACTATGCCGACTTCTGTTGGCCGGGTGATGTCTCTACTTTTTATTACGCTGCCTAGGTTTCTCATAGCTTGCCTCACAAGAAGTAAGGGGTCTTTTTATTTCATGACTGCAATCACCATGTGCAGTGATCTCAGATCCCAAGAAGGTAAAGTCTGTCACGTGACATCATGTGTGTTTATATATCTATATCTATATCTATATCTCTATATCTCTATCTATCTAGCTATCTCTATATCTCTATCTCTATCTCTATCTCTATCTCTATCTCTATCTCTATCTCTATCTCTATCTCTATCTCTATCTCTATCTCTATCTCTATCTCTATCTATATCTATATCTATATCTATATCTATATCTATATCTATATCTATATCTATATCTATATCTATATCTATATCTATATCTATATCTATATCTATATCTATATCTATACGGAGGTAACTGTCGGGTTGAGAAATGCGCCAGTAGGGCAGGAGCCCTGTAGGAATGCATCTGGATTCTGTCTTGCCTGTCTTCTGACACATATTGTAAACAAGGCCTCTTTGCCTGAGAGACAACGCTGTACTTTAGGCATGCGTAGAAAAGTGAGAGAAATTCTTTCTCCTTATTTGGGTTCTGACATTCTGATTTATTATGTAGGTTAAGTTTCGTTTCTGGTATACAATGCTTGCTAGGTTCGTTTCTCTCTCTCTCTCTGCCTAAAATAAAGAAAAGGTTTGAGTAGCGTTTGACCAGCCAAAGAGAGCAGTCGTGTCTGTTTTTGTCTGTCTCTGTTTCTCCCTACTCAAAGCCTAATGAAGCAGGACTTCATGGGACTGATTGCTATCTTAAAGATCTGAGGATAAAACTGCTGCTAATGAGGCTGGCTGATTGAGAAGATATCTTTACATGAATCAAATCCCAACAAGTGGTGCTCCGTGATGAGGCGATTGAATGAACTTCAAAGGACTCTCTGTGAAAGCTGCTTCAGCATTTAGCATCTAATTAACACCCCATGATTGGCGACCGGGGACAAGGTCTCATTTACCCCGACCGGGAAGGTCATAAATCGAGCTCGAAAATTCATCCAAAGTCAACTTTGGGTCCCATATATAGGGTAAGTGGAAAGAGAAAAATATATTTTTTTTTATCATGGGGTGTTTCCTTTCTTCAGAAATGCAGGAACTTTGTAAAGATATCTCAGATCTTTTGCATGAGAATGGGCGAAAGGTAGATGAGAAGAAGATACAGCAGCTGGTTAAAGTTATAGCAAAAATCTGTCCTTGGTTTAAATATGAAGGTCTGGACTTAAAACAGTGGAAACAGATTGGGAGAGAACTGCAGAAGCATAATGGAATTTCTGTGTCAATATTATTTACATGGGAGGAAATTGAAGGCTGCCTTCAGAGACTTACTCCAAAAAATATTTTATTGTCTCAAAGACTTGATGGCCATCCCCTCCCACAGCCTTTGCCTTCAGAGAAAAGGGGGGCCATTGCAACTGCTCCTCCATCATATGAGAAACAACAGACTCCTGATGGGGATGGAGGTAGAAAAGGAGATGGGCAATTATGTCCTGACTTGCAACAATCAAGTCCTTTTAGCCCTACAAAAGACCTGTTCTCTGCTGCGTTAACTACAGCGGTGCTGGATATGGAACCTGTTGATGTATATCCAGTGAACAGAGAGCCGCTTGCAAATGAGACTGTTGCAATACTAGTGCCAGCTGATGGGGAACAAATGGTAGGGAACTCATCACAGATTGAAGCTGTTGATGCATGCAGAGTGGCAGAAAGCAAGGACTGTGTTTCAAAGAGCAGCTTAGGGGATCTCAGCCCCCCCGTGAAGCAACCCTCATCACAAAAGCAGGAGAAGCTGAGTAGTAAATTTGATACCTCACGTTTGGGCAGGAAGATCCTGCAGAAATGGAAGGATGGCCCAAAGGAGGAACGCACAAAACCCAAGACAAAAAAGGGGTGCAAGTACAAACTAACAGATGCAGGTTGTCATAAAGTTGAGAATCAGCTACTGCAGATGACAGAAGTCCAGAGGAGGAGGGGGATGAATCCCGCCTCGAACGACAACAGACTGTGGCAAAAATACAAGGAGTTTTTGGCTGATTTTGAATTGCCCAACCCTCAAACAAAGAGACCCAGAGTGAGCTGTTCCAAGTTTGTTCATACCTCTTCGGCCTGCCTTGCAAATGGGTGTGGCTGGAGCATGAAGGAATGTGTGTCTGCCTGAAAAGCTGAAAAGGGGGGTTGTGTGGGATTGTCTTGTGAAGTCAGTGAGACTTAATTTATGGCTTAATTTCAACTTGCCATGCCAAGGACTGTGCTGGAGAGGAGATGATGTTTCAGAGAGCTTCAATCAAGATTGGGACTTTTTAATTTGGACATTTTAATTGGACTAAAAAGTTTGTGTGGACTTTAAAGAAGAATTATAAAACCTGACAGCCTTTTAAAGAAATTGTCTACCTGCTCATGCTAATGAGATTTGTACTGTATTTGAGTTACCATGCTATGCTGATTATAAGTTATTGAATGCCTCTTTCACTTTACATCTAGTGGGAGAAGAAGAAGTTTAATGCCTTACTCATGTACTTGGGGAAGTAAGAACTGCTTTCTAATATGCAACCAGGCCTCCTTCATGTAAGGAAGAAAAAAAATGTTCATGTCTTGTTTATGCTTAAATGTTTTGCTTATTCTTTTGCAGGAGAAAGACCTGTCCTTGCTTATGTTATGTATTGTCTTATGAAACTGCATACCTTCAGAAGCACATGGCAGAGTTTCCAGTACTCTACACATGTAAATGGGTTTGTGATATTGCATTTGTGTTATATGTCACTCATGTTTCATGTTTAGTTATATGGTACTAGTAATAACAGGGCATGCTCCTGTTTCTTAGGGGAGTGTCTTCTTAAGCCATTGGTCATCTATTGGCAACAAGGGGATCCTGAGTGGAAGGATTCCTGCTCGAGCGATCCGTCCATGGAGAGAGAAGAAGGTTACTCAGCTCCAGGATGGTGGTTCACCAGTAAACTAAATGTGCTGACATTTGTTTTCTTTCTTACTGTGCTTCCAGCTGTAAGAACAATACCTCATGGGGGCAACCCCAACTTTTGGATTCGTCATGCTAACTATATTTTGAGGTTCATGGTAAGAATGCAACGTTATACTATGAGCATCCACTGGCAGTGTCTCAAATGGCTTTTCTTCCGGCATTGTTCAACACACCAGAGTTGGTTATTGGACATTTGCAACATCTTGATAGGTCTACACTCTTCTCTAATCCTCCAGAACAATTTAACAACACCCGTTGGCGAAGCATGACATTCAAGAAATACACTAAAGGACTTTGTTTCTGCTGTCATAGTTCTGGAGTCTGGAATAGTAAATGGAAGTACTGGACTCAAGCACAAAGGGTTTTGTGGAATGTAGGCAATTATACGGGTTGTGATGATTATTTTTGGTTATGGGGTAGTTATAACAGTTCTTATAAGCTTAATTATACCTTGTTTAACACTACTATTGAAGATATATATGATGTATTTCCTATGTTTACTCCTGATTATTCTGCTATAGATAGTGGTTCAATTTGCAATGGATGGCAAATCAAGGATCCTAACATGTGGTTCTTTTTTAATGGAGTTGCCACGAATTTCCATCCAGGACAATATCAATGTGCAGCATTGGGTTATTTTACCTTACCCGTACAAGTGCAAATGCCGCCTCAGGCACATGCACGGCGCCGGAGAGCTGCTGCCGGCCCGATGGGTTCTGGTTGCAATGATGAAGTGATAATCGATGTTCAGCTGTCTGATGGTAGCTCCTGGGGGAGAGCTATAGGGAGTGCTATCACTGGCGCACTCACATTGGGATCATACCCAGGTGTCATTTCCCAGGAGAATAGAAGGTCCATTTTGGGACTCACCTGTAGGCTGGAGAAATCAATCAATGCCACAGGGAGGGTCATACGGGATCTTCAAATGGAAATCACTGAGCTTCATCAAGACCAAATGCAGGACAGACTGGCCATAGATTACCTGTTAGCAAAATCCGGAGGATTTTGTAAACTGGTCGGGAACCAGGGATGTTGGATAAAATTCCAGGATTTGAATAATACTATTGAGAAAGAACTTCAGAATTTACAGGAGAGTATTACTAACAATGTACGCACTGATGTTAATCTCTTTGATTGGGTGACTTCTTGGTTGCCTGATTTATCTGTCCTTAGACAAGTTTTCTTTTATGGGTTTATTATTATTATCTGCTTTATACCTTTGTATTTTTGCATTACTTGTATTCCTAATCTTATTTCTATGTGTAACACATGTCCACTGCGTGGAAGGGAGACATCGAGTTTTGCACGACGGCAATTGTACTCAATGAGGTATCATCCTTCGGAACAAAGTACCATGAGTCAGGAGGGGTACGATGTCCAGGAGGACAGTGATGATGTATATGGAGGAGTAGTTATGGAGTATGATGACATGCAGGGGTATGATTAGCCGTCCCTCTCTCAAATTTAAATGAAAAAGGAGGACATGTAGGAATGCATCTGGATTCTGTCTTGCCTGTCTTCTGACACATATTGTAAACAAGGCCTCTTTGCCTGAGAGACAACGCTGTACTTTAGGCATGCGTAGAAAAGTGAGAGAAATTCTTTCTCCTTATTTGGGTTCTGACATTCTGATTTATTATGTAGGTTAAGTTTCGTTTCTGGTATACAATGCTTGCTAGGTTCGTTTCTCTCTCTCTCTCTGCCTAAAATAAAGAAAAGGTTTGAGTAGCGTTTGACCAGCCAAAGAGAGCAGTCGTGTCTGTTTTTGTCTGTCTCTGTTTCTCCCTACTCAAAGCCTAATGAAGCAGGACTTCATGGGACTGATTGCTATCTTAAAGATCTGAGGATAAAACTGCTGCTAATGAGGCTGGCTGATTGAGAAGATATCTTTACATGAATCAAATCCCAACAGAGCCCCACGAATGCAAACAAATAAAAAGAACTTCACTACCTAACATCCTATGCACCGCGCCGTGCCACAGCCAATTAGGTTGAGAAATGTGATCAAATAAAACATTGTGAGACGCACCACAGCCAATCAAAATAAAGCGGTAGAAAATATTACAATTTAGGATCTGTAAAATCACATATTAAATTTTGTGTCCCAGTGTCCTTTGCACCTATAGCATGTCATCTAATATAGCTGAATGGCGCGAGTGCATAGAATGTAGGATAAACCGTCCAAAAACTCAAATTTTCTTCGCCGCACCACTCAAAACCTTTAACTCTACGAAAACACGCTACATAACTACTGCGTTTCTGTTCATTAATCCATGTAATACATAAACAATGCATACGTAACGTAATTTAAAATTAAATTTAAAAAACAAACTGCAGGACTAATGCTGATAGAACAAATTACACTACAAATCCCAGCATTCTAAACGATTACAGAAATGCAGCCAATCGTGTAGAATTATGCGAACATGTCAAATGTTGGGAGAAGCATGAAAAAATATCCCATAAAAGGCTCCGCATCACAAACCCCTCACAGTTTTGAGGAGAAATAACCTTCACGGTTATGTTAAATTGTGCCAAAAAATATTTACGGTGCATACTGTATGTACTATTTGAGCACATAAACTGAAAACAACGTACCTTTGCAATCTTATTATACGTATTTCACAAAAATTCAAAGTATATCTTACAGTTATTGAAGAAATTTCAAAAGCAAACACATTTAAGGGAAGAAATAACCGTCACAATTATGCACGATAGCGCCTGAATAAATTACAGAGCAAACTCCACTAAGTATTGCAGCATACATAGTACAAAAAAAATATTTTCACAAATATATTATACTTCATATGCTGCAGACCTTTAAGAAAATTCAAAAAAACGACATTTAACTTACGGACCAATAATTCTTGACTGAGAACAATGAGAAAAGAGCACAATACTTAACATTAAAGCAACGCAAAAAAAAACCCTTATAATTAAGAGAGTAAAAATATTTTCACTGAAAATAATTGCCTCATGAAGAGATTTCAATAAATTGGTATGAGAGAAGTACAACAAACTACTGACTGAACAAGTTTGAAATATAAATTTTATTACATAAATGGGGAAAAACTTTGCTCATAAATCAGATTTACAGAAAAGTGCATTATTACCTCTTTGCCAAATTAGTAAATCATTTACAATATTTCAATATATTATTAATTCATTAGAATTGTGAATCAGAATGCCTAAAAAAACGTGTAAATATAGGACAAAGAACACGCAAAACATTGAAAAGAAAACTAGAGAAAACACTAGAAACATCACAAGAAAGGGAAGAACAACTTCATAAATGCAGAAAGAAATATGCAGAAAAAACAGAACATACATCTTCTTAGGAACATGAGACCATGTTAACAAAATGTAGAGAAATTGTCAATACATCAAGGGCAAATGAAATCACAAAGAAACATGATATGAGATTAGAACAGAATAGAAAGACAAGAGCAATACGAATAGAGAGAGAAAAATAAGAAATTAACATTAAAAATGGCTGCCTTCTCCTATGATCCAGAAACTAATTATTGAGAAAATGCCAATTTACAGATTGGTAATCTAGACACAATTTGCCAATTCTGCCAAGCCAGAAAATTTAAAACAGAAACCAAATCACTATATTGTAAAGATGGTAAAATTAGAATTCAGCAGCAAATACCACCACAAGAACTGATAGAATATACCAGTGGAGTAACAACAGATTCTAAATATTTTTTAAAGAATATTCGAAAATACAACTCCTGTTTTCAAATGACATCATTTGGTGCCACAGCCATTATACAACACAAAGGATTCAATCCAACATTCGCCATTCAAGGACAGATTTACCACAATATTGGTTCACTACTACTACTACTACCAGAAGAAGAACCAAAGTTCCTGCAAATTTATTTCATGAGAGATGAGGAAAAGGAAACAGCACAACGATGTACATACATTGAAGGAACAAAACAACATATTGTGTTAAGAATACCAAGAATGTTACATCAGCACAATAATTTAATCCACACTTTCCAAAATGCAATGCTAAACATGCCAACAAATGAATACCAAATTGTCATAGCTGGAGACAAAACTCCAACAGGAGAACATATAAGGCGATACAATGCACCAGAAACAAATGAAGTCACAGCACTCATTTCTGGAGATACTTTCCATCCCAGAGATATAATACTTAAATGACACAACAAAAAAACTGCAACGTATATCAGAAACACATTGCTCCTATGATGCTCTTCAGTATCCCATACTTTTCCCATATGGTGAGGATGGTTATCATTTTAATTTGAAACACATTGATCCAAAAACAAGGAAGGAAACTGAGAGAAAAAAATCAGCCATGAACTACTACTCCTACATTCTAATGGTTAGAAATGAAGAACAAAACCACATAATCCACTGCAGAAAATTGTTAAATCAGTTTGTTGTGGATATGTATGCAAAAATAGAGAGTGAAAGACTACTATTCATTAGAACAAACCAAAAATCACTCAGAGCAGAACAATACATACATTTAAAAGATGCTGTGGCACAAGATGGAAACCTAACAAACGTTGGAACACTGCTCACCCTGCCAGCAACATATACCGGAAGCCCAAGGCATATGCATGAATATACTCAGGATGCTATGACCTATGTAAGGAAACATGGAAGACCAGATTTATTCATCACATTACACATGTAACCCAACATGGCCTGAGATAAAAAAATCACCTCAGAAATGACGAAACATCTAATGACCGACATGACTTAATTGCCAGAGTATTTAGACTAAAACAAACACAATTAATTAATCTTATCACAAAAAATCAGTTATTTGGAGAATGTAATTGCTTTATGTACACGATTGAATGGCAAAAACGTGGGCTGCCACATGCTCCCAACTTAATCTGGCTAAAAAACAAAATACATTCAACTGAAATAGACAAAATAATATCTGCTGAAATACCCAATGAAAATGAAGACATGGAACTACATGCCATTGTTAAGAAAAACATGGTTCATGGACCCTGTGGTCTTCTTAACCCACAAGCACCATGCATGAAAGAAAAAGGCTGCACCAAAAGATACCCCAGAACATTACTGAAAGAAACACAAACTTCAGAAGATGGATACCCACAATACAGAAGACGTTCTGTAGAGGATGGAGGGCACACAACTAAATTAAAAATGAAAACACAAGGAGAAATAGTAATAGACAACAGCTGGGTAATACCATACTGTCCTCTACTATCAAAAATATTCAAAGCACACATTAATGTTGAATATTGTAATAGTGTTAAGTCTATAAAGTATGCGTGCAAGTATATAAATAAAGGCAGTGACATGCCATTTATGATATTAGAAACATCAACAAAAATGATGAGATTTTACAGTACCAATGTGGAAGGTACATTAGTACTAATGAGGGTTTTTGGCGCATTCTAGGTTTCCACATACATGATAGACATCCAACAGTACTACATCTAAGTGTACACCTAGAAAATGGCCAAAGAGTATATTTTACTCCTGAAACAGCAACAAGTGTCGCAGATAATCCCCAAGAAACAACTTTAACTGCTTTTTGAAAATTGTGCCAGAAAGATGAATTTGCAAAAAAACATACTATATTATGATGTGGCAACATATTACACCTGGAATAAAACTAAGAAACAATTCTGCTGCAGAAAAACTGGCACTTACGTACCTGAACATGACATTTATGAAAGTGATGCAATAGGCAGAGTATACACTGTGCATCCAAATAATACAGAATGTTTCTATCTGAGAATGCTGCTCCACACAATACCTGGACCAACATCTTTTCAAGAACTCAAAACTGTGGATGGAAAACTAATGGAAACATACAGAGAAGTTTGTCAGCACATGGGTTTATTAGAAGATGATCAACATTGGGAAACAACTTTGCAAGAAGCAGCAATTATTTCTATTCCACACCAAATGATAACTTTACTAGCAATAATACTCACTTCATGTAGTCCATCAAACCCACTATATTTGTGGGAAATGTTTAAAAACCCACTAAGTGAAGATATGCTAATGAAAGCCAGAAAAGAACATCCCACCTTAAACATTGAGTATGGAGCAGACATATACAACATGGCATTAATTGAAATTGAAGACAAATGCATACGCATGACTAATCTACACTGGAAGCACTTGGCCTACCAGCACCAACACGCAATCAAGGAGATGCATTAAATGCAGATTATATAAGGGAAACAAACTATTACATTGAAAGATTAAACTAATACATAAATCAAAACAAACCACTGCTTAATGATGAACAGAAATCTGCCTATGACAAAATAATGACAAACTAACAACAGAAGATGGAGGAATAATTTTCCTACAAGCTTCTGGAGGAATGGGAAAAACTTTCCTCACAAACTTAATTCTAGCAGAAATACTTTCACAAGGAAATGTTGCATTAGCCATAGCATCATCAGGAATAGCAGCAACATTAATGGAAGGTGGAAGAACTGCTCATTCTGCACTCCAAATACCACTTGACATAGCTAAACAGGAAACCCCAACATGTAATATAACAAAAGGTAGTGTCCGTGCAAAAGTACTAAAAGAAGCAAAAAATATTGTCTGGAATGAATGTACAATGGCACATTAAAAAAAAATCTATTGAAGCCTTACACATAACTCTTAAAGACATAAGATAAAATGAAAAAATAATGGGTGGACTTCTACTACTTCTTTGTGGAGATTTCAGACAAACACTCCCAGTAATACCAAAATCTACACCTGCAGATCAAATCAATGCATGGATCAGCCAATCATATTTATGGGAAAATGTTCAAACCATTACCTTAACAGAAAACATGAGAGTAAGACAAAATGCAAACATTCAACTTTTTACTAACTTTCTTCTACATATAGGTGATGGAAAAATACCAAAGATGAAGAAAATAACATTGAATTCCCAGAATATTTCTGCACCATGGTAACATCTGCATTTGAACTTATAAATTCCGTATACACAAACATCAATGACAATTATCATCATCATGAATGGCTTAAAGAATGCAAGCACGGCGCCAAAATGGCCGCCGCGCTCTTTGCGGGCCCCCCCACAGGACGAATGATCCGGGTAGTTTAGGGCGTGGCCAGCTCCCTTATAAAAGGGATGGCCACGAGGCAGCCGAGCTTTCATTTTAGCTAAGCGACGGAGCGGAGAAGTTTTTTCCCCTGTGTCTCCGTCGCTCCTTACCTAGATTGGAAGCCTTTTGGCGGCGAATCTTCTCTTTCGGCTTCCTTTTGACTTGAGTGAGATGCCTCCGAAGAAGAAGGCGCTTTCGAGTGCGGCTCGCACGGGTAGGAGGCGCAATCCGGGTCGGAGGACCACGGTGGCGCCTCCCCAGCAGCCGCCTTTGCCGGCACCCGCCGGGACCGGCGGGATGGGGTCGATCGCCCCTTGGCCAGAAGCGGGAGACCCAAGCATGGGCTCGGTGAGGGCTGCGGCCCCCGGCCCGCAAGCGGTGGACACCGCTCCTGGCTTTGCCCATTCTGCTGGGCCTGCAGCAGTTGTGGCGCAGCTCCCCCCGGGGCCTTCTAGCCTTGGGGGGTGCTGTGGCCCCCTGCCTTGGCAGGTGCCTGCACCGACCCTTCCGGGCTTCAGTGCGGGACAATGGCCCTATTCGGGTCCTGGGGTACAGGGACCTGTACCCGCGCCTCTAACAGGCGGGCCGGCCGGCCCTTGGCCCCAGGTCAGCGTTGAGGCCTTACTGGCCCGCGTGGCGGCCCTCGAGGCCTCCTTGGCACGGGCCAGCCATGCTGGGGCTACTTGTGGGGTTCGTTTCGAGGCGCCGTCGGTCGGGCAGCAGCAGGCGACGGGACGGGTCGAGCTGCTGCAGGCGCGTGGCGCACCTTCGGCCACTGCCTCGCAGCTCCCCGGCCAGCAAGCAGGTGTGGGTCAGGCCCCAATGATGAGCTCTACGGCGGTCGTGAGCTCCGACGCCCCCGGTGGGCCGGAACTCCCGGTGGGGGCGGCCTGCGGGGGTGCAACATGTGAGTATGCAGTACAAGCCAATACACCTACACACATTGCCACTACGGGGGTGGCCTTTCAATGGCCTTGGCCTCGCGCGGGTGGTGCGGTGGCCCAGCCGCCGGCGCCCCACTCGGCGATGACAACTGCTACCCAGACCCCTGGGGTTGCAGGTGTTCCCTACCCTGCCGGGAATGTATTGGGGGTGGTGGGGCCAGCACAGGCCCCTTTTCAGATGCCCGCGTTGTCTGCGGTCCCAGTTTCGGCCTTGCCAACGGCGGGATATTCTTTGCCACTGGGTGACCACCTAGCACAAGCCACCAGAGAAAAGATATGGCGGGGGGATTATGTAGATATCTTCTCACTCTTAAACAGAGAGCCCACCAAGGAGGAGAGGGAGGGGCAGGACGAGAAGGATAAGGAGCAGGCACGTCGTCGCAAGCCACCACGTACCTGGGCCAACTGGCTGCCGGCTTATTTAATCTACATGGCAGTGTACTTGAGAGCGCGGCCGGATTTGGCTATTCCGATGGTCCAATATTTGGACAACATCTATAGGGCAATGGTCGATTTTCCGGGCCCCTCGTGGTTGGCTTATGACGAGGAATTTCGTATGTGGATTCTCCTGCACCCCGAGATGAGGTGGGACGAGCCGTGCCAGAGGCTTTGGCTTCTGTACATGACGCCCACGCGCCCCGCGCCAGGGGAGAGATACCATTGCGGACATGCGGTCCAGCGAGCGGCTCCAGCTCAGGTTCCCCGCCAGGTGGCGGGGCAGGGGGTTCCAGCCCGCCTGCTGTGCTGGACTTTCTCGTCCAATGGTTCCTGCAATAGGAAAAATTGCAAGTACAGGCATGAGTGTCCCACCTGTGCGGGCCCCCACGCAGCCTCTGCGTGTCCCAGGCCTGGAGGGACGCGTGGCAGAGGGAAGGGCGGACAGTGGGCTGGCAAGACTGCCGCAGATGGAGGTAGTGTACCAAAAGGCCCCCTTCCCAATTAATGTGCGTATGTTGGAGCGTTGGCTCACATCGTACTCGAAGAGGGAGGATGCGGAGTATCTCCTTCGAGGCTTTCAGCAAGGGTTCCGTATCCCTTTCATGGGTGATAGGTCCCCTCAGGATGCCCCCAATCTTTTATCTCTTAGGGGAAGGGAGGAGGTGGCTGCTGCCAGCATTAGGAAGGAGGTTGATGCGGGCAGGGTCGCTGGCCCTTTCCCTGCACCCCCGTTCCCCAATTTTAAGGTATCACCCCTAGGCTTAGTTCCCAAGAAGTCGCTAGGCGAATTTCGCCTTATTCATCATTTGTCTTACCCGGCCGGCCGATCGGTCAATGATGCTATCCCTGATGACCTTTGTTCGGTCAGGTATACATCCTTTGACCACGCGCTGCGCATGGTGCGCTCGTGCGGCCCGTGTGCCCTAATCGCTAAATGCGACATCAAGTCGGCTTTTCGCCTACTGCCGGTGCATCCGGCCGACTTTGAGTTGCTGGGTTTCAAATTTCGGGGCGAATATTATTTCGATAAGGCCATGTCTTTTGGCTGTTCCATATCATGCTCTGCATTCGAGCGTTTCAGTACCTTCCTGGAGTGGGCTTTCGTCCGCAGGTCAGGGTCCCGGTCTGTAGCCCATTACCTGGATGACTTTTTATTCGGGGGTGAACGGGGCTGGGACACGTGCACACGTCTCCTCAACACATTTCAGACGCTAATGGAGGAACTCGGTGTCCCTTTAGCGCCCGAAAAGACCGAGGGCCCATCTAACAAGCTAGTATTCCTGGGGGTGGAGATCGACACAGTAGCGCAGGCTTCTAGGTTACCGGGGGATAAGGTGTCCCGGTTAGTGGCCCTCATCTCGGATTTGCTGGCCAAGCGCAAGGCATCGCTGAGGGAACTCCAAGTGTTACATGGTCACCTCAATTTTGCCTGCAGGGTGGTCGCACCGGGCAGGGCTTTTGCTCGGCGCTTATGCAACGCCATGGCAGGGTTATCCAGGCCCCACCATAGAGTCAGGATTACCCGGGGTATCAGGGCAGACATGTTCGTCTGGTTACAGTTCCTGAGGGAGTTCAATGGGGTCTCATTTTGGAGGTCTGACCTCCTTTTGTTGTTGTTGTTGTTCAGTCGCACAGTTGACTCCGACCCTTTGCGACCCCATGGACCATTTTCCTCCAGGCGCCTCTGTCCTCCACCATCCCCTTCAGCCCTCCCAGCTCTGTGCCCATTGTGTCTACAATGCCATCTAGCCATCTCATCCTTGGCCTCCCCCTTCTTCTTTTGCCCTCCACCTTTCCCAACATCAATGCCTTCTCAAGTGAATTCCCCCTTCTCATTTGATGTCCAAAGTACTTTAGCTTCATCTTTACTATTTGACCTTCCAATGAGCAGTCAGGGTTAATTTCTTCTAAGATTGACCTATTTGTTCTCCTCGCTGTCCAGGGGACTCTCAAAACCCTCCTCCAACACCACATTTCAAAGGCATCTATTCTTCTACGTTCAGCCTTCCTAATTGTCCAGCTCTCACATCCATACATTACTACTGGGAAAACCATTGCTTTGACTATTCTAATTTTTGTTTGCAATGTGATGTCTCTGCTTTTCACTATGTTCCCCAGGTTTCTCATCGCTTGTCTCCCAAGAATCAGTCGCCTTTTTATTTCATGGCTACAATCCCCATCTGTAGTGATCTTTGATCCTAAGAAAGTAAAATCTGTCACTGCTTCTACTTCTTCCCCGTCTATTTTCCAGGAACTGATTGGGCCTGTTGCCATTATCTTGGTTTTCTTGATATTGAGTCTCCTGGCTTCCCCAAATTTTCAGATCCAGTCTGATGCCTCAGGATCCCTGGGTTATGGGATGTACTTCAAAGGGAAGTGGGCCTATGGTGGGTGGCCACCGGCATGGGCAGGCACTGGTCACCTGCGTGATCTCACATACCTTGAATTTTTTCCTATCCTGGGGGCTTTGATGCTATGGGGCGAGGAATGGGCCAACTCGGTCGTGCATTTCTGGTGTGACAACGCTGCTGTTGTCCACATTGTCAATGCACAGACTTCCAAATCGCCCAGGGTTATGGACCTAGTGCGCCAGTTTGTGCTGCGCTGCCTGCGCCTCAACGTTTTGTTCAGGGCTAGGCACGTCCCAGGGGTTAATAATGATATTGCCGACGCTTTGTCCCACCTGCAGATCTCCCGGTTCCGTGCCTTGGCCCCGGATGCGGAGGAATTTCCCTCGCCACTCCCGGACGAGATATGGACCATTGGCAGGGAGAGGTGAACCGGGCGATCGGCCTGTCACTGGCCCCCCGCACGCGTAAGGCGTATCAACAAGCTTTTAATTCTTATAGGGCATTTTCTGCCCAATTTCACCTGCCAGAGACCTGGCCTATCCCGGTGGATCATGTTCTGCGGTTCATGGTTCACCTGCATTCCCAGGGCCTCGCACCTCGCACCATAGCATCCAAGCTCTCGGCGCAGGCTTTCATGGCCAAGGTGAGGGGTCGTGTGGACGGCACCTCTGACTTCCGTGTGAGACATGTTTTGGAGGGGTGGGTGCGTGAGCGTGGGCATTGCCCGGACGACCGGCACCCTATTTCCCCAGGGGTTCTTACCCAGTTGGCCCGGGGCTGGCCAGGCCTCTGTTTTGATCATTATGAGGCAGCCCTTTTTCATGCAGCCACAACGGTGGCATTTTTTGGAGCGCTCCGCATCAGCGAACTTGTGATGCTGTCTAAGGCGGATGCAAGTTGTAGGGCACTGGAACTCGAAGATGTCTATGTTGCCAAAGACTGGGCCCAGTTGAGGATACACTCCTCTAAGACTGATCAGCAGGGCGCAGGCAGTGGTGTAAGACTGCTACGGTGTTCTTTGGCAGACATCTGTCCGGTTGGTGCCCTACAGGAGTTTCTTGCACTGCGTGGCACGCACCATGGCCCGTTTTTCTGTCACCAAGATGGGTCTCCCCTTACTAAATTTCAGTTTTGGAAGGTGACAGGCAGAGCCCTCGCCAGGGTGGGCCTACCAGGTGCCCGTTATGGCACACATTCATTCCGTATTGGGGCAGCCTCTACAGCAGCTGCTTTTGGGTACTCCGGGGCTGACATACGCAGCATGGGGAGGTGGGGTTCACAATGTTTTCAGTTTTATGTGCGCCCACTTCCGCCGTGAGTACCAATACAGTCACCTTACTTCCTTTTTTCCTCAATTTTCTTACAGACCCTGGGTGTCGTATTACACTGGTGACAGTATGGCTGGTGGGCCACAGCTACGTGCAAAGGGCAGCGCGTTACGCTGCGGCGACAGAGTGGGGACCCCGACTGGGACTGGGTGAACACGCCAGTCTCACATGGCATGGTAAGCCTGGGATGTTATGGCGGGAGCTGCTGCCTTTTCTTTTTTCAGGCAGAAGTGCTGCCCCGCCTGACATTCTCATCATGCACCTGGGGGGCAACGATTTGGGTCAGGTCACCGGCTTGTCGCTCAAGCATGCGATTTGCGAGGACCTCGCCTACTTGCACTACGTCTGGCCTCCCGCAACCCTGGTTTGGTCGGACATGGTCCCGCGCCATTCTTACAGAGGAGGAGTTGACCTCATGGCCCTTGACCGCACTAGGCGCGCGGTCAATAGGGCGGTGGCGCGGTTCCTTGCCGACAAGGCTTGGGGATGGGTCAGTCGTCACCCCGCTATTGGCCTAGAAAATTATGATTTGTATGCAGGGGATGGGGTCCATCTGTCGCGAGGAGGTATGGATCTCCTGTTGGGTGATTGGCGAGCAGGCCTGTTGACCGAGCTGACGGTCTGGGGGGGGCGTCAGGCCTTCTTTGAAGCCCCTCCGTGTGGCGGGTAGCACTGGTAAGGTAAACAGTTATGACCCACAGGTATCCGGCAGGTTCGCAATTGACTGGACAACACTAGATAGGAATAAATTAGTTAAACGTTGTCCGGTCAACGACGAACCAGGCGACGGGGTGATGGCGATAGCTAGCCAGCATGCATCACCCCGTGATTTCATGGATACGAGTCAGAGGGTGGGGTCATGAGTTAGATATTGACTACGGTCAACAATTTGTTTGTTGTCAACAAACAAATTGATACAAATTGATACATTGTAACCAATTGCCGTTGGCAATATTGGGTGGTACCTTACCAGTGTTACTTCGGCCTGCTTGCCTTAAGAATTATGATTGGTCGTTTTACCAATACAAATTTATAATTCGGACTAGGGCATGAATCAATAAATGTGGCCCAATGCCGTTATCCACTTTCAATGGTGTCTGAGTCCGTTATTGGGGGGTGCGCCTGCAAAGAGCTATCTTAGCAGCAAGGAACGATGATGTTAACATTATAAATCAAGAAATTCTTGACATGTTACCAGACCAACCTACTGTATACAAATCTATTGATACAGTAGTAGACAAAGATGATGCTGTTAATTTTCCTACTGAATTTTTAAACTCACTAGAACTACCAGGAATGCCTTCTCACCAACTACTTCTGGAAGAAGGCGCACCAATTATTTTACTAAGAAATTTAAACCCGCCAAAGTTATGTAATGGCACTAGACTGTGTGTGAAAAACCTCATGCCAAATGTAATAGAAGCTACAATTATTACAGGAAAAGGAGCAGGGGAATCAGTTTGCATTTCACATATTCCATTGATCCCAACTGATCAAACTATACCATTTAAAAGACTACAATTCCCTGTATGACTAGCATTCGCAATTACCATAAATAAATCGCAAGGTCAGACACTGCAACATTGTGGAGTTCATCTTTAAAAGCCATGTTTTTCTCACGGACAATTATATGTTGCATGTTCTAGAGTGGTTTCAGCAGATAATTTATTCATACTTGCAACAAACAATCAAACTAAAAATATTGTTCATCAACAAGTGCTGCAAAAATCAAAATAATACGTAACACATGAAATCTGAAAAGTAATCAGCACCAAAACGTAAATTTTAAGTAAATAAAGAACCATCCATTAAGGCTCTTTAAGATCGCTGTAATTTCATTACTCAAAAACAGAACAGTTAATTGCAAGAAACATTCAAGCCTACCGAACTACGAACAAAGTTTCCACTAATAGTCGTTTATAGAACATTCACCCATATACCAAACATTCCAACAACACACTTTCCAGCTTCAGGCGAATATTCTTCCATAAACAAAGTACATGCTGTAAATCCTTGAAAAGGGGAAAACGAAACTAAAGCCATACCTACACAATGTGCTAACAGCAAGCCAATGACTTCTATGCAAATAAACTAAAAAAACGCAAAAAACTTACGCTTGCAAACTCACGTGAGAACGAAATCTTAAAAAACACCAACCTAATATAAATAGGGGACGAAAGATCCAGAAACCCTGAGGGGAGCATTAGAAAGTGGCAGTAAACACATCAACCAGACTTATAAAAAATAATAATATTCCAAAACAAACTAACTAAAATTCAAAAATGCAACCAATAAAACGGATGCTATGCGGACAAGGATACAGAATAAGGGACAAACAAAATGAAACTAGACCAGGAGAAAGAAACCCAAAAAATGAAATGGAAGATAACGAATTTGCCAACAGAACACTACACAGCATTGATAATACAGAGCAAGGTAACTTTATAACACAACGAAATCTGGAGAAAATTGATGTAAATTCTAATTTAGAAAATAAATATTTTACAAAACTAAATGAATATACCATTCTTGAAACTGAGAAATTCAGAGTAATATATAACGAAGTAGCAAATTCAGAAGAAGAAGAAATGAAACAACCTATAATAAAAATGCAAGAAACAGAACAAAATTTAGAAAATCAACATAATATGCAATTTAAAATGCAAAACAAAAAACAACAATTACAACCATGAATTGAAAAACAAATACAATCAAAGGAAAGCATAAAAAATGAAAAACAAAACAATATATCTGAAATTAGAAATAAGCAACTTGAAGAAATAATTGAAGATATTAATAAGAAAGATATTAGGGAAACAGAACACCAAAAGAAAAGAAAAATAATAAATGAACAACAATGCACATTTTCAAAAAACACATAAAAAGATGACAGTAAAATACAAGAATTGAAATGCAAAGAAATCCCAATTGTAAGAAGAAAAGAAATGAAACCGCAGTAAACCATACCTGTCAAGTTTTGGATTCGGAAATAAGGGAAATTTCCCGACAAATACAGGATACTTGACAGAAGGGAAATTTCCCGGCAAATACAGGATACTTGACAGAAGGGAAATTTCCTGGCAAATACAGGATACTTGACAGAAGGGAAATTTCCCGGCAAATACAGGATACTTGACAGAAGGGAAATTTCCCGGCAAATACAGGATACTTGACAGAAGGGAAATTTCCTGGCAAATACAGGATACTTGACAGAAGGGAAATTTCCCAGCAAATACAGGATACTTGACAGCTGGACCATTAGGAAAGCTGAGCGCAGAAAAATAGATGCCTTTGAAATGTGGTGTTAGAAATAGGTCAATCCTAGAAGAAATCAACCATGACTGCTCATTAAAGGCCAAATAGTAAAGATGATGCTAAAGTACTTTGGACATCAAATGAGAAGAGAGGATTCACTTGAGAAAACCTTGATGCTGGGAAAGGTGGAGGACAAAAGAAGGGGATGGCCAAAAATAAGATGGCTAGATGGTATTGTAGATGCAATGGGCACAAAGCAGTATGAGCCAAAGAACCCTTTCCCCATCTTCTTGGGGGACTTTTGTTTTGCTTTCTTTCTTGTTTACTTAGTGGCTTAAGTGATTAAGATGCTGACTGGGAGGCAGAAGGTCAGCAGTTCGATTCCCGAGTACTACAGGACGGAATGAGCTCCCATCTTTGTCCCAGTTCCTGCCATCCTAGCAGTTCAAAAGCAAGAAATTGCAAGTAGATAAATAGGGACCACTTTGGTGGGAAGGTAACAGCGTTCCGTGCGCTCAGGTGTCTAGTCATGCCTGCCACATGACCATGGAAACGTCTGCAGACTCAGACAGCGCTGGCTCTTTGGCTTTGAAACAGAGCAGAGCACTGAACCCTAGAGTCAGATACGACTGGCTTTCGAGCAAGGGAAACCTTTACCTTTCTCAGTTTTAATTATTTTTTCCTGGGAAGCAAAGAAAGTGCAGAATAGCAAAGCACCACCCTAGGGTTACTCTCTCTCTCCCCCCTGATTTGCCACCTCTCCCTCTCTCTCCCTCACTGATTTGCCCCCTTCTCTCTCTCCCCCCCACACTGATTTGCCCCCTCTCTCCCCCCACTGATTTGCCCCCTCACTCCCCCCACTGATTTTCCCCCTCTCTCCCACTAATTTGCCCCCTCTCTCTCCCCCCCACTGATTTGCCCCCCCTCTCTCTCCCCTGATTTGCCCCCTCTCTCTCTCCCACTGATTTGCCCCCTCTCCCTCCCCCCACTGATTTTCTCCCCACTCTCTTTCCCCCACTGATTTGCCCCTCTCTATCCCTCTCCCCCCACTGATTTGCCCCCTTCCCCCTGATTTGCCGCCTCTCTCCCCCCTGATTTCCCCCCACTCTCTCTCCCACACTGGTTTTCCCCTCTTTCTCCCTCTCTACCCACTGATTTGCCCCCTCTCTCCCCCGCACTGATTTCCCCCCCCTCTCTCCCCCCCACTGATTTGCCCCTGCATATATGAAATATATCGTTCACCTAGACTAGACTCAGCAGCAGCAAAAACGAAGCTTCCCCATGACCATGTGGCTGGCAGGGAAGGGAAACAGAAACTACAAAAAGTCCCCACCACCTTCTCTCTCTCTCTCCCTTTCCACAAGCGAAAAGCCACAAACAGCGACCTCTGGTAGCTGGAAAAACATACTGCAGCTCCAGTCAGGATTTTTTATAAAAAAAATAAGGGAAAATAAGGGAAATTTAATAAAGTGGGATGGGGAGGGAAGAGGGGTAAAAATAAGGGGTTTTCCCGGGAAAAACAGGATAGTTGACAGGTATGCAGCAAACACTTAAAAATGATAAGGACAACATCTGTGAAAACCTTAATAAGGAAACTGAACAAATAATAGAAAAAATTAATAAGAACAAAATTAGAGAAATAGAACAGCAAAATAAAAGAACAATAATAAATGAAAAACAATGCACAATTTCAAAAAACAAACAAGGAGATGACAGTGAAATACAACCATTACCATTGAAAGAAATCCCAATTGTAAGGAGAAAAGAAATATTACCATGGAAAGAAATCCCAATTGTAAAAAGAAAAGAAATAATGCCACAGCAAACACTTAAAAATGATAAGGACAACATCTGTGAAAACCTTAATAAGGAACTTGAAGAAATAATTGAAAAAATCAATAACAAACAAATACCAGAAAATGAAACAATTACTCACACAACTTTTAAGAAAGAAAAACTATACACAATTCCAGAAACTAAAGAAGAAGAAGAAATCAGAAACAATAAATCAGAAGAACACAAAAAAACAATCATTCAACAATTATTCCCATCGATTTCATTATCCAGAGACAACTTTTATTCATGCTCAACCCTCCAACCAACATCAACATACCATTGGCGCTGCTAATGCTTAATAATTTCATTACTATTAAAAATAATCAGGATTTATTTATTTATTTATTTATTTTATTGTCAAATTTCTATACCGCCCACTCAGCCAAAGCCGACTCCGGGCGGTTCACAACAATGGGTAAAAACATATAAAAACAAATAAAACAGATAAAAACCAGCAATAAGAACCCACCCCTAAAAAGAGAGGGGTGCAGGAACTGAAGAAACCGTGGGGCAGGCATCCTCCCCTATATTAACCACCCAACGGAAGCCACCCCTCCACCTGCACCCCAAACTTGGCCCGCCAGCCAGGTTTTTAGTTCTTTTCTAAAGGGCAACAACTCCGTCTGGAGACGCAGTTCCACAGGCAGGAGGTTCCAAAGGGCCGGTGCGGACACAGAGAAGGCTCTCCTCCTTGTGCCAGAGAGGCGAGCCCCCCTGGCCGATGGCACAATTAGAGAGCCCCTCCGGTCCGCTCTGGTTGGACGGACAGACGTCCTTAGGGCGATGCGGTCTCTAAGGTAACCTGGCCCACTACCATATAGGGCTTTAAAGGTCAAAACCAGCACCTTGAATTGCACCCGGAGACAAACTGGTAACCAGTGCAGCTCCCGCAGCAGTGGTGAGGCATGGGCATAACGTCCACACCCCATCACCACCCGGGCCGCCGCATTCTGGACCAGCTGCAGCCTCCGAATGGTCATCAAGGGCAGCCCCATGTAGAGCGCATTACAGTAGTCTAGTCTGGAGGTAACCAGAGCATGAGTGACCATGAGCAAAGAGTCCCGGTCCAGGAGCGGGCGCAACTGGCGAATCACCCGAAGTTGGGCAAAGGCCCTCCTGGCCACAGCCGCCACCTGTTCTTCTAGCAGCAGCCGCGAATCCAGGAGGACCCCCAAGTTGCGCACCGGGTCGGTCTGGGGCAGAATAGCCCCATCCAAAACCAAAGATGGTAGCTCCCGGGATAAGGCGGGACCCCCTATCCATAGCCACTCAGTCTTGCTAGGATTCAGCTGTAGCCCATTTGCCCCCATCCAGACCCCAACAGCCTCCAGACAGCTGGAAAGGACTTTGACTGCATCACTGGGGTCCCCACGGGCCGAGATGTACAACTGTGTATCATCCGCGTACTGATGGTACCGCACCCCGTGGGAACGGATGATCTCACCCAGCGGCTTCATGTAGATGTTAAAAAGGAGAGGAGAGAGTACCGAGCCCTGAGGCACCCCATATTTTAGGGACCTAGAACTGGACTTCTCGCTCTCCAACCACACCGACTGGGTCCGGCCCCTCAGAAATGAGGAAAACCAGGACCACACAGTGCCCTGGATTCCCAATCCTCGGAGCCGTTCCAGAAGGATACCGTGGTCGACGGTATCGAAGGCCACTGAGAGGTCAAGAAGAGCAAGGACGGACGGATGACCGCCATCCCGCTCTCGCCAGAGATCATCCATCAGCGCGACCAATGCAGTCTCAGTACCATATCCAGGTCTGAATCCTGACTGGAAGGGGTCCAGATATTCCGCTTCATCCAGTACCCCCTGCAACTGACGCGCCACTGCCTTTTCCAATACTTTCCCCAAAAAGGGGAGGTTGGAAACAGGTCTGTAGTTGGTTATGACTGCTGGATCGAGGGATGGCTTCTTCAGGAGGGGGCGCACCAAAGCATGTTTCAATGGTGCAGGAAATATCCCTTCCCGAAAAGACGCATTAATTATAGCCCCGACCCAGCCACCTGTCACCATCTTTGAGGCTTTTACCAGCCAGGCGGGACAGGGATCCAATGGACAATTAGTGGCGCGGACCGCCGCAAGGAGCCTGTCCACTTCATCTGGGGCAACAGGATCAAACTGATCCCAGATAACACAGCACGACTGTGCACTGGCTCCCCCCCGACCCTCCCCATCCACGCCAAGATTAAACCCTGAGCGAATCCGATCGATTTTCTCCACCAGATGGTCAGCAAAGTCCTCAGCCGATCCCTGCCAACCAGGCACAGCCCCCCCCCTACCAAGGAGGGACCTGGTCACCCGAAACAGGGTGGCTGGGCGATTATCAGCGGAGGCAATAAGGGAGGTGAAGTATTGCCTCCTCACCACCCCCATCGCCACTAGGTAGGCCCTAATAGCGGCTCTAGCTAGTGTCCAATCGGAATCGTTCCTGGTCTTCACCCAGCGGCGCTCAAGGCGTCTCTTTGCCCGTTTGAGCTCCCGTAGTTCTTCTGTGAACCACGGGGATGACCTAGCACCACGGGCTCTGAGAGGCCGTAGTGGAGCGATTACATCCAAGGCAGCTATCGTTGACCCACACCATAGGTCAACAAGTGCCTCGGGCGAATCGTGTTGCCGATCCAGGGGAAAAGCCCCCAGTTCCCTCTGGAATCCATCCGGATCCATCAGTTGCCGGGGGCGGGCCACTTTAATAGACCCTGCCTCCCTACGATGATGTGTTGCCCCCAGGAAGTCTAGAGCCACCAGATAGTGATCTGACCATGGCACAGGTGTTATGTCTAGCTTCTGTAAATTCAGATCACTCTGCCACCGCCCCGACAAAAAGACTAAATCTGGTGTGTGGCCACTGCCCCTGGTAGGACCCCGAATTACCTGAGCCAGGTCCATAATTGCCATGGAAGCCATGAACTCCTGAGCCACCCCGGAACCGGACCCCAGCGAAGGCAAATTGAAGTCCCCCAGAACCATCAAAAATCAACAGGTAAATGAATCAATCCTTAGATCACACTTATCCATTAATTTTACAAAATAATACAATGTATTTTGTCTAGTTTACACATATGACAGATGTAAATCAGCAACAGAAAACAAGCAACAAATAAAAGTTTTAAAGGTAAGTAATAATTATGTAAAAAAATCTACAAAGCATTATAATCAATAATATTTATTTAAAAAATTGATATTCCAAAAAATAACATTACATTCATTAAAAAAACTATACTAAATTAATTTTTTACAGAAAATCAAAATAAAACACAGATGCGAATCTAAAGTATGTAAAGGTAAGTAAATTAACAAAAGAAGGCTAAACAATATATATATATATTTGAATATATATTTTTATTTTTTCCAGATTATGAAAACAATAGACAAACAACCCATCCACAGATTTTTTTTAAAAAAATGTATATAGTTAAAGTTATAAATAATTTAAATATTATAGAACAAAAATGATGATTTCAAAATGTTTATGGTTAAATTATAAATGTTAATATATTTATTATTTTTTTAAAAAAATTGTGTAACTAAAAATAACATATATGTTAAAACAAATATTCAATTTTTTTAGAAAAAATACAAATTACAAGTTATTATTACTTTATAGTATCAAAACAATACAATCTATTTAACAAATGACAACATAAAAAATTGTGCATAAATAGAAATTAAAAAAACAATTACAGACTAACCTCTTTTTTACATACATTACCAAAAAACACACCTTACAACACAACTTAAAACAGCCCGGCAAACTCACTCACACACACACACACACACACACACACACACACACACAGACACACACACACACACACACACACACACACACACACACACACACTCTCTCTCTCTCTCACTCTCTCTCTCTCTCTCTCTCTCTCTCTCTCTCCCTCTCCCTCTCCCTCTCCCTCTCCCTCTCCCTCTCTCCCTCTCTCTGGTGCTCATCTCAGTTTACAGCCAAACAGCTAGCGCTATCTGTATCTGCAGATGTTTCCATGGCCATGTGGCAGAAATGACTAGACACTGGCATGCAATTTCTTGCTTTCAAACTGCTATCAAGCTGGGACAGAGATGCGAGTTCATTCCATCGTGCAGCACTTGTGTCTTGAACTGCTGACCTGCCAAACTTCCAGTTGTCAAGTTCAGCGTCTTAACCACTAAGCCACCACAGTCTAAAAAAACAAACAAGATATTGTAATCTTAACCTATAAAACCAAGCGTTAACTGTTGGAATTTCACATAGGTTCCTAAGCCAGGCCCTTCTAGCCCGCACCTACCATTCCTGCACACGCCCGAACTGGGTCTGCAGGTCAACGAAGGTTTGAGAAAAGCGCCAGTGGGGCAAGAGCCCCACAAACACGAAAAAGGGAAACAACTTCATTTCCCAACATTCCTTGCGCTGCGCCGTGCCAGAACCAATCAGGCTGAGAGGCGTGAGCAAAAGGAACGTTCGGAAATGCGCCACAGCCAATCAAAAGAAAACCGCAGAAAAAACGACGCACAAGCTGAAAACGCAAACGCCAAACTACAAGCCCCAGCATCCTGAGCGCCATGAGTGTGCAGAACACTGAGGAAGCTGGCGAGTGAAAAATAAAAATAAAAAACACACCGGGAGCGCAAGTCCGCAGCAGCCAGACACAGCGCCTCACAGAAAAAAAGCCACAAAAACAGGGGGAAAGGGGGGGAAAGGCACTGCCCCTTGAAAGTGAACCCATTTCCAGGTAAGCAAAGCCATCGGACGGCGCTCCGCCCACTGACTGGGTTTCGCTTTTAGCAGAGAGGGGATTCCCCTCCCTCCACACACAAACACACACACACACACACACACACACACACACACCATATTAAAGAGAAGAAAACAAGCGGTTTCTTCTCTTTAAAAACAGAGTTGGGGGGGATTCCCCCTCTCCAATGGCTCTCCTGGGTCTGGAAGGGTTGGGGAGACAGACCCCTTTTCTCCTCCCAACCCTCCCAACCCCAGGGGAGCCAGCGGAGAGGGGTATTGCAATCCCCCACCCACTGATATTAAAGGGGAAACCCCGATCTACTTTCACGACTCCACACAATCAAAGCACCATAACCCCCCCAACGCCGCCTGAAGCAGCGCTGGGATTTTCGCAGCCAGGACAGTGAGCCCGGCCCGCGGAAAGGAAACCCACCCCCAAGCCACAACATAAAAACAAACCTTTAAAAATAAATCAATAAAAATACTTAAATCTTAACCTATAAAACCAAGCATTAACCGTTGGAACTGGCTATAGGCTGCTATGCTTCGCCCTACTGACCCACACCCACCCTTCGTGTGCACGGCCGAATTCCCTACGCAGGTCAACGAAGGATTTAAAAATCCGGCACGGGGGCCTCAGCCCCACAAACGGCAAGAAAGGGAAAGAACTTCACGTCCCAACAGTCATTGCGCTGCGGCGCGCCAGATCCAATCAGGCTGAGAGGCTCACGCACGCCGCAGCGTTCAGACACGTGCCGCAGCCAATCAAACGAAAAGCATGTTAAAAAAACGCAGCACAAACACAAAGCACGAACCCATAACTACAAGCCCCAGCGTCCTGCGCGCCATGAGCGCGCAGAACGCTGAGGCAGCCTGCACGTGAAAACAAAACTTAAAGAAAGCCGGCTCCGCCGCCATTCATCCCCACGGGCGAGCCAGCATGGCCCGTGGGGGAAGAAAATGAAACAAACCCGCCGCCCCTGCTCTTCTGTTCGAAGGGACTGCCACCGCGCCAAAAATAAAAACAATCCACCCACCACCCCTCCCCCGCAACTGCCCTTCTTCCCAATGGGAAAACAAGCATGGCCCGTGGAAACGAAAGGCACCCTCCCCGCAACAACGCTCCCTTCCCAAGGGCCATCCAGCATGGCCCATGGGATCAAAAGGCACCCCCCGCCGCAAGTGCCCTTCCTAACCACGGGCAAACAAGCATGGCCAATGGGAAGAAAAGGCACCCCCGCTGCAAGTAGCCTACCTTCCCACGGGCCACCAAGCATGGTCCGTGAGAACAAAAGGCACCCCCCCCCCTAAAAAAGGACACACCAAAAATCAAATCAAAACCATTCAAAAATAGAAATCTAACCTTTAAAAAATAAACACAAACAAAGACAGGAAAAACATACAACAAAAAACAACAGCCCCCCCCCAACAAAATTCATATCCCACCGTCCTTTTCACTTAAATATCGGAGATCACAACTTACCAACACACGTCCAGCCACGCCGAGAAACAGAATTGAAATGGCAAAAGAACAGGCAGAATACACAGGACAGGACAAACATTATGCAACAGCACCACCAAGTGGCCACAGGAAAAATGACACTCAATGAATTCGAATTACACTTACACATTTTTTAAAAAAATCTTATCCAAAGTACACCTATCACCAAAAAAAAATGACAAATTATTTTTAAAAATGCAATTATTGGGAAAAAATATATATCAACCTTTCCACTTTTAAAAATCCAGATTTATTTATAACAGTTTAAAAAACTACCTATGTATAAAAAAACAATATTTTTAAAAAATAACATAACTCATTTAAACACACATACAACAAAAATAATCCAAAACCATTTTTCATATTTTTTTAAAAACAAAACCCCTAAAAAAGCCCGGCAACGCCGGGCAACCCTTGCTAGTAAATAAATAAAAACACAAAAGCAACAATCAAAACCATCCAAAAATACACAAAAGCAAACAAAAATAACACCAAAAAACAATAAAAAGTAAACAAAAACAAAAATTAAGAAACACAAACAGCACCCAGCCAAACACCACAAATTCAAAAACAAAAACCAGCCAAACACCACAAAATCCAACCCCCCCCACACACACAAAATAAAGAAAACAAGCCAACTCACCCACACATCCTCCCTCCACGACGACTGGAAATGAAATGAGGAAAGAAAGAAACTACTTACCGGAAGAAGTGCGGCCCAGAGGCCAGTAGAGAAAAAACAGCTGAAGTAAAGGAAATACTCAACAGCCCCACCCAGAGGCCGCAATAGAAAAAACAGTCAAAAACATTACATCACACATTCACACAAATCACAAATAAATCTCACAATTAACACATCTAAACACAGTTTAAAAACATTAAATGTAAAAAAACATGTACTTTCACATTTTTAAAATTATTACCTAAGCTACAATTATTATTTTTTAAAAACACAAACTAAAACATTGTTCGGTTAAAAAAAGTTTGAAAAAATTATATCATCATTTTCTCTTTTTTTAATCCACATAAAAAACCCAAAAAAGTTGAACACATTTTATAACAGCCCGCCAAATTTTTTTTGATAAATAAACATTTTTTAAAATTCAATTATAGACTAACCAAGGGGTGGGCAAACTTTTTGTCTCGAGGGCCACAATGGGTTCTTAAACTGGACTGGAGGACCAGAAAAGCATGGATGGAGTGTTTGTGTAAACTAATATAAGGAGAACCCTCCGCTCTTTCGGATCTGTGGGCCGGATAGAACAGCCAAAAGGGCCGGATCCGGCCTGTGGGCCATAGTTTGCCCACGGCTGGACTAACCTCTACTTTACAAACATTATTTAAAAAACCTTCCAACACCACGGGCCGGATAGAACAACTGAACGGGGCGGAGCCGGCCCATGGCCATAGTTTGCCCACACCTGCACTAACCTCTACTTTACAAACATTATCCAAAAAAAACACCCTTACAACACCATTTAAAGCAACCTGGCAACGCCGGGCAACCTCTGCTAGTACATAATAAAAGCTTAAAGTGTTCACTCCTAGATGTGGTAATTTATAAATCTACACCCCTCGGTGTTAAGAGCACAATGTTCTGTGCTACTTCTCCTTCTTGTTTTGAGTCCAGATCAAACTTTAAACTGCCAAGTTGTAAAACAGTCTATTCCTTTATTTGATGTAGCAGAAAGCTTCAGTGGTTAGTTTTAACAGTTCTAAACAGAAACTTCGCATTTGGGGAAGTCTTGACAGTGTTGCTAAGCTTTATTTAAGATGCCAGGCTGAAAGTCAATAACAAGCTGGTTCTTACGAGAAAGCGTTAACAGAGTTCTTTATAGGAAAGGAAAGTGATATAAAACTGTGATCATACCAGCAGCTTCTAATCTCTAATGGGGGGGGGGGACTCCATTTCTTTATCACTGATTTTATTTGCTCTTGAAAATAAAACTGATATAACTGTTGTGTACCTAAAAAGGTCACCTTTTTCAAACCTTTATATCCAATAGGTTTGAATATGGAAAATTTAGTTTCTAGACACTTATACCCAATTATGCCTAGATGAATTATTGAGATATCCAAAAATTTATTCCAATACTGTTAGATAAAGTTTTAATGTGAGCCACTGTGTGTGACAGAATGCTGGGCTGGATGGGCTGTGGCCTGTTCCAGCAAGGCTGTTCTTATGTTCTTATGTTAATATTGGTGGGTTCTGTTTAACTCACCTTGCTCACCACTTATGAGCGAATCGTGGAGAGTTTCTTCTCTGCTTTTTCAAACTCTCATGATCCAATTGAGTTATAAAGCAAACAAGGAGAAAATATATTTCAAATCTTATTCATTTATTATCGATATTAAAGGACCCCTTGGCATACATCTTTACAAGCCCGTGTACTTGTCAAGAATGCAGCAGCTATACAAAGAAAGCATACAGGTTTTATACACTTTTTCTCTTCCTTTCCCCCCTTGCAAACTTCCCTTCAAACTCAAAGAGTGCCCGGCTTTGGTGTCTTGCACGGGAGACAAAGAAGGAGCCGCAGTAAGGGCTAAAACACAACTTTATTGCATGGTGTTCAGAGTGAACATGAGGTAATGGTGGACCAAACAGCTCTATTTATAGCACACTGTACATTTTGAATAACCCGGGTGATAATTCATTGGTTACTGTCCACGTGACGTCATGGATCGTCACGCCCATCTTCTCCAGGTGCGGTGCAGCGGGAAGGTTTCCCGCCCTTCAGGTATTCAGGGGAATCTGTATCATGTGAGCTGGATGGTGCTACTGCCACGGGCAGTAGTATCCTTAACAGCTTGCTACAATGTGTCTCTGATTAGTTACAATGGATACAATTGCTGGATACAATCAGTTAAAGAGTACTTGTCACATTCTATTCAGTACATAACACCGGCTAATAAGCAATAAATGTTCATTTTGACCTAAAAGGTTACATGAGTTCTGATAACTTTTCTATTTTCTGATTGGCCCCTTCGCTCTTGGAAGCCGGAACTGAAAGTAGAGATGCATGATTTAAGTGTTCTTGGGTCATCCCATGTGATATAGTCCCAGCCTTGGACAAACTCCAAGACCACTCCTTCCTTCTTCCTGCCATCAAGGGATTGATGGATAATTAGCTCTGGTGAGAAGAGGGTAATACTCTTAGAAAAACATTACGAGTGCCAACCTTATCTCTTAGTGTAAGAACTTCAAGGCTATATAGCAAGAAATAGAGCAGCACACAAAGGGCTAATGATTTCTTTCTCTTTCTATTAAATGTTACATCTCACTACATTACTAATCTAACTTATAATACTAACAGTACATAACATCCCTCCCCCCTAGGTGAGGACAAAGTCCTTTAGCCATTGAGTCTTTCCGCATGTTCGCTTTGGGCGAGGGGTGGCCGCACTTCGGGCCGGAGTTCCTGCATTGGAGGGGAGTGACTCGTTAGCGATTGGCTGCGAGTCGTGAGCTGGGGATTGGGGAGGTCTAGATGTGGGAGTAAACTCCAGGGTTGTGAGACTGGGGACTCCAGGGACTAAAGAAAAACCCCGCTCTTCGCTTGGATGGGTGGGGACCACTCTGAAAAATCCCCCTGGTCTCCTAACTCAAAATCTAACAACTCCTCGGAATCTCTCTCTTCCAAGTTGTCCCTTTTACCCAGGGGGTCAAAAGGATATGGGTTTGTCTCATTTCCCTCCCCCCTGTGGTCTGTGGCTCCCCCTTGGGATAAGCGGGTGGGGGAGAACCCTAATGCTAACTGCTCCACTTGGTCACTCACGTCTTGCCTTCCCACTACTCTACCCCTGAGTTGGTCAGCGTGCCTCCTCCAGAGGAGTCCTGTGCCTGTCTCGACATTGTAGGAGACTGGCCCCGTCTGTCTGACCACTATTCCCGGTACCCAAGTAGGGCCGCCAGCCGTGTAGTTTCGGCAATGCACTGCCTGGCCGATCTCGAAACTCTTGGTGCACCCCGTTTCTATATTTCTACCCGTGTCCTCCACCCTGGTTGGGTCTAATCTCGAGAGGATCGTGGCGGGTTTCCTTCGCATGAGGAGCTCAGCGGGTGAGAGCCCTGACGCTAAGGGGGTTACACGGTACCTTAGTAGGAATTGGCAGAGTTGCAAGTTCAATTCCCCGGGGCCCATCCTACGCAGTGCATCCTTTGTTGTTCGCACCAGGCGTTCCGCTTGACCATTTGTAGCGGGATGAAAGGGGGCCGCAGTTATGTGGTGAATTTTGTTAATCTCTATGAACCCCTGGAACTCCGCTGATGTGAAAGTTGTGGCGTTATCGCTCACAAGTACATCAGGTAAACTGAAGCAGCCGAATACCTTGTGTAATTGCTTAATCGTTGCAGCTGATGATGTACTGGCCATCGGAATTACCTCCAACCACTTGGAGTAGGAGTCCACTATTATAAGGAAAAG
Source organism: Bradypodion pumilum (assembly GCA_035047305.1). Lineage (NCBI taxonomy): Eukaryota > Metazoa > Chordata > Lepidosauria > Squamata > Chamaeleonidae > Bradypodion > Bradypodion pumilum. The sequence goes on from JAWDJD010000003.1 coordinate 364,136,326, forward strand.
GTATCCCTGAATGGACCCGCGAAGTCCACGTGTAGACGCGACCACGGACCTTGGGCCATGTCCCATTCTCTGTGTGGAAGTCGGGACTCCTCGGGCCGGGTGCTCTGGCAGCTCTCGCAAGTGCCTACCATGTGTTCTATATCTGTGTCCAGTTTGGGCCACCAGACGTAACTCCTAGCTAGCGCCTTAGAGCGCACGATCCCCGGGTGGCTGATATGCAGCATCTTGAGCACCTGGGACCTCAGAACTTCGGTGATTACTACCCGCTGCCCCCAGAGTAGGCAGCCCCTTTCTAGGGAGAGCTCGTCTCTCCGCCTACCATAAATCCTGAATTCCTCCGTAGGGGAGGTTGCCGGCCAGCCTTTCTGTACCCATGAACTGACTAAGGCCAATGACTTGTCTCTCACCGTAGCCTTGGCGATCTCAGCTGGCAGAATTGGGGGCGACTCTAGGGCTTCAATCAGGAGCACCTGGTGGTCCTGTTGTACCTCGCACTCGGGGTCCCCTGCCTGTGGGAGGGGTGACCTGGAAAGGGCATCGGCATGGCTGATCTCCTTGCTGGGATGGTAGGTCAACGCGTACTGGTAAGCGTTGAGGAAAATCGCCCATCGCAGCATCCTTGGGGACAAGATCTGTGGGGTTGGCTTATCTGTGGTGAAGATTCCTAAGAGGGGCTTATGGTCAGTCACGACTTTGAATGGCCTGCCATAGAGAAAATCGTGGAACTTCTTGGTTCCTGCAACAATCGCTAGGGCTTCCCTGTCTGTTTGCGCGTAGTTGCGCTCTGCTTTGGACAGGGATCTCGAATAGTATGCCACTGGGGCTTCTCAACTGCTCTCTAGCACGTGGCAGAGGACTGCCCCCACCCCCACCGGTGAGGTATCGCAGACCAGCACAACGGGTTTCTTTGGGTTGCAGTGGGTCAACACAGCCTCGGAAAATAGAAGCTGTTTGAGCCCCCGGAATGCCCATTCCTGGCTGTCCCCCCCACCGCCAAACCGCATCCTTTTTGAGTAATCTATGCAGCGGTTCTGCTACCGACGCCTTTCCTGGGAGGAAGGAGCGGTAGAAATTTAGGAGTCCTAGGAAGGACTGTAGTTCGGCCTTGGTGGTGGGGCAAGGAGCATCTTTCACTGCCACTACCTTGGACTCTGCTGGTTTTATGCCCTCAGGGGTTATTCGGAAACCCAGAAACTCTACCTCCTCAGCGAAAAACACACAATTATCCTTTCTCAACCTGAGCCCCGCTTTCTCAAACACTGTTAGTACCTGGTCTAACCTCTTGGCCAATTCCTGTTCCCCTCCCACTGTTATCAGAATGTCATCAAAGTAGGGGAAAACACCTGGGAGCCCTTTCAACAATCTTTCTACGAGGGACTGAAAGATCCCCGGAGCCGAATTTACGCCAAATTGGAGGCATGTCACTTTAAAAGCTCCCTTGTGGGTAACAATTGTCTGAACGGTGGCTGTAGCTGGGGTTACCGACAATTGCTGGTATGCCTGGGCCAAGTCTAGCTTGGCAAAACACCTCCCCCCATGCAAGGTTGCTAGCAGGTGGCTTACTACCGGCACCGGATACGCATTTGGGCGAATTGCCTTGTTAATCGTGCACTTGTAGTCAGCGCAGATTCTGACCTCCCCGTTAGCCTTAAGTGCCGTAACAATGGGGGTTTCCCACTCGGCGGAGTCCACCGGCACCAAAATCCCCTGACCCACCAGTTTGTCCAGTTCAGTCTCTATTTTATCCTTTAGTGCGAAAGGCACTCTTCTTGGCTTCATCCTGATGGGTCGAATGTCGGGGTCCAATACGAAGGAAACTGGGGGCCCTTTGAACTTCCCTAGCCCCTTCTCAAAGATGGCAGGGTGTGCGTTACACACCTCTGTGATCGGGTCAGCCTGTACGGCGTGTATGCCTCCAATGAAAACCCCCAGGGGCCCGAACCACTGTATACCCAGGAGACAGCAGGACCCTTCCTTTAGAACTACTAGGAGCAACTGCTCGGAGCACCTTTTAAACTGGACCTTGAACTCTCCCACGCCCAACACTGGTATACTCTTGCCCTGAACGTCCCACAAATTAGTCCTAAGGGCTTTCAGCTTGGGGCGTGACTTTGGGGGAATGCGCAGAAATTCCCTGTGGGAGACGATGGAGTATGACGACCCCAAATTGATCTCCATCCTTACTGGGACCCCCTGTACCAGTACCTCAACAAAGAACTGGGGGCACCGCAACTGCACGCTGTGGACTGCCTGGTCGCGGTCGTTGGGAACCCGTCAAGACATGTGGTGCTCCTGGAGCTGGTCGTCGTCGAAGATGTGCCCGACCCTGTCTGCTTTTCATTGGGGCCGTTTCGCCTGGCCCTTGCTATCATCTCGATGCCGCCTGCAGACCCTTGCGATGTGCCCGCGCCGCCCGCAGTTGTGGCACTCCGCCTTCCAGAATGGACATCAGCTCCGGTCGTGGGCTGCCCCGCATCTGTCGCAGCGGCGGTCCTCTCTGGCGCGGTCTCGAACCTCAGGCCTTCTATGCACCCACTGCACATCCTCGTCCTTGCTGAAGTTGGAGGTGGACATGGTGGACTCGGAGGGCCCCTGCTCTCCGTGGGAGGAGCAGCTGTGGACTGGGACCGCCGGCGGGGGGCCCTCAACCGCAGCAGTCCTGGCCCGGCACACCCGTTCGCCTTGTTGCACTGACTCGGCAACTTGGGTGATGCACAGGACATGCTCGAACGAGATGCTCTCGTCTTTGGCCAGTAGTTTTTTCCTGGCCCCCTCATCTCACAGGCCCAGCAGGAGCCTGCCTCTCAGCGCCTCGCTCAGGGACGCTCCCCACTGGCAAGGCACGGCAGCCACCCACAGGGCTGTAACTATAATATATTTATATCTAATAAAAATCAGTCCTCATCATAACTGCTATAAAGACTCACTTTTTACATTAATGTGCAAAGTTCAGCAGTTGTTTTTACATGCTACATGTACAGTCCTTAGATTGACCTTCACACACCTTTTAGAATTAGTAATCAATCATGACCACATTCGCCTTTTATGTTCAATGAGGATAAGAGGAATGCTTGAAGGGAAGAATAACTGGTGGAAGTTGTGTAGCCATTGTTCAAAACATCAATTTGATCCTGACTGAACTCTCTTCTTTGCTGTTTTCTTAACTGTCTTTTCTACTCTGCTAATTCAGAGGCTGCATATCAGCAGGAGGGGGTGTAGTTTTGGGAAAATATTGTAGGGTGGATTAATTTCTCCCTGAGGAGTTTCTATACACATTGGCTGAAGTATTGTGCAGGCCTACCACAAATCTAACTATGGGGGAAAGAGAAAGTATTTTAATGAGTTGTTGGAAGACTAGGCAGTGGTCTAGTGTAGACCTGCTTTCCCTAAAACCCACTTGTTCTTCCACTATCAGGTTTTCCTCTTCCAGCTAGCTCTTGAGTTTTCATGCAGGTGACTGGCATAGAGTTTATTGATGATGTTGTGTAGACTGGTTGGCCTGTACTTCCTGGGGTCATACTTGTTTCCTTTCTTAAATATGGGAACAATGACTGCTGATCCCCAATCTTTGGGGATTCGTCTGCTGCTGTCAATATGGGTGAACAATGAAGCCAAAAGTGGTGACCACAACTCCTTTCTGATATTTTTTAATAAAAAAAACAATTCTGCGGGAAGGAGGTCTGTTGTGTCTGACTATTAATTGCCACAGCAGCAGATCGGGGGTTAACCAACAAATCATTTATTATAGCTCAGTTCGGAGTGATGTCGGACTACAAACTTCTTCTGTAAAACAGGGACGAGGTAGCAACTTATATACAGACAGTATGGCAGTTACAGTGATACACTTGCCCGTACATCTGTTAATGCGGGAAACCCGTGTGGAACCAATCAAAGTACATTGAAAACACATGAATAAGGCGTCTTACAGAAAAGGGCGCGAACATAGCAAAGACTTAATAAAATGAATGCAACACAAACAAACTATGTTAACAAATGTTTGGACACAACAAGGTCCTTGCAGTATTTTCTGTTTATGTAAACTGAGAAATATGGCTGATGTTAGAAACAAAAAAAACCCCCAACAACTCTGATCCATTTCCTTCAAAAAGGCATTAGGAAGTGTGTTTTCTGCTGAAGTAACATTAGAAGCTAATTAAAATTTGCAAGATGAGATTCTGTTTCAAATGAATGTCCTGGCCTGCCCTCCTTCAAGCATTTTCATGGTTACATATCTATATACCATTATGGATGGTATGTTTCATACAGGTCCCTGTATGTTCATCAGCAGCTTGATCTGCAGGCTACACTCACTCTCTAACAGTTGAAAGCACAGGAACAACTAAGGAATATTCCTTGGTCAGTTGACAATCTCAATCATAAAGGATCCTTATGTAACTCTTCCAATATGTTAAAGATTAGCATTGCATTCTTATAATCATTGAGGACTGCGGTGGCTTAGTGGTTAAGACACTGAGCTTGACAACCAAAAGGTCAGCAGTTCAAGACCCGAGTGCTGCATGACAGAGTGAGTGCCCATCATCTGTCCCAGCTCCTGCCAACCTAGCAGTTGGAAAGCAAGAAATTGCAAGTAGATAAATAGGTACTGCTTCATTGGGAAAGGTAAGAGCATTTTGTGTGCTCCAGCATATACAGTAGTCATGCCTGCCACATGACCACAAAAATTTCTGCAGATGTAGACAGTGCTGGCTCTTTGGCTGTAAACGGAGATGAACACCCTCTCCAAGAGTTGGACATGACAAGTGGGACCTTAACCTTTACCTATTATAACCATGAAGTACATGCTAGAGTCATTGCTTGAAAATTTCCTTGTACTGCATTGCTTTAACATTCTAGGAACACTGAGCCATTCTGTCTGCACAAGCCGGATGGAAGGAGTGTTTCCCAGCCAGATGAAAGAAAACCTTTCACTTTTGCAAGCTTACTATTCTGCCTTCATATCTCATGTTTGCTTATTTAGATTGTTTGAACTGCAGAATGTGTGACAGCCTGCCCTAATTCCATATGTACTTACTTACAGCAGATATGGAGGTTGATGTCCAGGGTACCCTCAAAGTTCTCCTTTGGCACCATATTTCAAATTAATCAGTCTTTTCTGGTTACCTGTTTTCTTCTGATTTCTTAGCTGCAGTCTCTGTTTGGGTTAACGATTAACCTGAGGAATTGTTATGTATGTTAACTGTGTTTTCTGACAGGAGCGGAATGTATCTTTTCTCATGTATCTATTCTTATGAAAATAAGTGGATCGAAAAATGTGCACACTCTGTTAGCCAACGGGCTTGTTGTATTATTGTTACTGTTGATGTTTATAGTGTATATAAGTCCGAGTTTTGCCCCATCCAAACAGTGTTCAAACCCCACTAATAAAGAGCTGCTTCGTCTGCTTCTTCATTCCCTGAACACTAAAGGAATACAACACCTTTAACATATCTTAAACAATTAATGTTTGTTCAATTAGCTTTCATTTTTCCTTCATGAGGATCTAATCTATCTTTCTATATGGTATGTTGTATGTGCAGACTGAATTGATAGGGAGACCCAGTAAAGCTTTGTTTGACACGTTTCATACAAAAATCACTCTTTTGGATACCTACTACAGTATAGTGTGGGGGTGCCCAAACTTTTCACGCCGGGGGCCTGACTACGCCCCCGGAACATGGCATGTTTGCACATGCACGACATGGATGCTTCTGCGCATGCGTGGAAGGGGCCATTTTATTTCCTGATTTGGCACAGATGCATGCATGCACCAAAGTGGCTATTTTGTTTTCTGCGCTGAACCAGGACACAAAATCGCCACTTTCATTCATGTGTAGAAGCATCCGTATTTACTTCCTGGTTTGATGAGAGCATCAGGGGCCGGATGAAATAGCTTTGGGAGCCAGGGACGGCCTTTGGGTCGTAGTTGGGGCATGCCTGGTATACTGGATAGAGTGATAAACTATGACTCAGGAGGCTTAGGTTTCAATCCCTGGTCAGGAATGGAAATACAGTTGGGGGCAGAAATTTTAAAATCACTCCTTAGATATCTCACCTTAAAAACCTTACTAGTGTCACTATAGGTCAGTTCTGACTTGACAGCATGTAACAACTACGGCAAATATATTCTTCTAGCTCTAAAACTGGCATAGGAAGGGGAGACTTTGGGGTACCTAGAATGCCTGAATGGCTTTTGGAATTCCTTCACCAGTGGGGGAAACAGCAGCTGCTGTATGTCCCCCATTTTCACAGTGTGACTCTGTTGTGTATGTACAATGTTGCTTTAAGAAATGTATGAATGTAACCTGACTACAATTACAATGTAGCTCAGCTGTTAAGGAACGCGAGTAAGCTGCCTATAGAGGGCAGCTGCGAGAGTTCAGCTCACATGGTTCACATTCCCCAAATCACCGGCAGCCGTGGGAACCTTTCCCGCACGAGGATCACCTGGAGAAGATGGGCGTGACTCAGAATGACGTCACACCGGTAGCAGCCAATGAGCTACCGTGCAACGAGATTCAAATGTATGTACTGCAGTATATAATGAGCTGTACCTCCGCCATTACCACATGTTCATCCTGATCATCACCCAATAAACCTGCGTTTAGCCCTCACTGCGGCTCCTTCTTTGTCTTCCGTGCAAGACACTAAAGACTCCATGGTAAATAAATAAATTTCATGTTATAATTTACTCTGGGTGGAAAGGATTTTTCTGGAGAAACTCCACTCAGGGGACGCCTGAATGAGGCTCCTTTCATGTACCCAAGACCCATTGTGCAGTACTCGGGTATCAAACCCTAACCTTCCAGTTTTCAAGCTCAGCGTCTTAACCAATAAGTCACTGCAGTACTGACTCCATGATAAAATACTATGGAATTTGTCTGGTTGTACAGTGTTTATACAGTGGGTGAATTTGAAGTATTTTTTACTGACTGTATGACACAAAGGCTAATTCAGATTGGTCCAGTTCTTTTTGCCCCCAAAACAGTTTTCCCCCACTGTGCATCTACTTTTTCAAATTGGAATATTTTGAACAGGCTTTTCCACATGTGGTTAGTTGTGATATATTCTTGTAAGGAGGGGACCTGTCTCGGGTGATGTTTCAGTGATGTAGGACTGTGAGAACACTCACAACTCATGTTCTTTCCTATCCTCTGATTTTTAAAATAATGTTTATTCCATATTATGAAATTAGCCCTAGATTGTCCTATCACCTTACCAGTAAGTCACAGTTATTTTATTGTACAATAAAAATTACCATCACCAAAACAGACAAGGTTTTTTTAAAAAGAAAACAAGCCAGGGAGCAAGAAAGTTGTGCTTTGAGGCTCTATGGCAGTGATGGCAGACCTTGGCACTCCAGATGTTCTTGAACTTCAATTCTCAGAAGCCCTAATCAGCAGGAGTGCTAACTTGGGCATCTGGTAATTGAAATCCAAGAACACCTGGAGAGCCAAGGTTCACCAGAGAGGAGAGAGAGTGCTTGAAATTCATTGCCTCATTATCCACTGTTTGTTCTGTTCTGTGCCAAGATGAAGAGACAATAGAAGTAATTAAGGAAGGGTAGAGGAAAAAGAAAAAGAAGAGTGAGTGTGTGGTGGGAGTGGGGACCAGATCAAGTAAATCAGGGGTACCCAAACTACGGCCCACAAGCTGGATCCAACCCATGATGCCATTGCATCCGGCCACCACCCTCGCCACTCCTGGAAGCGGAAGATGTGCATGCACATACGCAGAACACTGCTATAAACGACCTATGGCTGTTGTAAATGTGTTTACAACACAACATTGTCGGGTAATTTACGGATAATTTACAGATAATTTACTGCAGCATTCTGCACATGAGCATGCACATTTTACTTCCGCCTTCGGGATGGGAGGAACCATGTGACCGGCCTGTGGCCAGAAATGTTTGGGCACCCCTGAAGTAAATGGATTTGTGCATCATGGGAGCAAGGCAACCTCTTCTTCTACTTTTGTGTCCAGATCAAACTTTGGACTGTCACATTGAAGCCACTTTGACTTTGTCGTTGACCAAAATTAAATTTTCATCGGTACGTTTCTGATAGTAATCGGCAGACCAGTAAATGAGCCAGATTCTGTGTCTCTTCACATTCACATCCACATTCTGCCAGTAGCCCCCACTTGGGCATGTTAGTCTTGCATTTAGGGATTCCAATCCTCAGCCTATTCAGTGTCCTCCAAGTAATATAGAGAAGATCGAGTTCCTCAGCCATATCCCCCTTTTATGTTATTCCTTGCCCAGTTAGCTCCTCCCTCCATCTTCTAATTTCAATTCCTACTTTGACTTTGTCTTTTCCTAAAAGTCAATCTATGACCCTCCAAACAGATGAGAATTACAAGTGGAGGGGACAGGATTGCAGTTTGAGATTGATAAACAATGTTTAAAAAGAACACACAGAGATAAACTGTTTCAATAGTCATGCTTACTAAAGTCTATGTAAAATAAAGTTGATATATTGTGGTTCTGGAGAAGCCTGCTGCCTTCACTGCTACATGGTGCTGGCATTGTTGTTATCAACATACCATTGTGAAAAGCTGTGATGTGTTCCTCCTGGGATCCCCCTGTGTGTTGGGATCCCCCTGTGTGTCCTCTGTGTGCTCAGCTATCTGTCTGGCCAGTATTTATGCCCTTTAATTGTCCTTATCTAAATACAAATATTTTAAGTCCACTTAAGAAGCTATGGACTAAGTTAGCTAACTGCAACCTTAGCAATTTAAGACATTATACAAGTTACTTTATCTAAATTGGCTGCTTTAGCTAACGGCTACTTGAGCCATTTGATTGAATAGCAAGACTTTTAACTCTTTTGCTTCTGAGACCAGTATCACTGGAGGGTGCTACTGGATTCAATCACATTCATCAATTGTTTACATATTGCATGATACATTAAATTTCTGTTTACATAGCAAGGGAGAATGCAAGCGCGGTGCCAAAATGGCCGCCGCGCTCTTTGCGGGCACCCCCCCCCCACCGGACTTGGACATCCGGGTAGTTAGGGGGCGTGGCCAGCCCTCTTTAAAAGGGGTGGCCACGAGGCAGCCGAGCTGCCATTTCGCGAAAGCGACGGAGCGGAGAAGTTTTTCTCTGTCGCTCTCAGCCATTGCAGGGAAGCCCCCTTTTCGGCGGCAAACAGCTTGCTCTTCGCCTTCTTCTTAGGCTTCCCACCAGCGATTCTACAATGCCTTCAAGGAAGAAGGCTATGGCGAACCTGGTTCGCCCGTCCAGGAGGCGCCAGCCGGGTCGGAGGACCACGACTGCGCCCACCCGACAGGCCCCCATTGCAGAGGCTCCCACCGGGACCGGTGGGATGGGGCAAATTAGAACGTGGCCCGAGGCTTTGCAGCCCCAGACCGGCCCAGCGGGGGCTGCGGCCCCCGGCCAGCAATTGCCGGCCATGGGCTTGGGGCAGGTGGGTGGGCATGGCGCCGCTGGGCCTTCGGCCCCCGGCCCGCATCCCCCGGCCATAGGTTTCAACCAGGGGGGAGGGCTGGGCACAATTCCCTGGCAGGGCATGCCCATAGCTCCACGGGGGCCAGAATTTTGGGCATGGCCCTACCCGGGTACGAGTACCCCGGCACTGGCCAGGGTCCTGTGACCAGCGGGCCGTCTGGCCCGCTTGGCCCCCTTTATGCAGAGGGCTCTGTGGCGGTCGATGCCCTATTGGCCCGCGTAGTGGCCTTGGAGGCATCCCTAGGGATATCCAACCCAGCCGGGGCAACTTTTGGCCGACAGGTCACTACGGGTGCGGACAGTCTTCAGCAGGCGGCCGGCCGGGTTGAGCTGCTCGAGGCGCACAGGTCGGCGCCCGCCGCGGCCTCGCAGCTCCCTGCACAGCAGGCACCACCGGTGGGTGGTGGTCAGATGGGCCCGCAGAGCTCGATTGCGGTCGCGAGCTCCGACGCCCACCGTGGGCCGGAACCCCCAGTGGGGGCGGCCCGCGGGGGTGCACCCTGTGAGTATCCTGTTCAAGTTAATGCTCCCACACCAACATCCACCATGGGTGAGGGTCTCCAGTGGCCGTGGCCCCATCAAGTCGGGGCGGGGGGACTGCAGCCTCTGACTTACCCAGGTGCGGCTTTGCCACTTACAGGCCCCCCTGTGGGTGGGGGGCCTTACGCCGCTGGACAGGCAACGGGGGTTACGGGGGCGGTTCAGGTCCCTTTCTTGGTGTTCCGCACTGCCAACGTGCCGGTGTCGGCATTCCCGACAGCTGGGTATTCTTTGCCCCTTGGGGATCATTTAGCTCAGGCCACGAGGGAGAAGATTTGGCGGGGAGAATATGTAGACATTTTCTCCCTATTGAACAGGGAACCCACCAAGGAGGAGAGGGAGGGGCAAGACGAGAAGGACAAAGAGCAGTCCCGCCGTCGCAAGCCACCACGCACGTGGGCCAACTGGTTGCCCGCATGTCTTATATACATGGCGGTCTACCTCAAGGCCCGGCCCGATCTGGCCATCCCGATGGTCCAATATTTGGACAATATTTACAGGGCGATGGTTGATTTCCCTGGCCCGTCGTGGTTGGCTTACGACGAGGAATTTCGAATGAGAGTGCCACTACACCCGGAGATGAGGTGGGACGAGCCCTGCCAGAAGCTTTGGCTTCTGTATATGACCCCCACGCCCCCTGCGCCTGGGGAGAGGTATCATTGTGGACATGCGGTCCAGCGAGCCGCTCCAGCACAGGCACCCCGCCAGGTGGCGGGGCAGGGGGTTCCAACCTGCCTGCTGTGTTGGAGCTTCTCGGCCAATGGCACGTGCAACAGAAAACAGTGCCGGTATAAACACGAGTGTCCCTCTTGCGCTGGCCCCCACGCCGCCGCTGCGTGTCCGCGAGCAGGCGGGTCTCGGGGCAGAGGTAGAGGTGGACAGGGAGCGGGCAGACCTGCCGCTGAGGGAACTGGTCACCCAAAAGGCCCCCTCCCCAGTTAATTTGGCCATGTTGGAGCGTTGGCTCGCAACATACCCGAAGAGAGAAGACGCTGGTTACCTCCTCGAGGGTTTCCAGCGAGGGTTCCGCATTCCGTTCACAGGTGAGAGGTGCCCCCAAGATGCCCCCAACTTACTTTCCCTTAGGGGCAGGGAGGAGGTGGCCGCCCTGAGTATTGCTAAGGAGGTTAAGGCAGGTAGGGTCGCTGGCCCCTTTCAGGCTCCCCCCTTTCCCAACCTGAAGGTTTCCCCTTTGGGCCTAGTGCCCAAAAAGATGCCGGGTGAATTTCGTTTGATTCACCACCTGTCGTACCCGGCTGGCCATTCGGTCAATGATGCCATCCCTGATGACCTTTGTTCGGTCAGGTACACATCATTCGACCAGGCCCTGCGCATGGTGCGCTCTTGTGGCCCGGCTGCACTATTAGCAAAGTGTGACATTAAGTCTGCATTCCGACTGCTGCCGGTTCACCCGGGCGACTTCGAGTTGCTGGGTTTCAGATTCCGGGGCAAGTTTTATGTTGATAAAGCCATGCCTTTTGGCTGCTCCATCTCTTGCTCGGCATTTGAATGTTTTAGCACCTTCCTCCAGTGGGCCTTCGTTCGTAGGTCGGGGTCTCGGTCTGTAGCCCACTACCTCGATGATTTCTTGTTCGGGGGTGAACAGGGCTGGGACACGTGTACGCGTCTCCTAAACACATTTCAGACGCTAATGAAGGAACTTGGTGTCCCTTTAGCGCCCGAAAAGACCGAGGGCCCATCAACCAAGCTCACGTTCCTGGGTATTGAAATTGACACCGTTTTGCAGGCATCCAGGTTACCCATTGACAAGGTTTCCAGGATCACTGCACTGATTTTGGCCTTATTGGCCAAACGCAAGGTGTCGCTTCGGGAGCTCCAGGTACTGCATGGTCACCTTAACTTCGCCTGCAGGGTGGTCGCGCCTGGCAGAGCTTTTGCTCGACGCTTGTGCGACGCCATGGCTGGCCTATCCAGGCCCTATCATAGGGCCCGACTGAACAAGGGGACGAGGGAGGATATGCTAATTTGGCTTGAGTTCCTTAAGGAATTCAATGGGGTGTCATTCTGGAGATCTGACCTTCTGGTGTCCCCTCGCTTCCAGGTTCAGTCGGATGCATCAGGGTCCCTGGGTTATGGGATTTACTTTGAGGGGAGGTGGGCCTACGGCCGATGGCCTCCAGCTTGGAGGGGCACGGATCGTTTACGCGATCTTACGTTCCTCGAGTTCTTTCCCATACTGGGATCTTTGATGCTATGGGGCGCGGAGTGGGCCAATTCAGTTGTCCATTTCTGGTGTGACAACGCTGCGGTCGTGCACATTGTCAATTCACAGACGTCTAAATTTCGTCTTGCGCAGTCTATGCCTCAACATTCTATTCAGGGCCAGACATGTACCAGGTATTAATAATGAAATTGCTGATGCTTTGTCCCGCCTGCAGATCCCCTGGTTCCGCGCCTTGGCCCCGGATGCAGAGGAATTTCCCTCGCCACTCCCGGACGAGATATGGACGTTTGGCAAGGAGAGGTGAACCAGGCGATCGGCATGTCGCTGGCGCCCCGCACGCATAAGGCGTATAACCATGCATTCACTAAATTTCAGGCTTTCTGTGCGCAATTCCGCTTGCCTGAGATTTGGCCCATTCTAGTGGCACATGTCCTTCAATTCATGGTTTACCTACACAATCAGGGCCTAGCTCCCCGCACCATAGCATCCAGGCTGTCAGCACTGGCATTCAGGGCCAAGGTGGGGGGTTATGCTGACAGCACAACTGATTTCCGTATATGACACGTTTTGGAAGGGTGGGCACGGGAACGTGGACGTTGCCCGGACAGCCGCCACCCAATTTCCCTGAGGGTCCTTACCCACCTTGCTCGAGGCTGGCATGACCTGTGTTTTGACAGGTATGAGGCAGCTCTCTTTCATGCGGCTACCACGGTGGCCTTTTTTGGAGCGCTCTGCATCAGTGAGCTTGTGCTACTGTCTAAGGCGGATGCGACGCGTAGGGCACTGGAACTCGAAGATGTCTATGTGTACGATGAGTGGGCTCAGTTGAGGATACGCTCCTCAAAGGTTGATCAGCACGGTGTAGGCAGTGGTGTAAGACTGCTACGATGTTCCATTGCAGACATCTGTCCGGTTGGTGCCCTATGAGAGTTCCTTGCACTGCGTGGTACTCACCCTGGCCCGTTTTTCTGCCACCAAGATGGGTCTCCCCTTACTAAATTTCAATTTTGGAAGGTGACTGGTAAGGCACTGTCCATTGTTGGCCTCCCCGGGGCTCGTTACGGCACCCATTCTTTTAGAATAGGAGCTGCTTCTACCACAGCTGCATTCGGGTACTCTGGGGCTGAGATATGCCAGATGGGGAGGTGGGGATCACAGTGTTTCCAGTTGTACGTTCGCCCGCTTCAACTGTGAGTACCAGTTAAGTCACGGTCCTGTTTCCTTTTTTCCTTGACATACCCTGGGTGTCGGATCACACCGGTGGCAGTATGGCTGGTGGGCCACAGCTACGTGCATTGGGCAGCGCAGTACGCTGCGGCGACAGAGTGGGGACCCCAGCTGGGACTACGTGCGTCCGCATGTCTTAGGTGGTACGGTAAGCGCGGGATGTTATGGCGGGAACTGTTGCCATTCCTTTTTTCCATCAGGGATGCTGACCCGCCTGATGTCCTGGTGATACACCTTGGGGGCAATGATTTAGGCCAGGTCACTGGCCTGTCTCTGAAACATGCGATCTGCGGTGACCTGGCTTACTTGCATTATGTGTGGCCTGCCACAACCCTGATTTGGTCGGACATCATACCGCGTCACGCTTACAGAGGGGGCATTAGCCTCCAGGCCCTTGACCGTGCTCATCGCTCGGTGAACAGGGCAGTAGCCCGGTTCGTTATAGACAAGGGTTGGGGGCGCGTCATCCGACACCCCACCATTAGTCTACAAAACTGCGATCTTTATGCAGGGGATGGGGTCCATCTGTCGCCTAGAGGTATGGACCTCTTTTTGGAAGAATTGCAAGCAGGCCTGTTGACCGAGCTGACGGTCTGGGGGGGGGGGCGGTGAGTCTTTATTGAAGCCTCCCCGTGTGGCGGGTAGCACTGGTAAGGTAAACATTTATGACCCACAGGTATCCGGCAGGTTCGCAATTGACTGGCCAACACTAGATAGGCACAAGTTGGTTAACGTTGTCCGGTCAGCGACGAACCAGGCAATGGGGTGATGGCACGAGCTAGGCAGCATGCATCACCCCGTTATTTTACAGATACGCGTCAGAGGGTGGGGTCAGTAGTTAGTTTATTGACTACGGTCAACAATTTGTTTGTTGTAAACAAACAAATTGATACAAATGGTTACATTGTAGCCAATTGCCATTGGCAATTTTGGGAGGAACCTTACCAGTGTTATTGCGGCCTGCTTGCCTTAAGAATTATAATTGGTTGAGTACCAATCGAAATTTATAATTCGGACTAGGGCATGAATCAATAAATGTGGCCCAATGCCATCATCCACTTATACCGGTGTCTGAGTCCTTTTTTTTTGGGGGGGGGGTGCCTGCAAACAATTTTGGTTGTCAAAAGTTTGACCTTGGCTTGTGACTAGCTTAACAAATACAACTGCCAAACTGCATTTCAAGCTGACACTAAATTCCCCTCCTCTTCTCTCCAAATCTCCTTCAGTGTTTTTACCTTTTACGCACACAAGATACCGTATTTTATACTTCCATACATTTAAGGAACTCAAAAGTACTGAATCCATTTGTCTAAAGTGAGATAATTTACATTCAACTGACATGACATGTGTATAGAAATAACAGAGATAAATAATAGATAGTATGGTTGACACTTCAAGTTAAAAGAGTGAGATACCACCCAAATGGGAGGTATAGAAATGCAATAAATAAATAAAATAAAGCATACAATTTTAGGGTTGGTTTCTTCTATACCTCTGTGATTATGTTAGCGCTCTGTATATGCTTGTAGCATTCCTTGACACACACAGTTATCAGATAGCAGAGACTTGGCTCGGTAATACTATGAGTGAGAACAATCTAGGAATTGTTGTATATCATAATCTATACCTATAAAGTTTTCTGTTCTGTGGCAAAAAGCATATCTGTACTGTGATGCATTTTATCTACACTGGTCTTTGGACTGCCTCAATTTGTCTCCTCTTCAAAGACTGACAATTTACTTCCTGCCCACTTCCCTGTCTGTTTTGGTGGCTGCCATTCTATGGTGCACAAGGACATTTTTTTGGTCATAAAATAAAGTGCCATAATAAAATAGTGATGCATCCACCTGAAATGCCAGTTTATTTGCATTCCTTTTCTTGTTGTTCTGCCGTATCCGAATCTGAACATTGGCGATCCTCATGGTGATCAGCCATGAAGACTGCCCTGAGAATATAATACAGTGGCCTTTCATCTGCCTTCTGCATCACAGCATGACACCCATACCACTCATCCAGCTCTGCGAGCCACTTTCTGGTCCTGAGCACTTTTGGCACACAAAGTCCTCATCAGCCCCAAGCCAGTATTGATGAAGCTGTTGCTCTCCATCAAGATGGATTCAAGTGGGATTTAATTCACTTGGGGACCATCACCCTTCCCTGTGGACTTTGGCAACAAAGGCTGTTAGCCCTCAGGGTTGTCAGGTTAGTTAACCGCTGCCTGACACTCAGCATTGAGTCACTGGCAGTATGGTCAACTCTATTACCATAGCAGGATAACCTGGCCAGACAGACTTTGCATAGTAGCTAGAATTGCAGTGTATCACTTATGGAATGTCCAACCTGCAGGGGCTATGGTGGCTTAGTGGTTAGGATGCTGTGTTTGATATCCAGAAGGCTGGTATGTCAGCAGTTCAAGCTCTGAGTGATGTGTGACAAAGTGAGCACCCATCAACTGTCCCCGTTCCTGCCAACCTAGCAGATTGAAATCAAGAAATTGCAAGTAGATAAATAGGTACCACTATGGTGTACTTTTTCACCCAGAGGATTACTGGTCTATGGAACTCCCTGCCAGAAGAAGTGGTGACAGCTGTCAGTCTTCACAGCTTTAAGAAAGGATTAGACAAGTTCATGGAGGACAAGGGTATAAATGGCTATAATTATGGATTCCTAAGGACAACCTCGGGGTTGGAGAGATAGGCAGGATATCTCTCAATGCCATTTCCAGGGAATCCTAAGCAGGTGAAGGCATCTCCTTGGGAATACCCTGAAGGAAATGTTGAGCCACTGTGTGAGACAGAATGCTGGACTGGATGGGCTATGGCCTGTTCCAGCAAGGCTGTTCTTATGTTCTTATGTAACAGCATTCTGTGCACTCCTGCATCTAGTCACACCTGCCACATGACCATGGACACATTTGTATATGCAGATAATGCTGCCTTTGACAGTAAACAGAAATGACTGCCCCCCGCCCCATCATTGCTACTAAATGTTGTTATGCTTCAGACTGCCCCTCAAGCAAAGAACTATGATCAATCTTTAACTTTCATTTTTGCAATGTTCTCATCATAGATCAATCCCAAGAGTTAGATCAGTGGTTCCCAAAGAGGGGCACACACCCCATGAAGGACTTCAGTTCCCAGAAGCCTAAGTCAGTACACTGGCTGACCAGTGCTTTGGGGAATAGACTTAGGCTTCTGGGAATTGAAGTCCACAAACTAAAGTTTGGGAAACACTGAGTTAGATAGACCAAATATATTCCAGATCTCACTCAAGAAATACATACACAATACTTCTTACACATTTGATTTTCTGCTTTTTGAAAGTACATTTAAGGTTTCTCTTCTTCTTGAGACTGTCCTTGGACATCTGCAGACGTTCCTAGCAGCGTCAACTAATACGGTTGATCAACTAGTATGTTTGTTTTTTCCTGTTTTGTGCAATTCTTGTTTATATTTTCATAGTTGCTCTATGATTTCTTCTTTCTAAATACAGTACCTTATTTCACCAAGGAGCTCTACACAAGATACAACCATTGGCTCATTCCCAGAACCTATACCTCTACTTCTGAGAGCAGTCAGCAAGGTCTTGTGACAGAAAACTCTAAAGAATTGCTCCTACACATGCAAGTTAAATTCTCTTTCAGTGATACCATTTTCTTCAAGAATTTCCATAGTCAAAGCATGCAGTCGGTTGAGGCATCATGAAGGAAGTTCCTTGATCTGCTGATGTATCTCATACATTTTTCTTTTTGTTCAGAAACTGGAACAATATTGCCAAATGCTGTTTCTAGAATTGCAAAACATTCTCCGGCAGTGGCTTTCATCTCTGCTTTTACAGATACATGCAGGACAGATGGAAGACTTAGACGTTCCCATGCTATGTAACATATTGGGCAGCAAGAGATCTCCAACGTTTCCCGTCTTGGGCGAGTACTTCGGCACCCTTTCATGTAATTTTCAGGGTCTCTAAATCTACCATGAGAGACTTTACTGACTGAGTCTTTAAAAAATCTAAAGGTTTCCAACCTGGTCAAGAAAGTATTAGTTTTTGGAAATAGGGATTGGCATATTAATTTCAAAATTGAAAACTGAGAATTATGGAATAGAAGAAAAGGTCCCGAGGGTGAAGGGTGCACACATCAATGATCAATGTAGTTATTGATTAATTTTTTATCACAAACAATGATGAAAATAATATAGAGTTTGTATTAAGCAAATATAGTGTATTTTATATGCTTCTTATGTTTATTATCTTTTTGTATATGTGTAATGTTTTTGTTTTCTAAATGATATATATATTTTAAAAAAATCTAAATTTGCCAATGAAAGTTCACCATATATTTCAAGGGTGTCCTCGTTGTCATTTGGCATTAGGAGGGGTCCAACTAATTGCCACCTTAGGGATTCTCTTTTCCTCCATACAAAAAATATAGCTTGCCATTCTTGAGTCTTCTTCGTGCAGCAATGTTATGTAATTTGCACGAGCCACTTCTTTGAAGCACCTCCTCATTGACTAATACGGTCACAATATTGAATCTTTTAAATTCGGCGGAAACACCTTTGCTGGAAAATGTCAAGTCTCTTATTGATACTTGCTGATGCCTTCCAAGTCGAACAAATGGAATTTAATTTTCAGTGATATAGATAGTGGGGAGCAGATCTTATTCATTCTCCAGAAGACAGCTGTTGCTTTTCCAAGATGGCATTTGCCGTCCACCTCTTTATTGCCATTTTGAGCAATCACGCTGCCCAAGTAAGTAAACCACTCTACTTTCTCTAGCTGCTATGACCTAAGCATGATTTAAAGAAAGCCAACAGTAACAAAACGTTTTTTTATAAAATATAAAAAAATTTTTTTATAAGACATAAATTTTTTTATAAAACAGCAAAAAAGGAGCAAAACTATTTCTTTTGAAATGTAGAGCTCTAAGGGTACCATGAACTTTCTCTAGAAGCAAAAAGTGACTAAATTGAGCTTTATGTTCTCTGGACTGACAGAGAAAGACAACAAACTAGGGCGAAATTAAAGTCATTAGGAAAAGAGGAAGACCAAGCATGAAATTGATTGACTTAAGAAAGGAAGCCACAGACTGTAGTTTGCAAGAACTGAGCAGCTCTAAGAAAGACAGTATTGTACCTACTTTTTGGAGAGCATCAGTTCATTGGTTGCCATGTTAGACCACACTCCCCAAGTAAATTAACCTCTCCACTGCACTTCCTCTAGCTCCGTGATGGTGAACCTTGGCACTCCAGATGTTCTTGGTCTTCAATTCCCAGAAGCCCAAGCACCCTGTGAATCCACACGAATAGGTTTACTGCGATTCATCCGACCTATACCTGTCAAGTATCCCGGATTGGTCGGGAAATCCTGTATTTTGGCATGTGTTCCTCCCTTTTCCCAGCGCCATTCCGTATTTAGAATGGTGGGGAAAGGGGTTACTGCGCATGCACAGAACCCATCTGCGCATGCGCAAAGGGTTTTTTTCTGTGCATGCGCACCCGGGCCGGAGCAGTTCCCGTATTTTTACGAGGGCAGCGCGGGCCGGATGAATCCCAGTAAACCCATTCGTGTGGATTCACAGGGTGCTTGGGCTTCTGGGAATTAAAGTCCAAGAACATCTAGAGTGCCAAGGTTCGCCATCACAGACTCTAGCTGCTGTAACCCCAGTAGATTTCCCTGTATCCTCAGGGTGGGCAAACTGCTAACTCAGAGTGGACGATGCCCACCCTGGCTACCCCCTGGCTATGGTCCTGACATTGTTGCCCACCCTGGAAAAAATATTCGCCCACCCACACCTCGAATCCTGCCTTCTGTGGGGAAGAGGGAATGCTGTTGAGGTGGCCCCGTGTCACCTCACCTCGCCGTTTTTAATTCTATTTTGTTTTTAGATGTGTCCATCTTAGCGTTGTGTGTTTTTAGATGTCGTGTGTGTGTGTGTGTGTGTAAAGTGTGTGTGAGAAAGCGGGAGGGAAAACCTTGTGAAGGGAGTGGCTGTGGGCTTTGGTGTTGTGGTTGCAGTGCGGGCGTATCTCTCGCTGTGGCTGCTGACAAGAAAAAGTCTTGGGTTGGGGAAGAGGCAGAGTGCCTCTGAGTATACCTTCGCTTTCCCGGCCAGGAGTCTTGCCCCGCCCCGCCCCCCCTCGAGAAATAACCTTGTGGCTTCTTCTTCGAGGCAGTCGCCTTCCAAGGAACAGCTGGTGTGGTTGGGAAAATAAAATCCTGTTCTTGTGGCCCGAGTTTCCTCGTTTGCAGGCACACACTTGTCTTGCTGCAGAATAATACAGGTGAGCTATGCTGCTGCTTGGGGCGCCCTGCGATCTGCTGCGGAGCAGGCAGAAATGCTACAGGTTAAGCTCTGCGGAGGAGGGACTGCAGTCAGTGGCTTAGTGGTTAAGACGCTGAACCCGACGACTGGAAGGTTGGCAGGCGGCACTTCGATTCCCGAGTACTGCAGGACGGAATAAGCTCCCGCCTCTGTCCCAGCTCCTGCCAACCTAGCAGTTCGAAAGCAAGAAATTGCAAGTAGATAAATAGGGGCCACTTCGGTGGGAACGGTAACAGCGTTCCATGCGCTCCGGTGTCTAGTCGTGCCTGCCACATGACCACGGAAACGTTTGCAGAAGCAGACAGCGCTGTCTCTTCGAGGCTTTGAAACAGATGAGCACTGCACCCTAGAGTCGGATACGACTGGCTTTCGAGCAAGGGAAACCTTTACCTTTTACCTGTCGGGAGGGATTTGAGATTGGGTCACCTCGGGCAGCAAAATGGAGCCGACGGCAATAATTAGGGGAAGAGATTATTATTATTATTATTATTATTATTATTATTATTATTATTATTATTATTATTATTATTATTATTATTATTATTATTATTATTATTATTATTATTATAGTACTTGGTAAATTTTGAAATGATTTTTTTTATTTAAAAAAAGTTCGAATTCCATCAATTCAAATATTATTTGGCTGTGAAGGCTTTGTGGCTCAGATTGGAAATGAAAGGCTTGCCCAGTTGAATTTTCTTTTAACATGAAACTATGAACAGGAAGTGGCACTTTTGTATGGGGATGATTTTGAAATTCATGGTTCGTTCAGCTGCTTAGAACCACCATTTCTCTTCTTTCTTGCAATTGTTTTTCTCCGTTGGGGGAAACTACTACGCATGGTCGGTCTGTCAAGCCTGAAACTTTGCAGGGCAAGTTCACAGGATGCTCTCTTGACATGGATCTGAACAGTGCGATTTCCCCCAGGACCTAGATTTGTATACAAACTACACCAGATCATGGTCCAAACCAGCAGGTGTCCCAATAGTTCAGGTCTTGCTTGATCTATGGCTTGCTTAAGCTGGCTTCCTGTTGGAAAGGGTTAGAATTCATATGGGGAAATGTTCCTTTGTACATAAAAAAAACTTCTCTATATGTGTGTACATTTGCCTGTCTGCCTGACTTTGTGCAGGTTTACACCACAGTCCACTGACACCCAGTTTGCTCCTGGCTATGCCCACTGCTGAGAAATTTGTTTCCTTCGCTAAAATGGTGCACAAGTTTAATTTTTATGGAGAAGCCCTCACTCGCGCAAACCCTCATTAGCAAACCCTGGTGGAAACTTAATTATGTTACCAATATGATCCAGGCTCCTTTATCACACCCCAAAGAACTGTTTTGGTGTCAGAGGACCCCACCCTTTCTCTACCCAATATTGTTGTTGCAAGATTTTTTTCCCTACCTAATTTCAGATGCACACTTAACTCTTTCCCCCTCGAGAGTGAACATGTAGTTCTCACCACTTCACTTTGCAACTGGCTGCACAAATTTCACTTTCACTTGAGGTATTCTGCTTTTCACTTGAGCCACTGCTAAGACGCTGACTGGGAGGTGGAAGGTCTGCAGTTCAATTCCCGAGTACTGCAGGACAGAATGAGCTCCCGTCTTTGTCGCAGCTCCTGCCAACCTAGCAGTTCGAAAGCAAGAAATTGCAAGTAGATAAATAGGGACCACTTTGGTGGGAAGGTAACAGCATTCGGTGCACTCTGGTGTCTAGTTATGCCTGCTACATTACCACAGAAACGTCTGCAGAACCAGACAGAGCTGGCTCTTCGGCTTTGAAACAGAGATGAGCACTGAATCCTAGAGTCAGATACGTCTGGCTTTCGAGCAAGGGAAACCTTTACCTTTACCTTTATTCTGCTTTGCACCTTTCACGTCCCTGTAGTTTATATTTATATTTGGGTACAATTGCTTTTTTTAAAAAAATGTAATAGTGTACAAAGAAAATAGAAAAAGAAAGAGAAAATGCAAATATAAAAAGTAAAATGTATAATTAAAAACATAATCTAAAAACACCTAATATTTCATCAAATACATTTTCTTTTATCAATCTTTTTTGTTTTAACATAACATGTCAATTTGCCATTTATTGCTAAATCACAAACCCTGCATTGTTTATTTAGTTGAAATTGCTAAATTAATCTTTCAAGTTTTTGTTATCAGCAATCATACTGCAGTAATGAAATTGGTAACTACTTTTCCCCCAATTCTATTGAACAGCAAGAACAGTTGATACTCCCACCACAAATAATTGAACAATTAGAATCTAGGTTATTCAGTTTTACTGGGATCAAGTACCATCATACCAATTTATACGAGTTTTCCTTTAGTCTTACAGGCATAGTCCTTAAAATTCTTTTATTCCATAATTTCCTCCTTACCTTGGAATTTACGGTAATTACCTTCCATATTATATCAAGAATTTCTTCATGATTCTCACCCTCTATTAGCACCCTATATATTTTACTTATCATAACCTTCAATATCTTTCCCCATCTTTCGTTTCGATTTGAACAATAATTATCTCAAACATTGTGAATTTCCTACATACTCAATTTCTTTTCACTCATTCTTTGACCATTGATTCAGTTGAATCAAATTAATTCACAGTTGACCTCTCTTCTTCTAACATTACTCTAATCTTTCTCTTCGGTATTCATTTTTATAGCTATTTTTTAAAAATTTAATCACTTGTTTCCTTTTTAGTTTTATTTTCAAATTCATGTTTAAATTTTCTGGAATTCCTTCTAGCTCCACTATCTGAGTTAAACTAATAAAGTAACTATTTTTTTAAATATCTTGTAAAGTTTCTAAAAAAGAGATTTTCTATTCCTTCTGTTTCCTTCAAAATACCCCAAAATAACATTCTCTATTCTTCCTTCAATCTCCAGTGTTTCTATATTTACTCATATTAAATTATCCAGAGAGGATACAATATCTGGTAAATGTCTCAATTATTAGCTATACAGTAAAACCCCTACTTGCGAAAAAAAAAGTCAATTCCGTTGGCTTTTGCTTAAATCGGTTTTTATGTAACTCGAAGCAAACCCATAGGAAAAATTATTTTTACGTAACTCGAAGCAAACCGATAGGAAAAATGAAATGTTAATGTAAATCAAAACAAACCCATAGGGAAATGAATTTTTGCGTAACTCGAAGCAAACCCATAAGAAAAATAATCTTTATGTAACTTGAAGCAAACCCATAGGAAATTGTGTAAATCGGGACATGATTTTGGCACAAAATCATTATGTGCATCTAATTTTATGTAACTCGAGGCATACAGGTATGTAAGTCGGGGTTTTACTGTACAATAATACATAATATTAGGTAGCCTAACCCTACCTTCTTTTTGAGATTTATACCACAATATTTTTATTTGCCTTCACTTTTTTATCACCATTATGAAACGTATTTATCAAATTCTGCCAGGATGTCTTGTTGCCATGTTGGCTGAGTTCTGGAAGTTGTGGTCAAAAAGGGAGCTTTCCAAGCACATGGGTGAAAATATCAGCTGTGTCACTGAGCACGTAGTTTGCATTAACTAAACTGAAATAAAACTGTTTGATCTTTTGTAGGTGCCTTGAGTATACATACTTAGAACTATGTAATGCTATATTTAGCCATTTTATCATTTGTTTTCAAGGAGATAACCTTGTTAATCTGTTTCAGCATGTATAGCAACAACCAAACGAAAATGAAAACTATAAATAATGTATCAGAGAGTAAACAAAACAACAAAAAAGATGAAAAATGTTGTGACACCTTAAAGAATAACTCCTGTATTTAAATGTGAGCTTTCATGGACCAAATCCACTTCATCATTGCTGTTTTGTTTTGTTTACTCTGATATGCTTGCACAGACAAAACACGGCTACCACTTCAAACATTGGAAATATTGTGGCACGTATAGACTACCGGTAGCAGATATTATCTCAGTGTGGTATTTCATGAGTTATAATACATTTTTTTCAGACCCATGTGGTGAAATATACATTATTTTTAGCCATAGGTGCCTGAGAAAGTGGATTGTAAATGAAAACTCACGCGGAAATCTGTTAGTCTTTTTTTTAAAAATTTTTATTAAGTTTTATACATATAAAATACAAAACACAATACAAAAGTATACAACATAATACTTAAGAAAAAGAAAAAAATAATTATTGAAATACACAGTAAAAAAAAGAAAAACAACAACTAAAAGAAAAAAAAGATGTATACACCTACCGAGTTCCAAAAAAAACATCATTGTAAATAAAAACTCTTGACTTGTTACTTAAAATTTATTCTCTAACCTTAACTACCCTCTCTAAATCTCATTTTCCAATAAGTCAAATAGTACCATTATGGGTAGGAATACAATAATATAAATGTAAATAATAAATCACCCTGTGTTTATTTACATTGCCCTGGAGAGCTCAGAGTGTCTCAGAATTATTAATTCCAAAATCCACTTTGAACAGGTACAGGTCTATTTCTTTCATCCCCCATAAGGGAGTGATCCACAAAAGGTTTCCAAATATTCCAAAATCTGTTTTCTTTCAAATTATCCATTTTTTCTTTATCTCCCAAGTCAATTTATCGTTCAAGGCTAAATTCCACATTTCTTTATACCACTCTTCAGTTTGTATGTTTACATCATTTTTCCAATGTCTAGCAATACATTGTCTAGCCGTTGTAATCATTATTTCTAATAACTCTTTCTTATCCTTATTTAAATTAATGCCTTCCACATTTGTTAACAGAATGATACCTGATCCCAGTTTTACCATCTTGCCCAAAATTTTTCCAAATTCTTTTTCAATTCTATTCCAAAAATCTTTAACCACTTTACAACTCCACCACATGTGTTCATACGTTCCAATAGTATCCTTGCATCTCCAACACATTTTATTGTTTTTATTGTCCATTTGGTGTAACCTCACTGGGGTCAGATACCATCTCCACAACATTTTAAAATTATGTTCCTTTATTCTAACCGACATAGTTCTCATAATCCTCTTTTTCCATTTATTTCTCCATATTTCCTTTCCCATCTTTATATTCAATTCTTGTTCCCACCTTAATTTCAAATCCTCTTGTGGATCACCATCTCTATTTTGTATTGTATACAATTTACTAACTAATCCCTTAATATTTTTATCCCCCTTTCTGACTTTTAGAATCAGCTCTTCAAATTCCATCTTTTCTCTTTCCAAATCATATTCACTCATATATTTCCTGTTCCATTTAATTATCCTCAATCGCTGAAACCAATTAATTTTTAATTGCTCGAACAATTTTTCCTACTAGCCTCATCTCTACATATCTGAAACCAGTCCTTCAACAGGACAACCTCATTCTTCATCAGTACCTCCTTTGTCTCCTCATTTATATTAAGTGGAAAACTCGCCATATCTAATATTTCCAATATGGGTGAAGCATTCGGAACCAAATCCTTCTTTACCCTCTTCCATACATTCATTAATCCTTTCATCATAGTATTTTTATTCACTACCTTTCCCAATTTGCAGCCTAAAAAGACCATTTTACCCATATGTTTGTAGTCCCTCATCTCTATTTCCTCTCATATTACCTTTTCCCTTACCAAGATCTTCACAACATTCTTGATTTGAAATGCCAGATAGTATGCCATCAAATTCGGCATTCCCAACCCTCCTTCTTTCTGTGGTAAATACCATAACTTTTTTGTTAACCTGGATTTCTTTCCACCATTACAAAAGTTATTAAACAGTTTTTGGAACTCCTTAATTTCCTTATCCTTCAACTGAATTGCTAACGCATCAAATAAAAAATTTATTCTAGGTAATAACATCATTTTAGCAAGTGCAATTCTCCTGAACCATGACAGTTTCAACTTCTGAAAGCTTTGTATCCTATTCTTAATTTCAGTTTTCAAACTGTCATAGTTCAGTCTTTTAAGCTCTTCCAATTTATTTGATATAATTATTCCCAAATATTTCAGCTTATTCTTGATCTGAATATTAACTATATCCTTTATCTTCTTCTGATCTTTTTCATCCATATTGCAAAGCATCATTTCCGATTTATCCCAATTTATTTTCAACCCAGTAATATCCTCAAAATCCTTTAGTTGTTGCCGAATTCTATACATTACCTTCTCTGGTTGTTTACAATTATCAGAGTGTCATCGGCATACATACTTATCTTATTTCCCATAATCCCCTCTATTTTCCTTCCTCTCATATAGCTTTTGCTAATAACTCCATTGCCATGATAAAAAGTATTGGAGATAAGGGGCAGCCCTGTCTCGTACCTGCCTCCAACTACCTCATCTGTAACCTCATCGTTTACTCTGACAGTGGCTATTCCTTGCTGATATAATTGACCAATTACCCTTCTGAATTTGACACCAAATCCATAACTTTTTATTATTTCCTTAATTGAAATCCATTGTTGTAGGAGTCCGATCCATGTAAAGATAATCAGCCTCATTTAACGGTGCAGTTTATAGCCCCAGATAAACACAGGAAGAGTTTAAAAAGGTCTGACGAAGTCCAGCTCCATTAGGCAAGTAAGAAACAGAGATAGAGAGAAAGTAGAGAGCAAAGCATACACACACGACTGCTTTTCTTGGCTGAACAAAGGAAACATAATGGCGTCTCTTTATTCAAACAGAGTATATCAGAAACAAAACTTAAGGCACAGAGCCAATCAGAATGTCCGAACCCAAATAAGGAGAAAGGAGAAATCTTCTCACTATTCTACGCATGCCCAAAATCCAGCGTTGTCTCTCATGCAGACAAAGAGGCCTTTGTTTACAAAATGTGAAGGCGACAGGAGACAGAAACCAGATACATTCCTACATGTCCTCCTTTTTCATTTAAATTTGAGAGAGGGACGGCTAATCATACCCCTGCATGTCATCATACTCCATAACTACTCCTCCATATACATCATCACTGTCCTCCTGGACATCGTACCCCTCCTGATTCCTGGTACCTTGTTCCGGAGGATCATACCTCATTGAGTACAATTGCCGTCGTGCAAAACCCGATGTCTCCCTTCTACGCAGTGGAAATGTGTTACACATAGAAATAAGATTAGGAATACAATTAATGCAAAAACACAAAGATATAAGGCAGATAATAATAATGATGACCCCATAAAAGAAAACTTGTCTAAGGACAGACAAATCAGGCAACCAAGAAGTCATCCAATCAAATAGATTAACATCCATGCGTACATTGTTAGTAATGCTCTCCTGTAAATTCTGAAGTTCTTTCTCAATAGTATTATTCAGATCCTGGAATTTTACCCGACATCCCTGGTTCCCGACCAGCCTACAAAATCCTCCGGATTTTGCTAACAGGTAATCTATGGCCAGTCTGTCCTGCATTTGGTCTTGATGAAGCTCAGTGATTTCCATTTGAAGATCCCGTATGACCCTCCCTGTGGCATTGATTGATTTCTCCAGCCTACAGGTGAGTCCTAAAATGGACCTTCTGTTCTCCTGGGAAATGACACCTGGGCATGATCCCAATGCGAGTGCTCCAGTGATAACACTCCCTATAGCTCTTCCCCAGGAGCTACCATCAGAAAGCTGAACATCGATTATCACTTCATCATTGCAACCAGAACCCATCAGGCCGGCAGCAGCTCTCCGGCACCGTGCATCTGCCTGAAGCGGCATTTGCACTTGTACGGGTAAGGTAAAATAACCCAATGCTGCACATTGATATTGTCCTGGATGGAAATTCGTGGCAACTCCATTAAAAAAGAACCACATGTTGGGATCCTTAATTTGCCATCCATTGCAAATTGAACCACTATCTATACCAGAATAATCAGGAGTAAACATAGGAAACACATCATATATATCTTCAATAGTAGTGTTAGACAAGGTATAATTAAGCTTATAAGAACTGTTATAACTACCCCATAACCAAAAATAATCGTCACATCCTGTATAATTGCCTACATTCCGCAGAACCCTTTTTGCTTGAGTCCAGTGCTTCCATTTACTATTCCAGACTCCAGAACTATGACAGCAGAAACAAAGTCCTTTAGTGTATTTCTTGAATGTAATGCTTCGCCAGCGGGTGTTGTTAAATTGTTCTGGGGGATTAGAGAAGAGTGTAGACCTATCAAGATGTTGCAAGTGTCCAATAACCAACTCAGGCGTGTTGAACAATGCCGGAAGAAAGGCCATTTGAGACACTGCCAGTGGATGCTCATAGTATAACGTTGCATTCTTACCATGAACTTCAAACATATAGTTAGCATGACGAAGCCAAAAGTTGGGGTTGCCCCCATGAGTCATTGTTTTTACAGCTGGAAGCACAGTAAGAAAGAAAAGAACAAATGTCAGCAACTTTAGTCTACTGGTGAACCACCGTCCTGGAGCTGAGTAACCTTCTTCTCTCTCCATGGGCGGATCGCTCGGGCAGGAATCCACACAGGTCCTGAGGTCATAGAAACCGCTGCGTATCCTCGTCCCCAGGTGATTAGAGGCACAGGACCTTTCCACTCAGGATCCGGTTGCTGCCGATAAACGACCAATGGCTTAGGAAGACACTCCTCGGTCCTGAAATGCAATTCGACTGGAGAGTGTGACCTGTTATGGGGAGCAAGAAGAAAATTAAGAGTATACAGTACTTTAGCAACAGCTGTAGGTATTTCAGCCACAGGAACCCCTCTATCTCCCACTTGCTTGTGTAACAAATTTTTGAATGTCAGGTGGGCTCTTTCAACAATCGCCTGTCCAGTCGAGTTATAGGGTATTCCATGGGTTAGCTTAATGTCCCACTGACGGCAAAAGTCCTGAAAAGCAGAAGAAACATATGATGGCCCATTGTCTGTCTTAAGGCTTTTAGGTTTACCCATTACCGCAAACGAACGAATGCAATGTTGTATAACATGTCTGGATGTTTCCCCCCGTAAGGGTGTAGCCCATATAAATCCAGAGAAGGTATCAACAGTCACATGTAACTTAGAAAGCGGAGCCAAAGCAGGTACTTGCATGACATCCATCTGCCATAGCTGATTGGCTTCTGTTCCTCGAGGATTAACAGCATCAAATGGCAGGAATATAGGAGACTTCGTATAGGAAGCACAGGATGACACAATGTCTCTAGCCTGTGACATAGGAATGGAAAATCGTTTATGCAAAACCTTAGCAGATTGATGAAACATTGCATGACTGTCAATGGGGTTGTCAAAGAGAGAAAAAACCTCAGCAGAGTCCCGGAGAGCAGAATCTGCTCGTGCATTGCCCTCCGTCAAATAACCTGGGATCCTTGTGTGAGAGCGTATGTGGGCAATGAAGAATGGGACCGTACGGTTGGAAAGAAAACCTTGAAGCTGTTGGAATAAAGCAAAAAGATCCCTATCCATCGATGGAGACAAATAAGCTTGAGCTAAAGTAAAAACAAGGCGGTAAACATATTGAGTATCCACAATCAGGTTAAAAGGCACATCAGAAAACGTAGAGAAAGCAAGTATGACCGCTGCCAGTTCCGACCGCTGGGCCGATGCTTGAGGTCCTGTAAAAACAACCTCCCATTCCCCAGTAGGACCCTGCCATGTAAGTACTCCACGGGAGGGGGAGCCATCCGAGAAAAGAGTAACGGCATGCAAGATAGGTTGCATGCAAAGCGGGGATGACAGGGAGTAAGAAGTGAGATTCAGCAAGGTAAACCGCTTATCCTTGGGGGGGTTAAATTTAACTTGTCCCACAAAGTCCGCCATGGCCACCTGAAATGCCTCAGAATGCTGTAGCAAGGCGGTTAGCTGATCCTGCGAAAAAGGAAAACAAACAAAGTCAACGTCATAGCCAGTCAAATGCTTTGCCCTAGTACGGCATTTAAGGAAAAGATCAGCAATCGCATCAGGCAGGCGATAACAGTTTTTCGAGGGAGTGTGCGCCAAGTGTAGCCATTCCACGATGGCCACCTTCTGAGCGTTGACAGGCGTGAACAAAACAGCAGTGGGCAGCCTCGGTGTGGGAAGAAGAGCGCATGCCAGCGCAATGGTGCCTGAGGGCACCCGATCCACAGCGATGGTATGCAGCTTTTCGTTGAGGCGTTGAAGAGCTGTACGCATCTCCGTTGTGCAGGGAATGATGTCCGCTGGAGAAGTGTGTCCAGAAAGAGCAGCAAAGAGTGGTGACAGTTCCTCAGTGCTCAGAGCCAAGAAGGGACGAGCCCAATTTATGTTCCCTAGCAATTGTTGCAATTGTACAAGAGTGAACTGCTCTGGAATAGCTATTGTTGGCAATAGCGGAGTTGAAGCGGTAGCTTAGAGCCTATGTCCCAGATATTGGAATAGATACATCCGCTGCACTTTTTCAGGAGCTATGATCAAGTCCGCTTGTTGCAAAATGTCTGCTAGGTCCTGCAGGTGTTTCTCCGTGACTTGTGGACCATGCAATAAAATGTCATCGGTGTAATAATAGACTTTAACCTCTGGATGACGTTGCCTGAAAGGTTCCAAAGCCATGTTCACAAAATGTTGGCATAGAGTCGGTGAGTTGGCCATACCCATAGGCAAGACACACCATTCAAACCGTTGAGTAGGATGTTCATTATTGTATACTGGCAATGTAAATGCAAATTTTTCTCTGTCTTGTGGCGCTAGCAAGATTGTATAAAAACAGTCCTTCAAATCTATGACCATGAGTTGATGATCTTCAGGGACCATGTTCGGATTAGGAAGTCCAGATTGTAGAGGTCCCATTGGCAAGATGTGCTCATTAACTTTTCTCAAATCATGCAACAATCTCCATTTTCCAGACTTCTTTTTCACCACAAAAATTGGAGAGTTCCAAGGACTAGTGGTTGTTTGAATATGTCCCAGATTTAATTGCTCCTGTACAAGGGCCTCCGCCGCCTGGAGCTTTTCTCTTGAGAGCGGCCATTGATCCGTCCACACTGGCGGGGTGTTTTTCCATTGTAGTGGAAGTGCATGCAACGGCGCTGCAGGGGAGGCCCGTATCAAAAATTTGTCTGCAAGGTACACCCTGTTTTAGCCATGAGATCCCGGACCCACAGAGTAATAGGAATATCCATAATCAGGGGGTGAAGAGAAACTTTTGTTCCCCCTGAGGTCTCAAAGACGATTGGATGAACACTCTGTTGTGCTGGCTCGTACCCGCCCACCCCAAAAACTTCCCTACAGGGGCGGACGGCCCATCCAGATGGCCAATCTTTTTTTGCCACCACTGAAATATCGGCTCCCGTATCGATTAGTCCAGACACTGTACGTCCACCCATAATCAGCGAGCGGGTCGGTCTATCCTCGGTGATTTGTATCACCGCCATAGCCGCTGTTACAGTCCCCTCCTGGGATGGAGTTGCAGTGGTCCCTAGTGGGAGCAGATGAAGGCGTCCTACAGGTTGTCCCTTAGGCAGGGTGAGATGTTGCGTGGCTGATGCAGGGATGACAATTTCTTGGTGACCCAATGTAACTGACCCTGCTGCAATGTGTACAGAAGCGGGTAAGGCGTCTGGGCAAGGAAGAACAATGCCCATCATGCCCTGGGGAATAACATCATCAACCAGTGTGGGAAGAGCCTCTACACACCCTGGCATAGTAAAGGTACAGTCCTTGGATAACCTCAATAAAAGCCCTTTTTTCTATATCGTGAAATCATTTCTTGGGCAAGTTCCATATCTTCTTCCATCTCTTCCAAAACCTCCGCTATTGCTTCCTCCCTGACCTCTGGTAGCCCTATTATTTTGCCTGGGCCCGAGCCTGGCCCGCACTCCCATTTCCCTGCTGCTGTGGAGAAAAGTCAGAGTCTTTGTGCTGAGCAGCTGAGGGGTTGGCATTAGGATTTGAGTGGCACTGATTGGCCCAATGGTACCCTTTCTGACAAATGGGACATTTCCTTGAAGGGCGTGCTGCCGGCTTTTGAGAGGAGCGACATTGTGCTTTAAAATGCCCTTCTTTTCCACAGCCAAAACAACGTTTGTTTTGAGCCTGAGTTGTGGGCAACTGAACTGCAGCTGCCAGAAGTTGAGCCTTGTAACTGTGAGTCCCCACATTTTGACAAACTTTCATCATGTCTGCTATCGATGTGCCTGGCCGAGCATAAACAGCTGTCAGAGCACCCTTACAATCCTCATTGGCATTTTCAAAAGCCAGTTGTTTCATGAGCATTTCCCGTGCTGGGACATTTTCCACCTGGCTGCTGAGGGCAGTCATGAGTGTGTTAATGAACTCAGTGTAATCCTCTTTAGGGCCCTGCCTTATTGCTGCAAACCCAGCAACTGAGCTATCTCCTTTGGAAGGAATCTTACTCCAGGCACGCATGACTATCTGTGCAATATCTCCCAACTGGGCATCAGTGAGTGCCAACTGCTGTGTGGGGTTGGCAAAATTTCCCTCCCCACATAACATATCCATCGTGAGTGCAGGGCGTGTGCGATTTACCACCCAAGCCACATCCCTCCACTCTTGCAAGCAGAGCATGGCTTCTGCAGGGGGCAGGAGTGCTTTAATCATCTGTTTCCAATCAACTGGTAGCAATTTTTGAGAAGCAATGGCTTCCAACAGAGCTTTTGTAAAAGGTGCATTAGCCCCATAGTCACGTATGCTGACTTTCAGTTCCTTCAGATATTTGTAATGGAGGGTTTCATATCTATCTGGGATTGCTGGTGCATTGCCAACAGCCGGAGCCCCCCTGATTACTGGGTATATCTCAGTAGATTCCACATCCAGCACAGCTGCAGTTAAAGCAGCAGAGAACAGGTCTTTTGTAGGGCTAAAAGTGCTTGATTGCTGCAAGGCAGGATATAATGTCCCATCTCCTTTTCCACCCCCATCCCCATCAGGGGGCTCATGCTGTTGTTTCTCATATGATGGAGGGGCCGTTGCCAGAGTCCCTCCCTTGGCTGGGGGCAAAAGCTGTGGAAGGGGAACATCAAGCCTCTGGGAGAACAACATATTTCTTGGAGTAAGTCTTTGAAGACAGTTTCTGACTTCACTCCACATAAATTGCACTGGAACAGAAATTCCTTCATGCTTTTGGAATTCATTACCAATTTTTTTCCAATGTGTTAAGTCCAAACAATCATCATATTTAACCCAAGGACAGGTTTTTCCTACAACTTGGACAAGCTTTTGTATTTCCTTCTTATCAGCTCGTCTCCCATTCATATGCAAAAGATCTGAGATATCTTTACAAAGCTCCTGCTCTTGCGAAGCCAACACACACCCCATGATAATTTTTTTCCACTCACCCTGTTGTAATTCTCAATCGCTTGATTGGACCTTTCCTCTGGTCATGGGTGAATAAAGACCTTTTTCTCTGGTCGTGAGTGAGTGAGACCTTGTCCCGGTCGCTAATTATGAGGTGTTAATTGCTGAAGCAGAATTCAAAGAAGGCTCTCTCATTGTAGTTCAAAGCCTCCCACGGAGCGCCACTTGTAGGAGTCCGATCCATTTAAAGATAATCAGCCTCATTTAACGGTGCAGTTTATAGCCCCAGATAAACACAGGAAGAGTTTAAAAAGGTCTGGCGAAGTCCAGCTCCATTAGGCAAGTAAGAAACAGAGATAGAGAGAAAGTAGAGAGCAAAGTATACACACACGACTGCTTTTCTTGGCTGAACAAAGGAAACATAATGGCGTCTCTTTATTCAAACAGAGTATATCAGAAACAAAACTTAAGGCACAGAGCCAATCAGAATGTCCGAACCCAAATAAGGAGAAAGAAGGAGAAATCTTCTCACTATTCTACGCATGCCCAAAATCCAGCGTTGTCTCTCATGCAGACAAAGAGGCCTTTGTTTACAAAATGTGAAGGCGACAGGAGACAGAAACCAGATACATTCCTACACATTGTAGAGAGTCAAATGCCTTAAATATATCCAAAGATATTAATCCCACTTTTTCTTTTGTCTGACTCACCGTATCAACTAAATCTACTACTCTTCTGGTCAAGTCTGCCATATGTCTTCCTTTCAAAAATTCCCCACTTGATCAGCATTTATGTATTCCCCATAAAATTATTCAACTGATTAGCAAGTATTGCTGTGAAGATCTTAGCATCTTGATTTATCAATGAGATGGGTCTATAGGATTCTACTTTCTCTAAATTCTTTCCAGGTTTTGGCAAAAGTACAATTACGGTCCTATACCATGAAGTCGGAATTTGCCCCCCCCCCATCTAATATGTAGTTATATAGTTTTGTCGACTTTGGTACCACAATATTTCCAAATTCCTTATAAAAATCCGCTGGCAACCCATCTTCTCCAGGGGCTTTTCCCAGCTTCAATCTAGCAATTATCTCTTTTACCTCTTTCTCTGTCATTAATTCTTCCATTCTATCCCTATGCTCCTGTTTTATTCCATTAGTTATTTGCATTTCTAATTGCTTTTTAAGTTTCTCCTCATCTATATCTTTTCTTGCATAAAGAGCTTGATAAAAATCCTTCACAATTTTACATTTATCCTTTATTTTATTACATCTTATCCCTTGTTCATGAATCAAAACTCCAATTTCCCTCTTTTCCCTTTTATCCTTTGCTGCTTTTGCTAATAATTTTGAATTTTTATTACTAAATTCAAAGTATTCCTTTTTTAAATAAACCAAATCTCTTTCCACCTTTTCTATTTCTTTACCTACCAGTTCAGTCTTTAATCTTAATAAATTAGCGAAAACTTTTTTATTCTTTGTTTTTGAATGCTCCTCCTGTAACAACTTTATCTCCTTTTCAAGCTTGTCCTGTGTTAACATGTAATTTTTATATCTATTACTTGCCATCTTTATACATTCCCCTCTAAAAATCGACTTCATGGTATCCCAGACCATATTGTATTCTACCTCACCGTTGTCATTCCATTGCCAATTTTCACTCCAACTCTTCATAATTTGTTCTTTACACTTCTGGTCTCTAAAAAGGTTAGCATCGTATTTCCAAATCCTCCTTGTTCTAATATCTTTCCGTAATTTTAAATCCAATATCACCTTGGCATGATCCGACTCCTTAAATATTCCAATTTCCATTTCCTCCAAGTTTTTAACCAAATTTTCAGATACAAATATATAATCTATTCTAGAGTAGGAATTATGAACCTGTGAAAAATAGGAGTATACCCTTTCTAAACCCTTAATTTCTCTCCAAGAATCTTTCAAGCCTAGAGCAGCCATCCAATTATCCAACAATCGCTCTTTAATCCCTTTTCCACTTCTTAATATATTTGTACAGTCCAGATTTGATTTTACTAAATTGAAATTGCCCGCTACAATCATCCTCGTTGATTTTTCTTTTACCATAATCATGCACATTTTTTCTAAAAATTCCGCTTGATAATCGTTTGGGGCATATATATTCACCAACATTATTTCCTCATCATCTATTTTCCCTTTCACTATCAAAAATCTCCCTTCTGGATCTGCAATACTATCTGTTAACTCAAACCCCAATCTAGCCGAGATCAAAATTGCTACTCCTCGCGATTTTGATGTACCATATGATTTCTCATAATGCTGCATCCAGCCTAAAAAGATTTTATTAGTATCACGAGATTTTTGATGAGTTTCCTGTAAAAAGACTATGTCCGGTCTATCCCTCTTCAGAGCTGATTCTATCCTCCTCCTCTTAATGTGAGATCCTGTACCTTTTACATTCCATGTTAATACTTTTATCGCTCTCATGATTTAAATTGTCCCCCTCTTTTATCCCTCCTGAGCTCTCCATTGGGCGTGCTACCAATTATCCTAACATAATTGAAACAAAACTTAAAACATAAAACACTCAATAACAACCTCCCTGCTTTTTCCTTCAAAAAAAGAAGAGAAAAAAAGCCTTTGACTTCCAAAGAGGGGAGGGGGGAACGTGTAGGATAAGCCTAATAAGCATGATAATCAAAGCTCCAGCGCTCTATCCACATTTTATTAGTAAAACTGTTGTAAATACCTCTATACCTTTAAAAATTCTCCCTTCTTCTTCCCCTTTCCCTTCTAACTTTTACAAAGTAGATAAGGAAAAACTGTTTTCCCTATCGCATAACACTAGAACTAGGGGACACTCCATGAAACTTTTGGGTACTAGTTCTCAAACAAATAAGAGAAAGTACTTTTTCACCCAGAGGATTACTGGTCTATGGAACTCCCTGCCAGAAGAAGTGGTAACAGCTGTCAGTCTTGACAGCTTTAAGAAAGGATTAGACAAGTTTATGGAGGACAAGCGTATCAATGGCTATAATTATGGATACTTAAGGACAACCTCCGGGTTGGAGAGATAGGCAGGTTATCTCTCAATGCCATTTCCAGGGAATCCTAAGCAGGTGAAGGCATCTGCTTGGGAATACCCTGAAGGAAATGGTGAGCCACTGTGTGAGACAGAATGCTGGACTGGATGGGCTGTGGCCTGTTCCAGCAAGGCTGTTCTTATGTTCTTATGTACTTGACTCCTCCTCCACCACTGTCAATGACAATTTTGCTTCAGCTCCTCCCATTTGTTCTCCTCCTGCTGCACCACCCTCATCTGTTCCGCCATACTCTCTTTTTATCCCTCCCGATGCCAGCAAGTCTTTCCTTAACGCCAACCATTCATTTGAGCCTGCACTGACCAAATCAAGTAGAGTCAAATATTCCAAGGCATCAGTCCTTTAATCAATCACCTGCATCTTCTTATCATAAAAAAATCTCAATTTTTGTGGGAATCTCCAATTATATTTTATCCCTTTTTTAATCAGAATTTTTGTTACCGGTTTCATTTTGTATCTCCAGCCACGTTCCTTAATTGGAACATTGTTATATACCTCCACATCCACTCCATCAATTTTCAGAACTCCAGAAACAGCTTGTTTTAGAAAAGCCATCACCTTCAATTTATCCCCCCCAATTTGCAAATTTAACCAAAAACATTCCTGTGATCAGTTTTCCCCCTTCTCGATCCCACTCTGTAAGCACTTACAATGCCCTCATTAACAAAAACTTTCCCCATATTCAAATTGTTTAACCAATTTAAAATTCTATCTCTTAGCTGGTCTGGAGTTCTTTGAATCACATGACGTATCACAATATTCTGCTTTCTCATCATCTCTTCCATCGCACCAATCCTTTTCTCTTGCTCCTCCATTTTCATCTTATTTTCTCTCACCTCCCCTTGTATCCCTTTCATTTCCCCTTTCATCACTTTCATGTCATTTTGCATCAACTTAACATTTCCTTCTAATTTATGAATATTTAAATCAATTTTTTTTGAAAGATCAGTGATCGATCCAGTCAGTTTATCCAACATTTTGTTTTTATCCTTCACCCTTGCTTCATACATCCTATCAAATTTTTGAAATAATTTGCGAAGTTCCACCATAATTTGCGTCTGGTCAAATGCAGGTTCAGGTGATGATGAAGCTGATGGTGGGGGTGGCTCCACATCCCTTTCTTTACCCTTCCTTTTTGGCTTCACAACTTCCTCATCCTCTTCCTTGCTCCTTGCAGCCTTATCCATTGTGATATCAAATAAAAGCTTCAATGCAGCAATCGATTTTGATGACCCGCACCGCTTTCCTTGAAAATATTCCAGAATTCTTGTCCAATACAGCCAGAAGAGAAATTTATAAAGATCAATCCAGTACGAAACCAATAATGTTAATATTTTATATCCATATTTTACTCTTATTATAGTCCAAATCTTCTTATTTTTATAATCCAATTGTGTGGGAAAAAAACAATTCCCAAATTATATATGTATTCCAAAGAGATAAAGGTCCGGAAAAAAGAAAAAAGAACAGCACGGCCAAACAGAAAAAGTCTTCTTGGTTTTAAATCCAATTGTGTAAACAACAACAACAACAACAACAACAACAACAACAACAATTCCCAAATTGTAGATATATTCCAAGGAGATGAAGATCCCCCCCCCAAAAAAAGAACAGCACAGCCAAAAAAAAAATCTTATATTTATAATCTAATTGTGTAAAAAAAAAACAATTCCCAAATTGCAAGTAGATAAATAGGGACCACTTTGGTGGGAAGGTAATAGTGTTCCGTAGATATATTCCAAGGAGATGAAGATTCCCCCCCCCCCCCAAAAAAAAGGAACAGCACAGCCAAACAGAAAAATTTTCCACAGGAGCTGAAGAAACTGCAAGCACTTATATTCCACCAGTGTAAGGAGACAATCTCAGTCCAAAAATAAAGAAGAGCCCACCTTGGCTATCCCAGAGTTAAAAAGGGGAAAGTAAATGTAAAAGTAAAAATCTCTGTAAGAAACAATTCCCAAATTGCAAGTAGATAAATAGGGGCCACTTTGGTGGGAAGGTAATAGCGTTCCGTAGATATATTCCAAGGAGATGAAGATTCCCCCCCCCCAAAAAAAAAGAACAGCACAGCCAAACAGAATTTTTTTCCACATGAGCTGAAGAAACTGCAAGCACTTATATTCCACCAGTGTAAGGAGACAATCTCAGTCCAAAAATAAAGAAGAGCCGACCTTGGCTATCCCAGAGTTAAAAAGGGGAAAGTAAATGTAAAAGTAAAAATCTCTGTAAGATCCAAACCATGGCAACGGCTTCCAAACGAGAGCCCTCTTTGGTCCTCCTCCACCCTAACCAGTCAGAAACAAGCTTCAATTTTCAATCTTCTTATTCTTTAGACTTTTCCTCCCAGGCTCCTAGTCTCTTTTCCTCCCTTTATCACTTTGTTTCTCTTTCTCACTTTCAGCTATCCACTCATTGTCCCGCCATTGCCTTCCCTTCTTTCCAACTTTAAGTTTTGATTCCTTCTCCTCTCACCGCCATTACTCCTTCCCGTCCTTCCCTTTCACACTGCCTCCGCCTCCCTTAAACACTTTCTTTACCTTCCTCTGGCTCCTGGACTCAATCCTCAGGTCTCATCCTCCACCAGCATCGGTTATTTAACCCACTTTCACCTCCGGAGCTCCTTTTGAAAGCGATAGACACCGAGTCTCGTCCAGCCCCGAACGGCTCGTTTAGCGTGGCCTGCGCCGCGCCGCTCTCACCCTCCGTCCGCTGAACTCCTACTCCGATGGCACTTCCACTTTTAATAATTGTAACAATTGTTTCCGAGGCTCCGTGCTCTTATCTTCAGGGATTAAAATTCCATTTTTAAACAATAAATCACATTTATTTCCACATTCAAAGCGCGAGCTGATCGAACTGCGTGCTACTCCGGCATTGTCCTAGCCACGCCCCCCCGAAATCTGTTAGTCTTTAAGATGCCATAGTACTTTCACTTTTATTTGACATTTTGTTTTTTGTTTACTAAGTTTTGTAAAAACTCAGATTTCCCCCTTATCTTTCTCTACTTGATTATGACCAAATATTTTAGTGCCTTTTGCATTTTTGGTTTGAAATTAAATGTTTATTCAAGATTGTGGAATGAGAGGATGTTGCAAGTGTGGCGTAAGTAGGTTCTTCTATTTTAGCACATTATTATGCGAAATCATTGTCTGCTCATATTTATTTACTCTTGTTTTTAAATCTCTACTGGTAGGCTGGCTGTGGGTTACGGAAGGATGTGGCCACAAGTTTTGCAGGAAGATTACAGCTTTACAAGAATTTTTTTTTAAAAAAAAGAAAGAGCCATATTTGTCCTATGGTATATTGAGACTATAGGTGTGTCCTGATATATTTTCGAGATTGTATAATCTTTCTAGAGGGGGCAGAAAATTTTCAGGAACAGTACAGTATTATCAAAATTTCACCAGTGGAATGGGAAATTCTCTGACAGTTTCTCAGAGGAAGAACTCTGTAATACTGTTTTGTCCTTTTTTTCCTACGTTTTTTTTTTTTTTGCACTGCCACTGTAACTTGCTTTGCGACAACTATGTTGATGGTGAAGACACCATTTTACTTCTTCCACAATGTCCTCTGCCTAATACTGTATAATTGTAGTTGTAGTTCCAGATGGAACTACTCCCTTTCAGAAAGACGCTGAAGACATGGCTTTGTCAGCGGGTGTGTGGCATGCTAGACTCCACTAGTCAGGCCCGCTGGCTGATTTAGCCTATGCTCGGGATCTTCTCTGGTTTTGTTACTCTGTTTTAATGTGGGTAGGGTGGGGAGGGCTTATATTATGATTTGTTTGTTGCTCCGTTTTAATGCTGATTTTAGCGTGTGTGTGTGTGTGTGTTCTGGCCATGTTTTATCTGTGTTTTTTTTACTGTTTTTATATTGTAATTTTTACCTATTGTCATACCTGTCAACCATCCCGATTTGGCCAGGATTACCCCGTAATTTGACGCCGATTGACGTCATAACCCGCCCCGCGCTGCCAAAACCCCGTAATTTGGCAGCGGGGGAAAACACTTTA
This sequence comes from Bradypodion pumilum, assembly GCA_035047305.1. NCBI lineage: Eukaryota > Metazoa > Chordata > Lepidosauria > Squamata > Chamaeleonidae > Bradypodion > Bradypodion pumilum. The sequence continues at coordinate 364,176,329 of JAWDJD010000003.1, forward strand.
CACGCATGCGTGGAAGCACTACGCCACTTGCGCGGCCCCTACGCTTCCACACATGCGTAGAAGGGTTCTACACAAGTGTAAAACCCTTCCACGCACGCGTGAAAAGCGACCTGCGCACAAGCGATCTGCGCAGGTCCCGTTTTTTCCGGAGCCGCGGGTTGACAGGTATGCCTATTGTATTTTCTCCTTTTCCCCTTTCCCCTTTTGTTGTTAGCCGCCCTGAGTGGTGTACCCACCAGGAGGGTGGGATATAAATGCTTATAATAATAATAATAATAATAATAATAATAATAATAATAATAATAATAATAATAATAATAATAATAATAATAATAAAAATAAATAAATAAAAAAATAAAATAAATAAATAAATAATCATATTTTGTGGTGGTGGAAGTACGTAGTAGGGAGTTCAAATCCCCAGGACCTGATGAATGGCATCTAAGGTAGGGGTTCTCAACCTTACCATGCCATGGACTGGACAACTCCCCCTCAGATCATGCTGTGGGCCGGACATGTGATTTCCCCCTGCCTCAAACACTGCGATAAACTATGATGGGCGCATTTGTGCATGTGCGGGTGCGTTTACAGCTGTCATAAACACGTCTGCTTCCAGGGTCATTGCCACTGGCCGGATGGAATGGCGTCAGGGACCGGGGCCAGCCCGCAGGCCATACGACTGGCTTTTGAGCAAGGTTTTAAAACTTTATAGTTTTACATTTTCTTTTATCTCCTTCCTTTTATATAGTTCTGACAAAGTCTTTAAGCCAAACATATTTTACGTTCATAGATCTTGAAGTGAATACTAGGCATTCACTACAACAACTTCTGAAGTTCCAGCTTTTTATAAATAACTGTTTTTCTAACTGGGAGCAACTGCTCAGCGTCCTGCAGCTTGTCTTTGCTTGTTTTAGTTGCTCACGTAAAAAAAAAAAGTTTTACCTTTTATTGTTGTTCACTTCCTGCTGTTGGAGTGAAATCACTGGAACTATTGTACCTAATTTCTTTGGAGCAGAAAATCTCCACTAATCCACTTTACTGACTCCATTTATACTGCAGTTGTTTCCAACATGGGGCCCACGTCCCACAGTGGGGCTTCAATTCTTAGAAGATGTGTTTTGTTCCTAAACAGATAGTGAATGGGAACAAGATGGAGAAACCCTGCACTGAGATGTATTTCAGCAGATACCATAAAACGTCTACATAGATGGCATTTAACACCTGTAAAATTGGCTCATATTAAAAAAAGAAATAATGTAGGATGCTGGAAGGAATGTGAGGAACTGTGCCATATTTAGGATCTGTGGGCCCCTAGGCTGAACCTGTGGCATGGGCTCTACCAGGGAAAGTATTTTAAAAAAAATTACCTACAAAAACCGTATTTTCAGCAATTATCCACTTCTGTTTTTAAATTCCTCTTTCTTTTTATGTCGATTAGTTTGTATTTTGTGGCGGTCCATAATGCTAGATTAAACGAAAAAATCAAAAATTATAAAAAAAGACTTACTACAACTTTACTTTGCTGTATTGAAAACGTCTTAATATGAAACGATGCGCTCATTGCGCTCCATGTTTTCTGTCGCCTTCGTGAAACTTCCGGCTGGCAGACAGTGGGAGGAGATATTCTTGCTGGGCTGGTCAAACGCCCAAACACCACATTAAGTTAAACCAAACGCAAATGATAAATTATGATTACGATCACCAAACTTTTATACTATTTATTTACTAAAACAAAAAACCTGATTTTAAAAATTGACGTAGAATCATGTGGTGCGGGGGGCCCCTTTGTGGTGCGGGCCCATAGGCTGCAGCCTAGGTAGCCTATGCTTAAGTCCGGCCCTGGTGGGGAAAGAGGTACATACAGGGTGGCCTGTAAGTCCCTATTGAATCTCTAAATTTGCCACTTATTGTATCCAGGGTGTCACCAGTATTCTTGCGCTCATGTACCCACGTACTTGTCACAATGCACTCTTCAAGTGTACATGGGCTTAAATTGGCCATATTTCTCTGGAAAAAAATAAAAAAATAATACATATGGACGGCTAGGGACTTACGGGCCACCCTGTATATACAAGCATGGTGGCTGTTCTTTTGGAACAAATTTCTGGGTAGAGGTCAGAGAGGAGATAGGTCAAATAATAAAATGTAATCTAGTTTTAATAACAGAATTAGCATTTTAAATATTTTTACTAATGAAAACAAGATTGCGCTTCACAAGGATTGTTTTTAAATAAATAGCTGCTAGAATGAAATTGCCCAAAAGTAAAAGAACCAATGTGCTACTATATACATATGTCATATCTGATTTGATTGAGATTCCTGCGTTGAGCAGGGGGTTGGACTCAATGGCCTAAAAGGCCTTTCCAACTCAGTTATTCTATGATTCTATGAAGATTAGCCCCTTGCTGAAAAATTAACTTCTGAAGTAAAAGCAGGAAGGAACTCAGGATATAAAAATAAGTTTATTAATACATGGCTCCCTTTTCATTCAGTTTGTTGATAGGAATGTTAACCTACACCTGCAACACATCTGGATGTTTGACAAGGCTACAGTTGCTAAAATGAAATTTGATATTAGAACTTTAGTAATTACATTGGCATTGTGTGGCTTTTGTAAGATGTTGGAGTTGAAGATATACATGAATGTATTGTGTACTATGTTCCTTTTAAAGGGATGTCTGGTTTTTAATAAATGTATAATTTCTCTAAAAAAAAAGAAATATCTTTTTCAATATAAATTCTGGTTTTGAATTAGCAGCAACAGGGACAAAGTCAGTTTACTTCTGGCACTTAATCTCTGGAAGAGAAATAAAATTTGCATTTTGATATCCCTTTATCAGGCTCATCATAGGGAAACTAACACAAATATGTTTAAAGAGGATTGTGCTGAAAGATCAATTAGTAGGCAAGCTCTGGCATGAGACATTAGCCCCCCCCCCTAATTATGCCCACCAGTACCAGTACTGAGATAAAAACACTTATAAGGGATTTAAGAATGATAAGGCTGTCTGCCAACTGAGCTGTTTAAAGTCCAAGGTAGAATGGTGGACTTCATTTATGGCAGGCCTTATTAGGTCTGTTCACTCATATAAATAACACACGCTTTGTCCTAAATGGCTGGAACTTAAGTACCAATATCCAAGAAAGGTGATAAAAATAATCCAAAGAATTATAGACCAATAAGTTTAATTGGTACTTTTGCTAAAATTTATGCAAAAAGCCGAAAACTGGGCAGAACACCCAAAGTAGTACCTATTTATTTACTTGCATTTTCTAGCTTTCGAACTGCTAGGTCAAAAATGGGCAGATACACCTTGGATAGCTGTTACATCCTATCCCATCCGATAACTAAATATACAAGGACAAACTAGACCAGGGGTCGGCAACCTACGGCCCACAGGCTGGATCTGGCTCACTGCACCAAATCATCTGGCCCACCGCCCTCGCTCCTGCCAGAAGTGGTGGAAACACCTGGAAATGTGTCCGCAGCTGTCAGAAATGCGTTCACGACAGCTGCGGATGTGTTTTACAGCAGTGTTTACAGTGGGGGCATCACCAGTCCAGCCCCCTCAACTGTGTGACCCAGCCCCCGACTTAAAAACATTGCTGAACCCTGCTCTAGGGTTCGGTGTTCATCTCCGTTTATAGCCAAAGAGCTAGCTCTGTCTGTGTCTGCAGACATTTCTGTGGACATATGGCATGCATTACTAGACACCACACAGAACGCTGTTACCTTCTCACCAAAGTGGTACCTATTTATTTACTTGCATTTTCTTGCTTTTGAACTGCTAGGTTGGCAAGGAGCTGGGACAGAGACGGGAGCTCATTCCATCATGCAGCACTTGGGTCTTGAACCGCTGACCTGCCGCCAGTGATGCACTGCAGCAGGTTCTGCAGAAATGGTAGCGGAAATTCTCCCAGGCCATGCCCACTTGATTGACCACACCCACCTCCATGGCACATAATCCAGGATGCTCGGCCCCGCCCACAGTTTTGGCCCTACCCACAGAGTAGGTAGTAAATTCTTTTGCAGTGCATCACTGCTGCCAGCCTTCCAATCATCAAGTTCAGCGTCTCAACCACTAAGCCACCTCAGTCCCTTAAAATTATATAATAAGAGATAAAAAGTAAATGAGCAGCAAGGAAGACACATTGCTGCTGCCTCATTCATGTCAGAAACAATCCAATGGTGCTTCCTCAGTAGAAGGACCAGCCAACCAGGTCCTGTTATTGCCCGGGAAATGCCTAAATGTGTTTGCATTCTTCCGGCAGGTTCCTTCCGTGTCTCCCAGAAGTGATACAATATTGATATAATCAATCAATCATTGCCTTGTCCCAAACAAGAGAGAGCTACATCAACAAAAATCAATACTCAGGCATGCTGAAAGTGTTTACGAATGGCAGGTGAAGGAAAATGCCATATTGACCTAGAATAAATCTAACCAACATGGGTCTTTTACGACACAGGAATGGTTATAATGGTATAGATCTGGGATATATGAATTGTTTTCAAACAGGTTTTAAAGTTGTTGTCTGAGTTGGTCTGTAATGCAAAAGCAAAAACTAAATTTTATGGAATCTTTCATGCAAGGCCTCCCAAAGTTTTGTATCAATGATTAGGTTGCAAAGACACTAAGGAAAAAAGCTCATCTATGAAAACCTTGATGTTTTAGGATAAGGTGGAATGTTTCATCTGTTTTGCTGAAAAACAAACACAATGGTCTTCCTGTCTTAGTACTGTCCACTTTGATAATGACTAGCTCTTCAAGACCTCAGATAGCAATGCAGTCCTGCTACATAAGATCCTTGAGCTGGAGCTGCCAAGGATTGCAAGTTTTATATGCAACTCATGTGTTTTATCACTAAACTATGAACACTTCTTTGTTTTCTATGTTTGCTCTTGAAACTGTGTTAAAAATCTTCACTGAAATGCCTACAGGTATTGAAATGTTTATCTAGACCTGATCCCACTGTGTGTGTATTTGTATGTGTGTGTTTGCGCATACATGTACACATAAACTATGGATTACTAAACGTGGAAAAGTTACTTTTTTGAATTCTATAACTCTCAGAATTTTTCAGACAGCATGAACAGACCAAGCTTACTCAGGGATTATCTGGTTACATATTTACGGAGACTAGTACGTGTGCTAATACAGAGGGTGCCAAAAATTTATATACATTTTAAGAAAGTTTTTTTAAAAATAAATTGTAATACTCAATATATACCAATAACAAAATCTCAATACAAGTCACGTTTGACTTCAGCGATTACAAGAGGTGCTCAAAGTGGTTACCACTAGCGTTCAGACACTTCTGATTATGGTGAACTACTGCTTGAGAAATGTTGACCAAAGTGTCAACTTGTATCACTGTGCATGTTGTTTCAGTTCCTTCCCAAAGTTCCACCAGTGTGGTACCACCAGTGTGGTACCAGTGTGGTACCACCAGTGTGGTACAGCTGGTTTTCTACAGTACATCACATCCTTTAAGGTCCCCCATAGGTAGAAGGGGTGCTAATTCAGGAGAATGTGGAGGAAACTCAACTGCACCTCTTCAAAATGGTCTTGCACTCCTTGAATGACAATCATGCGTTCGCCATTTTCTTTGTCCTGCCTGCCACATGGTGACAGTAGCATTAATTACACGTTGCTACTGTAATTCTATTAAACTTCGAAAAGTAAGACAGATAACATAACTTAAAATGTGTACTGTATACATTTTTGGCACCCTCTATTTCTTCACTTTATGGCCAGATGAGATTTAGGGCCTGATCAGATTGCCATTTTTGGTGCTGCCTGGATTGGGTAGAGAATTGTTGGTTTTGGTCGGCGGGGAGGAACAATAAACCATATGGCACATGGCTCCTGTCCAAATGTGAACTAACCCTTCAGATCTCATTTGAACACTTCCCTTGATGTTGGACAGTCAGGGGAAGTGAAATTATTATTTTTTACTTCGCTGATGCAATGCATTGCTTGCATTAAATTAAATATTATTTTCTTTCCTTGTCTATATCTCACCAACTGAAAAACTGCTCACAGCCACCATTTCAATAGGTGATATACAGACATACATAGGAGTAATGTGTTGCATCAGTGGCAATCTAGCAGATTTCTTTTTTAAGTATCATGTTTGACTGGCTACAGACAATTGTAGGAAGTGTTCAGTTTCAGATATCCTGAAGTCTCTCATAAGCAGTTCATAATACAGTACCAGTTAACACCAGAAGCAGCTTTAACAGCTGCAAGGCAAGGTTTTACTCTGTTCCCAGTAAAACTCCCTGATAAGGGGCTCCGAAGGTACGTGTTGATCCATTCCAGCACCCAACATGTGTTGACATGGAGGGGAGTAGACCAGACTGCCCCAAAAATGCCCTGAAAAGTGGGCCAAATACCTATCTGGATGACCCCTAAGTTCAACAGTATTAGACCTCCAGTTGGGTAAATGTGAAAATCTTAATGAGAAATGTTCGCAGGAAACTATTTTGAGCCATTACACTATAAATGACTATATTCTGTTCTTTTGTGTTTATAACAATTGTCAGTAGATCAGTGACATTTCTGACTTTGAGCCATGGGTACGTGCTTGACAAACATTATTGCACATGGCATGCGCCAACATGCTTGTGCTCCTACTTATTTAGTCTCTGTTTTGGGGAAAGGGTGGGCCTAAAAGGCTGGGATCTAGTGTTAGGTACATGCATCCATAGGCTCAACTGGTAAAAGGAGACTTCTCTAACCCCATCCCTACAGAAATTCCTTCACCATCTTGAAAGACTGAATGTATGCGGCAGAAATCTCTTCTGTCCATAGAACTTAGATTTTGGATGACACTCAAAGATCACTATCAACATGTGTAGGAGTCATAGCACAACTGGAAGATTTGTTTCTGATGATTAATTTCTCCTGTTCAAAACACAAGAAACTTAAAAAACAAAATAGTACCGTAGTTGGCTTGTCTGTTCTCCAGCAGTATGATGAGCTGTTGCAGTCTTAATAAATTTAGTTCAGGCTATACATCCTGTTTCCTACCTTGTTTGCACAAGTAATGCGTGGGATTAAATATTTCTTAGGTTTGCTTATGTTTCAGATGGACAGTGTTTTGTGGTGGTGGGGTGTGAGAGCTAGAGTGCTCCAAGCTGTCTCTTTCTTGGCTTCAGGAGATTTAACTATTAAGGAGCCCAACATGGCTAACTTCCGTTTACTTCAAATTTTGAGGGTTTTATTGTGCATAAATGCAAGATGAGATTACAGGAGATGATCCTATTTTTTTATAATAATAACCTTTCAATTTCATTAAGGCCAATTGCCCATCAGGGTATTGCATTTTATTTAATGCAATTTATTTTATTTACTGCAATATCCCCTCAAACACACAATGTATAATTAATTATAAATTATAAGAATTAGAATCTTAATTCTGTTTTTAAAAGTATGGATTTCAACTATTTCTTGAAATCTTGTAAACTGCCCGGAATGTGTGACAGACCATGGGGCATTATATAAGTTAAACAAATAAAAGCTCAAAATGCTTAGGCAAAGTTAAAGGTTGCCCTTGCTCGAAAGCCAGTCATATCCAATTCTAGGGTTCGATACTCATCTCCATTTAGAGCCAAAGAGTCAGTGCTGTCTGCATCCACATTTTCCGTGGTCATGGCAGGCATGACTAGACACCGGAGTGCATGGGACACTATTTACCTTCCCACTGAAGTGATACCTATCTACGTAAAGGTAAAGGTCACCCTTGCTTAAAGCCAGTCGTATCCGACTCTAGGGTTGTGCTTATCTCTGTTTATAGCCAAAGAACCAGTGCTGTCTGCGCCTGCAGATGTTTCCATGGACATGTGGCAGGCACCCGAGTGCATGAAATGCTGTTTACCTTTCCACCAAACTGGTACCTATTTATCTACTTGCAATTTCTTCCAAGTCCTGCTAGGTTGGCAGAAGTTGGGACAGAGATGGAAGCTCACTCCATCATAAAGCACTTGGGTCTCAAACTGTTGCCCTGTTGGCCTTCCAGTCATCAAGTTCAGCGTCTTAACCACGAAGCCAACACAGTACCTATCTACTTAGTTGCAATTTCTTTCAAACTGTTATGTCGGCAGGAGCTGGGACAGAGACGGGAGCTCACTCAGGACTCAAACTACTGGACCTGCTGACCTTCCAGTCATTAAGTTCAGCGTCTTAACCACTAAACCTCCACAGTTGCTTTCAAAACGCTTATTGGAATATTAAAAGTGTTAAACAAATACCACACAAAATAGTGTGTAAAACAATATTAAAAACATTGAAAAGCAGCAAGGCACAATGAGTCCCATTTTAAGAATCACCTTTTAGACAGCCAGTTGGCAAGGGAAGGTTTACCTGAAGAAAACAGTCTTCCTCTGGTTGCAGGAGGACAGCAAAGATGGCATCAGCCTGTGGAAAGGAGTTCGAGTCTAGACCCGTGATGGTGAATCTTGGCACTCCAGATGTGCTTGGACTTCAATTCACAGAAGCCCAAGTCCCCTGTGAATCCACATGAATGGATTTACTGTAATTCATCTGGCCCATGCTGCCCTCATCGTTCCTGGAAGCAGAAGTAAAACGCACCCGTTCCTGTACAAAACATAGGAATTATCCAATGCTTTTTCCATGAGGCTTCCTCTTGCATGCTAATCAGTGAGCTACTAACGGCGCCTTATGTTTTTGTTCTAGGTATGAAAAGGAAATGGTGCTCACCACCCTGAAATAATGGCTACCATCCTCTATGAGAATTGTCCCTTTCTGTCTCTTCAGCCTTGGTGCATTCTCCAACCTTCTGAAGCCAGCGGAACTCTTCTGCTTATCATGCTGGGGAAGGTCTCTTTCAATGTGTGTCTTTTGCGAGTTGGAAGACAGTGTCGCCGTGACAGTTTTATGGGCTACTTTTGCATTTCACTAACCTTCCTTGACTTGGTACTTCTGATCACAATATCATTTATCTCCTACTTTCAGAACTTTATGCTGTTGGGTGTCCACATCACCAAGTATCACATCTTTCTTTTGGCTCAGATCATGGCCTTGGCCTATGGGCTTTTACACTATCCCGTTTCTTTTGCAGCTGGTTTGGATTATTACCTTACAATAACCCAAACTTCGAAGAATCCTAATATGTGCTACAGTTTCCTATATGCTTTTGCAGTAGCCCTCATGTGGATTTCGGTTCTTAGTTATGTTCTGAACCTTCCAGGGAGCAGTGTTGGGCTTGACATAAAGCATTACAATTCTGCACACCAGTGCCCCTTTTATATCAGTTGCCAGACCTACTGGCTCTCATTAGGTATGTTGTTCATCATATGCCTGGTTCTTGTGCTCTGCTGGTCAGAAGTTGTAAACATGATGCAGTCAGTTAAGCTGATTTCTTTTGAGAGAGAGACTGTTTTGTTCTTCCCTTATGTGCCCAAGTACAGCCCAAGATACTGTGCAAAGCATCTCTTGACAAGACTCTTTATCAGTTTTATGGGCACATGGGCACCATTTCTTTTCCTCCAAACACTCATCATCTTACTTGGCATTCCAATACCAGCTTTCATAGAAATGAATGTTCCTTGGCTTTATTTTATCAACAGCTTTTTGGTTGCAACTGCATGTTGGGTGAGGCGTCAGCACATCGAAGTGACAGAGGAGTCCTGGGATGTGGATCCTTTTGTCAGCTGGAAATACTGCTTTGTTCCTTTCAACGGTCAAGATGTAAATGAAGCTCAAGAGCCCATTACTGAAATTATAGTCTGTTAACAAGTAACTGTGGGAGAAAGAAGGTGAACCATTATGCTAGGGCAGCTAAATTATTATTATACTAGGAAGGTGCATTACTTTTGTTTTGCTTCTAAACGTATCCAAAGGAGGTAATTCTACATAAACATAAAAAATGTTACACCAGTATATTATTTTGGTGTTTGCACTGTAATATGCTATTTTCCAAGGTAGTTTCCAGTACAGATACTTATTTCAAATAAAGTATGAAACCTCATGGCAGATTTAGTAATTACTGAGTATTCACATAATATCCAAGGATGAAGTTCAACAAATAAGTTCCACTGGAACTAAAGGGACAATTGTGCAAAAGTAGATAATGATTCAGTATTCCATGTGTCCTCCGCTAGGTGAGAGCCTTGTCGGGGTGCAGGGGCTTGAGTGTTCTAACTAGGCAGTGTTGCCAATCTCTCATCAATGATGTTAGGCTGGGACTAAAACTCACCAAAGTCCTCCGTTGGATCGCTTGGGCAAGGTGAAAGCGGAGGGCACGCGTCACAGTCTGCCTAGACAGTGGGTGACAAGATATCCAAATGGCTAAAAAACCCGCATGCAAATGGACTCAATTTCTCAAGTCTGTTTGCATGTGCGGAATGTCATCACGGAGACGTCTACCAATGTGCGGACTCCTCGCTGAATAACGACTCCAAGGTATCCCACACGTGTGCTCATTTCCAGGGGTCTGCACCATATGAGTAAGAGAAAAACACTTTTTCTAAAAGAGGAACAAATTAATTGGGAAAGTGAAATTAGGAGGAAATATCACCATGTGCTGCAGCAACAATTTTGAATGCCTTTAGCTGTGATATAATTAGCTAATTATCCTGCCTTTCTACCCTAAATTTAAAACAAGCTTTAAATGGGCAGAACAAAGTCTAAAGAAGGCTGAAATGCAGCTGTAGCAAATCTAAAGAGCAGCAGCCATCAGTTTATAGATACAAAAAAATAACAAAAATAGAACCTCTCCTTCTAAATGTGTTTATCTTTTACTTTCGTGCCTGGCATAGTGAGCTAAAAATGCAGAGTACTTGGCTTCTGGTAGAAACATGGCTCCATATGAGACAAGACAAAAAAAATCCCACACAAAAGTGTTCTAAAGATCCATGTGAAGTCAAACTTTCCTGTAAAAAAACAACAACCATAGCATATCATTCATTTCCCACACTCGTATTTCTTCCACAAGAGAACTGTACTCTTGCTTACTAAGATGTCTAGTTTATTCAGCCAACACTAGTCTGAATCAAGACTTTTGTGATGCTTAAATCACCAAAATCGGTGGCACTCATGTTAGTCTCAAATTACAGAATTAAGATTCTAATTCTTATAATTTATAATTAATTATACATTGTGTGTTTGAGGGGATATTGCAGTAAATAAAATAAATTGTTTATGGATTTCAGTGAGTTTACTCTGATCATGCTTTAATTCTAAAGCTACCTAGGCATCTGGGAGAAATTTTTAATATAAATAAAAAAAATTCAATCCATCATTTCTTGATACCCTTTTCTTTGGACTCCAGTGAAAGCGACAATTAACTAACCTGACGACTCGGAAGACTAATGGATTTGGGTGCCAAAATCCACAGGGAAAGGTGACAGTCCCAAAATGGATTAAATCCCACTTAAATCCATCTTGATGGAGGGCAGCAGCTACATCAATACTGGCCTAGGGCCAATGAAGACTTTGCATGCCAAAAGGACTCTGGACCAGAAAGTGACTCTGTGTAACTGGATCAGTGATACAGGTGTCATGCTGCAATGAGGAAGGCAGATGAAAGGCCACTGATTGCCATGAAGATTACCAATACAGTATTCGGATATGGCAGAAGAAGGACTAGAAACTGGAAAAATGATGTGATTATAAAAATTGAAGAATGGTACAAGGAAATGTGGAATTTAGCATTGAATGATAAGTTAACATGGGAGTTAAATAAGAAAAAGGATATTGTTAAAGAAAACAGATTTTGGAATGTTTGGCAAGCTTTTGTGGATTACTCATTGAAGGGGAGGAAGTGAATAGACCTGTACCTGGTCAAAGGAGTTTTTGGGAATGAAAATTAATGAGATACTCCGTGCTCTCCAGGGCATTGTATAAAGCATTGGGTGGTTATTTTTATGTAAATTGTTTACTATTTTAATTTTTGTATGGCAATAATGATTTTGAAGCTTGATTTAGTAGATATATCAAATTTTGAAGGTTATGAACTGAGTTTGAATTTGTATATTGTGATAATAAGAACATTTAAAAATTCGAATATGAATATTATAATTGTATAAATGATATATTATTAAAAACCATTATTTTTTGAAAGTATAATCAAACAATCAAAGAGTCTCAGAATAAGGATTTTAAACACAGCACTCACTCAAAGATACGTATTCCTTTTTGCTCAGCTCTAAGAAAGGTCCAGCTTCTAATTCTTTCTTCATATATTGTTGTTGTTATAAAAATCTACCATTAGATTCATAGTCAAAGACTAGTATAAAAGGAACAGTTCAAGACCTAGCTAAGGACCTAAGAGCTGTTAATGTCTTAAGTATCTAGGCAGTATCTAGTAAAGTTTTTGTTTGTAAAGTTAAGATATTCAAGTCAAATAAATCCAAAACTTCCAAATATCTAGGGAGTCCTTTAGGTATTGTTCCCAAGGCTCCAATTAGTATCAGTACAACAAAAATTTTTTTCATAAACTCTCAACTTCAATTTGTAAATCATGGTATTTTGTTATTTTTTCCAGATGATGATCATCATCAGAGGTGTAGCAGTAGTAACAATAATAATATGTTGGTTCATAGATCTGTCAAACCATTATATGCTCAATATATTAAAATTATCAAAGGTAAAGTGGAGTGGCTAAAATCTGATGTCCTAAAAAAAGAGATGCAGGATTATTTGCTGTCAAAGAACAAGCACTACCAACCAACATAAAGTAAAAATTGGAACTGATACTACGTTTAGGCTTTGTAAAGAAATGGATGGTCCACATCGTCAGTGGATACGATTTCACAGCCTGACTACATAACTGAGTTGCAGCAATGTTACACTGACATCTGTGCAAGAATTATGGGATGCCATCTTTGAAGTACCAGTGGGAAGACAAACCTGAAAAGGTAGTTGAAAATGAGAATAAGATGGTTAAGATCTTGTGGGACTTCAAAATCCAAATTGATAAGCTTGAACAAAGAATTCTAGACATTTCTGTGGTTGAAAAAAAAATGGTTATGCTGATTGATACGATCCCAGGTGACAGCCAGGTGGAAGAAAAATAGATTGAAAAGATAACGAGATATCAGGATTTGAGAACTGAAGAATAACACCTCTGGGAGAAAAGAGCAATGGTGATACCAGTAGTGATAGAGGCGCTGGGAGCAAAAGGGTTGAAAAAACACCTGAGTGTGATTGAGACTGATATCACGATGGAGCAGTTGCAGAGAATAGCACTACTAGATACCAGCTACATTAATCAGGTGGTACCTCTCTGACTCCAGGGTTAGGACCCAAGCAGTGAGATTCCAGAACTCTAGTCCAAACATCTGGTGTACCATGTACACTTTTGATGATGATGATGATGATGATGATGATGACAGTAATAATAATAGCAGTAGCAGCATACCAAGATACTCTGAGAAACCAACAATCAGGGCTTGAGTGCAAGAGCACTTCTGTTTCCTGGCAGATCACTTTGCCACTGATAGCGGTGTTCATATACCGCCTTCATTGATAGCCATTGATAGTATTTCCCTCCATGAAGGGATTTAAGTAGAAGGAGAACTTTCTTATCAGTGACTGATACTGCTGCCTAGGAAGGACTACCAAGATCACTCATACACAAGGATTTAAAAAGATGGCTAAAAGCTTTTTCATTTCAGAAGCCATCTAATTGACATCGACTCTCTGATAATATCTGACTGGAGTTTATTTTGAGGTGGTATATTACATATATTGGTTTGGATCCAGATGTTAGACAAGATCCAGCAGCATGCTTCCATCAGCAGAACCGGCAAACATGAACTCCCTCCAACTTATTTCGATGCACTCTTAAGAATTTCTTTTAGAGGGTCCCTTTTGCAGTAATAAGGCGAAGGATGTCAGATTCTTTTCCCCAAATGTAAAAAAATAAAATCAAAGTAGACAAATGAAAGTAGCTTTTATTTTTGATGCACAGTATTCACAATTTTAATATAAAGTTGAAATATAAACCATGTTTGTGATGCTATAAGTAAAATATGTAATCCACAGGAAGCAAATATTACCACATAAATATGCTTGAGTTTTAAAAAAAGATGCTATTAACAAAAGGTGCACTTACAAGCAAATAGAAGCAGCAATAATATAAGGTGCTTTGATTCGTCATTTATATTATCAAATTATTAAGGGACAGAATAATAACAACTATATTTTACTTCACTCTTATATACTGTAACAAATAATGGGAATCTAAGTCATTCACATGCTATGTTAAATATCAAAGTGCCTTTCATATAAAAAGGATACAGAGAGATCAAATTTTACCTAAATCACTGTGAGATTTACTTTTTAAATGTAAAAAATTACTTAGCTTCATCGCAAAAGATGGTGTTTTTTTTTAAAGAATAATTTTCACGGCAAATAATCCAAGTGCCAAACTGATGCTACATATGTCAAAACCACTTGTTCGGGAAAATCCAGAACCATTCTATGATACAAACACAGACATACATAGATATCTTTATAGATTAATTTTACACTAGTTTATAATAAAATTCAGTTGTCTCTTATCATTGCACAGATTTCTCTTTACTGGTTTTAGACACTAAAGAGGGAGAAATAACCTCAAATAAATACAAAACACTTGCAGAACATATTAGAAAAAATTAGCTGAAAAACTAATAAAGATGCAGTTAAATACTATGTGATTAGAAAGCAACTTAAAAAGTGGCATAGAAGGGAGCAATAAAGTTAACATTGCTTGTGTTCACTGGTTGATTTATATAGCGTGGAAACATTCCATCACAACTGAAAAATATAAAATGCCAATTGTGCAAATACGCCTTTAAACTATTTTGAGCCACAGGGCTTTGATATTTTGAGGGTTAGTTTTTCAATAAATATAATTAAAACAACCATCCAATTGATTTGTAAAAATATTTACCAACTCAACAGATTTATAAAAAGCCTTATCTCTAACACCAGACTTGTGTAAAGATAAAGTTAACTAAAAGTACAGTAATACCTCGGATAACGCTAAAACTTGGTTCCACAGGTATTAGTGTTATCCGATTTTTAGCGTTATCCAATGCATGCATTGGACATTTTTTAAAAGCCGGCTTCCTTTGGGGGAAGCTGGGGGCGAGTGTGCCCGCCCGCTTTCCCCCAAACCAAGCCAGGGATCATAGCATCTGATCCCCAGCTTGGTTTGGGGGAAAGCGTGTGCGCGTGCGCCCATGCACATTCCCCAAACCATGCGGAGATCAGACGCTCTGGTCCCCGGCTTGGTTTGGGGGAATGCGGGCGCTTGGCCGCTTCCCTTTGTGAAGGGCCGGCGGGTGTATCTGCACTCACCCACTGGCCCTCCGGAAAGGGAAGTGGCTATGTGCTTGGCTGGTTCCCTTGCAGAAGGGGCTGTGGGTGGGTCTGTACTCACCCGTGGCCCCCTCTGCAAGGGAATGGGCCACACACTTGGCAGGTTCCCTTTCTGGAGGGCCAAACATGATGCATCGGATAACGCTAAAATAACGTTATCCAATGCAATTTCCCCCCAAAATTTTGCATCGTTATCCGATTTTAGCGTTATCCGATGCATTCGTTATCTGAGGTATTACTGTATGTGAATAGAGGTACTGTATCTCCTAATACAAAGTGTTGCCATTTTTATTTGTTTTGCTCAACTGTATTGATAAAGATTCTCTTGCAAAATTAAGGTTCTTCACTTCTAGTCCTCTATGGGCAGGCTTGAGCACAATGATCCTGACTTAATAATATATTATTACAAACTATAGAAAACTATAGGTTATTAAGTTGGGCATGAATAGTGCACTCAGGTGCTTCTTCCTATTGTGTAGTCAATGTTAGAATTTCTATCAGTTTGTTTAAATCAGAACTATGATTTCAACTGAAATAGGGGCATATGGTTTAATACCAGTTTTACAATCACCATTTGGAACGACAAGAAAAAAAATCAGTGGGATGTGTTAGAACAGGCTATGAATATAGGAAAACAATTCACAAAATACTTTTATGAGCTCAGCATCTTTCAGAGAGACTGATCTCTGTAGCAAGTCTCTGAAGTGCCATATTTGCTATTAGGACACGACAAATTCTAAGTCTAAAGTACAATGCAGATATGAGTATGATATGAGGCTCTTACATCAGGGCCGCCATCAGAAATTTCTGGGCCCCATACTGAGCAATCCTATCTCCCCCCCCCCAACACATAGGAATGTCACAGTTATAGCCAGCAGCAGCAGGGTCCCCTGTCAACTCCAGGCCCTATACGGCAGTACTGGTAGTACTGCCCTAATGGCGGCCCTGTCTTACATGCTACAGCAAACAAATACTATAAGTGAATTACGGACTTTTCCTGCTATCACTACTACTCTGAATTTTAATAGTGTTCCTTCTGAAAATTAAAGCTCTGGATAACTTTCACAGGTCAGTAACACACTAAGATTTCATTAATAACCATTGATAGCACTATCATGACAGCACATTTTAGAGGAAGATTCAATGCTGTGAAAATTTACAAAAAGGAAAATATTCAAATGCTCTGGCTTTGCATTTTGGGAGAGTAAATTCATAACAGGTGTATATGGAGAGATGATAATACTGGCAGCCAAGGATGATACAATGTGCTATTTATATAAGCCTTTAAATGTAGAAACATGGTACAGGGTGATCCTGTTTGGAAAATGAAGGCGGTGAAGCAACTTCTACTAAAACCACATTGCCTGTATCCCCGATCTGGGACATGCTATAACATATTTCTTTGGCTCTTTCTCCATCATTGAAAATGGAAATCTGAGCCAAAATTAACATCTTTCTCCATTTGCAAGTAAGCTCTAGCCGCTTTTTGTTAGATCTGATTAGATATTTCAGTCTCTCACACACCTAGGATTGTATCATTAGGCACAATCCTGGGTATTTCAACTGCTGAATGTAATGGACAGTATGAATTGTCAAACATGATGTAAAGTACATGAAGTTGTTACAATGGTTAAAAAAAACTGTTGCTATTACACTTATGTATGGAGAGATAATGCAGACAATCTTATTTATCAGTCTGCTTACATAATAAGTTTTCACAATACTGTAGTATGTGTACACAGCAAAAAGAAAAATGTCTTGATTGTTTCAGACACAATTCAGAGAAAGTGCACCAAATCCTGCTGAAGCCACTGTAACACGAACGTTGAATTACACTTTCAAATGCCTTTACTTCAACATCCCTTACTCTGACTCATGCCCATGGTTTTATTTTACATACATCCCTTTGATGCCTACAGACGTTTGTTTAGATAATACCATTTTTGGAAGCAGTAATTACCAATGCCAAGCTCCTATAGTTGTTTACAAACTTTGTATCATACCTTTAATCCATACAATTAAAAAAAGCTTAACATCATTACATGCCATTATTTTATATACAATACCAAGGAGATGGATGCAACCAGCGCTGTTTTAGACTGCATTTTACTCATCTATTTATAGCTCAACATATGGAAGTTAGCCATATTATGTAAAACCAAGACGCTCCTGATGAAAGTTTTGGGGTGCACTCTATACCTTTGACCCACATACAGAATGTGTCCCTCTTTTTGCTGACACCTGCTAATCCTCAAGCCATTAGTGAGGTGAGAGCAAGGATGTTAAGTTCCCTAAATGAACTAGTGCAGTGATGGCCAACCTTGGTGGTCCAGGTGTTCTTGGACTTGAATCGCTGATCAGGGCTTCTAGGATATTACGTCCAAGAGTGCCAATGTTGGCCATCCCTTAGCTAGTGTACCTGTTCCCACTCCAGTCTAGACTGCATCCTTTAGTGTAAAGCAGTAGTGAGGAACCTTGAACATTACCAGATATGATTGGACAGCAGCACCCATCATCCCTCACAACTGACTACTCAGTGTTTCTCAACCTTTGGTTTTTGGACTTCAATTCCCAGAAGCCTAAATCAATTCTCCAAAGCACTGATCAGCCAATGTACTGACTTAGGCTTCTGGGAATTGAAGTCCCCTTGTAAGGCATTTGCCCCACGTTGGGAGCCACTGGATAACACCAATGAGATTTATATTCCAGCAGCATCTCCCACTCCTTGATCAAAGTAAAACAAGGACTAAAATCAACATGTTAAAATGTTCTACTACAGATTTTAAAATATTCAATTTCAGGTTACAAAAAATGACTATGTTACATGCTAATGACTGCTCCCAATGGAGAGATTCAATAGCAATCTCTCATTTCATCAGTAGAATATCAATTTGCCTAATGTGTACCGACAGTTTAAAAAAAACTGGCTGTCACGCTGCAGCAGACCTGAGCATAGCTAAGAGTACAGGAAACTATGCATATATTAAAGGTAACAGCAAGACGCATGAGCAGCTTCTCATCTTACATCTTATACATTGGTAACTATATACCAAATGCAATGTGAAAATTAGTCCTGAGATGATATGGAGACAGAAGGAAACTGTTAAGAGTGGGGGAAAGGGCTGCCCCAGCTACCTGTGCAAGGGTTGTTTTCACAAGGAACCAGCAACAAAAGCTTGCAAAACCTTGAGTTATGAAAGCTTGTAAATTTTTGAATTTTTAAAGTGACCAATGAAAGGTATCGCCTTTCCCCTGCAATTGTTTGATTTTATGCATGATCACACGGCTTATTTTTGCTTAATGAAGTAATAAAAATGTTATACATTATAGAGCAGGCGCGTAAGACCATGTAGTTCAACATTGGTATGGAGTTACATACCAATAAATTTTTTCGCTTACAAATTAAACACCTTGTTGAGTACAAACTCATCATTACCGTGTCATCTTGGATAACACTTAAATGCAAATGGAACAAGTAATCACAAGTAGGTCTTATCCATTACTGTATTCATTTTTTGAGAATGTCACACTACCAACAGCCACTTCTGTTCGGTCATGCCCTCAAACCCAGAAAAGAAAATGTACACATAGGAAGGGGGGGGGGATGGAGACATTCCCTGACAAGTTCCTCTTAAAAGTAAATGCTATAGTCATCAAGGGACAAGGTGATCTGCAGGGTTGAGGGGGAGGGAGAGAGGACATTTTTTTCCTCCTTAGTGCGGTCCAAATTCATTACTTCAAAGAGGCGTATGACTATGTTGGGGAAAACAGGCACTGTTCCTTTGGCTAAACCCAGTCTGCCTTTCCATCGTGTAGAATTCCTTCTCTTCATGCAGCTTAGTTCTAGATCCCTACTAACATCCCAGTGTGATGGCAGTGATCTAGGAACTCCCATCAGGATGCTTCTGTGTAAAAGGAAGCTGGGAAGAGCTGCTACATGATTGGGTACAATGCAAGCCTTCTATGGTTATTACCAAGCCATTGCCACAGCCTGAGTGACTGGAGAAAATATGTTTATGAAGCCAAATGGCTGGAATCATCAAAAGGCCTGAATGCCTTTGAGCAGTTGCTTACAGATTTTTATGTCTCCTGTGTCAATCTGGTTTCTTATGCATGGAACCACTAATACAGCCATCCAGGGCCAAATAATTTGTGCTTCTAATTTTATTGTTTATCCTCAAGGGTGCAATACCTGAATATGCTCCAGAATAATATTATTAATAAAAATGACAATAGTACTGTACTATAGTCATATAACTAACATTACCGTAAACCTATGTATTGTGCATCTAATGAAAATTAAGTGTGCATTTGGTATGATTTATATTACATTCATCACTCTATTATAAGGAAGAATTTGTGCTCAGTTTATAAGAGAGATGGGAGATTGTTTTTATTCCCAAATTCTTAAAGAATGGACATTTTAAGAAAGATTATTTATAAAACAAAATTAGCCTTACAAAGATGCATTTAAATTGAAATATTTTGTGTCCAGTTATTTACAGCCCAGTAGGTATTTACTGAATAATCAGATGGAACCTACCGCATTTGCTGGCGTATAAGACACATTTTCCCCTTAAAATACATGGGGAAAATGGAATGTGTCTTGTGTGCTGGCAAATACGGTATTCACTGTATATAGTGGCCTCTAGTGGTCCATTTTGGTAATAACAAGGTGCGTCTGGGAAGCGGCGGAGGCTTATACGCCAGCAAATATGGTACAGTACTTCCATTCTTGCCTATAATCTCTTTGAACAGAATTCTATTGGCTTAAACCAGGGGTGGCCAATCCCCAGCCAATGGGCCTAATTTGGCCCATACATATCAATAATGTGGCCCACGATAGCCACCTGGGCACCTCTAGACCTGCCCCCTACTGCCGAAGTAAAAAACATCACCACCACCACTGTGGGAATCGCAGTTTTTACCACTTCATGCACAGCCTCCGCCGCTTCCCAGGGCGGGGGAGGCTTTTCGGAGCATGTTCACTTTAGTTTGATAATTTTCCGGCACTCCTCTGCTGCGGTTCAGCAGCTGGAGTGTGAGTGTGAGCAATGTCTGGTGCTGGGTGGAGTTTATGTCAGTGTCTGGGATCCCAGCATGGAACCAGGAGGTAGCTCACGGTGGCGCTCTAGCTGCTGAAGCACAGCGGAGCATAGGAAAATTACCAAACTGGAGCGAACATGCTCTGGAAAGCCTCCCGCCACCCTGGGAAGTGGCAGAAGCTGTGCACAAAGCGGCAAAAACCACATTATTCCTGCCGCCGCAAACATAAGTTGTGGGCGTAGCTGTGCCTCTGGCCCCCACAGCTGAGCGCGGTGTCGGGAACAAGTCCGGTGGGAAAATGTTGGGAACCCCTGGCTTAAACACTTTGGCCAAAATCTTGTTGTGATAAGCCATACGCACTTGACATTTTTGCAGGTGCTGACCACTTCCAGTGGATTGTTCTTTGTATGATTAGTCACATGGCTGGTCCTAATTCCAGCTTTGCAATTGGAGTGGAACCAAGCATGTGAAGAAGGTAAAATGCTTATGTAATTGTCCTCAAACCCTGTGTTTTTCCAACACAATTTAGGCTTAAATTTCCTACAAATAAGATTCAGCAATTAGTTTTACTTTCAAACAGTGACAAAAATATACTTTAAAGTCCTCCAATTGTGCTTTGTCAAAGATTTCCTTTATACATTTTCTCAAGTTCCAATAAAATATTTGCTAGATTAAAAAACAGTTTGACAATCACAATACAGTGATACCTCATACAACGTCCAAACTTGGTTCCACAAGTATGGACTTTATACAGATTTGGACTTTGTATGAGGCATGCAAAATCCTAGCCGTGATGCCTCATACAACATCCAAATCCTTGCCGCGATGCCTCGTACAACGTCGTTTCCATAGAGATACATTGTACTGTAACAGCACAGACTTCAGGGCAAAGTCAAGGAAACAGACAGAACTTTAAGAAATCATTGTCTAAAGGCTAAAAACATTACAAAAACATGTCAAACAACCCAGATTGTCCAAGAACCTGAAGAATGCTGTAAAAATCCCAGGAATGCTTCTAAAAATTCTGACGGAAAAATTCAAAAAATCCAAAATCGCGCTCAAAACCACTCCTAAACACTCTTCGCCTCATGCAAAACCCACAAGAGCAATGCACGCATGTGTCCTGCCTTTTATACCGTCCAGGCACAATGCAACCTGGGAAAAACCCCAATGCCTCATACAAAGTCACACGACTTTGCCGCGATGCCTCGTACAAAGTCGCACGACTTTGTATGAGGCAACTTTTTTCAAGGAATTAGGCGATGTTGTATGAATCCGATGTTGTATGAAGCGGACTTTGTATGAGGTATTACTGTATTCTTACAACACGTTACTGTGTTTCTGCCATTTGTGGAAAAATCTATCCACATTTAAAAAGGGAGCAGGAGGATAATGTCATACTTTAAAATTCTTGAATCCTGCCTTCCCTCTCGCTCTCATTTCACCTGTAAATCTTTGATGGCCCTCCTTAGCACTGTAAGGAATTGCATTACTGTACTTTAAAAATTCTGGTACTGTAATTCTCAGCTACTTATCTGCTAATAAGTAAACATTTGAAGCAGTTCTCTTAAAGTATCTCTAAAAACCAGAGTCAAACAACTAACAGAGCACCATTCATACCTACAGGTGAAACTCGAAAAATTAGAATATCGTGCAAATGTTCATTCATTTCACTTAAAAGGTGAAACAAATATATGAGATACAAAGCGAGAGATGTCATGCCTTAATTCGTTATAATTGTGATGATAATGGCGTACAGTGTACATGAGATTATGTGATGATCATGAGGTCCATGAGATTGGGGGGTTGGGGTTTTCATAAACTGTAATCCATAAGCACCAATATTCTACAAAGTAAGGCTTGAACGATCTCGCTTTGCATGTAATGAGTCTATCTCATATATTTGTTTCACCTTTTAAGTTGCATTGCTGAACTGAATGAACATTTGCACAATATTCTAATTTTTTGAGTTCCATCTGTAAGTGTTTTTAATAATTTTGAACTGTCCTTAATTAAAAAAAGATACTAACACATACATGAGACAAATGACTTCTTAGCAGGACAAAAATCAAATCATTTGGCATGTGTGTTTTCTTGTCTCCACTCAAAGCAAAGAGAAATACTGTAATTGTAACTGGATTGCTTGCCATTTATTATCATTTTTATATATAGAGTGGACTTAGAAGCAGACATCTGGCAGTGTAAGGGAGACTATTACTGGAAGGGGGAATACCAAAAATATCCCCCTCCTGATTCTGTGGATGAATCCTTTCTATCAACTGAACGCTAGACCCCTCTAGTACCTGTAAGTTTACCAGTTGCTTAATAAATAATTTCCAATAATATCAGAGAGTAAACAAAGCAACAGAAAAAAACATTGTGGCACCTTAAAAACTAACTCCTGTATTTAAGTGTGAGCTTTTGTGGATCAAGGCCACCTCGTTAAACATAAGAGACCTTAGTCCCCAGATGTGTATAAATTGATGCCATGTAGTCTCACTCTTAATGTCTAACGAAGTGGCCTTGATCCATGAAAGTTCACATTTAAATATAGAAGTTAGCCTTTAAGGTGCCACAATGTTTTTGTCTTTTGTTTTGTTTACTGTCTCATATGCTTGCACAGAGTAACACTGCTATCACTTCAAAAATTTCCAATAAGTAAATCTCAGTCTTAAGAGACTTGCGTTATTACTGAAATTCATATATGTCTGAAATGAACACAGGCAATCTCTTCTAAAATATTCACTTTCAATTATATAGTGAACAAAATATTCTTACATTTCCCATGCTTCATTGAAGTGAAGAAAATTTTGCTGGTATTCTAAATTCATACATGTGGATTTTGCTCATGAACATTTCTCAGGGAGAAACCATGTTAGTTAAACAGTAACTCTAAGATCTTTTGGCATATAAGACAAAGTTTTAAAAAAACCTTGCAGAGGCAAATACATAAGTACATACTGTATTTCTATTTCTAATACTTAATGTGCCATTGGTTTAGAGCAGGGGTTCCCAATCTTTTCACACCATGTGGTTCCGTCTGCTGTAAAACACCTCTGCGGTTGTTATAAACGTGTATATGACAGCTGCGGGTGTATTTATGGCAGCGTTTACACATGTGCGGGCGCGTTTACACATGCACATGGGCGTATCTGCTTCCGGTAGTGGCGAGGGCGGAGTGGGTCACATGAAATGGTGCTGTGGGCCACATCCAGCATGCGGGCCGTAGTTGGGGGGGGGGGCTAGTTTAGAGATTGCTACCACAAGACTAACAGGTTTTAGAGATGATACTGGGATATGAAAAAATATTAAGAATTGAGATTGCTATAAATTCTACAAGTGCTTACTGTAGATGTGGAGGGGAAAGCACAATCCCTACCAGTATGCAGCAAAGTATCTCCTACTTGTAACAAGAAAACAGATAAGAGGACCACAGGAGTAAAAAAGTCCAGATGTTTACGAACCCAATTAGCTCTTCAGAGCTATTCAGTATCTTGGAGCTGCACATCAGTACATGGCTGGCAAATTTCCACTGAGCCACTAAAAAGACAGGTGTGCATTTACTCTTTTGGTCTATGTCCATGATGGGGAACCTTGGCACTCCAGCTGTTCTTGGACTTCAACTCTCAGAAGCCCAAGACCCTGTGAATTCACAAGAATGGGTTTACTGTGTGTAAACCCATTCGTGTGAATTCATAGGGACTTGGGCTTCTGGGAATTGAAGTCCAATAACAGCTGGAGTGCCAAGGTTCGCTATCACTGGTCTATGTTAACTAGCAGCAAGAAAACACAGAATAACAACGTAATGTCTTCTTCAGGGAGCAGCAGCATTTTAAGGAGTTTCTAGCATGGGTGTTATGCTATTTCAGCTCCTAGCCGAGTTTCCATTACATCAGTGGTTCCCAACCTGTTTTTGGCCATGTCCCACCTAAGCATCTCTAAAATCCTGATGCCTCTATTCACGTAGAGGAACCCTAAAAGGCCATTCACTGTTAATAAATCATTCTCAACCCCCCCAAATAATAATAATAATAATAATAATAATAATAATAATAATAATAATAATAATAATAATAATAATAATAATAATAATAATAATAATAATTGCCCCTTTGTGGGAACCACGGCATTACATACATCAGACTAATTATTCAGTGTCCCCAAAGATACCACTTTTCCTGCCATTAAAACCCCCAATATTAATACATTTGTATACAATGGGGGCTGTGAATGCTAACAAGAAGTACACGGGGAATACAGATTTCAGAGATCATGAAACTGGAAGGGTTGCTCCATTGGCAAAATGGTTGACGTATATAAGGAAAAGGCTTTTGTACTCAAAGAAAATTCTATCGTGGTGGGTGAGCTGTACATTTAGGCGAGAAGAGGTCACTTGCATGTTCCCTTCAACCTGTGTGCTCAAGATTAACTGGAACTCAAAAAGCACAATTAAATGCATAGCATTTTACCATAATCTATGCTTCCACAGACTCTGTGGACTCTTCTAATAAACCATATTCTTAAAAAGCTTTCTACAAAAGAAAAAGTATATAGAAACACAATTTAAAACTGTAGGTTATATATCTTTTTAAAAAGCTTAAATTTTGTATGGTAAATAACTGCTTTTTGGAATAAGCATCACCCACAACATACTAAATATATTTCATAGAGCTTCCCACTGACTCAACGTCATCCTATGTTTGACTACAATTTGCCAGCACAGCTTATGTTTCTTGATAACTACTGAAAGGTTTGGAAGATTTCATAAATATGTTCCTCCAATAGTCAGTATATGGAAAAGTATACTTAGCAAATATAGCTGTAATAATCACATCAAACATTAAGATGTTGGCTTATTGTACTGGTTAGCCACCTGCTTTCTTCTGTGGTTTAGAGCCTTCATTTTTTACTATGATTCCTTCAAGGAATTGATCCTGGCACAGATTTTCAGTGCAGGTCCTAGCTTAATATTCATTGCACTCATGAGATGATCCTCTTTTAATAAGAGAAGAGCCTGCCCATCAATCTCCTGAGCTCGAAATTCATCAGCAATATCTTGACAACCTGCAAGGCAATAACAAATATTAGGATATTGCTTAGAAATGAGGAATTTTTTGAGCTCAGCTTAAAGCAAAGCAATCACAATTCTATGCCACCCCATAGCGCTTAGTGCACTCTCTGGGCGATTCACAAGTTAATTAGCATTTTGCCCCCAACATGCTGGGTACTCATTTTACCATCTTCAGAAGGATGGAAGGCTGAGTAAACCTTGACCCTTGGTCAGGATTGAACTCACAACCTTTTGGCTGCAGTACAGCAGTTTAACCACTGTGCCACCAATTACTTCTTAGCGCTTTAAAAATACTGTACATTTATAGGAACCTGGACTACATTTCAAACATGCTTTGCATTCCTGTTTATGGGAAGCAGCATTTTCACACAAAAAATTCTGAAAATAAAGCAACTATTTAGGAAACCATTAACTCACACATATGAATTATCTGAGCAAAGGGATCCTTTTGGTGATGTTCTTCTGTGAACATGCACTCCCCCAAAGGAGAACTGCCTGGCATATATCTTGATATATTTTAGCACCAGATAAATACCTTTTTTAAAAAAAGATTTAAAATAACCTGCTATACTTCTACAAAGCTACTTTTATGGCACTTTGTATTTTTTGTTTGTTTGTTTGTTTTATATTGGCTGCCAGATTTTATACTTTTCTTCGAAACTGTTGTAAAGTTTACAGTCCTTATACTGTACGTTTTCAAAAGTTTTAATGTAATTTTAATCTGCAAGATATCTTGATTATCTGCGGAACAACAGAATCCCTAAAATATGAATAAAAATAAAAATGAGTGGTCTCAAATCATTCTGAACTCTAGAAAGATAAATCAGTAAGAAAATCAACATAAACCTATTTCTTTGCTAACAAAACCAGTCCTCACATGCCCCTTCTTCCTCAACCATTGCCAGAAAACTCATACACATTCCAGTTGCATACCAGGCAAAGCACGTATGAAGGCCCACACATCTTCAACAGTCCATACTGATGGGTCAGACTGCACAGCTGGTAACAAATCTATGTTGTCAGTCGTCTTCCTGATTCTCAATTCCCTAAGCTCACGCTCTCTTTCTCTTTCACTTTGCCTTCTCAAGCGAGTGGTCATGGCAACTGGCACATTATCTTCCTGAGAAGCCAAGTCTTCTTCTGCAGATGGATAAGTAATTGGAAGCTGGAAAATGCAGTACAGATAAACCAGAGTATAACCATTTTCCTCTACAAATCATACAAAAGGATTCTGCAGGATTCAAGCAGGATTCCACAGACCTGTCGAAGGAAGTGCTCTCGAGAAGCTCCGTCACAACTGCTTGTCCGACGTCCACGTCGTCCAAGGGTCTGACTATCTGAACTCCGGCTCCAACGACTAGCCTTGTCTGATGTGTACAACCCAAATTTCTTATTACAACTGACGTTGTACCTAAAGATTAAAAAAATACAACTTCTAGACATTGCTTCAATAAATGATAACATTCAATAAAAACTGATGAAAAGAAATGAGGAATGGTGCCCTTAATTCTATCCTGCAAAAAGAGCAGGAGGATGAAAATGCAGCTGTCAAGGTTGCAAATTCTGCACGCGTAAAAGCATTGAACTCCATTTAATTTACCCATAGTCTTTGGGGTATAATAGACAGAGTCACTAGGACAGTGGTGGCGAACCTATGCTGGCACACCCCAGCATAGTTTGCCCTGCCCCTCTCCCCAGCAGCCCAATGGGAGCGTTTCCTCCCTCCCCAGCAGAGTTGACCCTGTTATATGTTGACCCCGACAATGTTATATCTCAGATTGTCTACTAGATGGCACTTGCTTATGTAGCAAATTGCCAGATCAGTAAATTGCTGTATCCACATTTTGGTTGCTTGGGATCTTGGCACTGCCACAGGTATATGAGGAAGTTTAGTCATTACCTCAACAATATGTTGCAAAAGGCATATAATTTTTTATTGATATTTTAAAATATTTATCATATGGGGCAATAGTTTTGCTACCACAACAAGCTCCTTTTTTTTGGAAGCTAGCAAGGTAAATAAAAATTTCAAAACGGGTATAAAACCTGCCAAAAGGAAGTAAAGCATGACAGGAAAGCAGCTGTAGAGGAGATGAGACTCTTGGTGGGGATTAATAATTTTTAGAACAATATAGAAATGCTTGATGTAATTATGTAACAATGAAGATACTGATATAGATGGGACTTAATTGAGAGCTTTTAAAACTTAGTTATTATAGTTTTATAATACTTTGTTAAGTTCTTATTACTTCATTTTGAAACTTTATTACATCTTCATAGCTAAACTTTTGAATCATCATAACTGAGTTTTTATTGTTGCAATTTTGATTATTCAGTAGGTAGAAATACAATTACACAAACTTGCATTACACACACTTACACTTACTTGCATATGCTGGTTAAATAAGAGCAATAGAAATATTTTTGGACCTGCAGTTTGTCTGCTTTGTATGGGGAGAAAATGTACAAGAGTTACTTGTACAAGGCAAAAAAAAAATATTAATCTGGTTCACTCTGAAAGAAACCCTAAAAGGGATAATGCCTGCTGTGATAATAATAATTTTTATCAGAGATTGCTCTGGCTTGAAAGGATTTTTAGGGGTCACCCGAATGAGGCTCCTTTCATGTCCTCTTGGGTATTGAAACCCGACCTTCCAGTCTCCAGCTCAGTGCCTTAACCACCAAACCACTGGGGGAGCTGTGCCTGCTATGATGAACACAAGCTTTTGATTTTTCCTAGAGGCCTAAACAGGTGAAACTGGGAAAATTAGAGTATTGTGCAAATGTTCATTCATTTCACTTAAAAGGTGAAACAAATATATGAGATAAATTCACTACATGCAAAGTGAGAGATGCCATGCCTTAATTCGTTATAAGATTATGTGATGATTATGGGGTACATGAGATTGGGGGGTTGGGGGTTTTATAAGCTGTAAGACATAAGCATCAATATTATAACAAAGTAAGGCTTGAACTATCTCACTTTGCATGTAATGAGTCTATCCCATATATTTGTTTCACCTTTTAAGTTGCCTTACTGAACTGGATGAACATTTGCACGATATTCTAATTTTTTGAGTTTCATCTGTAAAAGTCCACAGGGCTCTTGCAAGGTATTCAAGCATCGGAGTTATTGATATGACATATAACATGTGAAAATTCACTGGTAGTAAAAGTGATACATATATCTTATATATTCTGAATTAAATGGTTTGTATTAAATTAAGATTATGCTCCAGAGGGGTTAGATTCACATCTGGCCTAGACACAGGAGAAGATCTCTAAAAATATAACTAATGCAAAATACCTCTTAGCACATGACATGGTGCAGAACCGCTTTGACCGCAGGAACTTGTTTGCATACCCCATTTTCCCACAGAACTCACACTTAAGTAGATCAGTTTCCATCTCATCCAGTCCCTCTAAAAAGGAAAGAACAATGAAAATTAGGGCAGAGGAATTACTCATTATAACATTTTACAGTAAACCCCCCCCCCACCCTTTTTTTATGGAACAATTTCTTGCATAATTTATCATGAACTAATATCTGTAAACATCAAATCTGAGTACACAACAAGATATTGCAAATCCTGCAAAAACAATGTAAATAAAGCAAATTTCTCTATATACTATATGTTTATTTTGCATAATTTATAGAAGAAA
The DNA here is from genome assembly GCA_035047305.1 of Bradypodion pumilum. Taxonomy (NCBI): domain Eukaryota; kingdom Metazoa; phylum Chordata; class Lepidosauria; order Squamata; family Chamaeleonidae; genus Bradypodion; species Bradypodion pumilum. Next base: position 364,205,444 of record JAWDJD010000003.1, read on the forward strand.
TGAAGTAAGCTCAAGTCAAGTCAAAAAGGCCTAGTACAGATTGGTGTGCTTTTACTGATAAAGAACTGGAGATATTGAGGACTGAAATGACCCAACTCACACCACACACACACACACACACACACACACACACACACACAGTATTTCTGGTGTATAAGACTACTTTTTAACCCCGAAAAATCTGTGCCAAATTAGGGGGTCGTCTTATAGGACAGGTACTTAACTGCAGCTTGTTTCCCCTTGCTTCATATGTCCGGCGCATATGGTGGGGGGTGCCGCGGCTGAGTCCCTGCTCTGTGCGGGGAGTATGAAGCAAGTGGAAGGAAGCTGCACACATCTTCCTGTACCTCAAGGAGGAGAACGTGAGCGTGGATTGGCTTTCCACCAGAACCTGCCCATTCGACTCGGAGGGCTGTGCATCTTCGGGTTGAGTGTGGGTTAATTTTTATTTGGTGTGCATTGGAAGAGAGGTAGTCTTATACGGCAAGTATATTCCAAACTCTATATTTTAACTGGAAAAGTTGGGGGTCGTCTTATACGCCCAGTCGTCTTATACGCCGGAAAATATGGTGTGTGTGTGTGTGTGTAATGATTTACTTGTTACCTAAGTACCCCCAGTTTTGCTAACCACAGACAGGAGCAAATAGCTAAATAATATCTGGAGGCAAAATGTTTCCAGCCTTGTGTTACAGGTTCACTGAAGCATAAGAGCTATTAAAAGAGAAAGCCTTAAATAAATTGCTGGAGAAATATAATAACTGAATCGATATAGTTCTTGCATAAAGTTTGCTGTTGGCAGTTTCTTCAACACCTTGCTAAAGACAGGTATTAAAAACAAATTGTCAATTTTGTTTGGGATTATTTCACCTGATTGACAGTATTAAATTACGTGTAACAGTCTGCTTTTCCATTCCATTCCATTCCAACTTTAATTTGTACCCCGCCCCACTCAGCACATGGCCGACTCTGGGCAGCATTACAACATAATTGAAATACAATATACAATTATATATATATACACACACACAATTGATTTCTATATAAGCACAATATACAATATAATGCACATTACAATAAAATAAACAGTCCCTAAACTATTCCAAAATAAATAAAATAAAGTACAATATTACAAGTTATTAAAAAATCACACTTACAAGGTTTACAAAGCAGCTACATATCATATAGAAATGCTATTTAAGTACTAATGCCGACAAAATTGGATAAACATAATCCTCGGCTACTAAGCGTCCCCTAACAATACAACAATGAGCAATACATACAAAATACCAAAAAATACAAGAGATAACAAAGTATACAATAATACCCAAATATACAATAATATACAATAATACAGTGTGCAAAAATTACACTAATTTTAAACACGTCAAAGCTGAACACAAAAATTCAGCTGTGTGTCTATAAATTAATGCAGTTTTTATGACTGTAATGCATTTGAAATACCATAGATCAGAGTTTCTCAACCATGGGCCTTCAGGGGATCTTGGGCTTCAATTACGAGAAGCCCAAATCAAGACACCTGCTGATAAGGGTTTATGGGAAATGAAGTCCAAGAACATCTTGGGGGAAAAGGTTGAGGTTCCCTGCCATAGATGTTTCACATAAAAGGTTTCACATAGCTGCTTGATCTATCAACAAATTCTTTAACATACAACAGCTGTCTGGTCTTGCAGATGCAGAAGTCTGCCACATTAAATTGAGAATGCATCTGATGGGTATGGGAATGCAAATCTCCTTCCAGGACTCCCAGCATGCATCAGAAAATATAAATACAGTTAGAACATCTCCTTCAATATCTACACATAACAGCTGTGAAAGACAATTATTGAAGAGAGTTTGAAATCTCAATCTCATAGTGGAAAAATGAAGAGTCTCTCAATCCCAGCATCTTGGGAAATACTGAATTATCTGCCCTGCATATAATAAATAAAGCGCACAAACCTTCAGTAATCATATCCTCCATTTCTGTGTCTGAAGAATTGTCAGCATGTTTTGCATTGTTCTGTACCTCTGGCTCAACACAATTAATATTCATAACCTGGCTCTCCACTAGAAGTCTCTTTTTTGCAGGCTGTTCAACAAGAAGAGATGAACAACTAACCTGTTACAAAAGAAAGTTCAGATCACATTAAAAGGAAAATATACACACCATGTAACATTTGTAATCTTACAGATATTTGCTACTCCTGGCAGAGAAAAGTTGGCTAATGCTTTCATTAGTCTGACCGCTGTTACGAAAGTTCATAAGGAGGCACAGAATTGGTGTACATCAGCTTCAAAGGCCACATTTCATTGTAGAGATTTCTATTTAATACTCCCTATCAGACCTAACCTAAAAATGAAAACAGATAAGAGAAGTATGGAGGAATGAGAAGAACAAAGGCAAAGAATGTTTATTTTTAAGATATATTTGAAAATTTTAGATTTAAATTTGTAGCTTTAAAATGTAATAGACTAGAGAAAAGAGCAAAATTGATAATGAGAAAATATATACTATATACACAGGATTTTTTTAAAACAAGCCAAAGTTATTTTGAATCAATATCTTAAAAATATTTTCCCATGACTTTCACAAGAGACTGCTATCTTTCATTACCAATTTTTAGTCCCTTGTATACATACATAGTACAGGAAAGAAAATAGACATTGGAAGATAGCCTAGAAGGCAGTTTAACAACCAAGATATCAAAATGTAACAAGAACATCAACATTATTGAAATCATCAGAGTTGAGGTTTAAATAACACAACACAGTGACCATAACTAATCTGCAGCCCATCTGGCAGTAATTTGGGAATATCCTCTTTTTTCCAGAATCAAAATACTCTGAATTATATGACTATCCATGATTGCCAAATACAAATATTGCTTATAATTCACATTCCAGAAAGATAATAATAAAGATAAAATTAAACCGAAGCCTATCATTTCAAAACCATTTACAAACCTAAACCACATGAGCTTTACTTAAAATACAGCTTCTTCTTCACTACAACAAGAAAAATCACCTAAAATGATTGGGTCAAGAAGAGTTCAAGGTTGGCCTCAAATTTGTGGAGTTTTATTTCTTGGAAGTCTGTTAAAGCCAAACCCCAAGCATGAGACTTTTATGGAAGCATTGTAAAATCTGTTTTACTTCAACTAGCTTTGGGAGCTGGGCTATTATAATCATAAGCATGTCAAAAATGGCTGCTCCACCTGATAGATTCGCTAAAGCTCCAGGGAATTTTCTGGTGGACACAATGGGCAATTCTATCATAGCTATAGTGGGCACTTAGATGGTTTCTAATATGTAAAACTTCATTTTACGTACACCTTGTTTTACGTAAAAATTGTTTTACGTGAGGAAATTCTGGGGAAATCACGTCCCGTTATATGTAAAAAAATCATTTTACATAATGGTTTCCCTTTGGGTTTGCTTCATTTTACGTAAAAAATTCATTTTATGTAACGGTTTCCCCCAGAATTCCTATGGGTTTGCTTCGTTTTACATTTTAAAAAAACCATATTACGTAAAAAGCTACAGAACAGGATTTTTATGTAAAATGGGGGTTTATTGTATATTGTTCATTTGTTACAGTTACTCAGAGTAAAAAGATCCATTTAAGCAACAGTCCCAAGCAACTACAAAAAAGTGCCTTTTAAAAATAAAATCAAACATACAGAAGCTCAGTTGTACACCGTGAACTTACAGGAAATGGTTCTAAGCCCTCTTGGATGACAAAGCCTTCAATAACATGGGTCAGGATTTGTGGCTTAACAATAGCTTGCGGAAGTTTGTTTTCTGTGCTAGGATTCCTATTTGACACTGATGAGCCATTACTCCTTGTTGGGATTGCTGGAAGTAAAATAGGTGGTTGTGTAACAGAGGTGTGAGAAGGATCAAATGGTGACTTTATTACAGAAGCGCTGACTGATGAGGTTAGTGAAGAATGTCCATGTTCTGGGGGAAGAAAAAGAAAATATACTTTATTGGAAAAATATATATTAAATGTCTTTATACTCATAGAAGGCATCCCGATATTTAATATGGTACAGCAGGGGTGCCCAAACTTTTCAGGCCATGGGCCGGTCACATGGTTCAGGGGGCAGGTCACTACAGGCCATGGACTGGATCTGGCCCATGAAGTCCTCATTGCTCCTGGAAGCGGAAGTAAAACACGTTTTACTTCCACTTACGAGAGTGATGAGGGCTTTGTGGGCCAGATGAATTGGCATCAGGGCCAGATCTGGCCCACGGGCCATAGTTTGGGTACCCCTGTGGTACAGAATATCAAAGTACTATAGCTGGGGTTTGGTGCAGTACCCTCCTATGCTTAGTTAAATGTGCAGCAGAATCACAACTACAATATTGGGAGATACATGCTTAATTTACATAAGCATGCTTTTACAAAGAATTACAAAGTTAATGTAGGCATTTGGTTCCATTAACATGAAGTCTGTCAGTGAGAGAAGGACAATATCCCACAAAATCTATTGTTTCCCACAATTATATTGATTTATTGCCTAAAATCATTGAAGCCTTTATCATCAGTTAGTGAAGTTTACCAATTTCTTCACTGTCAATAAACAAAAGATAACGTTCATTTTGTAAGTCATGTGTATGCCTTCAACTAAGGAAAAAGGAACAAGATTATCCCTTCCAAATCTTTCCACTCCTTCTACTGCACCAATGAGGGCTTAGGTTTGGCCAATGACAAAGCGAAGAAGGTGGCTTCATTTTGACAACCCAAGGTTTCGTCGAGACACGAAAGAAGAACTACCCTTCTCACCAACTCTTGCCAGTGAACCTGATGGCAAGGAAACTATGTTCCTAGCTATATATAACTCATCCCTGTTCATATAGCATAATGAGTTTTGATAATCTATACCTATAAAATGGTGCGTTAACCGTTGGAATGTGACAAAGGATGTTGCACCAGGCCCCACTAGCCCGTAATGGGCCTCCGTTCACTCGCCCGAACCCGGTTCGCAGGTAACTGTTGGGTTGAAATTTTCGACCCGGGGACAGGAGCCCCCCAGTCACAAACAAAAAAAGGGAACTTCAATTCCCAACGTTCCTTGCGCCGCGCCACGCCAGAGCCAATCAGGCTGAGCGGCACGGCAAAAGGAACGTTCAAAAACACGCCACGGCCAATAAAAAAAAGCCGCAGGAAACAAACCGCTAAAGTATGCAAACACGCGCAGGCAAAACTACAAGCCCCAGCGTCCTGTGCGCCATTAGTGCACAGAACGCTGAGGTGGCCAGCGCGCGAAAAATAAAACTTAAAAAAACAACGCCCACCGCCGCTGCCATTCTTCCCCATGGGCCAGCCAGCATGGCTTGTGGGGGAAAAAAATAACCCCCCCCCCCGCCGCCGCTGCCCTTCTGTTCAAAGGGCCAGCCGGCGCGCAAAAAATACAAGAACACCCCCCCCGCGCGCAACTTCTCTTCTTTCCCACAGGCCAGCCAGCATGGCCCGCAGGAAAGAAAGCCACCCCCCCCCCACACACTGAAAAAATAAACACAAACCAAAAACATTCAAAACCACACCAAAATCCAAAAAAAATTAACAAAAACAATCAAAAATAAACAAGAAAAAACACACAGACACCCCCTCCCAAAAAAATCCCACCCACCCACCCCCCAAAACCCCCCAGAGAACTTACCAAAAGACGTCTTCCATCTATGAGGACCGGAACTCAAATGAGAAAAGGAAGAGAAAACTTACCGGAAGCGACACCCAGAGGACAGAAGAGAACAATTGTAGAGAGGCAACAATTGAAGAGAGACAGAAAAGCTCACCACCCCCACCCAGACGCCAAAAGAAAAAAAAACATTCAAAAATATTAAAATTAATAAGATTAATTCCAAAATTAATCAAATAAGTTACAAAAACATTCAAAAATAAACACACTAATCTCAAAAATTACAAAAAAAACCAGAAATCACTTTTCACTCCAAAAAAACAAAACGAAAAATAAAAATGCGTAAAAATAAACATTTTAAAAACCATAATTAAATTTTAAGCTAAATAATATTAAATTAAATAAAATAATTTAAATTAAAATAAAATTTGCATAAACATAAAACAAAAACGTTCAAAAACCAATTAAAAGAGCCCGGCACTGAGGAAGCCAGCACGCAAAAAAAAACAACAACAACAACAACAACAACAAAAAACCCTACTGGGAGCGCAAGTCCGCCTCAGGCGGACGCAGCGCCTTGAAGCCACAAAATCACAAAACCTTACAACACCATTGAAAACAGCCCAGCACCATTGGTTCAAGAAAAAACTGAAACCCTTTACTATCCAAAACAATTTTAAAAAGCCCGGCCCTGCCAGGCAAAATATGCTAGTTACTAATATACTTGTTCTCTTTTAAACTGGGTTAACAAAGGTTAACATCATTTATCATTAACTGTTTGTGTCACTTATTTCTTTAAAGGGACTGAAAGATACCAAATTAAGAAATGTATACAGTCAAATAAATGCATTTTTATTCTTGTGATTTGTGTGATTCACAAATATAACTGGAATGAATCCATGGCTAAGAAACCAAATGAATCTATGGTTAAGAAAAAAAATTAGACTGTGAAGTATTCCATGGGGACTTAAATGCAATAAAAAGAGAATTATAAGCATAGATACATCCCTACAGACATCTGGGTTGCGTGAGGAACGGTTCTGGTAGCTCTAGAAGCTTCTAGTACCTAAGATAACCAAATATTGCTAGAGTTTGCCTTTGCTCAAACAGCAAGCACACTGTAAGTACATAATGGAATCTCATATCCACCCCAACTCCTGCAGCTCAATGCTACTGTTGAATGTAGTGGTCCATGTAACTCCAAAAGGTTTCCCCTCCACCCTACTCCTTGATGAGATCTCTAATTGGACCACAGCACCTCAGTAGCTCCCAATTCCTGATATGCTTTTCCTGATGCTCATTTAAACATCATACAAAAACTGTATAATTTATTTCTCATTTGGTTTCCCTTGATATTGTGATTTTTTCCAGTTGTGTAGTTCCCTCATCCCTGCAGCCTCATAACTAGTCCTCTATATAATATTGCCTTCAGTGTTCTGAATTGCAGTAGTCCATATGCAAAAAAGTTAAGGCCTTGTGCTTGCTTAACCTTTCAACTATAAACCTGGATCACCTATTGCCAAGGCCAACTAAAGCTAATTTGTTTCGTGGCTAGACTCCCTCTTTTCCCTTTTCCTAGAATCTGTGATTTCACTCTGGTCGCACAAGGCAATAAAATTGCTACAGCAAACTGGTGAAACCAAGGAAGGATCCAGATATTCAGGAAGTTTTATGTTGAACACTACTGTTAAGACTACTATTGGAAGATAAAGCTCCTCAAACTAATGATGCACCTCTAATAATCCTTACCTGAAAAAGATTCTTCATAGCCAAGCTCTTCTCTGTTCCTTAAGGTTATAGCTGGTGGTGACAAGGTGGGTGGGGTAGGGGTCCTAGCCATACGGGCACATTCTGAGTCCTCTGGAATCTCTTCCTCGCACATATCCTCTACTTGGTAGATCTGCATGGACCAAATTGTCAGTTTTAGAAGCAAGTCCTGTCAATACTTTAAAAATCTAGATTTTGTCTATTTTTCCCAAAAGGAAAACAGAATTATCACACTGAACATATACACTTTATTGTTATCTGGTGCCATCATATTGCTTCTGACCCTCGTAGGGTTTTCAAGACATGTAGGGTGTTTGAAAACTAGTTTACCATTGCCCCCTGTTAGGGGATGTAAGTCTTTGCCTCACACCCTAACTGGTTGCAAGGCATATTGTGTCTGTGATGCCTTTAAGACCCTACTGCAGGGGCACACAGGTACTGGGACTTTTCCCTGATGTGCTCCATGGGCCAGTGTATTTAGCTCAGAATAGGATTGCAGACTTCCAGCTACAATGCTCAACTTGCCTGAGCTTTAATGCTCACCTTCCTCTGCTGACAGTCTGGACAAAGATTCCTGCGTCTTCCAGAACCTGCTATGAGGATTGAATCTTTGTACTGATCCTCATGATGGCTTTTGCCTAATATGACATCTGTGCTTGCTGGACAAAGAAGGACTACTTGGGGTAAGCCTCCACCAGGTGGACAGAAGCTGTAGAACTCTTTGGCTTTGTGTGTAATTACAGCTTGCATTTACCCTGCTGGATTGGACTGCTACTGAACTGTATGGACTTGTATATAGCACAACTGAACTGACTCAGTGAGGTCAACTGAGCGGCCCAAGAGAATATATCTGTTTTGTGTTACAGTTGGTGCACTGTATATATTTGTACCTTTTTACTTGCTGATTAAACCTACGTTGAGTTTTCTTCTACACCACGATCTGTCTGCCTGTTTTTCTCACAAGGGAACACCTTGCCAGGTGTGAACCTCTTGCTGGCCACTGCATACCACTCTGCTAACCATTTACATCAACACCTCAACTGGGAGTTCATTCCCCCCAAAAGTCTCATCCCTAAAAGCTGTAAATAAAGTCCCCAGTTTTCAGCCACTTGCCACATACCGTGGTGTTGCTACACACAAACAAGTGTCTTGGACAAACCTGCCCCAACCAATCTATTACTTTTTATCATTTGAGGTACATTTTATCTTAGGCAAAGTATGAAAACAAAAAAGTATTCCAGTTTATTTTTATGAGCACACCATGATGCTGAGAAGCAAAAGACTCTGGTTGTCAGGAGGTTGGCCCCATTCACTGGGGTTGATGGGGAATATATGGTTGTCAGGAGGTTGGCCCCATTCACTGGGGTTGATGGGGAATATGGGAATTCTCACCGAGTTTAAGAATACAAGGTGTGCACTTTTAATCCAAATCCTAACCCTAATGTTATCCCTCAATATGTAAATTTCCGGGGGGTAGGGATGGAAAATATTCTATAAAAAACCTCAATGTCATTTTTTCTTGCTTGTTTGATTTAGCCATGTGTATAAAGATTAAAGTAGGTATTTAATGAAGGAAGACAAAAGAATGCAGTATACACAAATGGTCTCTAATCAATTTGTCCTTCAGTTAGTACAAATAAATTGCACTTTTAGCAATGCATACTGCTCCATAAGTGGGAAACACCTGTGGGAAGGATGACAGGTTTTCTTTTTAAAAAATTGAACTGCTAGGGTAGAACAATTAATTCTTCCTGACTTGCTTATACATTTGCTTATTTTCCATCAGAGTACCTAAAAATATTTGAACAAAGTCTAAAATGTATTACAGTGCAATCCTGAACCTCATATAATATTCTAAAAAGAGAAACCTTGGCCAACGACGTATTGTAATGAGACTCAGCATTTGTGCAAAGTGTGCTGAATGCATGTTGCATGCCTGGTTGTCTAAACTGTGCAATGGTTAACAACATGGCCAGCCAGAAAACAGCAAAAACCACTTATGTGATTGTCCTTACAGTTTTTCACAACAAGAAGTTAACTTTGTTCATAATCTTGAGAGGAGTTTAAGAAAAACACATGGCATCTAAATCAAAGGGTGCTAGATTTGCAGCTGCAATGGAAGATACCAGAGGCTTACCACTGGTGTCTCAACAGGTGCTGCTTGTTGCACTTGAAGGTTTACTGCAACCGTCTGGGGTGGAGGAAGAGTCTGAAATGGCAGCTGGACCAACGCTTCAGCAGCAGGAAGTTCCTCTTCAGAAACCAATGTATTTTGCACCAAAACCTGACCCTGGGACAAAATGTCAGGCTGTACTTGTAAAGACTGCACAAGAGGAAGAGGCAGTGGCTGACTGTGGTTTGGAGATGTTGATAACTTTGGGGAAGTTGCAACTGGACCTGGTGTAGGCAGCAAAGCTGGATACTGTGAATGAGGTGTTGGAGAAGTTATCTGTTGTCCTGTAGACATCACAGAAGATGGCTCTGATGACCCAATATGTCCTACAGAGGAAGCCGGCAGCTGAAGTGGAAGATTAGCAGGTTGTGATATCTGTTCTGTTGGCCTGTCATCACTCTGAGCAGGGATACGCTCTTCGTGAAGTGCTGATGATACTAATGGATGTGCCTGTGACTGAATAAGACCTTGGGGGTGGATAATAATAGCTGGTGATTGGCTGGGGGAAGGAGGTGGTGGGGGAGATACCACCACTGAATGCTGTGAGGATTGTGATGGAGATGGAGAAAGTGGAGGGGGCAAAGGGGGGTGGATGTGAGCAGATGTACAGTGCTGTGATGGGGTACTGCTGGGAGGTGGAGGGAGAGCATGGCTCTGGAGTGGTACACAATGTTGAGATGGTTCCTGACTAGGAGGAAGCTGGAGTGCAATTGGCGGAACTTGCTGCTGCTGGAAGATCAACTGATGGTGGGAAATTTTTGAAGGCGGAGAATGAAGAGGACACTGTTGATGCTTCAATAAAGAATGGGGTTGGATCGGAGAATAGGAAGCTGTACAATGAAAAGGGGAAATTAAGAATTAATATCTCTTCTTTAAGAAATGAAGACCATTAACATTGCAAGAAAATGTATGTATTTTCTGATAAAACTTTAGGATGTAAACCCAGTGCCCACTTGCTTGGAGGGACAGAGGACATTTTTGAATATAACATACACATGCACCAATATAATATATATACAAATACAAAAATAGGAAAACCACTCTAACATCCTGTTCATGAATTTTCTCTGTCCACCTCATCAGCTAGACTTTGAGGCTCTGCAATTGGGCTGCCACTAGTATGACAGGCAGGCTCAAATAATCTGGAGTAACAGACTACAGAGCTGTAAAACTGAGAAGGTATGCTTCCTCCACCCTAAAGTGTTTAGATTAAAATAATTTTCGAGTCGCTTTGAGTCTCAAAGAACTCCAGAATGAATCGTTAATTGCATACAACAACTGATTAGAGGCAGAGAAATGGCATACTGATTTAATTTAATTTAATATTCATATTTATATAACCGCCCAACTCACAAAGACTCTGGGCAGCATACAATCTTAAAACCCTTAAAACAAGAACAACCCCATTAAAACAAATTACCCTGCTAAAACCCCACATATATTAAAAGAAGAAAGTTACTTTGATATTAAACCAACCAGCAGATGGGGGTCACGACTTCTTCAGGCCCCCAAACCTGCCCCACCAGCCATGTTTTCAGATCTTTTCTGAAGGGCAGCAATTCCGTCTGCAGCCTTGGTTCCACTGGCAGGAGGTTCCATATGGCCGGAGCGGACACAGAGAAGGCCCTCCTTCTTGTGCTAGAGAGACGGGCCCCTCTAGCAGATGGTACAAGCAGAGAGCCCCTCCGGTCCGCTCTGGTTGGACGGACAGATGTTCTTGGGGCGATGCGGTCTCTTAGGTATCCTGGCCCACTACCATGTAGGGCTTTAAAGGTAATGACCAGCACCTTGAATTGCACCCGTACTGATGGATGTAAATCGAATACTGTATCTTTTATTTAAAATGAACATCCTTTTAAAAGGCTGGTCTCTATCTTACCTGGTGCTATGAGTTGATGAATACTGGATGTACGTGTAACAGCTGGACTTCGAGGCTCTGCAGTTGGGCTGTCTCCTTTCCTTTTGCCTTCTGGAGGATCTGACTGGCTGGCTTTGGTACTGGTTACTGGTTTATTAGGACACAGAGCCAGTGTCTGGGCTTGACTACTGCTTTTTGGAGAACCATTTTGTGAACCAGACAATACACCCAACTTCTGGCTGCGTAGTGTTAAATTCTGGACCTAGAGAAAGCAATGCACATTTTTTAAAAAAAAGCAAAAATGCTTAGAAACAGCTACCATAATGGGAAGCTTTTAAATTGATAATATGAAGATGAGAACTGACATATTCATTGTAGTTAAACCTAATGTGTCCCCATGGAGATGTAGCTCAGATTCAACTTTATGACATTTATCACAGGCATTTAACATCCAAACCATATCATCAATGTGTCAAGCACTTGACAGAATGCAAAAAACAACACTGGCCAAAAAGAAATGCTGCAATCTGAATGAGAATGATAAATTAGGCATTTACAAAAAGGTAGTGTACAGATGTTCCCAAAGTCTATACAACAGCTATCACTTTACTTAGTCTCTCAGTTATGTTTCTCTTATTCAGGTAATGACAGGAAATTCACAAAGATATTAAAATAGCAGAAATTCTTGATGTTACTACCTGTATATAAATTCACCTAAAGTCCATTTCTAAAATAACTAAATGAAAGGTATCACAAAACCATTTGAACTGAAAACCAACTGTTAAAAATGATGTTATACAGAGATCCAACATTCACATATAGTATCAATCATTTTAATGATTTTTATTGATTAAAGTATTGGTCAAAATCCTGCTACTTAGTGTATTAAATTACACTAGACTAGGCACGCCAATCAATAAATTTAGTGAGTCAAATGGACTTGTTCTGTGATTTATCCTGCTAAAGTAAATCACAGTTAGAGTAGGCTCATTTGAATTAATAGAACTTATGGAAAGGGCAACTCATCAAAACTTCATTGATTTAATAGGTCTTCTTGTTGTTGTTCAGTTGCACAGTCGAGCCCAACCCTTTGGGACTCCATGGACCACCGCATGCCAGGCTCCTCTGTCATCTGCCATCCTCCGTAGTCTGCCCAGATCTGCGCCCACCGTGTCAATGATGCCATCTAGCCATCTCATCCTCTGCTGTCCCCTTCTCCTTTTGCTTTTGATCTTTCCTAGCATCAGGGTCTTCTCCAGTGAGTCCTCCCTTCTCATTTGGTGGTCAAAGTACTTGAACTTCAGCTTCAGTATTTGTCCTTCCAAGGAGCAGTCAGGCTTGATTTCTTTTAGGATTGACTGATTTGATCTCTTTGCAGTTCAGGAGACTCTCAAGAGCCTTCTCTAGCACCACAGTTCAAAGGCATCTATTCTTCTGCGCTCAGCCTTCCTTGTGGTCCAGCTCTCAGAGCCATACATTAATAGGTCTACTCTAGCACAATTTACTATATTAAGCAACAGGATTTTGGCCACAAATTCCATTTGCATTTTGCTGGATTACACCTGGCTCATAGTCAATTGTCCTCATACGACAGTGACTTCCAACATTAGAAAAATCTTTGTCGCCAAAGAAAAACTTCCTAACATTTAGAGCATCAGGACAAGGAAATCGATTAGCTTGAGAGGAAAGGAGCTCTCCAACATTGAAAGCACTCAAGAGAAATCTAGACAGCTGTCTGTCAGGCACATTTTAATTTTGATTCCTGCATTGAACAGGAAGTTAATAATAATATTAATCTTAAAACTGCAAAAGGCAGCCTGAATGTTGACAATATCACTGGCAGCAATCAACATCGCCTACAGCAGTGGTGGCGAACCTATGGCATCACCACACCACAGAGTTCACCCTGCCCCTCTGCCCAGGAGCCCAATGGGAGCGCTTCCTTCCTTCCCCCAGAACAGTTTGTCCCACCCCTCTGTGGCACGGACAGCAGCCTGTTGAGTTTGGGCACTCGGTCTCTATAAGGTTCACCATCATTGGCTTGCAGGATACTTTGTTGTACTCATTACCATTCATACTTCTTGAAAAACAGCCATGACAATTGCTTTGTGTTTGGGTATGAAGTGGTTAACTGGTGGGGGAAAAATGAGTCAACTTCTAGAATTTTCACTTGCTTGGTGTCTCTCTGAGAATGGTAGTATGCAAGATGGTTTCCATCCTGACTGCTGCCATTGGTGTTGTCAACATTGAGGCTGCTCTTTGCTATGTAAAGCTTAGCATTCTTTTTCCTGCTGACAACATGGGCATGATACTGTGTAGTAACATTGGATCATTTCCCAGCATTCTGAATGTGGACACAGAAGCACAATATCCAACATTCACATATAGTATCGATCATCTTAATGAAATTCTAAAAATAAATTTTTTATTGATTAAAGTATTGGTCAAAATCCTGCTATTAGTGTAGTAAATTACACTAGACTAGGAACATCAATCACTAAATGTAGTGAGTCAAATGGACTTGTTCTAACTGTGATTTACCCTGCACATCACAGTTACATGAACCAGAAGGTTTTTTTTAAAAAAGAATTGAATTATTCTGTTATTCTATGAGCCTCTACCTAACCTGAAATGGATGGTACAGGAATATACAATGCTAATACAAAGAGAAGGCTGCTCCTATTATATCTATGTTACTGGTAAGTATTTCCCTAATTACACCAATTAAGCAGAGAAAAAAGACAGCTACACTTCTGAGGCACTACATAGGTTCACAGAAATATTGTGAATGTCCTAGGACACTAAAATGAAATTAGATTGAAAAAAGCAAAATGATGCGACACTAAACTGATAACTAGGCAGAATCAGAAACGTCCATTTAAAATGCTAAGAGAGACAGAGTAACATGGGGAACATTTTAGTATGAAATGAGGACTACTGGTGAGGCGTGGCCAAGATGATGGCGGCGTAACATCTCTTCCTTTTCACTCCCGCTTTCATGAAGGTGGATCACTGAGAATATTTGTATAAATAAGGCCATAAAGACTATACAATTTTTATAAGTGGTTGAATTGATTAACGCGGAGCGGTTGGGGCAGTCTGGTGTGTTTGTGGCCGGATCTTGGCAGGCAAAGTGAGGCGAACGGCTTAGCACCGGACCAAGCAGCACTGTGCTGACTGGAGACAGAAAAGTGAAAGTGAAAGAGACGGACGGAGAAGAAAGATTTCTGAACCACAGAAAGGGGTTGAAGAGACAAATTTGGCAGACATGATAAAGCACCGGAGTCCTGGACCAGTGGGTGAGTGACCTAGAGAAGAGTTGGGCTGAGCCGTGTGGTGTGTTGGTCGGACCGGATGGGATGGGGTGTGGAGAACAGGATGCCAATTGTTCTTGGAATTACAAAATTATAATTACAGTGGAACCCCGGACAACGACAGCACCAGATAACGACAGCACCAGATAACGACACTAAATTTGGAGAAAAGCTGTGCACTAGATAGCGACAATTTGTCATTATCCGCACCCGCAGCCACTGTAACACGCACCCTTTCACTTCCCAGAGTGAGCGAGTGAGCGGCTCCCAGCTGGCAACGGGGCTGGGATGGATTGGCGCGCACCTGCTACTGCTGTAACAAGCACCCTTCCACTTCCCAGAGTGAGCAGCTCTCAGGAAGCAGTGGGGGTGGGGTGGATCAGCACTCAACTGCTGTCACTGTAAAACAGACCCTTCCGCTTCCCGGAGTGAGCGGATCCTGGCCGGCAGTAGGGGTGGGGTTGATCGGCGCGCACCCGCTGCCACTGTAAAACACACCTTTCCACTTCCCAGAATGAGCGGTCCCGTCCGGCAATGGGGGTGGGGTGGATCGGCGCGCACCTGCTGCCACTGTAACACACGGCCTTCCCGCTTCCCAGAATGAGCGGCTCCCATCCGGCAGCGGGGGTGGGGTGGATCAGCGGCACCCACTGCCGCTGTAAAACACACCCTTCCACTTCCGGTCACATGGAAGCGGAAGGGTGTGTTTTACAGGAAGGTGTGGATTTTCAGAATACTTTGAATAGTTATTGTAATGGAGGGAAGAGACCAAGGATATCAAAAAAATCTGTGGTATTTATCGCAGAAAGAAGGTGGATTAGGATTACCAAATACTGTATAAGGAATTATTATAGGGCTTCTCAGTTTAAAAATATTGTGAAGATTTTAATGAAGGAAGAAGTAATACGGGAGGAAAGTAAGATGAAAGAATTGAATAAAGTAGGTAAAGCAAATTTTTTGGATAAGGATACAATAAAAATTGGTGTTAAAAATAAAATGATAAAAGCAACTTTGGAGTAATGGAAGAGATTGAAAAAGCAATTAGTTCCAGATATATCCCCAATTACAGAGATGGAAGATTTAAAGAGTTTCCCAGTGAAGATAGATAGGAATGTGAAGGATGTTTTTCTTAGAAATACTGTAATGTGTTCCTGCTAAAGGATTGGATTCGGATATGTAAAAGTAGAGAGGAAAGATCAGAGATATATGGACAAATGAAGTTGAACTGGTTTCGAATTATATTACTGAATAAATGGAATAACAAATATGTTATGGAAACAATCTTAACAAGGAATAGGACAGAGTTTGAAGAGTTGGTATTAAGAATAAGAAAGGGTGACGTGGGAGTTAAGAGTCTTGTTAGGAAGATATGTAAGATTTTGAATCATGACAGTGGTTCACAGAAAATATTGAAAACAATATGGGGAAAAGATTTGAATATTAAAATTTTGGACATAAATTGGAAGAATAAATGGAAGAGAAGGATTATGAGTACTGTACTATGTCTGTTAGAGTTAAAGAGCATAATTATAAAATGTTGTGGAGGTGGTACCTGACTCCAGTTTGGCTAAATCTGAGGAATAATACTAAAACAAAAATGTGTTGGAGATGTGAGACGTATGAACACATGTGGTGGTTGCAATGTAGTTAAAGATTTTTGGGTAAAAATAGAAAGAGAAATATTAGAAATAATGGGTATGAGCTTTAAACTGGAGTCAGGTGCCGCTTTATGGACTGAGGTGGATAATCTATACCTATAAAGAGGGACGTTAACCGTTGGACTCTGGCATACGCTCCCGCACCCTCCATAGTATCCCGTACCAAGCCGCCTGCACTTGCCTTAACCCGGACCGCAGAGCGCCGCAAGGTTCCCGAAGTCGGCAGTGGGGCAATAGCCCCACGAACGCAAACAAAGGAAAACAACTTCATTTCCCAACGTCCTCTGCACTGCACTGCGCCAATCAGGCTGACAGGCGTGAGCAAAGAGAATGTTGGGAAACGCGGCGCGCCCAATTCAAACCAAGCCGCAGAAAAAAAGCCGTCGCACAAACACGAACAAAATAAAGCAAACACCAAGCCCCAGCGTCCTCTGCGTCGTGACCACTTCAGCCAATCATGCTGAAGGGCACGAACATGCAGAACGCTGAAAAAGCCAGCGCGCGAAAAATATAATTAAAAATGCCTCACGCAACGGGAGTGCAAGGCCGCCGCAGACGGACGCAGCGCCTCATGGCCTTGCAACCTCCCAAAAAAGAAGCACAATGAGACAAACAGTGCCCTTCTTTCCCGGAGCAACGGGGAGAAGAGGGACTCCCTCTCCTACCTGCAACCCCGCCGAAGACATGGCGAGACCACCGCCGGCCTCAAGGTAAGTTGACCCGGGGTGGGAAAAAAGCAGCAGGTAGCAATTCATCAAGGGAAGCACCCTCCCTGGCGGATAACTGGATTCTGCCTTTCTACTACCGACACCGCTATTTCGAGAACTAGCACGAAACAGCGGTGGAGGTAATAGAAAAGTAGCAGCCAGCAATCCGCAAGGAAGAGCACCACCCCTTACGGATTGTTGCCTGCCGATCCTCCCGTTAGGTAAGCCATGGGAAAAAGGAGGCCCAGAGAAGAGAAGTATCATCAAGCAGATAGCTCTTTTCTGCCTCCTTTTCACCCGACCTAACTAACAAGCATTACCGGTCGAAGAGCAAGCTAACTGCCGGCTCTTCCTTTTCACCATCGCTACATCGAAACCTTATTTCGAAGCAGCAATGGGAAAAAAGAAGAAATGACAGACAGGCCATTCTTCACACAACAAAACACAACAACAACAACAAAACAAAACAGTAAACCAAAACGCTAAGCACCGAAATTAATAAAACACAAATAAATAAATAAATAAAATAAACCCATTAAACAACAAAATAAACAAAATCCACAAAAAACATGCGAAATACCATAAAAGCACACTAGAAACACCTATCTACAACACGAAAATACCTAACTCAAACAACAAAAATAGCACAAATTAAACAAATAAAGACGAAAGAAATCAGAAAAATAAATAATTACCAGAAATAAACAAAACAATTAAACACATCTAAAACCCAAAATAAAAACAAAAGAACAAGCAGAAACACTTTGGGGGTTTAAGTAGAAACACTATTTAAACCATCAAGCCTAACACCACAAAAAAAAAAAAAAAAAACCAGAACAAAAAATCAAGAGAACTCACCAAACACATCTTCCCTCCATGAGTCCGGGACAGAACCGAATAAACAACAAAGAAAGACTACTCTAAAGGCCGGAAGAGTAAAAACAGTCATTATTAAATTTAAAAAAGCAGTACTCTTAACCACAGCCCCACCTAGAGGCCGGAAGAGTAAAAACAGACAAACAAATAATTATACAAAAACAAAAGCAGTACTCTTAACCACAAAAAAATAAAATAAAACACAACCAAATAAATAAATAAATAAACACAAATTCAAATCACCACCACCCAAGCCATCCCTAACAAAACAAAAAATAACAACCCCAAAAACTGCCTGGCAAAAATCTTAATAACAGCCCCACCTAGAGGCCAGAAAAGTAAAAACAGTCAAAATAAATGAAAATAATTTGAATTAAAATGACAAATATAAATTAAATAAATCAAATAAAGTCACAAACCACAAATGCAAAACACCCCCATCCAAACCACCCCTAACAAAAAAAAAACACAAATAAAAACTGCCCGGCTGGCCGGGCACAAATATGCTAGTATGAATATAGATGAGAACAAAAAAAAATTGTTATCTATAATATTGACAACAGCAAGACAATGTATTGCAAGAAATTAGAAGAATGATTATTTAGTGAAAATAGAAGAATGGTATAAAGAAATGTGGCAAATTGCATTAAATGATAAGTTAACGTGGGAACTAAATTATAAAAAAAGTTTTATTAGTGAAAATAAATTTGGGAATATATGGAGACCTTTTAAAAATTATACATTGATTGAAGGTAATGGTGGCAGGCCAGCACCAGATCAATTGAGATTTTGGATATAATATGGGAAAGAGGTGCCAGGTGAAAACACAACCATAGTTTTTTGAGGGGGTTTTATTGTTTAATGTTGGGGATTTAATGTTCACTGCCCAGAGTTGCAGGCCGATTGGGGTGGCTATACAAATTGAATTAAATAAATAAGGCTGTGCAGGACCGCAATCACCAAGGCATTGTAAATATCACAGGGTTTTTTATATGTTTAAGATAGTATTGACTTTATAGAATAATAATGAGAGTGGTGTGTGTGTGTGTGTGTGTGTGTGTGGAGAGAGAGAGAAGGGGGAAGTGGCTCAAGTGGCTAAGAAGACACAGACTGGAAGGCGGCAGGTCAGCAGTTCGATACGCAAATACTGCAGGACGGAGTGAGCTCCCATCTCTGTCTCCACTCCTGCCAACCTAGCAGTTCGAAAGCAAGAAATTGCAAGTAGATAAATAGGGACCACTTTGGTGGGAAGGTAACAGCATTCCGTGCACTCTGGTGTCTAGTCATGCCTACCACATGACCACAGAAACATCTGCAAACACAGACAGCACTGGCTCTTCGCTATGAAACAGAGATGAGCACTGAACCCTAGAGTCGGATATGACTGGCTTTCGAGCAAGGGAAATCTTTAACTTTAGAATGTTTGTTATAAGCATGATAAATATGAATTTAAATAAATATATAAATAAGACATTAATATATACAATATTTTATGAAGTTCAAATTAGAAGAACAAGTCAGGAAAATGATTAAAAATTATAAAAAAAAACCAAATGAGGACTATTAACAGAGCAGGTTTGCAGGTAGTGTGGAGGAAAGACAAAGCGGGCACGAATGTTTTGTCGCAACATTCTGTGGACCACTAGATTCAGTTCCTTGATATCCAGAATACCAACATCAGTCTTCCTTAGTGCCACCAAGCAAAAAAGCACAACAAGAAGTGTTTACTTAAAGCTGAAGAAGCAATAACACCACTCTGAAAAGATCACTTCCTTTCCAGCAGCCCACTACCATTTTATGGAGAGAAAAAAACAACAACCAAAAGCACAAGTGATAATGGCTCGGGCACACCGGTAAGTGCATAACAGCAGTTTCCAACTCATGAAACTCCCTCTCCTATTGACATAAGTGGGAGTAAGAATCATTCCAAAGCTCTAAGTTTTTTTCACTTTGGCCTCTTGCTCCTGCTATACTACATTTCAACCAGCTAACTCTTAGTGTCAGAAGTGGGTGTCAATTTTTTAAATTGAATTTATATACAAATATTTTATATTTACGTTTAAAATCTGTTATGAGAAAGTACATGCAGTCATTTGGAGCAGAAACTCCTCCTCCTCGTCGTCATTGGTTGCAACTTGTATCCGAAAATACATTTTCCCCCAAAGCAGGAAAAATGCCATTGGCGTGAATTTGTTTAAGGTGGCTCCCAGCTTGCCATGAAGTGACCCACACACTATGATCATGGACGAAGCCATCTCCTGCGGCACATATGAAATGAGACATGCAGGATTTAACACCAGGGCTGCAATGGACTGCCGCAGCCTTGAGGATATTATGTTTTAAAAAAAATTATTCAAATTAAATATTTAACAAAGAAACAAAAACAAAAAGGTAAGGAGAATGAAAATTACATAACAAATAACAACAATGAGGGAATATACATAATTATAGTAGAGATACATATATAAAGTTAGCAATACAATTGAATCATTTATATTCTTCTTTAAATTCATCATACATATCATATATATAAATAAATATATATTATTAATATTATTACTATACCTTTTACTTATTGCTACTTCATTATCTATCTGTAGTCTAATATCCCAATTGCTCTACTAGTATTATATTAAATTAATACATATTAAGACTATACATTAACCCCATGTGATATTTACATTTGTCAAGGAGACTGAAAAAACTAATCATTATACATTTGATTTCCAGAATGCTAATTGGTCGGTTGCTGGCGCACAGTCATTTCCTTTATCTATTGCGTATTCTATACTTTCCAAATTGTAAAAAAAATATTCTCTTTAACAATTCCTTTTCTTCAAATTCAGATCCCAAGTTAATTTATCATTTAAGGCCATCACCCACATCTCTTTATACCATTCTTTAATTTTTGGAGCCGTTTCACACTTCTATTTATGTGCTATACACTGCCTTGCATCTGAATTTAATAACATACAATTTGCTCACTAACCCTTTAAATTCTACCACTCCTGATTTCAAACTACACAACAGATCTTCAAATTTTGTATTCTTTTATTCATTGCTATTGCCTTGAGGATATTATCAAGGTGTGCCTTCAAAGCCAGTCCATCTAGCATGACCTCTTCCGTCTCTATGACCGTTGGGAAATCAGAGTTCCTCCTCAGCTCATTATGCCGTTTGGCCTGATATGATGGATTCCAGTGGCATTTCCTCCACTGAGAGGACCATCACCCCACCAAAGGGGCTCAACCGCCTGTAGCCTTTGGCCTCTTTAGGGTGTCAGGTTATTTACCGCTGCCCAACACTTGGCATTGAGTCACTGGTTGTACGGTCTATTCCATTACCGTAGCAAGATGTCCAGCCAGACACCAGGCACTAACTAATCTGTTAACAAGATACAGATAAACAGAAAAGTAAAATCTAGTAGGTGCTTTCTTTCTTCGCTTCTATTATTTGTATCTTAATACAAAACAACATCTATAGACAGCTTCCTGATATTTATCTAGTCTAAGTCAGAATCTCATTTCAAGGAAGTAATGTAGTGAAAAGCTTCAAGGAAAAAAGGAAGAGAATTGAAAATGAAACTGTAAGTCAAATGAGAAGTAAATAGAGGAGACCCAGGGGGGAAAGGGACAGCTTCAAAACAAAACAGGGGTACAGTGATACAGCAAGATATTTTCTTTGTGAGATCACTACAAGCTCTGGAGTCAAATACGCTAATGTAGGAAGGAATTACCCTTAAGTCGTCCCTCAAATTTTTATAAAATTTTAACTTTGTGTGAATCCAATAAAATATATTTATTTGTAAGAGGAAACAGTTATCTTCACCTAGTGCTATTGCTTGCTTCCTAAATTTTATTTTATTTTGCTCTAAACAGAGGCATTATTTTGGAAACAAAGCAGTATATCAATCCTTTAGCTATACATTTAGTAGATAAAGGATGAAAAATGCAAAGCAATCTTATATTCAGCATGGTGAAGGCACCAGTGGTTGGTGGATGATGCTCATTCTTTATGATGTCATTGCTGTCATAGAAACCACATGTGCACACAAATGAAAATGCCACCAGCCAGTACAAGATCATGGAAAGCTGAGAGAGGAGGCAACATCTTAAGTGGGGCAGGGTCAGCAAAACCTGAAAGAAGAACGCTGCGCGACCAGGGGTACAATTCTGTCTGCGTACCATAGTATGGAACAAGAGATTGACTGGTTACAAAGTCAAGCCGGTCTATGCAAAGTAAATCTTCATAACCCAGAAGAATCAAGCGATCAAGACCGCAAAGTCATCTGTTTTGTTGACGTTGCCAGCCTTAATCAAAAGAAAAACAATAAATATAAGAGAAGTAATAGCTTAAGTGACCCCTCCCTTGATCTGTGTAACCTTGAAGAAAAGGAAGTAATTGTAATAAAGGACAACGAGGACGATCACCACACCAATACTGAAGGAGCAGTCTGCCTTTTTAAGCAAGGTTCCTCTGAAGAAGTCAACCTAGTGAGCTGTCTGAGCGACGACCTTCAGAAATACGCAGTTGGATTCAAGCATGCACTAACCCCCTCGGGTCCTTGTAAATCAGCTTACGATTCGCCTGCATTTGACAAGATGTCTGGTAACCAGAGAGGAGGAGATGATCTCTCCTATTATGTTAACAAGCTCTGTTCGTTAGTAGTTCAAATGGCACAAAAAGAAATGAAGGATAAAATGGAAGGCAGTGGGAGATGCATTCGTCAATCAATTAGTCCCAGTGGAGAGAAGGCCTACAGGGGGGGAGCAGACAGACAAATGTTAGAAAGGAAACAATCAGGACAAGATGATGGCTCTGTAAGCAAAGGGCTGATGGTGTATGCAAATCAGGTAGCTTCAGATATGATGTTCTCATTCATGAAAACTATGAAAGTCCAAAAAGGAAAGCATCCACCACCAGCTTGTGTAGTGTTAAAAAAAGTGCTCCTCAAACACACCAGAGATGTCATATCTGACTTAATTGATTCGACTATGAAAAATCTACACAACGTGACAGGAGCACTCATGACAGACTCAGACTTTGTTAACACCGTGAAGAAGAACCTTTTCAATGCAGGAACACAGAAGTCAACTGAGATTCTGGAAGCCATGGTAAAACGTTTATTCAAAGCATTAACAGGAGATGATAAAAAATCTCAAAGCCTAGCATTTGCAGCATTGAAAGCAGGTTCGGGTTCCAAATGTCAGGGACTGCAGTTTGCAACACTTAAAAGTGAAATGCATGGTGGTGGTGGTGGTGGTCGTGGAGGGGGCAAAGGGTGCCAAATGAGACCCCTTCCAAGTGGAAGCAAGGGTGCAGACAAACACTGCTCAATGGATGTGTATGCTAAAGACTTGATTATAACAGCATTAATGTTAATACAGCAACACCTCTTAGAGAAAAAAAAGGACCAAGGTATCCGTGAAACACAAACTGCAACATTTGGCTATGTCCATGACAGAACTGGTGGTTCCAAATATGGCTCAAAGCAAGGAGGAGGAGGCAGGCAGGATAATCTGGAATCACAAAAAGGTGATATTTCAAGTATTCTCTTGTCAATCATCCAGAAAGTACTTAAAGAAGCTGGTGCTGCCGATGATGCTACCTGTGACAAGAGCTATAAACACCCTCCATTTGTTGACAATAGATCACAAAGATCCTCATCAAAAGGCGGCCCTGAAATGAATGACAACATGGAACAGATAAACAAACAATTTATTGACCAGCTGGTAGACTCTGTAATGCAGTTGTGCATGTTGATGGCTAGAGGCAGTGACGCAGATGGAAAATATGGGAACTCTGAAGTGATTGTCAACAACCAGAATTGCAACAACAGTGTACAGAACAGAGAACTGCAAGCTGTGCTTCAGTGGCTGGTTGCTTCACAATTCAAGGTGCCAAATCTGACATTCATGAATGAGCAAGATGGGGAATTGTCCAGGCTGCCTCAGCTGGCTGACAAGGCAGCCAAGAAGGGCTACAGTGTGGGAGACATTGTTCAGGAGGTAATGAAGTACTACGAGAAACAGCAGATGGATTCCAGGGCAGGACATATGCTTCGGTGTGGACTGGTCGATTATCTGCTTGCTAGCCTGTAAGAATCAAGTCTTCCCTCTCATGTTACATTCAAGTGCCCAGCCTAGGCGCCCGAACTACTCTTTACTGGCGCAGCAAATACCATCACTGAAGCCCCACAGCAAGCAACAATGTACCAAACTGAACTGAGGTGGCTGGGCAAGTTCATCAATAAAAAAAGAATTAAAAAAATGAGAGGGGAGAAAAGCTGTTTTATTGACCACATTAAACAAAGCTGCACAAATCCGGTTCTAGTGAGCTACGTTATCATACATATTTGTCTCAAAAATCAGAAAATCCAGAGCATGGTTACAACCATTGCAATTTCTACTGCTTCAGTAAGATGGTCAGAAAAGCTCTGGTTAAAGGGAGTTTGTGAACAGAAGGTGGGCTGATTGCACCAAGAAGGTTTTCAAAACAGTAAGCAGTCACATAAGCTGAGGATCTATTAGTTGTGGCCACTGCCTTATCAGGTACAAAAAATGTGTTCATTTTAAGGTACTGCAGCTCACCTCTGGCTGGCAGATGTTTTAAACCTTCCCTGTTCTATTCTCAGCTGCCTATAAAAGGGGGAAAACTTTGTCCCCACAATAAGAGCCTGTGAGCTAAGAACATAAATTTATGAGGGTATGTTTGGAGTTTTTAATTTTTGCCCTGTTCAATTTTATTTTATGACACTTGCTTTCATAGGAATAACTCAAATACAGTACTGTAATTCCTCTTACTGTTTTCCTATTGCTCAGAGCAACAGAAGACAACAATTACTAAAATTTCAAGGCATGCTCTTCAATGAAATTCTGGAAGCAATGGTTAAACACTTATTTAAATCATTAGCTAGAGATGATAAAAAAAATCTTAAAGCCTAACATTCACATCTATTTCCCACTGATTTACTAAGCAACAAGATTTTGGCAACTAAAAGCTTCCTGAAATAAAAAAAGCACTTTACTAAGGTCTTACCTGCAGTCACATATGCTCTGGTCACCTCCAGACTGGACTATTGCAATGCGCTCTACATGGGGCTGCCCTTGACGACCATTTGGAGGCTGCAGCTGGTCCAGAATGTGGCAGCCCGGGTAGTGATGGGGTGTGGGCGTTATGCCTGTGCCTCGCCCCTGCTCCGGGAGCTGCACTGGTTACCAGTTTGCCTCCGAGTGCAATTCAAGGTGCTGGTTATGACCTTTAAAGCCCTATATCAGTGGTTCCCAAAGTGGGCTCCACGCCCCACAGGGGACTTCAATTCCCAGAAGCCCAAGTCAGCATATTGGCTTATCAGTGCTTTGAGGAATTGACTTAGGCTTCTAGGAAATGGAGTCCAAAAACCAAAGTTTGGGAAACATTGCCCTATATGGTAGTGGGCCAGGATACCTAAGAGTCCGCATCACCCTAAGAACATCTGTCCGTCCAACCAGAGCGGATCGAGCAGCTCCCTAATTGTCTCATCAGCCATGGGTGCCCACCTCTCTTGCACAAGAAAAAGGGCCTTTTCAGTGTCCGCACCGGCCCTTTGGAACCTCCTGTCAGTAGAGCTACGGTTGCAGACGGAGCTGCTGCCCTTCAGGAAAGGACTTAAGACCTGGCTGGTGGGGCAGGTGTGGGGCCCTGAGGGCAATGTGGCTCCTGCTCGCTGGCTTTTACCATAAGATGCACTCTCTCTCTCTCTCTGCTTCTTGGGATGGGTGGGATTTTAATGTGGGTGGGGTTTTTAAATTTTTTATTGTGGGTTTTTTAAATTATGTAAGCCGCCCTGAGTCGGATTTGCCTGAGTGGGCGGCGAACAAGTTGAAAAATGGAATTAAATTAAATTAAAATTAAGTCTGCCAAATGAACTTTGACAGACATTAATAAAGGAAAGCTCAATACATCAAGGAGGATCATAAAACAGAATGCGGCCTTAAAGGATTTGGTTCTCAAAATATGGAGAAAGCCACACTAGTGGAAAGGTCAAGGACCATGAAAGGAGCCTCATTCGGACGTCCCCTGTGCAGAATTTCTCCAGCAAAAATCCTTTCAACCCAGAATGATTTCTGATATGAAATTATTATCAGCACCTGAAAACCAAGTCAGGAAGTTCCCAGGCCTTCTAGATTCAATTTTAGCAGTACACAAGGCTGTAGAAGACACTGCAGTGAGTAGACAGGATATTTCCCCTTTGGTTTTCTCTACAGCCCACTGTTCAGTAGAAGATCTCCTTTTGTACACATAGTGGGGCACATAAATGCATTGATTAAATTTTTCCACATTCACAAAAAAATGTCCTGTATTCAAGTAGCCCCATTTTACTTGGTTATTCTTGGATCTTCCCATTTCACTTTGAAGTCTATTAAGTGTCTTCCAAAGGGTCCAGCCACATTGTTGTCCCAGACACAATCTTCGGTATTCATCCATTCATGAAAGTGTGCTACTTTTGCTCTACATAGTTTTAGCTAGCCGCTTCTCTTTTAAAATTTAGAGCTCGAGAGGTGTGCAGAAAACTTTCCCTCAATTTTAGCTGTTGGCATGGAATTTGTGCCCATGAAAAGGATGGGTCTAGTGCAGTACAGGTATTATCTTACTTTGTTCGTTATTTGGTAGCACTTCTCAACATGCTTCTGGTAGAGGAATGCCAGCAAAATAATAAACTTCTTCTTTAGGGGTAGGTTTCAGGTAGCCAATAATAATCCTTGCATGTTCCCTTAAAAGCTGCATCCACTTGGTTAGCATGTGCTGATTTATATCATACAGCATTAGCATATTCATCTTGGAGTAGCACAGGGACAAAGCTACTGTTCTCTCCTAAGTATATTTTTGGAGGCAACTTTATTTGGTGTTTAGACAATATTTTTGTAGGTCAGGAATTAATCCAGAGAGACACCCAAATACTTGGGTTAGGTTGATGTTCCAAAATCTTGCTTATGATGTAAAGGAGAGATAGACTTGTGTATCGTCCTCATAAAAATGACAACAAAAACCAAATCTCCAGATGATCTCCCCCAAAGGCTTCATGAAATTTTTAAAAAGCACTATGGAGATGGTCTCAACCTTTGGTCCTTGGACTTCAATTCCCCAAAGCACTTATCAGCCAATGTACTGACTTAGGCTTCTGGGAATTGAAGTCCAAGAACTAAAGGTGGGGAAATGCTGATCTAGATCAGCGTTTCCCAAACTCTGTTCCACAGAACACTGGTGTTCCATAGAGTTAATCGTTAAGGTGCCACAACTTTTGTCTTTTTTGTTTTGTTTTGTTTACACTCCAATGTACCTTGTTTTGCTTACTCTCTAATGTAACTCAAAAATCCAAGCATATTTTTCTATTACAAAACCCAAAGTGTTCCATTAAAATTGTGTTCCATGATTGAATAAGTTTGGGAAATGCTGATCTAGACTATCAGTATTCTCCAAGAACGTCTATAGCTGGTCGGCCACCAGTCTCTCTATCACCTTGGTCATAAAGGGATATCGGCAACAGGTCTAAAATTGTTCAGTTCATGTTGCCAGAGATGACTTTTTCAAAACAAGATGCACAATCATCTCCAACTGTGTTCACAATCTTAGTGGCACGACCAACTGCTAAATATTTGGAGGATTTGAGAAGCCAAGATTGACAAGGAAATGTAGTGGCTTTGAAGCATGCAGGCACCTCGTCCATGTATCAGGTGTCACATGTAGAAACCGATCCAAAACAACAAAACAAGATAATGCCTTGGACATCTCTTTTCAATTAACTGCACTAATACTGGAGTCCAGGTCCCCTAATAATGCTTATTAATATCATGATCGTCAATTGAAGTCTGAAACTATAGGAATACAGTTTAAAACTTCTGAAAACTTCTTACCTAACCCAACAAGATGGTTAGTAGGGTAACTATGAGAAATCTGTCACCGAAAGAGGTAACTGCAGAAAACAATATTAATGATAAGATAATAAATCTTAAAATGTGCCACATATTAGTTTACTTATCCATTAAAGTTTAGACCAGTGTTCTCCAACCTTTGGTTTTTGGACTTCAATTCCCAGAATCCTAAGTCAATTCCCCAAAGCACTGATCAGCCAATGTACTGACTTAGGCTTCTGGGAGTTGAAGTCCGAAACCCAAAGATTGTGAAACACTGCTTTAGACAGCTGACATTACTATTCTCATTTTACACACAGGAAAAGGATAGCCAGTGACATACAAGGCTGGTCAATTCACTCTCACACGGCCTGGGAAACTTTATCAGTGGGACATTCCACCTTTGAAAGCAAAAGTTACTTTTTGCTACGTCCCTTTCCCAGGGTCGGACTCTCTCTTGAGTGTTTGTGTGATTATTTTGGGAATTGGCAATATAAACGGGACTTGCTTAGCCACCATAACTGCTACCACTAGTCCTGTTAGGAAGCGGGTTTGCCATCTTCCCAATAAGACTCTAGTTAACTGGGCTTGAGGGCCGTGCCAGCGGTAAAATGTATGGAGAGCGGAACGCCTCGGCCTGGGCCACGAAGCAGCAAAGGGGAAGGGGGATGCGCAAAATTTGGGCAGCGTGCGTAACCCCCAGAGAACTATTACGACAAGTTGATCCAAATCAAGATTCTCTAAAGGTCCTGTCATGGGTCAAATTCATTTGCTAAAAATGGGGTACAGGACTTCTTTTAGCACCTTTTAACTCAAAAAATTGGTTTTTATTAACTTCATCATAGGAAAACCATCAGGTTTCAATTTCTTCTTTCTCTTGTTGGAAGAAAGGAAAAGTTATACTTTTATTCACTTAACTGGGTGTAAATGATTTATTTATATTAATTTCTTTTAAATATTGCTTTGGTTGTTCCATTTTTTTTGTATTTACTTTTTGTAATGTTGCTGCCCTTCTTAAAGTGTCATATCCATTCCAAATATTGGTTATCATCATGGTGTTAGTCTTCCTGTTCTTAACTCCTCAGAACAATTTTTCTGAGGACATGCCACACCAGTCTCTCAGGTTCCTCAGCCACCAGGTCTGTCTACATCCAGGGCCACTTCAGCCATGACGATTGACCTGGGAACAATATACAGGTAATACAGTGGACTCCCATTTGCCTTTCTGATTGCAGCATGACACCTGTGCCAGTGTACTAGTACAGTGTACTGTACTAGTTCCACAAGTCACTTTCCTGAGGTCTTCTGGCACACAGAGTCCTCATTAGCCCCAGGCCAGTATTGATGAAGCTGTTTACTTCATTGTTGCTGCCCAGAGTGACAATTTGGTTAGATGGGTGGGATATAAATTCAACAACAACAACAAATACTACTACTACTACTTCAATTTATATCCCACCCATCTAACCAAATTGTCACTCTGGGCAGCAACAATGAAGCAAACAGCTTTATCAATAGTAGTAGCAGTAGTAGTCTTCTACTTTGTTCTATTCTCTTAACAAGAGGGTGTGACTTCTGACTAGGGCCATCAAGGGCCCTACATAAGAGCAAATTGATCCAAGTATTAACCTTGGGCAGTGTTAACCAGTTTACTTCTGTAGAAAAACAAGTAGACTCCCTCTACCATAATTCCCCAAAAAAGTATTTGTTCCAAACGACTACATAGAGTAAAAAAGCAAGTGAGTTGTACGTTGTCTTTTCCCATATTTGGAACATTCTAAAACTGACCATTCACATATTTTTGATACATAATATTAGAAGATAATTATTATTTAGTACAATTATTACTAAGTTACAACTCAACTGAACCAAGCTTCATGGTAATAAAACTAACCCCAATCAGGGATCTTCTGCTATTACTGTCATAAATAGCCACATTGATGCTATAACTGGTTGTAAATAGCACACTGATTTGCAAACTTATCTGTTATGCCAACCAACCACAGTGTATTTCTACCTGATTTGTATAAATTTATACCAGGAAGTCTCCCACTTATGTCTAACAAAATGGACTTGATCCATGAAAGCTAACATTAAAATACAGTAGTCAAATATTGAAGATGAAGCTAAAGTACTTTGGACATCAAATGAGAAGAGAGGATTCACTTGAGAAAGCCTTGATGCTGGGAAAAGTCAAGGGCAAAAGAAGAAGGGGTGGCAAAGAATGAGATGGCTAGATCGTATTGTTGCTGCAATGGGCACAGAACTGGGCAGGTTGAGGGGATGGTGGAGGATAGGGGTGCCTGGCATGCAATGGTCCATGGGGTCACAAAGGGTCGGACTTGACTATGCAACTGAACAACAACAACGAGTCTTTAAGATGCCATGTTTTGTCTTTTGTTTTGTTTACTCTCCGACATGCTGGCACAGACTAACATGGCTATCACTTCACAGAATCTGTAGGCAGTCAATGAACCTTCGTTTGTGTTTACTTCTGGTGGTATGACTTTTGCCTGCAGTAATGTGCAGACAAAAAAATGAGGCTTCTGTTAGTCTGACCGGAATCTAGATGAAGACTACAGTCTTTCCTAGTGAGGCCTACACTGTTGCTGCTGGCTAAAACCTCATTCTTTTAGCAGTATTTCTCTTCTTATATATATTGTCCATTATATCTTCAATTTTCTGATTTAAAAACCCCTCTCCATCAAAGAAAAGATATTCTCTTCTAGTTCTGGAATCCTTGGAGAATCCAGCTATTCAGAATGAAGGCAACTGCATCATTCTGAGGGCAACCGCTGCAAATAATTTTTTTTCACAGCATGACGTGCTGAATGCATTTACTATGTGGCAGGAACCATGACGTCCTATTAAAATGTGAGAGCTAGGACTCTTATTCTCAGGGAGACAATGGCTGGATCTTGCTGTTTTCATTTTAAGAGTTTGTAGTGACAGCACAGTGCTGTGACTGAGTACATCCTGTTGCCCAACATGTCCATTTTTGCAATCATCTGTATTATTTGGTGCAGTGTTATTATCTGTCTCCGTCCTAGTTTGAGAGGCTTCCATAATTATTGAATTGGGTTGCAAATTATGGCCTTTTTATTACAGATTCTGTATACATTTGCAATGCATCTTGATGTAAATGGTGAAGTAAAAGGTTTATTAATAATTCTTTGGCCAGATCGAGCAAAGAAGGCAGCAAGCTAATGTTGACAGGAGTGGAAGAATCCTACTTTAGCTTATGATAAAGTGGATTAGACTTGGGTGGTGGTGGGATCTTTGAATCTCCGAGTTCAGAGACTTTGCCAGTCTTAGCATCAAATTAGAATATGAAAAGAAACCTTCAGACAGCAAAGAGGAAGTTCAGATATATCATGTTGGATTCTGCAGTGATAAATAGTATAGATATAGAATCCTCTGATGACTCATGTAACAGAATGAAGTAAAATATACCCCGTGCTTTAGCCTCATTCAATATGACGATTTCAGATCAGGGGAGAGAGAAAATATGAAAACATCCTTGCCTCATGAGTTGCATTGTGGTTTTAGAGAAATGAAACCTAGGGTGTGATGGATATGTCATACTGTAAGACCATTGGTGGGAATCCAAAAGGGGGAGGGCCAGAAGTGGACCCTGTGGGATGAGATATTACCCAGAGACTCACACACGCACAGACACTCAGACACTTTCTGGAATGCTGTGCTTTGGAACTGCAATCATGTAGCCTATTTAGCCAGGAAGGGGGGGGGGGGCATTGGCTATCCCTTAATGAAGCAGCTTGCTTTATTTCTTTGCCCTTGATGACCATTCGGAGGCTGCAACTGGTCCAGAATGCGTCTGCCTGGGTGGTGATGGGGTGTGGGCGCTATTTCCCTGCCTCGCCACTGCTCTGGGAGCTGCACTGGTTACCAGTATGCCTCCGGGTGCAATTCAAGGTGCTGGTAATGACCTTTAAAGCCCTATATGGTAGTGGGCCAGGATACCTAAGAGACCGCGTTGCTCCAAGAATATCTGTCTGTCCAACTGGAGTGGACCGGAGGGGCTCCCTAATTGTACCATCAGCTAGAGGGGCTCGTCTCTCTAGCACAAGGAGGGCATTCTCTGTGTCCGCAGAGGCCCTATGGAACCTCCTGGCAACAGAGTTACGGCTGCAGATGGAAGTGCTGCCCTTTAGGAAAGAACTGAAAACCTGGCTGGCAGAGCAGGTGTGGGGCAACGATGGAGGGGTGACCCCCGCCTGCTGGCTCATATTATCAAGATTCTCTATCTATTTTAATGGATGGAGTGGGTGGGTAAATTATTTTACATTCTTTTGAATTTTAATGGGTTTTTAAAGGGTTTTTAATTGTCTGATGTTGTTGTTGATTGTTGTTAGCCGCCCAGAGTCATTGCTGAGTTGGGCGGCAATAGAAATTTGAGGAAATGAATGAATGAATTAATAAATGAATGAATGAATTCTGAGCTTTTGATGGACTGTATCCTGTATCTTGCTATGATTTCAATATACTTTTAAAATACCTGAAGAGACTTGGAGTGGCTATTTGGCTCGATGCTACCTTATCTACACATATCTAGATGCCTAGGTTGTCCAGCCAGGGAGCTGCAACTCAGAAGGATAGAGCCTACTTGAGAGTAAGGCTCCTATTGTTACAACTCACCTTCTGAATTAGAGACAGCAGAATGGGAATCTTCATTTCTTATTGGCTATTCTTTCTCTACAGTGAGTTTTGAGACCTTGGAATGATTCCCAAAAGTGAAAGAGGAAGTGCTATGTGGAAGTTTTCCTGCATGTTCTGCTACCTTTGGCATGAAGCATCTATGTCTGAGTTATGGCATGGGGGGCTATAAAGGCATACTCCTAAGACAGCCAGGGTGTTTTCCATTCTGCATTCTAGGGAAATAAAAAAAGCTGTAGGGAAAATGCCATTCAGCTCCTAGATATGGCCCTGGATAGAACTGAGACCACACTGCCGCCGTGAGACCTCCGACCAGTTTCCCAGTGGCCAGAGGTGAAGAGAGACAGCTGTGAAGGGCTGGCGGTCCAAAGGACCACGCCGCCGCCGTGAGACCTCCGGCCAGCCCCCAGTGACCAGTGGTAAAGGAGTTGCGCATAACAGGATGCCGTTGGTGGTGGTGGCGGCTCTTCCATCTCCGCTGCCAGCTGCATCTGAGTTGGTGTCGGGTGTGGCAGGCCCAGAGTTGGCCTGATCCATGGTGGAGTGGTGGTGAGTTGGCGTGAGCTGCGGGTCACAGAGCAGGATTCAGCCACTAGGGGGCGGTGGCAGGAGCCCTAGGTGGCGGAGTTTCGGACAGACTGGGAGTTTGGATCTGTGGTCCCGTTTGTGCCATTTATGTCGTGGACTTAGCCGCTGGATGGATGTGAAGGACTGGTGTGAGGGACTGTCGTTAAGAATTGGGGGCCGTACATCGCCCCCTGGCCAGCCTAGGCCTTGGACTCTCTGGCGGTCAATTTATGGAACTTCTTTAAATGATTGACTCTTCTTTTTCTTAATGTTTTATGTTTTAAACAATTGCTAGTTCTTAATCACAAGCTTTGTAAAATTGTGGCAATGCTGGCAAGATCGCGTCTAGTTCCTTTCACTGAGGCACTATAAACACTCAGAATTTCTACTGGTGAGAAGGATTTTATTGGCACACAAAATGTGCTTTTTAAATAGGCCCCACAACTATGATGAGGGGTGGGGGAATGCTTCAGAATGTAGTAAATGCTTCAGAATGTAATAGTAATAAAAAGTCATCATTTCTATTCCTTTTTTCTTTCTTTGGAGAACTCATGAGGAAAGGAGAACAACTTGTATGAAAAGGAGAGCAACAATAGCAGGTAAGATTTTCAGGAAAGTAGACAGAGAAAATTCACTCTAAGGAAACACTGCAATTTTCCTCAGTAGCCGCTAAAGGGAATTGAAAGATAACAGTTGAGCGCAGTGACGTATGTGTTGGTAGGATTGTTCTAATGCTTCTTTAAGCTCTAGAATGTCGTGATAGGTTTCACGCAGGTGCAAAAGAATACCAAGATGTGTGATTCAAAGAAACCAAGAAGTACAGTAAGTTCATAACATTTTATGAGTGCCATCATATTCTTTTTAAAATAACCAGAAGCTAAACAGACTCCTATATATGGCTCAGAAGCAAGTCTCACTAAGTTCTGTAGAACTTATTCTCATAAATGTGCACTGGATTTTATTGTGAATGCTAGTTAACATCGCTTCTCTAATGTATAATGTTCAGCTTTATTAAGTCTATTAATGGCTACCAGCCAAGGTGTCTAAAACTGCTTTCATGCAATGACATAGAATAGGAAAATTTTCCAGTGTGTGTTTTCTTGCTTGTTTTTACTGGTGTTTGTATATATTGTCAGGATTCATTTTTGGCTGGTTTTGGCCTGATTAAACCCATTTCTGAAAAGCAAGGAATTGGTACTAAAGGAAGGGTTGCCTGTCTGCAAAATGCCTTCAACCAAGGCCTGACTTTAGAAAGGAAGACCTTTTGTGGCCTCCCATAATACCCCCCCACCTTTTTATTGCTTTGGAAGCAAAAACAATGAAGATTATTTTCTGTCTGCAGAAGTTTGTAAACAGAGGGGGAATTTCTAAGAAACCCAAGGGAGGGGGTATATTCAGAAGATTTAAAAGGGATTCTCCTTTCATGCTTCAACATGAAAGGAGAAGCTGCCACCCTGCTTCTATTCAAATACCAGATCATGGATGTGGAGCGTTTCCTCTTACAGAGAGAGGCATTCTACATCCATCCATCCATCCATCGATTTAACACTTTGGTGCCTCAGGGACTGAATACAGAATGGGAACTGTCTGCATTCCTATAGTTCCCTTTCTATTACTTCATTGGCCATCCATGCATATATCCCTTTAAGAACTACTGACAGGATTCTGTAAGGAGGTCGAAGACTCACAGGTTAATTATTTGCACATGTTCATTATTTTATTATTTGCTATATATGTAGTACTCATCTGTAAGAAATTAACGCGTGCACACATTGAAAGATAGTCCCATGGAGGTGCGATACGCGCCAGGAATTTATTCTTAGGTATGTACCTTGTCCGTTTCTCTCTTCATTGTTATATATTTGTTATATATTTGTTACACATTAGTCATATATTCATTATACACTTTTAGCTATAGGATTTGTTATAGTACATATATATTTTATGTTATACTTGTAGACTCTTGAGAAAGTTATTCGAAATGTCCTGTTACCGGAAGGGCATCGGAAATTTGTCTACAACTGCTTGATGTTGCCTGCCGCATGAGAACCTGCCGATGGAATAGTTGCATTTTGGTTCCCGACGATTATATCACGGACAGTATTCACAGCCCATACAGCACTAGTTTACCCAGTGACTTCCTGCTGTGGACTATAATACCAAAACCTCGCTTGATTACTGTTACATACCAACACTTGTGAGGTGAACTGGGGAGTCGTTCCGGGAAATTGTGAACACGTGTATATTTGTATTTTTGTAGGTTCTCATAAGTGCGTCTTTGTATGTGTGAGGGCTATCGTATTTTGTTGTATTTTTGGTTTTGCGTGTGTAGATATACTTTGCTGTACGTGGATTTATACCTTTGCTTAGAGATATACTTGATAAAATTTTGTATAGTATACACACCGCATTACATTTTCATAGATATCTTGAGTGTCTTGCACGGAAGACAAAGAAGGAGCCGCAGTGAGGGCTAAACGCAGGTTTATTGGGTGATGATCAGGATGAACATGAGGTAATGGCAGAGGTACAGCTCATTATATACTGCAGTACATACATTTGAATCTCGTTGCACGGTAGCTTATTGGCTGCTACCGGCGTGACGTCATTCTGAGTCACGCCCATCTTCTCCAGATGATCTTCGCGCAGGAAAGGTTCCCGCGGCTGCCGGTGATTTGGGGAATGTGAACCATGTGAGCTGAACACTCGCAGCTGCCCTCTATAGGCAGCTTACTCGCGTTCCTTAACAGCTGAGCTACATTGTAATTGTGGTCAGGTTACATTCATACATTTCTTAAAGCAACATTGTACATACACAACACTCCTCCCCCCTAGGATGGGACGAAGTCCCTCAACCATTGTGGCTTGCCGCACGTGCGTCTGGGGCGCGCGGCCGCTTGACTTAACATAGGGGAGCCGGGGGCTCCTGGTTCCGCGGAGTCCTGTCCTGCAACGGAAAGGGGGGACTCATTAGTGGTTCGGTGGGGACTCTGCGACAACCTTGCATTGGGGGACGGGAATGGAATGAACAGTTGGGACGTGAACCCCTGCCTGCCGCTTGAGGAGCTTGGGGTTCCCCCCAGCACGAATCTCGGGACTGACGATGAGGCCCTCGTGGTCTCGCCACCCCCTGTTGCCTGTCCGGGCGTTCTAGAGGCTGAGGCGGCCGGATTCCCCCCTGCTGCCTGTCTCGGGGGTGTCTGTCTTCGGGGGGCTGGAGTTATGGTATATTCTAAAACAAAAGGACTGGGGGGACTGGAGGTACCAGGGGCTGAACTGAAACCCCTCTTTTCGCTAGGACGGGTGGGGGACCACTCTGGTACACCCCCCTGGTACTGCAAATCATAATCAAACTCATCCCTCTCTTTCAAAGTATCCTCCTCTGTGGCTGAGGATCCAGGGTATGCATTTGTACCCGCGGATTCCGCCGTGTCTCCCCCTTGGGTAATGCGGGTGGGGGAGGACCCTAACGCTGATTCCCCGTCACTGGTGACCCGCCTTCTGAGTTGGTCGGCATGCCTTCTCCAGAGTAGACCCGAGCTAGTCTCAACTCTATAGGATACTGGCCCCGTCTGCTCAATGATCGTCCCTGGCACCCACGCTGGCCCGGAGGCCGTGTAGTTCCTGCAGTGAACCGGGTCCCCTACCGAAAAGCTTTTGGAGCTTCCTACCCCGATATCTATATTTCTCCCTTCATCCTCCACCCTGGACGGGTCCATCTGGTCAAAAAGTGTTGCCGGACGCCTCCTCATGAGGAGTTCGGCTGGCGAAAGCCCTGACGCTAGGGGGGTTGTCCTGTAGCAGATGAGGAACTGACACAGATGGAGGTTTAACTTGCCGGGACCCATGCGCCGCAGTGCGTCTTTCGTAGTGCGCACTTGGTGCTCTACCTGACCGTTTGTGGCGGGGTAAAACGGGGCAGCGGTAATATGCCTGATGGCGTTTCTTTCAATAAAGGTCTTGAACTCCGCAGACGTGAAGGTACTAGCATTATCGCTAACAAGGACGTCCGGCAGACCGAAACAGTCAAAGACCTTGCGCAACTGTTTAATGGTTGCCGCAGAGGAGGTACTGTTCATGGGGATTACTTCCAACCACTTTGAATAGGAGTCGACTATTAGCAGAAACATGGCCCAGCGGAAAGGGCCAGCGAAGTCGACATGAATCCGGGACCATGGCCCGCAGGCTGTGTCCCATTCCCTATGGGGTAGCCGGGATTCCTCGGGCCGGGAGCTCTGGCAACTCTCGCACATGCCCACTAATTGCTCTATGTCCGCGTCTATCTGGGGCCACCAAAAGAAACTCCTGGCCAGCGCCTTGGAGCGCACTATTCCCGGGTGACTGGTATGCAGTAGCTTCAGTACCTTGGCCCTCAGCTTTTCTGGGATGACTACCCGCTGGCCCCAGAGTAAGCAGCCCCTTTCCAGGGACAGCTGTACTCTACGCCTGAAGAATGGCTTGAAATGTTCCTCGGGGGGAGTAGTGGGCCACCCTTTCCTAACCCAGGAGCTAACTTGGGCCAGCATCTTGTCGGCCGCTGTGGCCTTGGCGAGGTCGGCCGGGACGATGGGGTGTGTGTCGAGGGACTCGATCAGCAGGACTTGGTGGTCCTGCTCTACCTCGCATACGGGGTCTCCTTAAACTAGGGAGGGGAGACCGGGACAGTGCATCCGCATGGGAGATCTCCTTCCCTGGGCGATAGACCAGCTCATACTGGTAGGCGTTAAGGAAAATCGCCCAACGTAGCATTCGGGGGGACAGGATTTGAGGGGTGGGCTTGCCTGTGGTGAAGATTCCCAGGAGAGGCTTGTGATCAGTCACCACCGTAAACTTGCGGCCGTATAAGAAATCGTGGAACTTCTTGGTTCCCGCGATTATGGCCAGGGCCTCCCTATCTGTTTGCGCGTAGTTGCGCTCGGCCTTTGAAAGGGACCTGGAGTAGTATGCAACTGGGGCTTCCCGCCCGCTCTCCAACACGTGGCATAGCACCGCCCCCACCCCCACTGGGGACGCATCACAGACTAAAACTACTGGTCTCCTCGGGTCAAAGTGGGTCAGGACAGCATCCGAGGATAAAAGCGCCTTAAGCTACCTGAAAGCTTTCTCTTGCCTATCTCCCCACCGCCAAACCGCCTCTTTCTTTAAGAGCGCGTGCAGTGGCTCCACAACAGATGCCTTCCTTGGCAGGAAGGAATGGTAAAAATTTAAGAGCCCTAGAAATGACTGCAGCTCCGGCTTCGCGGTGGGGCGAGGGGCGTTTTGCACAGCCGCAACCTTGGACTCGGAGGGCTTGATGCCCTCTGGGGTTATCTTGAACCCAAGGAACTCAACCTCCCTCGCAAAGAATACACATTTGTCCCTTCTCAGTCGAAGTCCCGCTTTCTCGAATACTGAAAGGACCCCGTCTAGCCTCTTTGCCAGCTCTAATTCGCTCCCTGCTGTTATCAACACATCGTCAAAATATGGGAGGATGCCTGGAAGTCCCTTTAAAAGGCGTTCCACGAGGGACTGGAAGATCCCGGGGGCCGAATTCACGCCGAACTGTAGGCGCGTTACCTTAAATGCCCCCTTGTGCGTGACGATGGTTTGCGTAGCGGCAGCAGCTGGGGTTACGGAGAGCTGCTGATATGCCTGCGCCAGATCTAGCTTGGCAAAACACCTCCCCCCATGTAACGTGGCCAGTAAATGGCTGACCACGGGCACCGGATATGCATTTGGCCGAATGGCCTTATTGATCGTACATTTATAGTCCGCACAAATCCTGACCTCCCCGTTTGATTTAAGAGCCGTAACAATCAGCGTTTCCCACTCCGCCGAATCAACTGGAACCAAAATCCCCTGCCCCACCAATTTGTCCAGTTCCGCCTCGATCTTGTCCTTGAGGGCGAAGGGCACTCTCCTTGGCTTGAGGTGGATGGGCCGGATTTCTGGGTCCAGCTCAAAGGATACCGGGGGGCCCTTGTACGTCCCGAGCCCCTTCTTGAAAACGTCCGGATGTGCATTGCACACGTCCCGCATTGGGTCAGTCTCGATGGTGTTAATGCCGGACAGTTCAATTCCCAGGGGAGCAAACCACTGCGTTCCCAAAAGGCAGCATCTTCCCCCCTTGAGTACCACTAGGGGCAGTTTCTCGGAGTAACTCTTGAACTTCACCTTGAAGTTCCCCACCCCCAACACTGGGATCCCATTTCCCTGCACGTCCCGTAAGTGTGACCTCATGGCCCGCAGTTTGGGCCGCGCATCTGGGGGAATGTGCATAAACTCTTTTTGGGACAGGATGGAATATGACGACCCCGAGTCTATCTCCATCCTCACCGGGACCCCCTGTAACAGTACCTCTACGAAAAAACGCCGGTGCTCCAGGCCCACGCAGTTCACGCCTTCCTCGCTGTAGCTGGTTGAGACCTTCCTGGTGCCGGCCGCCTTCCGTTGGTATGCCTGGGGGTGGCTCGAGGCGCCCTTGTCCTCAGGTCGCCCACGCCTGCATACTCTGGCGATGTGCCCTTTTGGGCCACAGTTGTGACACTCGGCCTTCCGGAACGGGCACCTCGTCCGGTCGTGGGACGCCCCACACCCGTCGCAGCGGCGGTCTTGCCGTTCGCGGGTCTGTCGCTTCTCCCCGTGTTTCTTTACTCTCTGGACGTTGTCGTCCTCGCTGGAGCAGGAGTCTGCCGTCGCGGACGACTCCTCAGACGTCGCTGGTGTGCCGGCGGGTGACTTGGGGGCCCGCCAGGCCGTCTTCGCCGATGTCCGCCGGGCCGCCTGCACTGGTGACTTGGCCCTTTTGGATGTGGCCCCTCGGGACTTGAACACTCTGACCCCGCTCCTGGCCACCTCGGCTGCTTGGGCCTCCCGCAGTACCTCGTTGAACGTGAGGCGATAGTCGCGGGTCATCAATTTTCTCTGGACCTCCTCGTCCCTCAGGTCACACAGCATGCGGTCTCGGAGTGCCGTGTCCAGGTCTTCCCACTGGCAGTGCACCGCTGCCAGCCTGAGGGCCGCCGCGTAGGCGGACACTGACTCTCCCGGGCGTTGGTCTCACCTGTGGAATGCGACCCTGGCCGGGAAGATCGACACGGGGGGCTGGAAATGATCGTGCAGTAACTCTAGGATGCGGTCGAAGGGCACCACGTCCACCTTCCGGGGGGCCACCAGGTTCATCAGGATGTGCAGCGCGGCCGGCCCCACCTGGGCTAGAAAGTGTGAGCGCATCTTCGCGTCGGCGTCGACGCCCGCGGCTTCCATCGCGTGCCGAAACTGGCACTCGTACAGCTCCCATTGCTCCGGGTCGCTGATATCGAAGTGGTAAGGCTTGACCTTGGGATTCGCCATTGATCCCATCCTCGTCGCCAATTTAGTGTCTTGCACGGAAGACAAAGAAGGAGCCGCAGTGAGGGCTAAACGCAGGTTTATTGGGTGATGATCAGGATGAACATGTGGTAATGGCGGAGGTACAGCTCATTATATACTGCAGTACATACATTTGAATCTCGTTGCACGGTAGCTTATTGGCTGCTACCGGCGTGATGTCATTCTGAGTCACGCCCATCTTCTCCAGGTGATCCTCGCGCGGGAAAGGTTCCCGCGGCTGCCGGTGATTTGGGGAATGTGAACCATGTGAGCTGAACGCTCGCAGCTGCCCTCTATAGGCAGCTTACTCGCGTTCCTTAACAGCTGAGCTACATTGTAATTGTGGTCAGGTTACATTCATACATTTCTTAAAGCAACATTGTACATACACAACAATACCTCACCATCAGACTGGCATGTGAATACTTTCTTTTATTAAAGACACATACTCGATTTTCTCTATTCTCATGATCTGGGAGTGTTGTTGTTCTCCATGCTGCAGAAGTTTGTAAACAGAGGGGGAATTTCTAAGAAACCCAAGGGAGGGGGTATATTCAGAAGATTTAAAAGGGATTCTCCTTTCATGGTTCAACATGAAGCATGAAAGGAGAAGCTGCCACCCTGCTTCTAGCCAACTGGGGTGAGATAATGTAAATTGCCTGATAAGCTGTGGTTTTGGGGCACAAAGAAAGAACCTCCAAGATTGTAGTATTTCTGAACCACAATTGCGCATACCCCCAGGCAACGACTACCTTGTGTTGGCTAATCTTTTTTATGCTAGATCAGGCGAAAGGAACTATGGAATGAACTCATCAAAAGGTGGCTTCATTTTTGCAGTTGCACATCTGGCCTAGACACAGGAGAAGAAACTGTGATTTGAATTCAGTTGTCTATTCTCTTTACCTTTTATAGAACTGTTTTCATTTTGTCTCATTTAGAGCAAAATAAGAAATGTTTTCCCTACAGTTTAAAATGTTCTCCTGCCAACCTAGCAGTTCTAAAGCAAGAAATTGCAAGTAATTAAATAGGGACCACTTCAGTGGGAAGGTAACAGAGTTCCGTGTGCTCCGGTGTCTAGTCATGCCTGCCACATGACCACGGAAACGTCTGCAGAAGCAGACAGAGCTGGCTCTTCGGCTTTGAAACAGAGATGAGCACTGAACCCTAGAGTCAGATACGACTGGCTTTCGAGCAAGGGAAACATTTACCTTTACAGTTTAAAATGTTATGAGTTTAATTTTTAAGTTAAGTTACTCTTATTCTGTTGACCTGTTGTGATTTAAAAATTGTCATATTTCTTTCTGTTTTCTTCCTTTTGTTAATATTATGGCTAAAAGTGAAAATTGGCCTCCAGCTAGCTGCATTCAGTTAGTGGGATGAATGGAAAGTTGTAATTGCATGTTTTTCTAGCTGTTGTCCTTGAGCTTGCCTTGTTTGTTTTTACAAGTCATGAATCCTATGAGTTAAGTATATAGACCATGGGTTCTCAAAGTTTTTCAGCGTTGGGCTGGACCACGCCCCGTCAGACAGCTGAGTGGGGCGAACTGGTGGTTACCCCCTGCTGTAAACACTGCCGTAAAATGCATCCGTGGCTGTCATAAATGCATTTACAATGGCCGTGGACTCATTTACGGCTGTAGTAAATGTGTTTATGACGGCCACAGACTCATTTACGGCTGTAGTAAATGCGTTTACGATGGCCGTAAATTAGTCTGTGGTGAATTCCAGTGGCTGCGGTTGGAGCGAGGTCGGGAGCTGGATTATTTGGTGACGTGGGCTGGATCAGGCCTGCAAGCCGTTGGTTGAGAACCCCTGATATAGACATATGCTATTGTACCTTTAATGTATCATTATTATTATTTTTACCAGTATAGGGGCATCAGAAGGGTATCTGCCTTCACTGTGTGGCATATGTGTTGGTAAACTTGAAAAGTTATATTTGCCTTGACTGTTATTTTCTCTTTGTCATTAAGAAATCTTAGAAATGGCTTTAATTGCAGAAAGTGTTGTAAGAGGTTAAGCTGATGCCCCGTGCCATATTTATTCTATTATGAATCAGTATTAAATGACTCAGTTACATTTTATGAAGTTAGTAATTACTTTATAAGCCATATACTGTATTACTAAAATATGTAAGGTTAAGTTTGTATTGTTCATAAATATGCAATAACCTGTTTTGAGTATACAGTATCTGCCTATCATGTCATAGTCTAACTCTATTTTTGTTGTTGTTCAGTTGCACAGTCAATTCCGACCCTTTGTGACCCTATGGACCATTGTCCTCCAGGCACCTCTATCCTCCACCATCCTTCTCAGCCTGCCCAGCTCTGTGCCCATTGTGTCTACAATGCCATCTAGCCATCTCATCTTTGGCTGCCCCTTCTTCTTTTGCCCTCCAGCCTTCCCAGCATCAAGGCCTTCTCAGGTGAATCCTCCCTTCTCATTTGATGTCCAAAGTACTTCAGCTTCATTTTTACTATTTGACCTTCCAATCTGCAGTCAGGGTTGATTTCTTCTAAGACTGACCTATTTGTTCTCCTTGCTGTCCAGGGGACTTTCAAAACTCTTCTCCAACTTACTCACAACTGCATCTGATTATTCAGTTAACTGCTGACTTAAGCCACAAGTGTTTTTCTGATATTGTTTT
The DNA here is from genome assembly GCA_035047305.1 of Bradypodion pumilum. Lineage (NCBI taxonomy): Eukaryota > Metazoa > Chordata > Lepidosauria > Squamata > Chamaeleonidae > Bradypodion > Bradypodion pumilum. Next base: position 364,248,573 of record JAWDJD010000003.1, read on the forward strand.
ATTATCCATCTTAGATCTATACTTTGTTTTCTTGCATTGATATACTATCTATATATCTATATCTATCTATATATATCTATATATCTATATCTTTTATTTATTTTATATTCAAATTTATATCTTTATCTATATCTATATATAGTTTATATATATAAACTATATATAAACTTTATATATAGTTTGTAAATATATATATATATATGTATGTATACACACACACACACACACACACACACACACCTGGATTTACTCATATTCATGCCTGTAGTTAAATAAATGGAAGAAAGGAATGGTGTCATGTTCATTGCCTTACAAAGCAATGTAAAAGGGTGTACACCTACAAAAAACTTATGCATATATGCTGGGAAATAAATTTTGTTGAGGGTTTCTATTTTTTGGCAAAAATCTAGAACCGATGGTTTCAAAAGGTAAAGGATAAGAGTTTACTGTGCTTGTACATAGGGAATACCTTTGAGTACTGTGACAGAACTCCTAAAACCTGACAGTAAGTTAAGTAACTTACTATAACTAATTGTGGCTAACCAACTAGGTACTAGGCCACGTTTCAATCATGTGCTTGTCACATGCCCTGTTGTGGAACTTGTATATGCTCTTGCACCTCATCAGTTAGCTGCAAGTAACCACTGTTTGTGTAACCATGTTACACAAACCGTATGGAAGCAAGATAAAATTCCAACTCAGAGTACAGAAACAAAAAGCAGTTCAGTGGTTACTTGCCAATAAACTGTGAATAAAATGGCTTTTGAGAAGTGCAGTACAGTAGAACTCTGTATAGCGATCAGCCCATATAGTAATGAAATCACATAGCGATGAGGCTTGGAGGGGGGAAAGGCGTTCCGCATAGCGATCGTTCCTATGGGAAAATCTGTACAGCGATTTTCCAATGGGAAAAAACGCTTAGCGCCAAACATCGTTGTATGGTTTTTTCCATAGGGAAAATCGTTGTATGGATTTTCCCATAGGGAAGATCGTACGACGACGAAAACCGCATAGCAATGAGCTCCGTGGAACGGATTAAAATCGCTATACGGAGTTCTACTGTACTTCCCTATCAACAGACCTAATCACAAGTATGGTACCTGAAAATGGTCCATGCACACAAACAACAGCACAATATATTTCCTGAGAGTAAGTGCCTACCGTTTATGTTTTAGTTGTGTCAGCTTTGTGGCTAGAAATCTTTAAATAAATACAAAATCAACCATATGCAACTCTCCACATTTACTTTAGGAATGCATCATCATGTTCCTCCTATAAATGACAAATTTCTTATAGAGTGAACACAGTGAACAGGGAGAAAGGCTGTGTATCAGACCCTTGATAAATAATTGAAGCCAGGCCACAAGTAGGTTGGCAGTATAGCTTTGTGATGTCACTGCTGCCATAGAAACCATGTGTGCACACAAGTGAAAATGACATCTGGCAGCAGAAGAGCATGGAAAGTTGAGAGAGGAGGCAACATCTTCACTCTGGCAGGGTCATCAAAGCAGCTCAGCTGATAAAGAACATCCCGGTATAGGCCTAGGTAAAATTCTACTTCTAAACCTCAAAAAGATGTCTCAGGAAGTTGACTGGTTACACAGCCAAGCAGGTGTGTGTAAGGTAGATCTCTACAATCCCGATGCAGGGAAAGACCAGGAACGCAAAGTGATTTGTTTTGTTGATGTTGCAAGCCTGAACATAAAAGAAACAGATGATACAGGCAAAGATGCTGCTGGCCAATCTAAAGGCAGTGAATCTGCCACTGGACTTGATCTGGGGAAAATGCAAGACAAAGAGGTCATTGTAATAAAGGATAGTGAGACACCAGAACAATCTAAGACTGAAGGAGCAGTCTGTCTGTTCAGACAAGGATCAACTGAGGAACTCAATGTTGTGTCTTGGCTCTTTGATGATCTGCAAAAATATGCATGTGGATTTCAACATGCACTTACCCCTTCACCAACCTCTCAGCAAAAAAAGCCATCAGCTGACAAAGTATCTCAGCAGAACAACAACAACACGGCTTTCCAATCTTCAGAAGGTCAGAAAGGATCTGTAGATGAAGTAGCAAGCACAGTTCAAAAACTCTGCTCCTTGGTTATGCAGATGGCAAGTAAAGAGATTTCTGAAAATCTGGAAGATGCTGCAAGTAAATGTATACGTCAAGCAATTTATGCCACTAAAGATGGGAAGGCAATCACCAACCCTGGTTCTGTAAGTAAGATTGCATCTAAAATGGTGAATGAAGCTATGGAAAGTGCCCAAGATCCCAGTTGTAAAACATCTCAAGATAACGTTGGCAAGAAAGAAGAGGGGAAAGGAGGCCCAAAGAAAACATCTCTTTTTTATGGTGAAGTATGTTCCAACCAAAGTGAATCTATGGCAGAAGATGAAGGAAAGCAAATGCCATGTGCCCATTTGATACATCCAAGAAAACAACCAGGTCGCAGTGATGGTAATTCTATTAACAAAGGGCTAATGGTTTATGCAAACAAAAATGCTAAGGACATGACATTTTCATTTGTGAATGCAACAAAGATTCATAAGAGGCAACCACTTCCAGCTTGTGTGATTTTGAAAAGAGTATTTCTCAAACATACAAGGGATGTCATATCAGATTTAATAGACTCTACTATGAAAAACCTACATAATGTCACTGGTGTCCTCATGACAGACTCAGACTTTGTCACCACAGTGAAGAAAAACCTCTTCACTGCAGGGACCCAAAAGTCAACTGAGATTTTAGAAGCAATGGTGCTAAGGATGTATAATGCGTTGATGACAGAAACTAAGGAAAAAGGGCATAGTCTTGTATACTCTTTACTAAAAACAGGATGTTCATTAGACCCGAACGGTCCAAATATGCACTTTGCTTCTTTGAAAGGGGGGATACATACAAGAGAAAAGGGTAAGCAAGACACAGCACATACATCAGCCCAGAAAGTAGGTGAGTCAATCATTAAAGATGGAATTAGCATACTGCGATCAAAAACAGGAGGCAAATGTTCAGACAGGGTTGGTATTGAGAGAGGATGTCATGACAAAAAGCCAGGAAAGAGTAACTCCACAACTGAGTTTCTTGCAAAGGACCTCATTTTGACAGCATTAATGCTGATACAGCAACATCTGCTAACTCAATACAAAGAACCAACCGAAACAAATACATCTTTTGGCTATTTTGAAAAGGGAGGCAAACATGGTTCTAAATCTCATGGCTACAAGGGTGATCCACAACAACAAGATTACCAAAGAGGTGAAATACAAAGTGCGCTCCTATCAATTATCCAGAAGGTCCTACAAGAAGCTGGTTTCAATGTAGATGAGTGTGAAGTGACCAGAAATGTCAAAGAAACCTCATATGATGAGAGGCCTAACAAAAAGCCCTCATCTAAAAACCACAGTCCAGATGTGGATTCTGAAAACATGGATCAAATAAACAAGAAATTCATTGATCAGCTGATGGAATCTGTGATGAAGCTATGTATGTTCATGACTAAAAGCCCTGATTTTGTTGTTGAAGATTACTCTGATGAGCAAGGTTCATACTTTTCTGCAAGAAACAAAGGTGTAGCAACTCCTGATTCAATGGCATTTCAGAAACCTTCACAACCTAATATTGGAAAGCCACTTGTTCCTGCTGGTTCTGAGGTGATAGTGAACAACCAGACTTCCAATTCAAGCTGTCAAAACAGAGAGCTTCAAGCTGTCCTCCAATGGATGGCTGCTTCTCACTTCCAAGTGCCCAATCTCACTTTTATGAATGAGAATGATCAGGAACTGACAAAGCTTCCTCAAGTAGCTGACAAAGCTGCCAAGAAGGGTGCAAGTGTGGGAGATATTTTGCAGGAGGTGATGAAATATTTCGAAAAACAACAGGTTGATGCCGCTGTGGGAAACATGCCTCGTTGCGGACTTCTTGACTGGTTGCTTGCTAATCTGTAGACAAGTACCAACATCTTCCTCTCTTTACTTCCACCCAGCGAAGTGCCATCTTAATTACCCGATGGAATAACAATACAGCTCATTTTCAATAGACAACAGTTCATCAAATTCCACAGGCTGTCATACACTAGCTGGGCAAAGATCACCAATAAAAACATACAAATGTCAACTTACTGATTTGTTTATTAATGCTTAAACAGATAAAATAGATAAGAGCATTTGGATTGCTATGAATGAACTTCATTGTCCCCATGATTAGACTTCTGACATCTGCTTCTCGTGAGGAGGCATCAGACATCCCCATTCCTTCCTGCCTGTCCCCTTCTTCCCATCCTTCCTTCACTATGTGTAGCAAATTACTCAAAATGTTGAGTGATTAGATCTATGTTATTAAGAAACACTAAGTCTCACACATCTAGTTTTCACAGCTCAGTAGATTAGATATCTGGTTGCAGAGCCAGAGGCTAGAAGTTCAATTCCCTGCTGGGCATCCTTAACAAGGGCTAGATTTGATGTCTATAGCAGTGGTGGCGAGCCTTTGAGAGACCAAGGGCCCAAACAGGGGTGGGGCAAACTCTGTCCTGGGTGAAGGGAGGTAGCGCTCCCATCAGGCTACCGCGCAGAGGGGCAGGGCAAACTCTGTCCTGGGGTGACGGCTCTGTGTGCCCCCTCTGGCACATGTGCCATAGGTTCGCCAGCACAGATCTATAAGGATGCTTGACCAATTAGGGACAATGAAGTCAGCAAACTAAAAAACCTAGGGCTAGAGGAATACATCTTTAAAGGCTACTCTATAAAGTTCAGCTTCAAGCTATTTTTGAAAGGTCTGGAGGAGGGGGCTGAGAGATACCAGAAAACCTTCCATCAGAAATATAACTTTATATGTCATTACCAGCACCTTGAGTTTGGCACAGAAGCCAACTGGGAACCAGCACCGGTGGGCCAGAATCAAGGAAATTTAATTGAATCTTCTTGCCCTGATACCAACTAATCATACATATTCTGGAACTGCTGAAGCTTCCGTAACACCTGCAAAGCAGTCCTGTGTAGAGAGCACTGCAGTAATTCTTGAGTTCCCATGATTGTGCAGTGATTCAAACCCAGCTATCATGAATGCCTTTTTGTCCCTCTATCCACTATACCACACTGGCTTGGATACTTTATTAAATAATTATTTATGACAAAAAGCTTGTTTCTTTCAAAATTGCTTTAGGCTTGAAATCTTAATTTACCATTTATAGAAACATTTATATCTGTATTAAAATACACTAATATAGAATATAGATTTTCATTTCAGGTAATAAAAAAGTATATAGTAGTTTATAAGCCACAAATGTCTGTGAAGTGGCAATTCCAGTTATTATTACACCTCTTTCTAAGAAGCTATTCCAGGAGAGATTCTTCTATTCCAGAATGTATTATTGCTATAGCTTCCAGAATAGCTAGCACTTTGGCAAAACTCTAATGTCATTTGTAGCATTTAAAAGTTTTAAAAGAACATTAGTTTTCTAAGGATGATGTTTTTTTCTTGTTGCACAGACAAAAATCCTTATATAAAAACACTTTGAAGAAAAACAATGAAGGAAGAATAGAAATGCATACCGATTCTTCACAATGGTTTAGTGAAATGGATATACAGTAGAACCTCAGATAAAGTCCAAACTCTGTTCCACAAGTTTGGACTTTATCTGATTTTGGACTTTATCCGAATCAAATGGGCGATGCATCAGATAACGTCCAAAAATGGACTTTATCCGAGGTTCCTATACCAAATAACTTGGATAACGTCAATTTTTTAGCGGTTTTGGACATGTGCATGAAAACCACGACTTTATCCGAATCATACTTTATCCGAATCGGACTTTATCTGAGGTACCACTGTACTGTACACAGAAACATGCAATCCAAGCAATCTCACCTGAGTAGCTGCAGACTGACAGGGAAAAGTAGATGATGATGACACAACAGGAATGTCAGATTGGACAGCCGCCACAGTGGTAGCAGGTGTAAAAATCAACTGTGAAAACAATAAAAAGAAAATTGAAAGACACAATATGCCACAGATGCATACACACATGTAGGTTTCTGTGTACCTCATTTTTTTCAAAAATTCTGCAGATATTTATGTAATATCCCAAAAGAGCTTTGAAACACTTCTTTTACTAGCTCAACTATTTCATTTTCAGCACTCTTCTGAAATGCAATCAAAGTGCTCCTCTGGATTTGTTTTGAAAGCAACTAAGAGGACAATCATCCAACAAAGTTGTCTCAAAAACTGATGGAAAACTGCTTACCACAACTTTATTACAACTAGACAATGTGCATTAAAAACAAGACACTCCTGTTTTAGCAGCCTGAGAAACATTGTAAATATTTGTATTTATTATTGTATTTATTCTTCTGGGGGAAGAAGCCAGGGCAGGTTGAGGACTTTGCCACTCCTCCCCCTGTGCCAACACCAACGGCCGGGGGAAAGAAGAAGCCAGGGCAGGTTGAGGACTTCACCACCCCTCCTCCTGAGCCCCCATCAACAAATTGTATCGTAATGTAATGTATTGTTTGTAAGCCGCCTTGAGTCAGTATGGCGAGTGGGTGGCAATATAAATTCAAACTAATAAATAAATAAATAAATAAATACTGTAATTGCTGAAATTCAAAAGTAAGGGGTAGTTAAAGAACAATCACTAAATGCTATGTAATTTCCACTGATTCACTGGTCTTCTCTAGTTGCAAGTTAATACTGGATATCAGTAGTAGTAATGATTTACACTAGTTGATAAAACTAGTCCAAGTAGTAGCACTGTCTGCAGAGCAGAACTGTCAAGTGTTAGTTTTAAACTGGGATTTCTTGTTCTGCAGAGAGATGTTCAGGAGTAGGCCTTTAGCTTTGCATTGATATACAGTAATAGGTTTTATATGCTGCAGTTCTTCATAACCTACAGCTGATAAAGTTAGATTAACATTTATCAAGAGTAAGGATTGTGAGATACATTTTAGAGCACTTCTAATTCCCCCTCAGCAAAATAGCTAACCTGCTCCAGGTCTCAAAAATGTTTTAAGCAACAAATGGAAAATATTCTAGGTGGGAAACATTTCAGAGCTTGGGAAAAAGTTTAAAAAAAATTACAAGTCTTTAGAATAACTTGACTCCCTAAAGGGGCCAATGGCTATGGGTGGATGGTCCCCTCAGTTGAGGAAATGCCACTGGAAACCATCATATTGTGCTCAACGGCAAAATGAGCAGAGGAGGAACTCTGATTCCCAACGGTCATGGAGGTGGAGGAGGCCATGCCAGATGGAGTGGCTGTGAAGGTGCACTTGTCCATATTCTTAAGGCTGTGGGAGTCCATTGCAGTCTCGGTGTTAAATCCTGCATGCCTCCTTTCATATGTGCCGCAGGAGATGGCTTCATGATCATAGTGTGTGGGTCACTTCATGGCAAGCTGGGATCCACCTTAAACAAATTCACGCCAATGGCAATTTTCCTGCTTCAGGGGAAAAAATGCATTCTCGGATACAAGTTGCAGTCAATGAGACAAGATGAGATAGTCTTCTAAACAGACTATAATGAAGAGGACAACACAGAAATCTTGATTCAAATATGGAAAGTCAAAACACTTTCTAGCTTGAGATTTCAACTGCTGTATTAACATTCGGGGCTATGAACAGGAAGTCAAAAATAGCAAAGCCATTGTAAAATAGATAGAACCTCACTCAATGGGTCTTATACTGTACATGATCCTAAACTACCCAGTTTAGGTAAAAGTGGCAGGTGGCAGAGAGGCTTCAATCCAATTCTAATTTTTTTTGTTACTGAGCCTATAACTCAACAATGCATTAAGAGAGTTCGGTTTCACTTACCAGTGATAACTTTCGTTCTTCGAGTATATAGTTTATGAATACACACTATTGGGTTATGCGCCTGCACAGAACACTGATTGGAGGCTTAAAAGCTCATTGGTCAAAAAAATTGGCGGTAAGACCGCCCACCGTACCACCCACCCTGAGGCGCTAGTCCGCCATTTTACCTCAGTTCCATACTTAAGCCAAGCACAGGATAAACCAATTGATCTCATCTGTGCAACTCAAGAGGGGAGGCAGGGTGGGTAGTGTGTATTCACAAACTATATACTCGAAGAACAAAAGTTATCACTGGTAAGTGAAACCGAACTTTCTCCTTCGTATAGTTTGTGAATCCCCACTATTGGGAGATTAGCAAGCTCACACTTACTTGGTCGGTGGGCAGTCGGATGAGATGATCCCACGATGAGTATGCTGGTCAGGTAGAATGGACCGTCAAGGGCGAGGCGCCCGCAGCCCTCTGGCAAGGACGACACGACCAAGTCTGGCGTCCGCAGTGGCTCTGGTGTCCACTCTGTAATGTTGGACAAATGTAGAAGGTCTGGACCAGGTGGCAGCCTTACAGATGTCCTCAAGCGGAGTGCCCTCCAAAAAGGCAGTGGATGTGGCAACCGCTCTCGTAGAATGCGCCCTGACATGCAGCGGAGGTGGCAACGAGGAGGACTCGTAGGCCAGATAGATGGTAGATGTAATCCATTTGGAGAACCTCTGGGCAGAGATGGGTTCACCCTTGGACTTTCCTCCATATGCAACAAAGAGACGCTGTGACTTCCTGAACTCCCTTGTCCTGCTGGTGTAAAACAATAAAGCTCGTTTCACATCCAGCATATGCCAAGTCTTTTCTTGGGTGTTAGTGGGATTCTGGAAGAAGGTAGGCAATGAGATAGTCTGCGCCATATGAAACTTGGAGACTACCTTAGGAAGAAAGGTGATGTCCGTGTGGAGCACCACGCGGTCATTGAAAAACTGAAGAAACGGTGCATCTGCCCGCAGAGCAACCAGTTCACCAGCTCGTCGAGCAGACGTGATAGCCACCAGAAATGCCGTCTTCCACGTGAGGAGACGAACATCCGCGGTAGCCATAGGCTCAAAAGGACATCACATTTATGGTCTTGGCTAAGCTATGTAGTCATTTGGGAAGCACTGATCACACTGCTGACCCTTCATTCTCTTCTAACATTTTACTGCCTGTTGCAATGTGACAGCTAACTGGATAGCTTCGTGGTTTAGATACCTGGCTGCTGAGCCAGAGGATGGCTTGATTTCCCTCTCTCTTCCTCAGGGTGGGCGGTTCGGTGGGCGGTCTTACCACCAAAACTTTTGACCAATGAGCTTTTAAGCCTCCGATCAGTGTTCTGCGCAGGCGCATAACCCTATAGTGGGGATTCACAAACTATACGAAGGAGAATGTAGGTGACCACCCTATGCCAGATCTACTCAGCCATTCAACTTCAATCTATATCATTCCATAGGAAATATAATTCCAAAAAAGGTAACCAGGAAATGTTTCCACCAATGCTAGATACAACTCTGCTTCAGACCTCCCCTCAACCAGAGAATTATGATCAATTTGTAGCTTTCATTTTGGAATGTTCTTGTGCCTCAAGAGTGCCGGACCAAATACATCCCTGGCCTCACTCTGGAAACACACTCCCATTACTTCAATTATATTTCACAATTCAAAGGAAATCCTTTTAGTGAACATAGGAAAAAAAATAAGAGGACTTTGATCTTGTCTCTTAAAGTAACAAAAAGAACTCACTGAATAGACACTATAACAAAACTTGACAGGGCAAGAAGCAGTTGGAGACTACTGAAAAGATGGAACAATCAACCAAATACAAAAATATATTGTATGCAAATATAACCCCAAATAGCATACACACTTCTTTTAGCAGGGAAGACCATTTAAAACGTAATAAAAAACACCAAAGGGACAGTAAGAAACATCTAATAAACTTCCTACTGCCTTCACACTAGCAGCACTACAAGCCCTGATAAGAAGTAGGAATAGCAAAGCCATGGGACTCAATGATATCCAGTTCGAGCAAATTCAATGTTTTGGGCAAAACACAAAGGAATGGCTCCTTCAGCTCTTCAATAAATGCTGCACAATCAAACAAATCTCAAAAGTATGGTGGAAAATAAAAGTAATCACTATATTGAAACCAGGCAAAGAATCTTCAGATCTCCAAAGTGCCAGACTAAGCTTCCTAATATGCCACTTAAACAAAGTGTTTGAATAAATGGGGCTACTTTGATACAGGACCAATTTTCTGTTAATGAAGAAATTCAATCATTGCAGCATATATGAGCATGCAATTTATGGCCTACCACGTGGGGGGGGGGAGAGCAATAAATGGCTAAGATAATGCTATTGAAGAAGCCTATTTCAAGTCTTAAAGATTTTAATTATTTTAATTTGTTTTGAATTTCACCTATATGTCATATACATCCATAATTTTAATTGTTCAGTGTCATGATACAAAGAAAGAATTTACAACAAGAGACTCAGCAGCCTAATGGGGCAACACAAGAAGCACCTAAGATTTATTTCATCACTATTCTACAGTATCATCGCCGTTTTTTCCAGTTGCAGGTAATGCCCATATCCTGTGAATTGAATGGCACTCCGCTGAATGACAAAAATTCATCAAAAATGAGAGAATGAGTGAAGAAGAGGAAGTGAATGTTGTGACTGTCTATAGTTCTCACAAATTAAAGATCATAAAAAGCATGACTGAGGGGACAGGTAGAAGCATGCTTCATATGGTTTGTCACAGGGTAATCCAAGAATCATAAACACAGCAACCTCTCCAATGCTGTCTGAGGCACTACCGGGAAGGAAATATCTTTCTCACACTGTACCAGAAATGGTAAATAAACCTACCAGGCACACCTGAGATTTAACAATGGAGAGATGTGTTCATTAGAGCATGTTAGCCATGCTACACTGTATCTCATGTGCTCACATTTTACCAAGCAAATCAGTGATAAATTCTGGCCTATATAGCCTTATAGCAAACAGAAGAAATTTTGACTACTGTTTTTTTTGTATCATTTACGATACAGAAATGTTAATTTCCCACAATAGTATATAACAGGTCATGCATTCCATATGCACGTAGTCCCTGTATTACAGATATGGTAAGTCACAATGAAACTGTATGCCACTAATATTTTTAGAGAAATCTATTCCAGAGACCTACTCTGTCTGAAGGAGTGAACTTGTTTAGAAATAATTCTCAATGGTACTGAAATATAGTTGCTGTTAAAATTACAAGTTAGTTCATTCCCCCGCCCCTTTTTTTCTTTTTGTTCACACATTCTGCAGAATGGGAGACATAGCGACTACGTCGCAAATGAGTGTCTTACTTTATTCCAGAACTCATAAATCTTATATAGAGGAGGAAAGCCTCCCTTCATCCACGTAGAAATTGGAGCAACACATTGGAGGGAGTTTTTCTAGACAATACATTTTTACAGTATGTGAAAAACATGTGTGTGGTCAAATCCTAACCTTTTCACATGGTCATCCAGCAACTGATATAACTGTATATTAGACATGTTCTATAGTTTTATCCCACACTAAGAGACAAACGGTTTGCTGACTCTTCTGAATGGCTTGTTCCCTTGAACAATGCAATCTTTCAAAACTCCAACTGGGACTGTATGCAATGGTAGCTTTGCCTGATCAAAAAGCACATCTCCTTGACCACTTTAGGTCACTCAATATCTAATCAAGATCCACCCTATAACTAAGCTTTCTTTCTCCCCTTCAAAATCCAGACATTCTAACTTGTCCAAGCTATTTGACAATTTAAAGCCACCACTAAATATAAGTCATGTACATTAATCTCATCTACCCTATCCCTGGTTGGGCAAAGTGCAGCCTCCCGCCCCTAAAATGTTTTTTTTGGGGGGGGGGGAATGTTGTTGTTTTTCGCATGAAATGGCCAATCCCGCAAACCTAAATAAGGTTAAGGAATAGAAATGGCTCTAAATGTCACATGAAACAAACTGTGGATCACAAAAATGGCTTCAGATGAATATTCTTTAGTAAATAACCTTTTTAAAAGAATAAGGTAACTTTGCAAGATTTACCATTTGAGCTCGGAGGTACATCTGAGCCTGGCTTGCCGTCAGCGTTGGAGAGGTACTCCCTAATAGCATGGTCTGTTGGGTGAGACTGCTGCTACTAGTGTTGGAGGTCTGTGAACGGCTTATTAACTGCGCAGGTGTAGGAGAAGCAGAGATATTAATCTAAGGAAGCAAAAGAATTTCTTGTATTAACACCCTTCATCCCACAGTTTTAGAACACACCCAAGGTTACGATTCTAAATATTTGTAAGTCCTGTAGAAAACAGTGGGGCATGCTCTAAATAGGATTCCCCTCTAACCTGACTGAATAGCAGTTGTGCTCCATAACACAGAACCTGTACATGGTTACATCCTAGAGTTACATATTTCAAAGTTACATTTTCTCCAGTGGTTTTAAAGACTAACTTCTTCATTAAAAAGATTACTATTCACTGTTAACACATATTACGAGATAAATTCAACGATGCAAGTAAAATAATCTAATCTGATGCAGCAGGTATTACAAGTACTGTACTTCTGATACACTTGGTTCGGGAAGTAGGTGCTTCATTTTAATGTTGGTATCTAAGCATTTATACAGCTATAAAATGTATAGCAACCATACAAAATATTTACAGAAACATAATTATATTTTAATTAAATTTCAATCAGTTGCTTAAATCCTGTTGGCAGAATTGCACTGTGCAAGAAGGATGGTGCCACCAGCCATGGCAATGCCACAGGTGTTTCCGGGGGGAGGGGGGAGCTTTCCAGATCCCCAGCCCCAGAATCTGGGGATCACTAAGGATCCCCATCATTAAGGGGCATCCTTCAAAAGGGCGGGGTATGACTTAACACTAGACAATCACTGGTGTTGGCCCTAAACTGTGACTACCTGCAGCAAATTTTGGCTTTAAATTATCCCCCCTTCTTGTTCTGTGTCTCCCAAATACTACACCAGAGTTCCCTAAGTGATCCCAAAATAAAGGGCTGGGGCTCTTGGAAGCTTTTTATTACCACAGCATGGCAATAAAAAGATGATGTTATATTTGTAGCACAGCATAATACAAGATTTCAACCAGTACAAAACATTTAGAGCAGTGTTTCCCAACCTTTGGGTTTTGGACTTCAATTCTCAGAAGCCTAAGTCAGTACACTGGTTGATCAGTGCTTTTGGGAATTTACTTAGGCTTTTGGGAATTGAAGTCCAAAAACAAAAGGTTGGGAAACACTGATTTAGAGTTAAGGGACTTTTACAATGGCAGATATATTACTGTAGAAAATACCAATACATAGGGAATATTGCATGAGAAATAAAAAGCAAGTTTCTGCTCCTGCTGTGCTTTACACAATAGTGATCAAATGCATTCCTTACTTTTGTAGGAAAAAAGTGATAACTGGTAAAGGGTGGGTTAGGAGAAAGCACTTTCAATGAGATACTTACCGAGGTCTCTGACATGCTTGACTGTTGACTGCCACTGCCACTAGGGGAGCTACATTGCCTCCCACCTGAGAGGCTTGCCTAAATATCAAGCACATTTGTTAACAAGATATTTAAAAGTGTCTGAATAATGCTGAATGAAAGGAATCAATTGTCTAGCACAGTGCATTCACCAGGTAGTCCAATGTCCATAGAAACCTCCCAACGGTATGTTCTTGGCCTTTCAATCAACCAACATAATGCTTAGAGAAGATAGTTCCCAGAATCCCTCAGCCACAATGATCAACAGTCACGGTGACTGGAGGCTTCTGATAACTATATACCAAAAATGCAAAACCATTCTCCATAGTCTGACCCTACAGCTAACCACCTTGTTCCTATTTATGAGTTTTATGAATTTTACAGAGGCTGCTGTCCTGGTTTAATTACCTACCTATACCTGTAGTGACTTTCCCAGAACACTACTAGATCAGGTCTTCCATCAATAATAGACCACTGCACTTCCTCTATAAAAGCAGAAGATCCTCCCATAATAGACATCGCATTTATGGTCTTGGCTAAGCTATGTAGTCATTTGGGAAGCACTGATCACACTGCTGACCCTTCATTCTCTTCTAACATTTTACTGCCTGTTGCAATGTGACAGCTAGCTGGATAGCTTCATGGTTTAGATACCTGGCTGCTGAGCCAGAGGATGGCTTGATTTCCCTCTCTCTTCCTCTAGTAAGGACATCCTGACTGTGAAGTCATGGGCAAGCTGCACAATCCTAGGGTGCTGCCAGAAGGGAATGATAAAATCCTTCTGTTTATTCTCTACTTAGAAAACCCTAGAAAGGGTCACCATAAGTCAGAATTTACTTGGTGGGATGCTATTATTATTATTATTATTATTATTATTATTATTATTATTATTATTATTATTATTATTATTATTATTATTATTATTATTATTATTATTATTATTATTGACAAACAAATCTGTGTATTATTCTATTCCCCATAAGTATTCTGGTGCTCTTTCCTTTCACTTATTCCCATGGGGGCATGCACAACATAAAAGGTTGACTCTATCATTTAAAATAATAAAACTTGCCCAATCATATATATTACTTATAAAATAATGTAAGGCTACCAAGACAAGTTCTGTTCCTATTTTAACGATCAGTGAACTTATCATATAGATCAGGAGTTCTCAACCATTTTAAGCTGGGGGCCGGGTCACACTCCCTCAGACAGTTTTGGGGGCCGGATGGCCATTTTGCCCTTCCTCCACCACACGGCACTTCCTGGTGTGGTGGAGGCAGTGGGGGGCCACTTGAAATGGCGCCACATGCCGCAGGCTGAAAATCCCTGATATAGATCATGTTTACTCTGGAAACCATGTATGTGTTTCATGTGTCTTTATTATATCTGGTTTGATACCAGTATACTACTCTTCTAATATTATTTTCATTTTTGCAAATTACATTGAATAATGCATACCCACTATAAAAGTGGAATAAATAATTTCACTGTTAAAAAAACCCACCAATCTGACCTCTAACTATAGTTTTATCTGCTTTCATGCTTCTATTTGTTTTAGTTTAAATTTTGTGACCTCTCAAGAAATCAATAGATACATTATAGCATAGAAGTATGTTTAACACAAAAATAAATGATGATGTAAAACAATATGCATAAGTAAGCACGTATAACAAGACTTAAAAGGACAAGATAAATTTATACAACTGATTAATCACCACATAAGGCACTGGTAAAAATCCTTTTGCACAAGCCAGATGACATCAACATCTAGGAACAGTAATGTTTAATTTAACTAAATTGAAAGCTTATTAACCCTGTTTCATGCACAAGGATTTTATTCACTATTAACGATTTTAAGGTAATAATTTGATTATATCCAAGCGAAAGATTAACTGGGTCTAGCTTCTGCTCCTCAGATGAAAAGTATTTCTTCTACTTTACATCAAGAAACCATTAAATGACTTGGTTACATGTCTTTTAAAGAAGTATACAACGTCCTTCCATATACAGTCAACCCTCACATAACAAAGCGTACAGATAGCATCATTTTCGCTTAACAACACATAATTATGCACCACGTGTTCCCCCGTATGTTGTTGTTGTTGTTCAGTCGCACAATCGATTCCGAACCTTTGCGACCCCATGGACTGTTTTCCTCCAGGAAAATAACAACATTTTTAGTGTCGTTGTCCGGACAACAACGCTAAAATAACCAGACAATGACGCTAAAAACGCAGTTATGCCGGAAACTTCATAGAAACCCACATAACAAAAAACGCTTAGCAATGCTACTTGGGGAACCAAGTAACGTCTTTATGTGAGGGTCTACTGTAACAACATATTAGGCCTCACACTGCTAACATCTGTGTTAAAACATTGGGGGGGGGGCTGGAAACTGCTACATTACCACCAACGTCTGGTGATATTTCAAGTTAATTCAAAGATGACTGCTTTCCAATCCCAGACTCACCTGTGGAACACTGGCCAGACTCTGGAACTGGGTGCTACTCAAATGCTGCTGTTGCAAAGCAGCGGTTTGTAACATTAGATGCTGTTGTTGAGCTGCATACATTTGCTGAAGGTACTGAGCTGCTGTGCTCGGGGGACGGTGCAAGGCCTGCTGAATAACCTGTGGGAAAGACCATGACTGTGCCAAAAATAGAAGCTTTGGGAATGTTACCCATTAGCCTTTTAAGAACTGTCATACTCTGCATTTCCAAAGAACCCCAACCCACAGCCCCAGCTAAATTACTGTTACTAACTTAGTTTCTTTGGCCAAAATAACTATTACATTAAAGAACCCCTTCTGTCTGTTGCCACCTCTGTGAAATACATATAAACAATGGCCTCTATATCTAATGTGGGAATGTAATGAGGAAATGCATATGAGGGATACAGGTCACTATACAAACAATCAGAATAACATAAACGGAAGCTCACTGTTTTCAGTCTGGACAATATTGCCAGATTTTCCTTATAGTGATTAAGATCCACAAAATTTGTCTAGCTCTTAGAAGCCTGTATATATTGCTTTTCTTATCAAATTGTCACTAAATGATCTTTTTAAAAATATTGCACATCTTCATCTCTGTCAACACTGTACAGTATTTTAACATTTTGGCATCCACATGCTCCCAAACATTTGAAAAGAAACAAGATACAAGCAGCAGAGGTAGACTCAAAGAAGAATCATTGGCTGTGTGGGGTGAAAAACAAGAAGAGAAAATTGAAGAAGGAAGCAAAGCACTGGTGTAGTGGTAATTTTCGAGGTGCAGCTACCCACCAATGCCTCCAAGGAGAGTTAAAGAATTCAGGAAGGTATGCTAATCTGTATCTAGATTGCAGCTGATCTGTTTCAGAGAACAATGTTTATCTGTATGCATGCATATGCAGACATCAAAAAGCAGCAGCACACTTTATTACTGACAGCCAGCAGTGCACATCTCTCCAGCCACTGAGTTCCTGCCTCATCTCCAGATTACGAAAGCACAAGCAAATCATCCCATTTAATACAATGGAGCATTGTAGTGAATACAATGTTGTACAAGTGGTAGTGAAAGCCTCATGCAAACTCTGCAAAACCCCAACTGCTCATACAACGGACCAAAGTGCAAAGCAAGGAAAAATGATTCTTTGCTTTGCCTTTATCCATTTGTCTTAGCATCTCTGGGTTAGCTGCCATATTGATCCAGGAAATTCTTGACATTGTCATAAATCCATATTTCAAATGCTTCTGTATTTCTTAACAGTAAAGGCAAAGGTTTCCCTTGCTCGAAAGCCAGTCGTATCTGAATCTAGGGTGCAGTGCTCATCTCTGTTTCAAAGCCGAAGAGCCAGCGCTGTCTGCTTCTGCAGACGTTTCCGTGGTCATGTGGCAGGCATGACTAGATACCGGAGCGCACGGAACGCTGTTACCTTCCAACCAAAGTGGTCCCTATTTATCTACTTGCAATTTCTTGCTTTCGAACTGCTAGGTTGTCTTTCTTACAAACTACAATTCCACACCAAACAGCAGAACCAAAAATACACAGCTCCCTACATTTCACGTTCTTGAAGCCAATATTAAGTTTTTGTTGTGCACTACAATCTTCTTAGGAAAGCTGCTTTAGGCCACCTCTACTCCTATTTACATAATGAAGATGCCACTCTTCAAAAAAATTCCAAATGTTCATGTTTGTCAATATGTTTGCCAACTTTGTATCTTTAACTATGCTTTTGGGCTGTTTCTGTTTTACTGATTACCATAAACTTGGTTATCTTAACATTCATTTTTAAACAATATTTAGTACTTAGTTCACTTACTTTATTGAATAATCTCTGCAGGTCATGTAGGTGGTCACCAAGCAATGCAGTATTGTCTCTATATGAGACAGTGTTCATAATCTCCGCTACTATCATTTGAATCAGCATGCATTTCTCTTTTTTTTTAAAAAACCTCTCAGAATACAAACTGACATATCTTTATGTCCTGCTGTCTCAATTTTTACTGCAGCTTTTTGTTGCCTGTATATATTGCCAGCACACTATATTAATGATGGGAAAATCCTTCTCTCCCCCCTACCCCCAAGTTAAGCTAACAGGAAATGGAAAAATTTGGCGAGAACAACAGATTATGCTCTTGTCTGCACTGATAAAAAAAAGTGTCAGCATTTGAATCCTAGCTTCACTGAAACATAAAACTGAGAGGAAATGACATTGGAGTAGGCAAAACACAGAATTTAAAAAGCAGAAAAGAAAGACAAGACACAAGAAATGAACTATAGAACATGACAGAGGGACACAGAATCAGGAAAGCAAGTACAGTACTGTAGTAACTTCTTTCATCAGTTGTCTCTATTTAAATTTGGAAAAGTTACTGGAACTAACTTATTTTACAGATCACAAGTAGGTATAGATGACTATACTTTCTTGCAGAAAGGTTTATTCTTCAAATAGTAAGCATATAATAACTTATAAAACACATAAAATTCAAGTACTGTATAGTTTTATTACTGTTCCATGTCATATATGCACTTCCTTCTACTTTCACCATTTATTTTTAAACATGTATCTCTATCAGCTGTCAAATACCTGCACAGCATGTCGATCTGAACCACTATAGACAGATATCTGAGGTGGTTGTGTACGTGATGGGGAAGATGTGATGGCTACTGTTGTCGTACATGAGGAAGATGTTGTATTTGGTTCACTCTCCATAGCTGTGGAATGTGTCTTCCACCTGACTTTAAAAAACACAACAAAAAAATCCAGAAATGACTAAAATACATAACCATCTTTATGTTTAGAAAGTAAAGATAAATTGGTGACATATTGAGCAAACTGCCAATTGTACTTTCCCTTAGATGACGCAAGTTGAAATCATAGGGCATCCAAGAATACAAGTTCTAATATCTCACTTTCAATCCTTGATATACTTTTTTAGAGGGGATAAAACTAGTTTGAGCTCAGCAGAACTTGTTTTTGAGTAGTTGCAACTAGAGTAGATTGTTCTGAATGAATATAACTTGGAAATTAGTTACCAAATCTCTACTGATTCATCTGATTCACTCAAGGGCAGTTATGGTGAACCTTGGCACTCCAGGTGTTCTTGAACTTTAATTCCCAGAAGCCCTGATCAGCAGGGGTGTGTGTGTGAGTGTGTGTGCATGCGTGCATGCTAGTGCTAACCAAATATGGGTTGCTTGTAGTTGGATAGAGGTATGATATGCCATCTGGTGTGATCATCACAACCAAATGGCATTTAAGTGGAAATGGCTAGCGTTGTGAAGTGGTTTAATAAGATTGTCACTTCAGGATATTGACAAATTAACACTTCCTCTGCTGTTCAGCAGAGAAATGGAGGTAGCGATTTTTAAGACTATTTGGACAATTAAAAAAAACTTTTGTTTGCCTTGCCTTAGAGAGGGCTGGTTAAGAAACTGACAGCTGCAGAATCCATGCTGAAAATGAACCAAACTAGAGTGTTCCTACCTGGTCCAAAAACAAAACAAAAAAAAGAGTAGAAGACCCTGACAGGGGCTAAGAAGGGTGCGGGTAGGAATGCTCTGGGGACAATTTGCTGCAGCAATAATGTCATATAATTGCTGGGAAATGGAGCCAGCCAACCTATTTTCCCTCAGCATACCTAATAGCATGCTAAATGCCCATCCAATTGTACCCTCAGTTAGAGGGAGAATACATACCTTAGTTAAGAGCACATAAGGCAGTTTCTGTTCAGTCAGTATTCAATAGTCATATTGAAAATGAAGTTGAAAAATGTTTTTTTTAAAAAAAACTATTTGGACTATACATAGTATGAACTGGAAAAAGTGAAGACACCCCCAACTTGACTATCTGAATTGCAAAATGGGGTTCAGCTAGAAAAGTAACAATGAAAAATCTAGCACTACAGACAACTGCTTATTAAATCTAAGGCAGGGGTGCCCAAACGTTTTGGGTCACAGGCCGGTCATGTGGTTCAGGAGTCCAGTCACTACGGCCTGGGGGCCAGATCCAGCTCCTGATGCCAATTCATCAAGCACGCAAAGCCCTCGTTGCTCCCCGGAGGGCTTCGTGGGACAGATGAATTGGCATCAGGGGCCGGATCCTGCCCGCAGGCCATAGTTTGGGCACCCCTGATCTAAGGTCTTGCTGGAAAGCCACCACTCTAGGGTGTGGTGCTCTCTGTTTAAAGCCTAACAGCCAGTGCTGCCTGCCGACGTTTCTGTGGTCATGTGGCAGGAATGACTAGACACCGAAGCACACGAAACGCTGTTACCTTTCCTGCCAAAATGGTACCTATTCATCTACTTGTAATTTTTTTGTTTTCAAACTGCTAGGTTAGCAGGAGTTGCGACAGAGACGGGAGCTCACTCTGTCGCACACTCGGATCTCGAACTGCTGACCTGCCAACCTTCTGGTTATCAATTCCAGTGCCTTAACCTCTAAGCCACTGATGTCCTGCTATGAAATCAGATTCTGACTATTAAATCGGTCTGATATTTTATCGGGCTGCATCAACAACCCCTCCCCCCCCAGGGGAAATACTGTCAATTTTCCACCCGGCTAGTAATTCTTCCTCCTCGTGGTAACGTCACCTATTCACACGACATATGCAAACAACCCCCTGCCCTTCCACTGGCCAGGAGCTTGGCATCCAGAGGCCGAGGGCGCAGCCTTGCGGCAAAAGGGGAGGCAAACGGTTGCGAGAGGGAAAAGGGGGGAAGGGAGAGGAAAGGTTACCGTAAGGGCACATTTTACTTCCGCTTCCGGGAGCGACGAGGGCAGCGCAGGCCGGATGAATCGCAGAAAACACATTCATGTGGATTCACAGGGACTCGGGCTTCTGGGCCTAGGGCCCCCGCAATGGTGAACCTTGGCACTCCAGCTGTTCTTGAACTACAATTCCCAGAAGCCCGAGTCCCTGTGAATCCACACGAATGGGTTTACTGCTCGTGTAGAGGAATAGACTAAACCACTAAAGTATGTAGAGACCACATTTCCAGTCTTTAAATGGTGTAGCACTTTAAAGATCTTTACTTATGGCTTAAATTACTCGTGTTGATATGAATTTCCTTTATTATACTTATCTGTACAAAAAAATTGCTGGTCCTATTTTTTATTGCTATTGGTGCAGTCAGTTGTCTGCAACAAAGCATGTAATAGGTAATTCATGTGTGTATTGAAAATTAGTGTGGAGGAGGGTGAAAAGGCCTCCCCTCCACCTGTGTTCCTCTGACCCTACCCCCACCCCCGTGCCTTGGTACAACCCTCGTAACGGTCGCTCTGACAGGCGCCCACCTGAGGGGGGGGGAACAACCCCCCCTGGTTTGGTACAGCTCTCGTAACGGTCACTCTGACAGGCGCCCACCTGAGGGGGGAACAACACCCTCCCCCCTGGTTTGGTACAGCTCTCGTAACGGTCGCTCTGACAGGCGCCCACCTGAGAGAGGAACACCCCCCCCCCCCGTGGTTTGGTACAGCTCTCGTAACGGTCGCTCTGACAGGCGCCCACCTGAGAGAGGAACAACCCCCCCCTGGTTTGGTACAGCTCTCGTAAAGGTCGCTCTGACAGGCGCCCACCTGAGGGGGGAACCCCCCCCCCCCCGTGGTTTGGTACAGCTCTCGTAACGGTCGCTCTGACAGGCGCCCACCTGAGGGGAAACCACACAGTTCACCGACGGCACCTCGCAGCCCGGCCGCTCTCCCTCCCTCCTGCTCTCCAGACAAGGTGGCTGCTCCCTCCCCCGCAGCAGGGCCGCAGCCTGAGTCTCACCTGCGGGAGAAACGCAACCCCGCTGGGTGCCCTGAGGCCGTCCGTCACTCCGCTTCCGCCATCTTCTCGCCTCCCCTCATAGGGAGGCAGCGCGCACGCGCGTCGCGGCCAGGAGGCGGCCAGGCTCGACCTCCTCGGAAGGGGTCACGGGGATGCATCGAGCGAGCGGTCCCGTGTTCCCACAGCGGCGCGCAGATGCTTTGCTTGCCTTTGATGTCCCGAGGGGATCGATCCTACACAGACTCGTTTGGACGTGAACGCGAACTCGTTCTCCGTGTACTTTTACTGCAAAAAGGAGGAGAGAAACGAGCCGGAATTTCCTGGCTTACAATGAGAAGGCGGGAGAGGTCTACACACACAATTAAGCATAACAGAGAAGGCAGGGGAAAGGAAGGAACGCGGTGGCTTTAGTGGTTAAGACTCTGAGCTTTATGGTTTTGACCCCATTTAAGTGTTCCTCAGCCTGGGCTCCACAGCAGTATGGAAGATGCAGTGGGAAATCAAACTTCCAACCTTTTTGTCGTTGTTCATTCGCACAATTGAGTCTGACTCTTTGCAACCCCATGGACCACAGCACGCTAGGCTCCTCTCTCACCTGCCATCCTCCATAGTCTGCCCAGATCTACGCCCACTGTGTCAAAAATGCCATCTAGCTATCTCATTCTCTGACACCCCCTTCTCCTTTTGCCTTCGATTTTATCTAGCATCAGGGCTTTCTCCAGTGAGTCTTCTCTTTTGGTGACCAAAGTACTTGAGCTTCAGCTTCAATATTTGTCCTTCCAAGGAGCAGTCAGGGTTGGTTTCCTTTAGAATTGACTGATTTGATCTTGCAGTCCAGGAGACTCTCAAAAGTCTTCTCCAGCACCACAGTTCGATACCCGTTATTCACTTATAATAGAATAGGGCAGACCTCTGTTGCAAGAACATTGGTTTCTTAAGCATCCTTTGATTTAAAGTGCAATCGGCTGCATGCTTGCTCTGAGGTAAATCCAACTATGTTCAGCAGCTCTGACTCAGAAATGTGTGCACTGGATTAGATAATTAAATACTGTAATAGTTTTCTTTGGCAATTTCAAGAGTGAACAAGAAGAAATACTGCAAGATTTCTATATCAAGTTGGTGTTTTATCTCATATGTTATGGAGCTCTTACATGTTCCTTCCTTGCAGCAGAAGATACATCCGCGTTTCCAATGCTCAAGAGCATTTCCATATGTAAGCTTCATTCTTCTCAGATGCAATGGTGGACATGTCCAAACAATGTCCTGCTGTATCATAACCCTGGAACAAGTCTTAGTATGATTCTACATATTGATTCCAATTAAAAATCTCTATTTCTGTTCAAGCTGATCGGTTTGGGATTTAAAAAAAACATCTATTTTCTGTTTTGTTGATTGAGTTATATTTTGGCTGCAAATAGGAAAAAATTGGTTATTAATTACTACAAGATTCTAAATTTATTAATGCCATCTAGGTAGATTTTATTAATGTTTATAATTTATTATTTTGTTTGGATTGTTCTGTCTTTATATTACTGTTTTGGGGGCTGTTCTTTTATCATAAGCTGCCCTGAGTAGTACTCTGTGCCCATTGCGTTCACAATACCATCTATCCATCTCATCTTTGGACGCCCCCTTCTTCTCTTGCCCTCCCCCTTTCCCAGCATCAAGGCCTTCTCAAGTGAGTCCTCCCTTCTCATTTGATGTCCGAAGTACTTCAGCTTCATTTTCACTATTTGTCCCTCCAATGAACAGTCAGGGTTGATGTCTTCTAAGATTGACCTATTTGTTCTCTTTGCTGTCTCAAAACTCTCCAACAACACCACATTTCAAAGGCATCTATTCTCACTCCAGCTCTCACACCCGTACATTACCACCGGGAATACCATTGCTTTGACTATGCGAATTTTTGTTTGTAAGGTGATGTCTCTGCTTTTCACTATATTCCCCAGGTTTCTCATTGCTTGTCTCCCCATAATCAGTCATCTTTTTATTTCATGGCTGCAATTTCCATCTGCAGTGATCTTCGATCCTAGGAAAGTAAAGCCTGTCACTGCTTCTGCTTCTTTCCCCATCTATTTCCCAGGGACTGATGGGCCCTGTTGCCATTATCTTGGCTTTCTTGATATTAAGTCTCAAGCCAGCTTTTGCACTCTCCTCCTTCACGCTTCAAAAGAAAAGGCGGGTTATCCTCTCGGTTTTTCTACTAGACTTTATCCAGAAACGTCTTCACACACGTCGTTTGCACAACACAAGCCTCCTTTTCAAATACGTTTCTCTCCCCGCCCCCCTCCCGTAGCCTGTGAAGTGGTTTCTTCCATATTCCGTCACGTCGCCTCCTGCTCCCTCCCTCCCGCTTCCGCTTCTCCTCCCGGATCTTGGCAGTTGGCACTCAGGGAGGGAGCGAGGGAGGCGCGGCACTCGCGCTCGGGGAGGCGGAGGGCTGGCAGGGGCTGGGCGCGCGCTCCGAGCCGGGCATCATCATCCGTTAAGCGTTTTTCCTGCTCCTCCTCTTTCGTGAGGCGAAGGAAGGCAGGGGGGGGAGGGAGAAGAGCGCGCCAACAAAGCCGCCGTGGGGCTTCCGCGCCTCCCCTGCTCCCTTTCCTTTCCGGCTTTCCCGCCTCGGCGGAGCCGGGGTGGGGCGGAGGCAGAGCCGGCGGGCGGGGCCGGGCCAGGCCGAGCCAGGCGATGCCGACTCAGCGTGAGAGTGGCAGCAACGGCGGCGGCGGCAACCCCCAGCACAGCACCACCACCACCATGTCTCAGTCGGCTCTGGGGGGCTCTGGCGGCGGCAGCGCCGGGGGCCTTTCCAGCCTTGGCGGAGACGGCGTCCATCAGGTCCGCGTCAAGGCTTACTATAAGGGGTAAGTAGCCAGGTTGGGAGCGGGTGGGGGGCAAGGCGGTCGGCGGGGGCAGGTGCCCCCCCTGCTCTGGGCGAAAGGAGCGACCATTTTGGAGAGGGGCTGGCCTGGCGGAGAGAGGGTCTCCCTTCTCTTCTGGGGGGTGGGGGTAGGGGTGGGGGTTCCTGGGCCTGGATGGTCCCCTCCGGCAGGAAGAAAAGTTCGGGTTCGCGGCGCCAAAGCGAGTTAGCCTGTGGAACTCACCGCCACAGGAAGGTGCAGTGGTCCAGAATCGAACCTGCTCTTAACGAAGGTTTCCCATTTGGCTCTGACGAGAAGCTCCGTGCCCGCCCAGAGGCTTTGTGTGGAGTTCTGGGGTGGGAGACGGGGTTGGGGGGGCATTGGGTTGGCAGTGTGGATGCTTGGTGTGGTTCGATGGGGTGGTGGTGGGAGGAGACGATCTTTCTATTATGTATTGACAAAAGTATTTGTACCTCTTGACCTTGACGATTTTTTTTAAAAAGGTATACAAGGGATAAGAGTATTTCTCAGGCAAAGTCTTATTTCTTCTTTGTTATGGAATAGCATTAAAAAAACATTAAAAAATGGGACTGCAGTGGCTCAAGTGGCTAAGACACTGGCTGTGAGGCGGAAGGTCAGCAGTTCGATTCCCGAGTACTGCAGGACGGAATGAGCTCCCAGTCTTTGTCTCAGCTCCTGCCAATCTAGCAGTTCGAAAGCAAGAAATTGCAAGTAGATAAATAGGGACCACTTTGGTAACAGCGTTCCGTGCGCTTCGGTGTCTAGTCATGCCTGCCACATGACCATGGAAACATCTGCAGCAGCAGACAGCGCTGGCTCTTCGGCTTTGAAACAGAGATGAGCACTGCACCCTAGAGTCGGATACGACTGGCTTTCGAGCAAGGGAAACCTTTACCTTTATGGAATAAAAAAACATTTTTAAAGCTGCTTGCGGTTGGAAGAAAACCTGGAGAGGTGTTGTGGGGTAAAGTGTTTGTGAGATAAATGTCAGGTTTGTTGGATTTGAGAGCACAACTTTTAAGTTGCAACTTGACAGGGATGTGACTTTTTCTTTGGAATTTCAATGGGGGATTGGAGGGCAAGGACATTGCCTCTGAATGGGAATGCATATAAAATGGGACGGGTGCTATAGGATTAACTATACTGTATAGGGAAGAATGGGAGGCAGTGGGTCAGGAGGGGATCAGAATTCCAGTTTGGAGAATATCTAATGGTGTTTTGGGAGTGAGACCTTAGTAAAATTCATAGTGAGAGAAATACTCATAATGTGAAGTGTTTGGGGTGGGTGGGTATGATGGTTGCAGATTGACAGGGAAATGCTTTATGCCTGTCTGGGTGGAAGCTGGAATCCATGTTTAGGGATTTGTTTATGGGATGAAAGAAGCATGGTTGGGATTTGCAATTTTAAAAGTGTATCACAGTGAAGGTATGGGCAAGTACTTATTGAGGTCTCCTGAAAGAATAAAGGAACCAGAACAGCTACTTTTGGGGGCAGGGTGAGAAGCATTCCACAGATTGGGGAGAATAGACTAAATTTGTATGCAGAGATCACATTCCCTGGCTTTAAATGGTGCAGGACTTTACGGATCTTTACTTATGGCTTTTAAATTACTTGTGTTTACATGAATTTATTCTATTATACTTATCTGTACAAAAAATAAACACTGCTCCTGATTTTTATTGTTTTTGGTATTATCAGTTGTATGCAATAAAGCATAAGAACATAAGAACAGCCTTGCTGGAACAGGCCACAGCCCATCCAGTCCAGCATTCTGTCTCACACAGTGGCTCACCATTTCCTTCAGGGTATTCCCAAGGAGGTGCCTTCACCTGCTTAGGATTCCCTGGAAATGGCATTGAGAGATATCCTGCCTATCTCTCCAACCCGGAGGTTGTCCTTAGGTATCCATAATTATAGCCATTGATAGCCTTGTCCTCCATGAACTTGTCTAATCCTTTCTTAAAGCTGTCAAGACTGACAGCTGTCACCACTTCTTCTGGCAGGGAGTTCCATAGACCAGTAATCCTCTGGGTGAAAAAGTACTTTCTCTTATTTGTTTGAGAACTAGTACCCAAAAGTTTCATGGAGTGTCCCCTAGTTCTAGTGTTGTGCGGTAGGGAAAACAGTTTTTCCTTATCCACTTTGTCCACACCGTGCATGTAATGGGTCATCCATGCGTGTCTTGAAAATCAGTATGAGGGAGATATACAAAGGCATATTGAATACACGTAGATGAGATTGAATAAGGTTAGTTCTTTTGATCATGGATGCTAATCAACATTAAGGAAAGTATGACTGAAGAAAGCAATATACGGTATAAACTGGTTTTTGAAAAATAACAGAGTAAACAAAGTGAAACTAACAAAAACATTGTGGCACCCTAAAGACGAACTGCTGTTTTTTAATGTTTGCTTTTGTGAATCAAGTCCACATCATCAGACATAAAAAATGTCCTTTCCTTATTGCAGTGCTTGTGACAGAGACAGTGAGTCAGTTTTTAAAAAGCAAGTTATAGCATATAAACCCTTTGCTTAAACAAGAACAGACATGTTAACTATTTTCAAAGTAAGCACAAAAATCTCTTCTTATTCTCCTCTTTAGGTGTCAACAATAGCAAAACATAAATCTATGCCAAGGAAGAGTGGCTCAGTAACTTCATACATGCCATAATCACATTTTTCTCCTAAGTAATCTGTGGTCATGCTGCCACAAAATTATATCATTGGCTAATAATTCAGTTCTTAGGTCATTAAATTATAGATTTGCAGAACTGGAAGGGACGCTGGGGGTCATCTAGTCCACCTACTGTTAATGCCAGAAATCCTAACCAGCACAGTCATTTTAGTTAGATTGAAAGGGCTCTAGTATTGATCTCATTTTCAGTTTTGAATCATAGATTTTGAAAAACATTTATATGGTGAAGATGTTGTAACTGATAGTTTGTGGAAATGTGGCTGTATACAGAAATATTTATATCATGTCTGAACTTGAAGTGATTCTTAAATATTTGATTGTGTTCTTTGAACTATGACAGGTTGCATTGACTAGCTATCTTATTCAAAAACAAGGACTTTGGTAACCATGTCTTTTCGAAACAGGTCCTACAAAGCCTTTCATGTAATTTTTTCATCCATGTTCTATGCCCATTTGTAGTACAATGCAGAGGTGTTTAATCATAGGTTCCTCTTATATAGACAAGCTATGTTTGTGTTTGGTGATGTGCAAGATTATGCTCGTGATGATTGCTGATCTACAGAGTTAAGTTGTTAGAAGGGTCTTTTCCTTAGTGCAGTATGCACTGTGGCTGCTGTTTTTTAGGTACACATTTAACAAATATGTTTGCTAACTGTCTTTGATAGTGCCCTTCAGAACATCGTGTCAGAATTGACCAGTTGTATAATTTTTTTGATGTAGTACTTTATCTTGATTTGCTAAGAAAAATATTATTGCCTTAATAGCTCAATAAGTTAGGTGTCTGGCTGTGGAGAGCGAGTTTGGAAGTTTGTTTCCTCGCTGTGCATTTCAGAAGAGCCAGCCTGTGTTGTCATGGGCAAGCTGCACAGTCCCAGGGTGCCCCAGAAGAAGGAAATGATAAACCTAGGGGTCTCATAAGTCAGAACTTACTTGACAGCACACAATTAGTATTGAGGGATAAATACCACTTCCTGTTTTTGTTACTTTAATCTTAGATTTTTTTCAATGTTAGCAGACTGTGAGAGACAGTGTATTTTGTAAGAAAACACCTGCTTTCCTGGGTTTTTCTAATACTTAGATTAAGAATTTGTTATTACATGTCATCAAGTTGCCCGCAAATTATGACGACCAGTGAATTCACAATCTCCAAAGTGTTCTGTTCCTAACGGTCCTGGTCAGCTCTTATAAACTCAAGCCTGTGGTTTCTCTTAAGGAGTCAATCCATTTTATATTCAATCTTCCTCTGTTTCATGTTGCCCTTCAACCTTTGCTAGTATTATACTGTCACTTCTAGGGAATCTTGCCTTCTCGTGATGTACCCAAAGTATGATTGTCTCAATTTCATCATTTTTGCCTCCAGAGATAGTTTAGGCTTGATTTGCTGTAGAACCCATTTGCTTGTCTTTCTGGAAGTCCAGGATATTCTCAAAGCTTTCCTCCAGAACCAAAAATCTAATTTCCCCTGTTAGCTTTTTTTTTTACTATCCAGTTTTCACACTTGCATGTAGTGCTTGGGAATACAAGAGCATAAGTTATCTGGATTTTGGTCTCCAGTGATACATCCTTGCACTTCAATATCTTTTCTATTTGCTTCATTGCTGCCCTTCTGAGCCTCAATCTTCTAATTTCTTGGCTGTAGTCTCCATTTGGATTAATGGCTGAATCAGTGTACACAATCTTTCAATACAGTATTTCAATTTCTTCATTGTTACATTAAAGTTCGTAGTTTTTTCCCCTGTAGTCATGATTTTTATTTTCTTAATGTTCAACTGCAGTCCTGCTTTGGCACTTTTGTCTTTTGCTTTCATTACAAGTCAATTCAAGTCATAGCTACTGTCTGGTAGTATTATCTGCTGAACTTAAGTTATTGATGTTTCTTCCACCACCTTTCGCTATCCCTTCATCTGGATTTAGTTTAGCTTTCTGTATGATAAGTTCTGCGTATAGGTTGAACAGATAAAGGAATAAAATAAGCTCTTAACTGACACCTTTGCCTATAGGAAATGATTCTGTCTCTCCATATTCTTTCCTAATGGTAGCTTCTTGTCCACAATACAGATTGTGCAACAGAACAATCAGGTACTGTGAAACACCAATTTATTTCAAAAAGCCCATAGTTTCTCACACAGTCAAAGGCTTTCCTGTAGTCTATAAAGCATAAACTAATCTTCTTCTGAAATTCTTTAGTGCATTCCAGTAGCCAGCAGATAGTTACCCTTAAAAAAACTGACATCTAAAAAGGAACACTTTTTAATTAAAAAAGACTAGATGTTGTATTCTGAAGAATTATTCTTTAAATCTTGATGTTTTGCCTAATTAGTTTTTCACAAGAATTTTTTACCTGTTTGTCGCAACATTCAAGCCTGCTGTTTTTTTAAAAGGATATAATTCATGTTTTTCCTTGAACAAACAATGGCACTTAGAGATTCAGCTCAGTACACCTCTCTCCCAGCAGTATCAGATTTCATCACACAGCTGGTGGGATGTTGTAGGCAAGAAGCAAAGATCTGTGTGTCCTGCAGATTTCTGATCAGTGAGACCTACTCACTAAATAGGCATTTATCTATGATTTTGTTGTTTTTAAGATTTATCTTTTCCTCTCTTCCCAAAGTATAATCAAATGCTGTTGGTTTCCAGCAGCAGGAACCTTTTTGTTTTATGTTTTGAACTTCATAGTTTAATCAGGCTGTCCATGTCCTCAGTGACTGTGTATTACAAAATGTAGAACTGTCAGAGACAAGCAGGTTGTCAAATAGAAAAATACAGTATGAGGAATAATATTGTGTCAGTACAGTAAAACCCCAGGTTACAACGGAGGTCTGTTCCAACAGCCTCGGTTGTACCCCCCCCCCAAAAAAAAATTGTAAACCAAAACATCCATAGGGATGTATTGAAAATAAAAAATGGTCCTAAATTGATCCTTGTAAACAAAACAAAAAAAACATTAAAAATTTGTAAACTGGGATGGTATTTCCATAGGATTTGCCATTGTAAACCGTAGCAAACTTAAACCGAGGCGGTTGTAACTTGGGGTTTTACTGTATCTGTAACTATATACAACATTTCACCTTTACTTTCTCACCACTTTTTGTTGTCCTAAATATGGCTTCTAAACATCAAAACATCTGTTCCTTGATGTTTGGAGACCACATGAAAGCAGGAGATTTAAAAGTCTTCTCCAGGTGGCTGCCTTTGTCAGGTTACACAATGTCAAAAGAATGGCATTCTAGTACTAGTACAAGCTCATGCAATCAACCATTTATTTAATTAGGTGTCTGAAATAGCCTGAGGAGGTTGGCTGCACATGAGCAGCTATGCAGCTAATTATTGGGAGCAGTTCACTATTTCCTTGTTCACTTTTCAGTAACCTTTTAATTGTGCTAGTTTCCTTGGTCCTAGGATCTAAAAGGAAATTCTTATAGTTTCTATATCATGTATAATCTGCTATCTTTGGTTTTTAATGAACTGTAGGTCTTTAAGCAAGAAGGGCAGAATTTCATGCTTAGCCTAGTAAGCTTTTGTACTGCCCTGTCCTTATGTGTAGTCACAAATGGATATTCTATTAATCCTTTCACATCTATAAGGGTATACAGTATTATGTTTTAAACTGGTACAATGCTGCATAGGCACATGGTTTTGGACCATTGCTACTTGCTACAGGAGACTAACATTTAAAAAATGGGGTGGAAACTAACAATTTTGTGGCCTCATTGCTGTGAATCACTGATGCTTGTTATTTCTGTGGAAACGGAGGCATTTCTTGTACAGTTGGATGCACTAAGTACCTCGGTTATAGAGCAAAGTTCAGTTTTTGTTAGGATAATTATTTAGCCTTGATTTAAGTTAGTTTATGATACTAGATGCTGAGAAAGGACACTTACATGTTGTGGTTATGTGCTGTCAAGTCACTTCCAAATTATATCAGGCCTAATAGGCTACATGAGATGTTCAAGGAATGGTGTATTGTTCTCAACTTCCAGTGAGTTTCTATGACAGTGGGGATTTGAACCCAGATCTTCTAGTATAGGGGTGTCCAAACTACGGGCCTGATCCGGCCCCGACACCAATTCATCCAGCCTTCACCGCTCCCGGAAATGGAAGTAAAACACACATGTGTGGGCACATAATGTGACCACGCATGGACAGAACGATGACGTAAATTGCTCAGGGCTATCGTAAACGCATTTACGACAGCTGTGGGTCATTTACGACCACGTTCTGCACATGTGTGGGTGCACGTTTTACTTCTACTTCTGGTGGGAGGAATGACTGGCACATGGTCCGAAAAATTTGGGCACTCCTGTTCTAGTGTGTTCTAGTCTGACACACCCTCCATTATTACCCTGTGGTAGCCCTCCTAGATGCTCTACCTGTGTTAAAATGTTAATCAAACAATGCAATCTTTGTCACATGTCTGTTGAAACTCTACAATCAAATTAATTAGGACTTGTTCCCAAGTACTGTAAGTGCATGTAAGATTGCAGCCTAAGCAAGTGTGTTTCAAAAATGCTCATTAATCTTACAAGGTTATGTACATTCCAATTTAATCTCTATATCAGTTGGTGGTAACTCCCTTAATGCAGAATACACTGTTGCAAGCTGTCATGAGAATCAAGGTTACAGTGGGTGAATATTTTAAATAAATAAAATGTCTCATGGTTAGTGGGTTCTGCTAAATGTAGTAACCTTTTAATGCTAGTTAGTGTCCATTTTGGCAATAAAATATATTGTGACATTGCTGAAAGGCAAAGTAACATGGAGACTAAAAAGCCAATTTAGCTCTAAGACCAATCTTTTGTTGTAATAATACTATAGTTTAAAGAGGTACTGTATGTGTTCTCAGGACAGTCATTTATCCCACGTTTACCTTGAGTATATAGTAAGGTAAAAGTAAAAGTAAAAATAAAGGTTTCCCTTGCTCGAAAGCCAGTCATAGCCGACTCTAGGGTTCAGTGCTCATTTCTGTTTCAAAGCCGAAGAGCCAACGCTTCCGTGGTCATGTGGCAGGCATGACTAGTCACCGGAGTGCACGGTGCACAGTTTACCTTCCCACCGAAGTGATCCCTATTTATCTACTTGCAAATTTCTTGCTTTCAAACTGCTAGGTTGGCAAGAGCTGGGACAAAGACAGGAGCTCATTCCATCCTGCAGTACTTGGGAATCAAACTGCTGACCTCCCACCTTCCAGTCAGCATCTTAGCTACTTGAACCGCTGCAGACCCTGAGTATATAAGTTTCCATAGTTAGTGGCTGCTACCTTCGAAGTGTCTGCTTTATATATTAGGGCTAGTCTGTGATAGAAAATAGTGTTTTATGTTTGTTTATTCAATTTCTGTATCACTCGATCTAGTGAGAACCACTACTTTCAGAATTTATACTTTAAAATTACCCCTCTGAATCTCATAAAATATAGAACAAGGTCACCCCTGCTCAAAAGCCAGTCATATCCAACTCTAGGGTTCAATGCTCATCTCTGTTTATAGCCAAAGAGCCAGTGCAGTCTGCGTCTGCAGACATTTCTGTGGACATGTAGCCTCTACATCAGAGTGCATGGAATGCTGTTTACATTCCCACCAAAGTGGTACCTATTTATCTACTTGCAAGTTCTTGCTTTCAGACTGCTAGGTTGGGACAGATGGGAGCTCATTCCATCATGCAGTACTTAGGTCTCGAACTACTGACCTGCCAACCTTCCAGTCATCAAGTTCAGTGTCTTAACCACTTGAGCCACTGCAGTCCCTGTAGTACAAACATAAGTACAAATGAAACTTTGCTGAAAACACTACAAAACAAGGTGGATAAAAATCTTTTTTAAAGTGAGTTTAAAAGACTTTAAATGGTTTTTTTATTTAACATGGATTTTTAATAACATTTTGGAAGGTGAAATTTATCTAAAGATAGTTTTCTTTTAAAGATATATTTTAATCCAATGGTAATTTATTATGAAATGGGGATTAGTTTTTAATTATATAGCACAAGGCTATATATTCATGTAATGTTTATATTATTTGGCAAACAAATTCCATTAATGCATTCACATATATGCTTTTCCAGATGATTCTCTACGATTATTGGATAATTTTTCTATCTAGAAGATATTATCACAGATATTTTGTTTTATACTTCCCAAAACTATGAATTTGTGTCTACAGAGGTTACATGCCTTTTCATACAAAAAATTGATATAAACATGACGAGTTGAGAAAAAGATCTTAATTAAATTGTTCCTTAGCAAATCTATGGACACAGGCTCAACTCTTTACTTACCTATTAAGTGCTAAGTTTCAAAATGTACTGTAAGTAGAAGTGTTGGAATTTGAATTGATCTGCAAAAGAAGCTAACTGTGAGGGGTGGAGGGGCAGGCAGTAAAACTAGAGTGAAACCTTCTGAGTCTTTATGTAGAATACTATGATTTTAATACAGTTTTACAGACTAGTAATTTATATTGATTTTATTTAAATCAAATCCACCTTGCCACAAAACTATTAATTAGTTGCTCTAATAATAGCAACCATCTTAGCATATTGTTTTACTAATAAAGTAAGGATACACTGTTCTTTTCCTTCTTCAAGTGCGATATCCGTTCCAAATATTGGCTATCACCATGGCGATAGTCTTTCTGTCCTTAACTCCTCGGAATATGCTGTTAGTGTTATTTATTAAAAAGAATAAGAAAGAAATATTTTGAAAGTTAGATTTACAGATCATTCAGACTTTAGTAAAATGATAAAACTAGTTAGTTACACTTAGGATGAACAGTTTTTCAGGTTTAATAAGAGCAAGTAGAGAAGGTTCAAAATAGACTTCAAAATAAAGACTGTTTAACAAAACTTGATGCCACTCTTAATTCTTTTTAGCATTCCAAGCATTGTAAAGTTATAACAATTAATTCATAAAAGGAATAATTTCATACGTAATATGAAATCTGAATGAACACTGGCACAAAAGCAAATGGAGAAGTTCTGAAAGTTTTCCCTAATAAATGGGAAATACTGTTTCTCTTTCGTGTTCTGTTAATATTTATGTGAGAGTCTTAGGTCAGTCTGTAATTCATTACTACATCTGGAGCTAAAATGAGTCAAGGAGGGAGTTGTCTAATGATTTTGATTTAAACAGGTTAGTTAACTTGAACTACAACATAGTCAAGAATGAAGTATCACACTTTTTCTATTGTGCAATACATTCCTTTATCATTACACTTTTCATTGCTATTCCCCTCTTTCTCCTCATTTCATGTTTCTCCTGTTTCTTCTTTGTTGTGGTTCTACATGAGTATTTCTTTTTATATTTGTATCCGTTGAGACATTCCAAGGAAGGAAATCCCATGATTTTATAACAGTTTACAAGACATTAAAATAGAAAGAGAAATAAATAAATGTAACATTTAGGCAGGCAGGTGCTATGAATGTGTAGAATAATGGGAAGAAGTTTTGGTCTTTATTTTAATTTTGGTCTTTATTTGGTCTGAAGAACAAAAAGATTGTCAAAGTAGATTAATCTCATTCAGAATAATAACCATGAAATCCTGTTATAAAGTGCAATAATGGATTTTAGGCTGGTTAGAACAAGTTACTGATTAGAAAACACAATGTTCTTTTACACATAGAAATTTTATAGCATAATGTCATGGTTCTTAAGTATTGTGGAATTTATTTTTTACCTTGCTAGGAAGAACATTTTAAAGTGAAAATGCAATGAGGACACTTGCAGTTGTGGCAAATCGTGGATAATTATCATTATGCTGGGGTATATCTCATGTACTTGGTCAGGCATGGGATTGCATAACTAACATGTATCCCCACATCTCTTTGATTACCCACAATTAGCTACACAGTTATTACATGAACTCCTGCCAACCTAGCAGTTTGAAAGCAAGAAATTGCAAGTAGATAAATAGGGACCACTTTGGTGGGAAGGTAAACAGCATTCTGTGAGCTCCAGTCTGTAGTCATGCCTGCCACATGACCACGGAAATGTCTGCAGAAGCAGACAGAACTGGCTCTTTGGCTTTGAAACAGAGATGAGCACTGAACCCTATAGTCAGATACGACTGGCTTTCGAGCAAGGGAAACCTTTACCTTACCATTACATGAATACCAATAGGATTTCTGCCCATATAGATAAAACTAGGTTTCTGTCTCTTTGCCAGTTGGTTGCTGCATTATGCAACAATGGCTGGACAGATTTTCACCAAATCCAGAGAGGAAATTTAGGGTGCTCTGATGTAGAAGAAAAAATCCTTGTAGTGCACACATAAAATTGGTTTGAGCTATCTTAAGGTTTTTTTTTTAAATGAATTGTTTAGATGGATTTTCACCAGATTTGGTGAGTAAGTTTGGGATATTCTAATTTATAGCCTAAGCAGAATATACCATGAAAACCCTTTGAGGGCTATTATAGACACCCCAAATATTTTGTCTTAAACAGTTGGATAGATTTTCACCAAGTTTGTAGGATATCTTTGGATATTATGACTTAAAATGTCAGTTGTTTGCTGTACATGGAAACCAGCTCTTTTTTATTGACTACATAATTGTATGATGTCGTTGAACCATTTTGACAACATTGGTTTAGAAATATATGTACAGTATTATGACTTTTGCTATGTTTTTTATTAACGGAAGGGCTCTAGTAGTTCATTATTCAAGAACAATGCTGACTGGGGTATTCTGGGAGAACAAAGAGACAGACCAATGCAAAAGAAAGAAGTGGACACACAGAAAAGAGTAGAGTGAGAGTGTAATTTATGGGATTTAAATCCCAACAAAGCAGGGTGCCTATGGTATAATAAAAACAGCTGCTTCATCTTTCTCAATAAAGGGCTTGGTAGTGCTTTTCTACTACCATAAAAGCTCTTAGTAGGTCAGAAGTTTTTCAGTTTCTTAAAATGTTTACTGTCCTTTTGGTTTGCTCCCAACATTTTGCCTATGTACATAAATGTTTACAACATTTGGAATATATGTTACTACAGAAAATAGCCATGGAAACAAAAAATATCGGCCTGTCTGCATTTTATTGAACATTTTAAAATATATATAGTTACATTTTACTATAATTTAGATGTGACCTTAATTGCATTGAAGGGGCAGCAGAATGGTGGTTTCTTACAAGTACAGGAATAAGGAGAGACCAGTACTAAAGAAGTTGAGAGAAGGATTAGTCTGGTTGTTAAGTATGACAGGAAATTTCAGTGGGGAGGGAAGAGAATGAAAGACAAACTTGAAACAATATACAGATATAAACATGGAATACACAAGAAATACATGCTAAATTCATGCTGTCCTTGGTATCTCCTTCAGTTCCTTAATTGAAGTCCAAATGGGCTGTGGTGGCTCAGTGGTTAAGAAGCTTGTCTTGTTAGCTGGAATGCTGGCAAGTCGGCAATTCGAGACCTGGGTACTGCATGACGGACTGAGCACCTGTCTCTGTCCCAGCTCTTGGGGACATGAAAGGAGCCTCATTTGGGTGTTCCCTGAGCGGAGTTTCTTCCGCAAAAATCCTTTCAACCCAGAATATTTTCTGACACGAAATTATTATTATTATTATTATTATTATTATTATTATTATTATTATTATTATTATTATTATTATTATTATTATTATTATTATTATTATTATTATTATTATTATTATTATTATTATTATTATTATTATTATTATTATTATTATTATTATTATTATTATTATTGACGTCCAAGAATTTGCTCCACCAAATCCTTAAACTACAGTATGTTTCAGCTTTGTTGGAAATCCTTCTTATGATTAGAGCATGAATAAAAGATCTGTGGTCCTTTGGATACTTTTGGATTCTAAATTTTACTCAATGCATCTATCATAGCCAGTAAGCAGTGGCAATATGGAGGGGTACATAGTTTCAATCCCTAGATTTGAAACTGGATCACAAATACAGTATGCCTCTTTGTATTTTCCATGGTGCTGAGAAACAGTGAGACATCAGCTTTCCCCCATAGTCTTGGTTATGAATTGCACAGAATTCTTAGACAAAATTGTATGATAGCTTGGAATCATTAGGATTTGAAAAGAAATCCTATTCAGTGACCTGAAATATGAGTTTGTCTGCAAAAACTGCATTAGGGCACAAGTTGTAACAAAATGTGAAGAATATTACAACGATGTCCTTGAAAGTTTATTGTAAATGTGTGTTTTTGTGAGCATGAATGTGTTAAGCAGTGTGTGTTAATAAGAGGAACAATAAGGGGCTGTGGTGGCTCAGTGTTAAGACGTTCACCTTGTTAACTGGAATGCTGGCAAGTCAGCAGTTTGAGACCCGGGTACTGCATGACAGTTTGAGTGCCCATCTCTGTCCCAACTCCTGCAAGTCTAGCAGTTCGAAAGCAAGAAATTGCAAGTAGATAAATAGGGACCACTTTGGTAGGAAAAGATCTTGGGGACATGAAAGGAGCCCCATTCGGGCATCCACTGAGCAGAGTTTCTCCAGCAAAAATCCTTTCAACCCAGAATAATTTCTGACATGAAATTGTTATTAGAGGGACAATAGGTAGCTTACTGTCTGCTTGCTGAAATTTTGCATACTTGGGGTGGTTTGGCAAATGGATGTGACATAAATAGACAGATTTAGGTTTCTAGCTCTCCCCACCCCACCACCACTGCCACATAATAACAATAATTTCCTGTCAGAGATTACTCTGGGTTGAAAGGATTTTTAGGGGATGCCCAAATGAGGCTCCTTTCATGTCCCCAAGTGCAGCTCTCAGGTATCGAAACTTGATCTTCCAATCTCCAGCTCAGCATTTAACCACTAAGCCACCGTGGGCGGGGGGGGGGGGGAATTTGGGGTTAATGATCAGGGAAGGCAGATTTCTAGGTGGCATTTTTCCTGCTTCAGGAAAAAATGCATTCTCAGATACGAGTTGCAGCCTCTGCCAGAGGACATCAACAATCAGTTAAACAACAGATAATTCTTTACTCATTGTTACAGTTGTACAGTACCTTGTAAATTCCTAACTTGGGTACTTTGCTGAGCTAGAAAATGAGGATATTGAATTACCATGTTTTTAAGCACCTGCGTTGCGGAAATAGGCTTCCTTTCACAAATAACAACAGTGATTAAATCTGCAGAATTGAACATATTACCTCCAAAATGTAGGTCATGCTGCATCCTAGTAAGGATCTAGGTTAGAGCTAGGCAAAGTGTATGCTGTATATCACTCACCATAAACCCCCAGGTTCCTCCTGAACTCTGAAAAAAGTACTGTACTGTGGAACCCCGGTTTATGGGTGGCTCGCTTAAGGGAAAACTCACTATACGGAAGGAAATCCTGAGAAAATGGTTCCAGGCTTACTGGGGAAAAATCACTATAAGGAAAGGATTTTTGGGGGGCTCCAACACTTCCCACAGCAGTGGGAAGGTGTTTGGAGCATTTCCACTCTGTTTTTGAAATTTTTCATCGTTTTTTGGCATCTCCAGAAGCTCTTTCCGCAACTAGGAAGTGCAGGAAATTCCCCCACCCTTCTTCAGCTGTTATGCGGGGACTTTTCCTGTAATTACCAGGACTCGCCACTAGATGGCGATGACATAAATGTGCCGAATATTCATTGCAAACCAAAAAAATCAGTTCCGGAACTCACTAAAAAGCAAAAATAATGTTTTTTCTCTCTCTTCAAAACTCTTTCTAAAGTGCGCTTTGGAATTTTTTGCTGTGTTTTTGCTACTTTAGAAAGAGTTTGAAGAGAGAGAAATTCTTTTTAAAGAAAACTTTTTTCTACTGTCCAGAACGGTTCCCCCCCCCATGCATTCCTATGGGAAACCAAGGTTCGCTTTAAGGAAAAATCACTATAAGGATAAACCTGCAGAACGGATTAATTCCGTAAAGTGGGGGTTCACTGTACGTGAGATTTTATTTCATCATGAAGGGTACTAGTCATTGAACTATCTGTTTTCCTTGGATTTGTCAACACATCTTAGGCAATGAATTCCATAAGTAAATCAATACTTCTTTATGATCTATGCTTAGTTATGATCAGTTCTTTATGATCTTTATTTAGTTCTGAGGCAGAACTAAACATCAAATGGTTCTTCAACTGTGTGTACATAGGGTCCTGGTCCAGATTTGTCTGTTTTATGGAAGAGGCTAGGCTATGGAAGGAGCTTTGAATTAGTACCTTGTCAACATCACCCACTCAGTACCAGAGACTGCAGCAGTCAACTTCTGTCCCAAGCCAGAGGAGGTACTGGAGAAGCAGTTTCTAGAAGGAACGTCACAGGTGCCATCACAAGGGCTTGGCTATACAGGCCTTCCCTGCAGTCTCTGTTAGCTGGCAAAGCCATTTGCCCCAACTGCTATCTGTGCCTCAACTATGAACTGTGCTTACCTATTAGAGTTAATTGGGGGAATTAAAAGCAATGGACTTGACCAGAGGCTAGTGCTTGGAACTGAACTACCAGAGGACCCATGGAGGTGGCAGGTGGCTGTGGTTGGTGATACACTGACACCCCCCCCCAAAACAACAACAACAACAACAACAAACCACCGTCATTTTGCATCATTCCACAAATGAATCTATGGAAATCAAGTCTGAGGAGATTTTGTTCACCATCCCAGCCCCCGGGAGTGTTGTTCACAATACAGATAATAAAATGTATGCTTATTAACAGATGGAAATAAGTAGTTCATGCAATATAAACAGATTCTAATAGGTTTAAAATTAATACTAATTCCTTTTCCAGGGATATTATGATAACCTATTTTGAACCTTCCATCTCCTTTGAGGGACTTTGTAATGAAGTACGAGATATGTGTGCCTTTGATAATGAACAGCTTTTCACCATGAAATGGATTGATGAAGAAGGTAAGTTGTTGCAATGCAGAGCTATTTAATAAATTACCGTCATTTTCTAACAAACATCTGTGCATCTCTGTTCAGGGCTGAACAAGTAAGAGTTCTACTCCCCCTGTCATCTGTATTTACCCAACATGATATATTGAACCACAAATCAAGCTAGTTCCATTAAACTGATGTATGCTTCATGTCCATTACAGTCATGCCAATTTGTAATGTAAACAGTAAATATGGAGGAAAATAATTTATGATGTGTTAGAAATCAAGCATCTTAAAGTATTTTTTCTTGAAGTTAGCCAACCACTGTGTATGTTTCTACAAATTATGAAAAAGTAGGATCTAATAAAGATGCATAAAGTTTCATGGCAGCTTTAACTATGCTAGTTCCATTGTTATTTTGTTGACGTTTGACATGTTATGGTGCTTTGAGGAAATGCCTTTGGGGTCAAAGTTCACATCTGCTCTAAAATGAATATGCCACTAATGATTGCTTGTACAGTAATACCTCAGGTAATGAATGCATCAGGTAATGATAAAATCGGATAACGATGAGAAGTTTTCAAAAAAAAAATTCATCGGATAACGTTATTTTAGCATTATCCGATGCATCGTGTTTCTGGCCGCTTCCCTTCCCGGAGGGCCGGAGGGTGAATGCTGAGACACCCTCTGGCCCTCCGGGAAGGGAAGCAGCCACGCGCCTGGCCCGTTCCCTTGCAGAAGGGGCTGCGGGTGGGTCTGCACTCATCTGTAACCCCTTCTGCAAGGGAACGGGTACCATTGGTGATCCAAGCCGCAAAGCCAGGAGGTCTGGTCTCCACCTGGGAACTGCCTTCCCAGGTGGAGACCAGCCCTGCTAGCTTTGCAGCTTGGATCTCCTCTGGCTCTTGCTTCCTCCACCACCCCGCCACAATGATCCGAAAGCGGGCTGTTCGCTTTGGGATCCGGGCCGTGGAAGGGTACATCCACACACACACACACACGCTGCCCGGATCCGAAAGCGGACATCCCGGGAGGGCTGTCCACATTGGAATCTGGGCCACGGGAGGGACAACCAAGCGTCTGGCCGGTTCCCCTCGCGGAGGGCCAGTGGATGAGTCCAGACACACCCTCTGCCCCTCCACAAAAGGAAGCATCCAAGCGTCTGGCTGGTTCCCTTCACGGAGGGCCAGTGGGTGAGTCCAGACACTCGCCAGCCCTCCATGGAGGGAAGCGGCCAAGCAAGCTGGGACTCGAGGCTACGAAGCTCGGCTTGATGGAAAGGAGGGGGCCACCCGCTCGCCTGCCTCCCTCCTTCCCAAGCAAGCCGGGATCCTTTGGCTTGCTTGGGAAGGAGATAGGGCCACCCGCTTGGATCTCCTCTCACCTGCCTCTTTGGAAAGTGCAGCGGGTATTCAATATGTGGAATCCCCACTGCCCTTTCCAAAGAGGCAGGCGGATCGAGCCAAGCCCCAAAGCCGGCAGGACTGGTCTCTGACTGGGAAGACAGTTCCCAGGTGGAGACCATCTTGCCGGCTTTGGGACTTGGCTTGATCTGCCTGCCTCTTTGGAAAGGGCAGCAGGGATTCCACACATCGAATACCCCTGCACTTTCCAAAGAGGCAGGCGGATTGATCCCTGGCTCCCTTTCTTCTTCAGAAAGGGAACCAGGCTTTTAAAAATAATGTTATCCCATCCATTCAACGGATAACGCTAATACTTGTGGAACCAAGATTTAGCATTATCTGAGATATTACTGTATAGCAATGGTAGGGATTCAATTTCACTTTAGATGTTTGTGAATTTAGATCCCTATCAACCTGGCCATTAAGACTAGTGGTCAAGGATAACAGAAATTGAAGTCTAAGAATGGAGGAGAGGGACGTGTGTTTTATCTATACCTATAAAGAAGGGATGTGGCCGTGCGTGTGCGGAATGCGTTTCCACACCCATCCCCTAATGCGCCGTGCACACCTACCTTTTGTCCCTGACATCATCGCCACAAGGGTCCAGAGAACGAGAGTGGGTCCAGTGCCCCACAAATGCTAACAAAAAAACTCCCAAGTCCCAGCATCCTCCGTGGCATGCCACAACCAATC
The DNA here is from genome assembly GCA_035047305.1 of Bradypodion pumilum. NCBI lineage: Eukaryota > Metazoa > Chordata > Lepidosauria > Squamata > Chamaeleonidae > Bradypodion > Bradypodion pumilum. The sequence continues at coordinate 364,290,650 of JAWDJD010000003.1, forward strand.
AGACAGGACGGCCTGAGCACGGAGGAGGTGGGACAGCCAGCACGTGAATGCTCAAACCAACGGCCGCATCACATGCGCACACGCGCTACAGCTGAGGGCCCTCCCTGCAGAGGGGAAAATGCAAAGGCGCCAGGCAGGGATCCACTAGGGATGGGACCTCCCCTGACGGATACCTGCCTCTCACCCTTGCCATTCCCCCTCCGCTGTTTCGAGCCAGCCCTCAAAACAGCGGAGGGGAAAATGCATAGGCGGCAGCCAGCAATCCACCAGGGAGAGCGCCTTCCCTGATGGATACGTGCCTCTTGCCCTGCCATTCCCTCTCTGTTGTTTCGAGAACAGCCTTCGAAATAGCAGAGGGGGAAATGTAAAGGCGCCAGGCAGGGATCCGCCAGGGAAGGCACCACCCCTGATGGATGCCTCACCAGCAGGGAAGAAGGAACGAATCGCACCTGCCTCCCCCCAAGTGCTGGCAGGGAAGGGGGAATGGATCGCACCCACCTACCTTCCCTGCCTCCCCCTCGGGCACAGGAAGGAAAGGTGGAACGGATCGTGTCTGCCTTCCCTCCCTACTCACCCGGGCACTGGCAGGGAAGGGGTAATGAATCACGTCTGCCTCTCCCCTTCCGTGCCTCCCCCCGAGTGCCGGCAGTGAAGGGGGAACGGATCGTGTCTGCCTCCCCCCTTCCCTGCCTCCCCCTCGGGCACAGTAAGGAAAGGTGGAACGGATCATGTCTGCCTCCCCCCTTCCCTCCCTACTCACCCGGGCACCGGCAGGGAAGGGGGGATGGATCATGTCCACCTCCCCACCCTTCCCTGCCTCCCCATGGGCAAAGACAAGGAAGGGGGAACGGATCACATCTGCCTCCCCCCTTCTCTGCCTCCCCCCGGGCAAAGACGGGGAAGGGGGAACAGATCGTGTCCGCCTCCTCCCTTCCCTGCCAACTCGCCCGGATGCAGGTAGAGAGGGAAGGTGAGAGGCAGGCTACTTTCCACCCAGGGATGCGCCTCCCCGGACAAAAAGCGGCCTGCCAGCTCCCCTCCTAACCTTGCTGTGTCGAGAGCAGCTCTCAAAACAGTGATGGGAAAAGGGGAAGCTGACAATCAGGCCGCTCTTCATCTTTGAACACACGTCCCCGGATGAAGAGCGGCCTGCCAGTTCCCCTCTTCCCCATTGCTGTGTCATGAGCAGCTCTTGAAACAGCGATGGGAAAAAGGGAAGCTGACAGTCAGGCCGTTCTTCGTCCGGGAAAATGCATCCCCGGATCAAGAGCGGCCTGCCGGTTCCCCTCTTCCCCTCGCTGTGTTGATAATCAATAACCCCCGGCAAGGCCGGGCAATCAGCTAGCATATTATAGAAGAAAAGTTCTAAATGGTGATACTGCATTAAATAAAATAATTAGTTGCATTATGTCTGCTCCACTTAAATTTGAGTGATATAGACTTATGTAATCATAGGTAAAGGTTTCCCTTGCTCGAAAGCCAGTCGTATCTGACTCTAGGGTTCAGTGCTCATCTCGGTTCCAAAGCTGAAGAGCCAGCACTGTCTGCTTCTGCAGACGTTTCTGTGGTCATGTGGCAAGCATGACTAGACACCGAAGCGCACGGAATGCTGTTACCTTCCCACCGAAGTGGTCCCTATTTATCTACTTGCAATTTCTTGCTTTCGGACTGCTAGGCTGGCAGGAGCTGGGACAAGGACGGGAGCTCATTCCTTTCTGCAATACTTGGGAATCGAACTAATAAAGTTATTGGAATGGAAAGCGGCAATACAAGTGCCTCATTGTCTGTCACTGAATAATTTGCAGAATAAACTTCATGTCTGGCCAGGTTATCCTGCTATGGTAATAGACCATACTGCCAACAACTCAACGTCGAGTGTCAGGTGGTGTTTAACTAACCTGACAACCCTGAGGACTAACAGCCTTGGGTGCCGAAGTCCACAGGGAAGGGTGATGGTTCCCAAGTGGATTAAATCCCACTTGAATCCCTGTTGATGGAGGGCAGCAGCTTCATAAATAATGGCCTAGGGCTGATGGGGTCTTTGTGTGTCAAAAGGGCTCAGCACCAGAAAGTGACTTGCGGAACTGGGCCGCAGGTTGAGAATCCCTGGATTAGAAGCAAATGGATAAACATTTAATTTATACAAAGCATGTGGAGGTAAGCTGGTATAACAGGTTCTCTGTCCTCGGCTTACATCGGATATATTTAAAATAAACAATTCAGAAGTTTCCTTGTTTAGTTTGTAAAACAGTAGTGTCTTGAAATGGCAGTATCAAGAATTCTAGAGAGAGTTATTTTGTTTAGACCTTGAATAAATCTATTATTTCTTTTCAGGGGATCCATGTACTGTTTCTTCTCAGCTGGAATTGGAAGAGGCTTTTCGATTGTATGAGCTAAATAAGGATTCTGAACTTCTAATACATGGTAACTTAATATAATGAAACAACATGTGTGTGTGTGTATGAGAGAGAGAAAGATCTACAAACATAGTCAGGGGAGATGGGAGCATTGGTGCAGCTGTGCCTTGTTCTCGGCAGGGACTTTGGAAGCTGCTGCCACGGAGACACCACCTCAGCTCTCTCCCCTGGTCTGTGGTGGGGGGGGGCAGGGAGGGAGACAGAGGGACTGAGGCTGATGCTTGCCGCAGCTGGGGAAGTTGGGCTGGGCACCATATGGGATGTGAGCTGTGCTTCACCCCTTGGGGATTTTGTTAATATTGATATTGATTATTTTTGATGCTTTGTACTTATGTATTATGTATTATTTCTGATGCTTTGTACTTATATATTATGTGATGTATTGATATTGTGTGTTTCCCCCCCCCTGAATTCCTCTTGATGTAATTGAACTGCATTATTATGTGTCATTGTATTATTATATTGTATTTATTGTCCGCCATGTAAACCGCCCTGAGTTGGGTTGTACCCGAGTGGGCGGTATATAAGCGCGAAAATTAAATTAAATTAAATTAAATTAAACTAGTTAAAAATGCAATATTACGATCCTGTACTTTTCAAAATGAGCATTTAAATTAGCTGCTAAGGGCCATAAAAGATACTGTTGCTAGCTTCCTGCCTCATCAGAACAGCATGGTAGTCCTAGCAGCCTAGTATCCCAAAATAATTTATCTTTTTGCTCTGACATAAAAATGTTCCAGTCTGTAAGTTACAGCTACAGTACTTAAGGCAAAGATAGCTGTACTGGCCATAAGGAAAATTCCAAAAATTGATAGTTTTTATTAGGTCAAACTATGGATCAGAATGATGTATGGGCTTCAACATTCCCTAGATAGCTTCATGAAGTTAAAATTATATGAGAAACAAAACAAAAGTGATGAGACAGAGGAAAGGCTAGTTAGCATTGAAACCACATGGTCTATATTTAGTTAGTATTGATATGAGAGGAAGCTGCAGATATTCATATTTTTATTAGCTGTTGTAATGACTTTCAATTGCACTTGAACTGATACACAATACAATACAGCCTAAATAATACTGCACCATGAATAGCACTTTGCAGATCTTAAGTATGCCATACATAAAGTATGCAACCATGCATTTTAGCATTGTTTTTAAAGCATGTTTAGGATTTTCGAATACTGTTTCATATTTTCTGGCATGTGCTTTAAGTAATAACTAATCCAGTGTTGCTGATTGTTTCCCAGTATTTCCCTGTATACCAGAACGACCTGGAATGCCTTGTCCAGGGGAAGATAGTAAGTATAATAATTTTGAATATACAGTGTCATCACTTTTGTCTCATATATGTTTGGAATAACAAACAAGAAACAATGGAAAACGCAAACACCAAATAGGAATGTTGGGGGAGCATGGGAAAAAGGACTCTGCTAATTGGCTTGTGGCAAAAGACAGTCACCTTTAGCCCAAAAAAAAGCTGTACCACTTTTATCCAGTGTCAGTAAACATGCAAGTGTGTCATTATCCCAGCAAAACATAAGGGAAAGCTTATATGGGGGAACAGGTGTCAATTATCACATAGTCTTCTTTCATGTTCCAATCAAACCCAGGACTGCCAAAACGAAGCCACTTTCATTGGCCAAACCTAAGTCCTCATTGGTGCATGTTTCGGGAAATAATCATCAGCCGGATTCTGTATCTCTCCACATTCACACAGTGTATTGTTGTCTGCCAGCGGGCCCCACTGGAGCATGTTGGTCTTGCATTTAGTGACTCCGACTCTCAGCCTGTTAAGGATCCTCCAAGTGACATAGGGCAGATTGAGTTCCTCTGTATATCCTCCTTTAATGTTGTTCCTTGTCCAGTGAACTCTTTCCTCAATCTTCTAATTTGGTTTTGCTTGTAACGAAGTACTAAGTGTGTACTTCTGTTTTATCCTTTGGCTTTCCCTACCATAGTTAATCTAATAAAATAAACATTTATATAATTATTAATTAATTATCGGGGATAAGGCATGCAGTTTGGTTTAGTTACATGTAACCAGTTTAATTTTTTTCCTTTAGAATCTATATATCGTCGGGGTGCACGGCGATGGCGAAAGCTATATTGTGCAAATGGTCATACTTTTCAAGCCAAGAGATTCAACAGAGTAAGTTTTAATAGATTTGACCCAGAGTAGCTATTCAGCTATAGCTTTCCTTTAATGTTTGTTTTCATTTTTAAAAAATTGACTTTGTCTTTCTGTGGTAACAAAAAACTATTTCCATTTATGCAAATACTGATCCTGAGCACAATAATCTTTAAAATATCAGATTTTCTTATTACCTGCTAGTCCTACTGGAATATATTTACAGTAAAATCCCGTATAACAACTTTAATTCGTTCTGCAGGGCTAGTCGTTGTACGATTTAATAGCTATACAATGCATGCATCATATAGCGATTATCCCTATGGGATGCATCGTACAAGGATTATCTCTATGGGAAAAATCGTACAATGACAAAAAATCATTGTACGATTTTCCCCATAGAGATTCATTGCATCGTATAACGATTTTAGTTGTTATATGGGGCACAGTGTTTTTTCAAATTCTCGTCGTTGTACGATTTAATTGCTGTAAGAGGCATTCGTTATACGGGGTTCTACTGTACTTTTAAATATAATCATCCCTTTCATTTTCAGCTGAATGTTTAATTTAAAAATTCTTTCAAGTCTTTTACAGTTTTGAATACAGTACTTATTTTAGTGGTTTTACAAATGTGAATGCTGATGAAGTAGATGTTGGTGGAAGATGAAATTTCCTTATATCTAAATAGCATTAATGTAGTGCTGTAGGATGTTCAAGGTGATTCACACACAAGGTCTGCTTTTAAATGATCATACCTTTGTACAACATGCTGAGTCGTTTTCACTTCCTTTTATGGCAAAAACAGTCAAACCAGGAAACCAGTAATTCACCAGTTTCTTAGATCATTAGAAGCTGCCCTAGGGCAGGGTTCCCTAACCTTTGAGTTTTGGGCTTCAATTCCCAGAAGCCTAAGTCAGTACATTAGCTGATCAGTGCTTTCGGGAATTGACTGAGGCTAGGGGATGAGCCAGACTTGTATCCTGTAATATTTATACTGACCTTCAAATGAAGAGTAATATTTTCTCATTATTTCACATATATTAAGACTTACTGTAGTTTTGCAAGCAGTAGAGTAAAGTTAGTGACTTACTGCTTTCTTGTTTAGTCTTTTAATATCTTTGTTACTACAGGGGTGTCATTTAGTACCATCTCTTTGGTTATCAAAACAGCATCATCACAAATGTTACACAGTATTAGATGCCAGCTACTGTACCTTACTTCCCAAATGGAAATACAAGTAGTTTTGTCATCTAACAGAACTGAAAATTCACTTTTACTTTGCTGAAGGAGCACGAAATAATAAGAGAAACTTAAGCAGACTTATGTTTGGTGTGTGTGCATGTGTGTGTGTGTGTGTGTGTGAGAGAGAGAGAGAGAGAGAGAGAGAGAGAGAGAGAGAGAAAGAATGTCAGAGATAATTATATTTTAAGTGCATGCAAACTAGGATTTTTGTGGAGAAAATCTTAAAAGGAAGTACAGTAATCTTCCACTATCTTTTCATGGGTTGTTCTGTATAATATTTCACAACCAAAAATAGGCAGGTTGAACTACAGTGGAACCCCAACATACAAATGGTTCAACTTACAAAAAATTCGACATACAAATAGAAATTCTGGCTAAAAAAAATATTGACATACAAAAAAAAATACAATGACATCTAGTGGCCTCTTCTGGTAATGCAATGTGTTTTCGACATGCAGATTTTTCGACATACAAATAACCTTGTGGAATGGGAAAAAATAGTATGTAGAGGTTTTACTGTACATGGAGTTACTTCTAATTTCACAATACCTCAATGGTAATTGTTTATCTTTATTCTCTGTCTGTTTTTCAGAGAGCTCACTGTGCCATCTGTACTGACCGGATATGGGGACTGGGGCGCCAAGGTTATAAATGCACCAATTGCAAACTTCTAGTTCATAAAAAATGTCATAAACTTGTCAGCACAGAATGTGGCCGACATGCACTGCCACCAGTAAGTGATATTCATATCCATAGTTCTGGAAGTTTGCTGTGATAACATAAATGCATGCAGTATAATATGATTAAGATGTGTGGAAACTTGGCTTTTACTCAGTGGTTGGGTGTTTTTCTATATGTCACCTTTTTTAGAATAGGTTTTTTAAACCTGTTTTGGTGATATGTGGTAATATCTATTCAGATAGCTGAATAATGATGGTGTGGTTGCTGCTTCATCCTGCATAATTTTGCTAACTGAAAAACATTGTCTGAAGTGGTTGAATGGAACATGGAAAATGTGTGGCCCTTAGTTTTTACAGTATGTCTTGTGATAGCTTATCAGAGGATAGTGCAGCTTCATATTGTGGATGCTTATTTGTAAGAAAGTCATACTCAGTTGAGTGTGAATTGTGGCCTACTAGTAATTTTCTGTAGATACACAGCTTCAAGTTGAATCAGTGACATAATTCTTTGAGTGCAGGAGAAAGGCAGCAAAATAATAATAATGAAACATTATGCAAGCTTTTGTGATTCAAGACCAGTTCTTCAGGCATGCACTAATTCTTTGAGGATAGTGCAAGAAAATTATCAACAAACCATTGGTTTCCTGTGTTTGTGAAATGAGAGAGAAGTGAGATCCAGTCTGCTGTTTTTCCCAACTCATTTCTAAGCCAGGCACAACATCTTGCCATGAACTTTTAGGACTCTCATTGCCTTTCTCCTGCATTGTGTAAGGATCGCATGGCTGTCTTTGTTTATAATTCCTTGTAGAAAACAGAGAAGTTATGTACAATACGTATATTTTTTTCCTTTTATAGGATCCAATGGACCATTCAACAGTGCATTCTGATAACATAGAACCAGGTAATAGCTATGTTTCTGTAGTCATATTCAAGACACCAAAATTAAACACAAAAGTATTTTATTTATCATTATGCATCTGTGTGTTTGTTAAAAGCCATAGTTCAGAGTGCAACTACATGGTCAACAACTATGTAATTTGCTCCATCTATAAAATGGGTATACATTGGTACCCCATACAACGATTTTAATCCGTTCCACGGGGCTCGTTGTTGTATGAAACAATTGCTATATGATACATGCATTGTATAGCGATTTTCCCTATGGGATGCATCATACAACGGGTTTTTTTCGCTAAGTGGTTTTTCCCATTGAAAAATTGTATGATTTTTTTCATAGGGAAAATTGTTATGCGGGACACCATTTCCCCCAAAACCTAATTGTTATGCGATTTCGTTGCTATACGGGGCGATTGTTGTATGAGGTTCCACTGTATTTGACATGTTTTTTTACTGACTACCTGATGCTAAGGCTAATTTGAATTAGCCCACCTATTTTTACTCCCAAAGCTATTCCCCCGCCCCCTCCTGCCATTGTGGTGCTTCTACTTTTTAAAGTCAGAACAATATGAACAGGCTTTTTCCTGTGCAGTTAGTTGTGCTACGTTCTTATAAAGTCAGAGAACTTGTCTTTAGGTGAGGTGTTTTTGACATAGGCAGTTGGGGCATGTTGCTCAGACCTGGGGGAACAGGAAGGAAGGAAAGAAGATGGGCTGTGGGATGGAATGCAACTTGCATTATATTCAGTATGAACTGTGAGCTGAATTGGTCCACAGCCCTTGTGTGAGCACTAATTGTGATTTCAGATGTAATTTGGGCTGCAAATCAAATCAATTTTCCAGTGTTGTCAATCCTAAATTCTGTCTTGCTGCTTAATGTGTGTGTGTCTATATATATATATATATATATATATATATATATATATATATATATATATATATATATATATATATATATATATATATATATATATATATATATATATATATATATATATATATATATATATATATATATATATATATATATATATATATATATATATATATATATATATATATATATATATATATATATATATATATATATATATATATATATATATATATATATTTTGCAAGGTCCTGACACTTTCTTTTAAACAAGTCAGCCTGAGACTGCAAACTGGTCAAATATATATTACAGATTTTGTTTGTCTTCATCTTTTTACTTACAGTAATTCCATATCACCCGTCAAGTAATGAAAACCTGGACCACGTTGGTGAGGAAAAAGAGGTATTTTAGTTCTTTCTTATCAAATGTTGTCTCTCTGTTTGTATCAGGTTACTAGTGCATTTTACACCCCTATGAGACTTAACTTCAACACAATACTGCTCTATCAGTTTATATTCTTAATAACAGAGCTGCCAAAATTTGGAAATGTGAATGCTTAGTGCCATACAGAGAATGGGTACTTTAAATTTGTCTGTATTAATAGGCAACAAGTATTAGAGAAAGTGGGAAATTATCTTCCAGTCTGGGTCTCCAAGATTTTGATCTACTTCGAGTTATAGGCAGAGGAAGTTATGCGAAAGTACTTCTGGTTCGATTAAAGAAGACAGAGCGCATTTACGCAATGAAGGTTGTAAAAAAAGAACTAGTCAATGATGACGAGGTAAGTAATATGTTACACATCCACATTTAAACTTTGCATATAACTTCTTTTTGAATATTTATAATACTGTTCTGCATGATCTGAGTGTTAGATGTTAGATAACTGGAATCCAAGCTTTCATTATAGAGCTGTGCTGTCTTCATGCCTCTAAAGCCACACCAGGGAAAAGGATTCTTTAGAATAGTATGAAGCACAGTGGAATAGGAAATGGGAATTGGCAGCTCCCTCATGCCTTCAACTCCTATTTGGTTCACAAAAATTATTAAGTATTAGCCAGAAAAGTATCCAGGGAAACTTTTTGTCCTGCAGTGATCTCCCATGTATACTAGGAATGGAAAGCTTATTTCAAATAGCTGTGCATTTCAACACAGGGGACGGCCAAAGATGAGATGGACAATATAATTGTATAAATATATAGAAAGGGGATTACCGGTAGTTTAATAGGCAACTTAAAGACAGTAAGAAATGTTGTTCTGTCCAGAAACATTGGCACTGTAATGTTTGAAATATAAATCAGAAAGTTGGCAAGTAATAGATATAAAAATTATAAGTTAACACAGGATAAGCTTGAAAAGGAGATAAAGCAGTTACAGGAGGAGCATTCAAAAACAAAGAACAAAAAAGTTTTTGCTAATTTATTAAGATTAAAGACTGAATTGGCAGGTAAAAAAAATTGAAAAGGTGAAAAGAGATCTGGTTTATTTAAAAAGGGAATATTTTGAATTTAGTACTAAAAATTCAAAATTATTAGCAAAGGCAGCAAAGGATAAAAGGGAAAAGAGGGGAATTGGAGTTTTGATTAATGAACAAGGGATAAGATATAACAAAATAAAGGATAAATGTAAAATTGTGAAGGATTTTTATCAAGCTCTTTATGCAAAGAAAGACATAGATGAGGGGAAACTTAAAAAGCAACTAGAGATGCAAATAATTAGTGGAATAAAACAGGAACATAGGGATAGAATGGAAGAATTAGTGACAGAGAAAGAAGTAAAAGAGGTAATTGCTAGATTGAAGTTGGGAAAAGCCCCTGGAGAAAATGGGTTGCCTGTGGATTTTTATAAGGAATTTGGAGATATTGTGGCATCAAAGTTGGTAAAATTATATAATTATATATTAGATGGTGGGCAAATCCCGACTTCATGGTATAGGAAAGCAATTGTACTTTTGCCAAAACCTGGAAAGAATTTAGAGAAAGTAGAATCCAAAGACTTCTTTAAGTACATTAGAAGTAAGAACCCAACTAGGAAGGCCATTGGACCATTAGATGACAATGGAAGGCAAGGGGTTATTAAAGAGGAAACAGAGATTGCAGAGAGACTCAATGAATTCTTTGCTTCAGTATTCACTGAAGAAGACAGAGGCCACATGTCCAAAACAGAGCCTATCATCGTAGGGAAGGAAACCGAAGAATTAAGCAAGATAGAAATAACCAGGGAGGAGGTCCTTGCATGTCTTGTTAAACTAAACACTAACAAATCACCAGGACCAGATGGCATCCATCCATGAGTTCTCAGGGAACTTAAAGATGAAATTGCTGATCTCCTAGCCAAAATATATAATCTTTCCCTCAAATCAGGCTTTGTGCCTGATGACTGGAAGGTAGCGAATGTAACACCAATTTTCAAAAAAGGATCCAGGGGTGATCCAGGAAATTACCGACCTGTCAGTTTGACATGTGTCCCAGGTAAAGTGATGGAAACCATCCTAAAAGATAGAATTAGTAGGCACATAGAAGAGAAGGCGCTGCTAAAGGAGAGCCAACATGGCTTTTGCAAGGGCAAATCATGCCTCACTAATCTGTTGGAATTTTTTGAGAGTGTCAACAAGCATGTGGATAAGGGGGATCCAGTTGACATTGTTTATCTGGACTTTCAGAAGGCTTTTGACAAGGTCCCACACCAAAGGCTCTTGAATAAACTTACCAGTCATGGAATAAAGGGACAGGTCTTGTCCTGGATCAGCAACTGGCTAAGGGACAGGAAACAGAGGGTAGCACTAAATGGACACTTCTCCAAGTGGAGGGAAGTAAAGAGTGGGGTTCCCCAAGGTTCAGTACTGGGACCCCTGCTTTTCAACCTCTTCATAAATGATCTAGAGGTAGGAGTAAAAAGCAAGGTAGCCAAATTTGCTGACGACACTAAATTATACAGGGTAGTGAAAACTGTGAGAGATTGAGAGGAGCTCCAGAGGGATCTCTCGACACTGGGGGAGTGGGCAAAACAGTGGCAAATGAGTTTCAACATTAGTAAGTGCAGAGTGATGCATGTTGGGGCAAAGAACCCCAATTACATTTATAAACTGATGGGGTCTGAACTCTCTGCGACAAACCAGGAAAGGGACCTTGGTGTCCTGGTGGACAACTCAATGAAGGTGTCAACCCAGTGTGCCTCAGCAGTGAAAAAAGCAAACTCAATGCTAGGGATCATTAGGAAGGGTATAGAAAATAAGTCAGCAAGTGTCATTTTGCCTCTTTATAAATCTATGGTGAGGCCCCATCTGGAATACTGTGTACAGTTCCGGTCGCCATACCTCCAGAAGGATATTATGGAGCTGGAAAAAGTGCAGAGGAGGGCAACCAGAATGATTAGGGGACTGGAACACCTTCCTTACCATCTGAGGCTGCAACGGTTGGGCCTCTTCACTCTTGAACGACGACGTCTAAGAGGTGACCTGATTGAAGTTTATAAAATCATGCACGGTGTGGACAAAGTAGATAAGGAAAAACTGTTTTCCCTATCGTATAATACTAGAACTAGGGGACACTCCATGAAACTTTTGGGTACTAGTTCTCAAACAAATAAGAGAAAGTACTTTTTCACCCAGAGGATTACTGGTCTATGGAACTCCCTGCCAGAAGAAGTGGTGACAGCTGTCAGTCTTGACAGCTTTAAGAAAGGATTAGACAAGTTCATGGAGGACAAGAGTATCAATGGCTATAATTATGGATACTTAAGGACAACCTCCGGGTTGGAGAGATAGGCAGGATATCTCTCAATATCATTTCCAGGGAATCCTAAGCAGGTGAAGGCATCTGCTTGGGAATACCCTGAAGGAAATGGTGAGCCACTGTGTGAGACAGAATGCTGGACTGGATGGGCTGTGGCCTGTTCCAGCAAGGCTGTTCTTATGTTCTTATAGACCCATTTCATTGATAAATCAAGATGCCAAGATCTTCACGGCAATACTTGCTAATCGTTTGAATAATTTCATGGGGGAATATATAAATACTGATCAAGTGGGTTTTTTGAAAGGAAGACATATGGCAGATTTGACCAGAAGAGTAGTGGATTTAGTGGACATGGTGAGTCAAACAAAAGAAAAAGTGGGATTAATATCTCTGGATATATTCAAGGCATTTGACTCTCTACAATGGATTTCAATTAAGGAAATAATTAAAAGTTATGGATTTGGTGTCAAATTTAGAAGGGTAATTGGCCAATTATATCAGCAAGGAATAGCCACTGTCAGAGTAAACGGTGAGGTTGCAGACGAGGTAAAGTTGGAGGCAGGTACGAGACAGGGCTGTCCTTTATCTCCAATACTGTTTATCATAGCAATGGAGTTATTAGCAAAAGCTATAAGAGAGGAAGGAAAAATAGAGGGGATTATGGGAAATAAGATAAGTATGTATGCCGATGACATTTTGATAATTGTAAAACAACCAGAGAAGGTAATGATTAGAATTAGGCAACAACTCAAGGAATTTAAGGATATTACTGGGTTGAAAGTAAATTGGGATAAATCGGAAATGATGCTTTGTAATATGGATGAGAAAGATCAGAAGAAGACAAAGGATATAGTTAATATTCAGATTAAGAATAAACTGAAATATTTGGGAATAATTATATCAAACAAATTGGGAGATCTTAAAAGACTGAACTATGATAGTTTGAAAACTGAAATTAAGAGCAGGATACAAAGTTTCTAAAAGTTGAAACTGTCATCGTTCGGGAGAATTACACTCGCTAAAATGATGTTACCTAGAATAAATTTTTTATTTGATGCGTTAGCAATTCAATTGAAGGACAAGGAAATTAAGGAGCTTCAAAAACTGATTAACAACTTTTGTAATGGTGGAAAGAAATCCAGGTAAGCTATGGTACTTACCGCAGAAAGAAGGAGGGTTGGGAATGCCGAATTCGATGTCATACTATTGGGCATTTCAAATCAAGAATGTCCTGAAGATCTTGGCAAGGGAAAAGGTAATATGGGAGGACATTGAGATAAGGGACTATAGACATATGGGTAAAATGGTCTTTTTAGGTTGTAATTTAGGAAAGATAGTGACTAAAAATATTATGATGAAAGGATTAATGAGTGTATGGAAGAGGGTGAACATAAGAACATAAGAACATAAGAACATAAGAACAGCCTTGCTGGAACAGGCCACAGCCCATCCAGTCCAGCATTCTGTCTCACACAGTGGCTCACCATTTCCTTCAGGGTATTCCCAAGCAGATGCCTTCACCTGCTTAGGATTCCCTGGAAATGATATTGAGAGATATCCTGCCTATCTCTCCAACCCGGAGGTTGTCCTTAAGTATCCATAATTATAGCCATTGATACTCTTGTCCTCCATGAACTTGTCTAATCCTTTCTTAAAGCTGTCAAGACTGACAGCTGTCACCACTTCTTCTGGCAGAGAGTTCCATAGACCAGTAATCCTCTGGGTGAAAAAATACTTTCTCTTATTTGTTTGAGAACTAGTACCCAAAAGTTTCATGGAGTGTCCCCTAGTTCTAGTGTTATGCGATAGGGAAAACAGTTTTTCCTTATTTACTTTGTCCACACCGTGCATGATTTTATAAACTTCAATCAGGTCACCTCTTAGACGTCGTCGTTCAAGAGTGAAGAGGCCCAACCGTTGCAGCCTCAGATGGTAAGGAAGGTGTTCCAGTCCCCTAATCATTCTGGTTGCCCTCCTCTGCACTTTTTCCAGCTCCATAATATCCTTCTGGAGGTATGGCGACCAGAACTGTACACAGTATTCCAGATGGGGCCTCACCATAGATTTATAAAGAGGCAAAATGACACTTGCTGACTTATTTTCTATACCCTTCCTAATGATCCCTAGCATTGAGTTTGCTTTTTTCACTGCTGAGGCACACTGGGTTGACACCTTCATTGAGTTGTCCACCAGGACACCAAGGTCCCTTTCCTGGTTTGTCGCAGAGAGTTCAGACCCCATCAGTTTATAAATGTAATTGGGGTTCTTTGCCCCAACATGCATCACTCTGCACTTACTAATGTTGAAACTCATTTGCCACTGTTTTGCCCACTCCCCCAGTGTCGAGAGATCCCTCTGGAGCTCCTCACAATCTCTCACAGTTTTCACTACCCTGTATAATTTAGTGTCGTCAGCAAATTTGGCTACCTTGCTTTTTACTCCAGGATCTGGTTCCGAATGTCTCTCCAATACTGGAAATTTTAGACATGGTGAGTTTTCCAATTAATATAAATGAGATAAAGGAAGTATTGAGGAAAAATGAGGTTATCCTGTTGAAAGACTGGTTCCGGATATGCAACGATGAGGCTAGTAGGATAAAATTGTTTGAGCAATTAAAAATTAATTGGTTTCAGAGATTGAGGATTATTAAATGGAACAGTAAATATATGAGTGATTATGATTTGGAAAGAGAAAAGACGGAATTTGAAGAGCTGATTCTAAAAGTCAGAAAGGGGGATAAAAATATTAAGTGACTAGTCAGTAAATTGTATACATTACTAAATAAGGATGGTGATCCACAAGAGGATTTGAAATTAAGGTGGGAACAAGAATTGAATATAAAGATAGGAAAAGATATATGGAGAAATAAATGGAAAAAGAGGATTATGAGAACTATGTCGGTTAGAATAAAGGAACATAATTTTAAAATGCTGTGGAGATGGTATCTGACCCCAGTGAGGTTACACCAAATGGACAATAAAAAGACAAAATATGTTGGAGATGCAAAGGCTCTATTGGAACGTATGAACACATGTGGTGGGGTTGTAAAGTGGTTAAAGATTTTTGGAAAAGAATTGAAAAAGAGATTAGAGAAATATTGGGTAAGATGGTTAAATTGGGCTCAGGTACCACCTTGTTAACAAATGTGGAAGGTATTAATTTAAACACCGATGAGAGTTATTAGAAATAATGATTACAACGGCTAGACATTGTAATGCTAGACACTGGAAAAATGATGTAATTATACAAACTGAAGAGTGGTATAAAGAAATGTGGAATTTAGCATTGAATGATAAATTGATGGGAGATAAAGAAAAAGAGGGATAATTTGAAAGAAAACAGATTTTGAAATATTTGGAAACCTTTTGTGGATCACTCCCTTAAGGGGGATGAAAGAAACAGACCTGTACCTGAGCAAAGTGGATTTTGGAATTAAATTACTGAGATACTCTGAGCTCTCCAGGGCAATGTAAATAAACACAGGGTGATTTATTGTTTATATATATTTTTCTATTTTTCTTCTTTCTTTTTTCCCCTATTTTTCTCCTATTCATAATGGTACTATATGACTTATTGGAAAAGGAGTTTTAGAGATGACAGTTAAGGCTAGAGAATAACCATTAAGTAATAAGTCAAGAGATTATAAGTATAATGATGGTTTTTTAGGTATTAGGATAGGTGTGCATAATTTTTTTTCTAAAAGTTGTTTTTGTATTATGTATTTTGATTATTTTTCAAGTATTATGTTGCATACTTTATTTGTTTTGTATTGTGTTTTGCATTTTATATGTATAAAAATTTATTTTAAAAATGAAATATAAATCTGAGAGATTTGTTAGGCATTACCACAAATTACTGTATCTCAGAACTGAATGTTTGATTTTTTAAAATTTTCTAGACATAGAAATGGATGTTAATTTCCCATTTCAGAGTAAAATATTGAGTCTGAAGGTTGTTAGTAGTGTTAACTTACAGAAGACATAATGTACCCATAGTACTCATTTTTATATTCAACATTGGTTTATTACACTTGCTAAATTACCCCACCATGTCTTTCCTATCAAAAATTATTTGGTACTTACTAAAACATTTGCAGATACTTCTACTGTATTCTGATTTTATATGTTCTCTATTAGGATATTGATTGGGTTCAGACAGAAAAACATGTCTTTGAGCAGGCTTCAAATCATCCTTTTCTTGTTGGTCTTCACTCTTGTTTCCAGACAGAGAGCAGGTAATTCTGCTTCTTATTTCCCTTAATAGTAACATGCTTTTTAAATAACCCAATACAAAGATGTAATCAGTACAATATGATTGTTTTGTGCAGCTTCATTGGAAAAGACTGGTTCCTTCTCGCATCCAACAAAATGGTCACAAGGAATCCTTTCTTTACTTGCAAATAATGATTTTCAGGGATATACTAGAGAACCAGAAGACGTGTGAATTGAAACTAGAGATATTATCAACAAAGAATGCATAAAGATAATTCATATAGTCAAAGAGAAAGAAAAATCTAAATGGATGACTAATAAATAAATTATTAAAATTATTTATGACAGAGGAGAAGTGAAAGATGACAGAAATAAAGTCAGAAATCTAAATAAAATGGCAGCGGTTGCCACACAAAGACAGAGGGGGTTATATTACAATAATCATTACAAAGAAACAGAACAACAAAGGAGAAACCAAAGGAAGATTTAAAACCTAGATTAGGGATGCTGAAAGATCAACAGGGGAGCATATTATCTGATCAAGAAAAAATAAAGTGAAGATGGAAATATTACACTAAAGAACTATATAGAAGAGAGGCAAGGGTAATATGTTCATTGAAGAAAAACCCTGTAATGAAGAACCTACATTTTTAGAAGGAAATTTGAAAGTTGTTCTCAAAACAGTTGGAAGAAATAAATCACCAGGAATAGATAGGATACCAATAGAACTATTTCAATCTCCAGAGAACAGATCTGTCAAAATAATAAAGATGCTGACAAAATAATGTCCTAGAAGCTGGAAATATTCCATATACATTCTAATCCTCAAAAAAGGAGATGCCAAGGAGTGCAATTAGTGTAGGACTATTGCAATAAATTTCCATGGTAGCAAAGTGAAACTTAAGATTTTGGAACAAAGACTTCTGTCATCTATGTAGGAAAATGTTTGATGTTCAGGCTGGATTCAAGAAAAATAGTGTGAAAGAATTTCAGAAGAATATCAGTTTGTAGTTTATAAATTACAGTAAAACAGCAAAAAAAAAAAGGACAAAAATGTGGCACCTTAAAGACTAACTCCTGTTTTTAACTGTGAGCTTTCGTGGACCAAGTCCACTTCATCAGACCACAAAAGACTTGGTCCATGAAAGTGCACAGTTAAATACAGGAGTTAGCCCTGAGTGCTCCTTAGAAGGACAAATAACAAAGATGAAGAAGTATTTTGGACATCAAATTAGAAGAGAGGATTCACTTGAGAAGGCCTTGATGCTGGGGAAGGTGGAGGGCAAAAGAAGAAGGGGACGGCCAAAGATGAGATGGCTAGATGGTATTGTAGACACAATGGGCATGGGGCTGTACGGACTAAGGAGGATGGTGGAGGACAGGGGTGCCTGGAGAGCGATGGTCCATGGGGTCGCAAAGAGTCGGAATCGACTGTGTGACTGAACAACAACAAAACATTTTTTGTCTTTTTTTTTTTTTTGCTGTTTTGTTTTGTTTACTCTCTGATATGCTTGCACAGACTAACACGGCTACCACTTCAAACATTTCTGAATATGCAAAGATGTCTTGAACTGTTTCCCTCTGACTGTAACAATTTAAGCTTGGAGATTAATACTGATAAGACACTGATGTGTACCAACCTGCTGAAGGTGTACTTTATGAGGAACCAGTTCTGAAAGTATATGAATACCCGCTTTTGGCAGTTCACATATCTTTGAAGCACTTTCCTTTGCTGCATTCTCTTTAACAATGAAGTGACTTCACAAATCTCTAATCCATTGTTGCCTTCTTATCACTTTGATTCTCTGAATGGAATTGACGTTGAGTTGATCTTTAAACTGAAGATGTACAGAACTGTTGTTCTGCCCTTTCAGCTTTATGAAGGTTTATGAAGCAGAAACATTGTCTGTCTGTCAACACTATGTGAAAAAGTTTAATTACTTTCATCATACCTGTCCTTAGAGGATTCTCAAATGGCAGGATAAAGTCCTCAATGTCAAAGTCCTGGAACAAACATAGGTGACAAGCATTATTATTTTTTAAAACAATGACAAATTCGACAGGCTGGCCATATCATCAAGATGTTGAATGACCATTTCCCAGGGTATAGAGGTGGCCTCCCATATCTGTGGGTTCCATATCCACAGTGTATTACCCACAGGTCTAAAAATATTCAATAAATCTGGAAACATATACATATTTCAGTGGTGTATTACCAGAGAAATACCAACAACAACGTATTACCAGAGAAATACTGAAATATATATATATACTGAATACTTAGATACTAAACACTAAAATACATATATATTTCAGTGGTGTATTACCAGAACAGGGAGGTGGACCACTAGGGGCCACTGTCTGAAATTTAGAATATAAAGTTCACTGTTATTCACAGGAGCTCTCCAAATATATCCCCTACAGATATGGGGATGATCTGTATCTTCTATGGAGAGCTTGCTGCAGGTGCTCAGTGACATGGTGGGGAAAAGAGACAATTCAAAAGACAACTTTAAATAATTTTACTCTTGACTATATCATTTGTGAAGCTCTTACTCAAAATGTCTGGCAAAGGCTGTCAAACAAGGGACTGAAGAATTTGAATTTTTTTAAAAGGGATGTACAAAGGAAGAGAGAAATGAGAAAGTAAGGATGTAATATCCCAGCAGCTCAGCAAGTCCAGGGTCAGCTAACTTGCCTCCACTGTTCCTGCATGTTCTGGGCTCATGTTGGGCTAGTCAGTCACCCATGTCCACCAGCATGTTATTGTTCCACTTTCACAGCTCACCTTCCCCCCCCCCCCACCCAATGAAAAGTCTGATGGAAATTGTGTTCTTTTCAAATGAAGGACACATTTTTAATACATAGAAGAACTAGAGCTGACAGAAATGGAAGGTTTTGAGGAAGCGGTTGCAGAGTAAGATCATAAACCACCTTAAAGAAAATTGGGCATACTATGCAGGAGAAAAAGAACATCAAAAATATGGAGGAAGTGTTATTTAGCCACAGTCCTCTCTGGAAATAATCCCCATTAATTTATTTGGACTTTCCTTTGAGCAAACATATGATAATGCTTTGATTTTTTTCATAGCAATGTTTTGAACTTCAACTGTAAAGTTAATATAGGGAATGCAAGAACTAGCTTAATTACCTGCAGAGATTTGTTTTGGAATATACATCCTCAGCCAGCCCTTTTGAGAAAGGCTAGGATAAAACGTTCAAAAGGTAAGGTAGGAAAGTACCGTATTTGCTGGAGTATAAAACCCACTTTCCCCCCATAAAATACACTGGAAAAATGGAGTGTGTTTTGTACTGTATATAGTGGGCTATTTTGGTAATAACTGGGTGTGTCTTATATTCCGATGAGTCATATATGCCGGCAAATATGGTAATCTAAACACAAATATTGTGTGTTCAGAGTGGTGATATCTCCCATTCTTTCTCTCCACACCATTATTAATAAAAGAAAAGAGGGGATTGGAACATGTTAAGATTTTGTTTAACTTACAAAAGGTGAATGATGGAATCATTTATTTAATTGTTATTTGGACTGGATTAATAAAAATGAAGGGAAAAATAACCAGGGAATATTTGCATCCTTATTAATATAAAGACCATAGGGAGGTGGACCATGGTCTGAAAAATGAGTATTCTATTATATAATTTACTTTTGTGTTTCAGACTGTTTTTTGTTATTGAATATGTAAACGGAGGGGATCTCATGTTTCATATGCAGCGCCAAAGAAAATTGCCAGAAGAACATGCCAGGTACATGTTGTGGGTGGATAAAAGCAAAGGCATCTCATTGCCAGAAATGTCTCACTTTTGTCTCTAAAAGTTTAAACATTACTTTTCAATCTAGTCCTCCCTGCCCCTCCAAAAGAAATAACATTTTAGTATTTCTGGCCATGTTTCAGAGATGTCTGAAATGTGTCCAGTTTCACTTTTCTTGCTCTGAACTTGAGCACAAATCCAGAATGGCTGCCTTTGCCACATTTTCTGACACTGCCTTCTGTACCCATTCTGTTCTGTTCACTATAAATGAATAGTGAAGAGTACAGATGGCTGAAATTGAGGAGTGACATGATGAGAGATGGGAGAGAACTGCAAAAAGCAAATAGGGAACCAGCTTCTGGGTCTCTGGTGAGGTTTGAGACAACTAGTAAGCTTAGAAGGGGAATGCATTTTTGTAAGATGCATGTCTTACTAGTCATGTTAGGTCTACATATGTCTCTGAAGAGCTCTAAATAACATGAGATATTTAAATTTCATTTCAGGTTTTACTCTGCAGAAATCAGTTTAGCATTAAATTATCTTCATGAACGAGGAATAATTTACAGGGACTTGAAACTGGATAATGTGTTGCTTGACTCTGAGGGACATATCAAACTGACTGACTATGGCATGTGCAAGGTGAGAGGCAAAATGCCAAAATGTTTTAAAGACTATACTCTTAACTTGCTGTCTTTAAAAAAACGAAGTACTGTATAGTAGGTTTTGGCCAAATTAACTACATTGTGTGTGAGTCAGTCTGCTGGTTCCTTCTGTCCAGTTTATTCCCAAAAAGGAATGGGTGGGCAAGCAATGGACCTTTTTCCATGATATAATTACTATACAGTGGAACACCGAGTTACGAATGCCTTGAGTAATGAAAAACTCGCCATATGAAAGGAAATCCCAAGAAAGTGATGCTTCGACTTACTTTTTTTTTGCCATACGAACAGTTTTTGTGGCACGGCGGGTGTAATTGTGCCATTTTTTCAGCTACTTGGGCAGCCTCCGCTGCTTCCCACAATGGTGGAAAGGTATGGAGAGCATTACCGTTCCATTTTTTTGTCGTGTTTTCATTGCATTTCAGCAGCTAAAACATGGCAGGGGAAGCGAACAGCTGATTGTCAGGGATGGGTCGGCACATTACCAGAGCTGGCCACTAGAGGCTGCTGTCGGAAGTGCTGAAAATGCAATGAAAACCAATTAATCCCTTCTGGAGGTCAGAAAAAAGTGGGAGAGGGAACATCTTTTATATGCTCAAATCTGTTTATAAAATGGCAGAAACATGGTGAAAAATTCCAAAGTGGACTTTATAAAGCGTTTGGAACAGGAAAAAAAAGGTTTTTATAAAAAAAACTTTTTTCTGACCTCTGGAATGGGTTATTTGGTTTTCATTGCATTCCTATGAGAAACCACGCTTCAAGATACGAAATTGTCATGATCCAAAAAAACCCCGAAGAATGAATTAATTTTGTAACTTGAGGTTCTACTGTATTTCATCTGAGACAGATTCAGACAAGCCAGAGCAGTTGTGTTTTGGCCATTGCACTAAAAGCATGAACCAAATTTCCATGGTTTATCTCCCATTGCTACAAACAGGAGCAATGAGGAGGAAGGAGCAGGACTCCAAGTTCTGGTGACATGTTAATCCAGTCAATTTTAGGAGCTTTTATGTTTTCTCCAATCTACCATCCCAGATCAATTTGCCCATCCAAATGATTGAAATTGAAGGTTGATGTTTCTATATTTAGTTGTGAATCTTGCTGAAAGGAAGTGGAAAACACCTATTCCTATTTGTACTTTTAGTGGATGTAACATAGTGCATACATGAATATTCACCTTGTGTTTAGAATTTAAGCCAGCTAATTAGGTATGCCTTTCATCTAGGCCCAATAGCTTATCATAACTCTTTTCAGTTTTGCCAGAACTTTTTGTTATTGTTCAGTCGCACAATCGAGTCCGACCCTTTGCAGCAAGGCAACAATCCTTGAGGGGGTGCCAGAACTAGTCTTCTCAAATATAATAATAATGATAATAATTGTGTGACATCAAGCCAGATATTTAAACCGCTAAGTTAAACAGCCAGCCTTCTCAAATATAGGCAATGTTTTGTTTCCAGATATACTCAGATTTGCTCCCCAAGCACTGAGTTTGTACTCAGGAATACTGTATTAAGGGTATTGTGGTGGCTCAAGCGGTTAAGACGCTGAACTTGATGACTGGAAGATCAGCCGTTTGAGACCCGAGTGCTGCACGATGGAGAGACTTCCGTCTGTCTCAGCTCCTGCCAACCTAGCAGTTTGAAAGCAAGAAATTGCGAGTAGATAAATAGGTACCACTTCGGTGGGAAGGTAAACAGCATTTCGTGCACTCCGGTGTCTAGGCATGCCTGCCACATGTCCATGGAAATGTCTGCAGATGCAGATAGTGCTGGCTCTTTGGCTATAAACAGAGATGAGAACCCTAGTGTCGGAAATAGGAAAAAAATCTAGCCCCTTTGTGTTGATACCTATTCTGCTTCATAACAGACAACAGCAAGAAAGTATTCCAGTGTCAAACTTGTGTTGAGATGTAAATTTTTAGATAGCACGATCAGGAAATGAAGTGGATACAATTATTATGAAATGTGGCATGAACTGCCAGTATGTCCATACCCTAAATCAAAGGGAACAATGTGACCTCTCCAGTAGCTCAAATATGGGCCCCTCACACACCCACTGTATTCTTTGAGGGTTTGGGGGGATAGTTTCCTATATTTGAGAGTTCCCCAACTCTCAAAATGGAGAAAAATGGAGCTTTTTCTAAGTTTAAAAATGCCCATTGGTGAAAGAAGATTGGAGAGTTGTGGGAGCAGATACAGCCCTCCATGGTCTAGAGGTGGTTAGGCATGGCCCTCAAACTTGTGAGGGGTGTTCATACTTACTCTCAATCTTATCAGCTAAAAGAGCAAGTTCAAGTGTTGTCAAGCTAAGCAATTGGTTTGTCACTATGATGGAAACCAGAATAAATCACTGAATTATGCATGATATTTTCCTGCTTGTTTCTGTTTTTAAAAAGGAAGGATTAAGACCTGGAGACACAACCAGCACCTTTTGTGGCACTCCCAACTACATTGCTCCTGAGATCTTGCGGGGAGAAGATTATGGTAAATCTAAGTCCTATCAGTGTCAAATTGAATGAGACGTGAGCAGTTAATGTCCAAAACTATTTGAAATTCAACCGTCATAACAGTGTAGACGTCAGCTGCTTATTTTCCTTCTTCTTTAAGATCACTAATTGGCGTTTACTTTAAAGAACCCTTTATAACTGAATGTATTTATTTATTGATTTTATTGATTTAATGTTTATATCGCCCATTTAGTGAAAAGCCAGCACTCTGGTAGTTGTCATATCATTGTCATATTATTGACCAAACAAAACAACTTTTCCAATAAAGATATATGGGGCCAGCTCTTACCTTACAGATCAGTATATTTGCTTCTCTTCCTCAGCTCCATTCTGCATGGTGACATATGAATCTTGCATGTCAATACACAAGAGCAAATTTTACTGGTGCTGAAGAAGTGGCTGTAAATAAAGGCAGGCTGAACTGTGCAGTTTCAGTAATTGGCAGTCTCGTGTGATCTTGCCTGTCTAAAGGCAAAAACAACAGAGTCTATTGGCATCTTTGATAGACTAGTTTTGTTTAGAATAAGTTTTCATGACCTTCCAAGGAATTAGCCGTGTTAGTCTGTGTTTATGTGTATGTTGCTTAAAAGTTATTTTATGCAAAGAGGAAGTAACTTTAATATCTGATCTGCCAGTTTGAGAGAATGGGGCCACTGAAAAAAACACCTTAAATTTCTTGTTCAATATAGATTACTGTCAAATCCTTGATTGTGAAACTACTGTAAGCACTCTTCATCTTCCTGCTCTGTTTGTTACTTTTAACTGTATCTGAAAAGCATTTGTCCAGCAAACATACGAATCTATCAAAAGCTTTAATGTATTGTATTGTCTTATTTCCAATAATAGGATTTAGTGTGGACTGGTGGGCTTTAGGTGTGCTGATGTTTGAAATGATGGCAGGAAGATCACCATTTGATATTGTTGGAAGTTCTGATAATCCTGATCAAAACACAGAGGACTTTCTTTTCCAAGGTAAGTAATTCTGCATGGCCAAACTGTGACTTCACTCACAAATTATTTGGTTAGTAAATAATGCATACATTGAGGATGTCACTGGAAAGCATATAAATTTTTATGCAAAGAGGAAGTAACTTTAATATCTGATCTGCCAGTTTGAGAGAATGGGGCCATAGTAGTCTTGAAGTCACTGAAAAAAACACCTTGAATTTCTTGTTCATATAGTTTACTGTCAAATGTAAAAGTACCAAAAGTACTTGCTAAAGTGCCAAAACATGGAAATAAGATCCCTTAAGTGGTGCAGAAGAGCCTTTCTCACAAAAAATGGCAGAAAGAATCTGTAAAAATGTTATATGTTTTTAAAAGCAAATATCTAAATTAATCGGAACGCTGTGCCTAGTTTCATTAATTTTGTTTCATTCAAATATACTCATCAAATATGTTTAGATTTCTGAAATAATAATGAAACTACAGTGCAGTACTCTTTATTTCCTCTCTAGTTATTCTGGAGAAGCAAATCCGAATCCCACGATCACTTTCTGTGAAGGCAGCAAGTGTTCTGAAAAGTTTTCTTAACAAGGTAAAAGCTTGTGCCTTACTTGTTTAAATCTTTTGTTATTAATAGATTTTGCAGGTGTAAAACTCTAGGTTTTGTTTCTTGTATCTTTAAACATTTGACAGATATGAAACTGAACAGACAAAATTAGAAACAGTTTAAAATCCATGTTTGGGAAGAAATGGCATGAGTACTTTCAGGATAGTTACACTGAGACATACTACCATCTATGCATTTTTTTACCATATGAAATAGGGGTGTGCGGTGGCTCAGTGGTTAAGAACCTTGCCTTGTTAGCTGGAAGGCCGGCGAGTCAGCAGTTCGAAACCTGGGTACAGCATGACGGATTGAGCGCCTTTCTCTGTCCCAGTTCTTGGGGACATGAAAGGAGCCTCATTTGAAGGGTCCCTGAGCGGAATTTCTCCTGCAAACCCCCTTTCAACCCAGAATAATTTCTGTCATGAAATTATTATTATTATTACTGTATGAAATGGCTTTGAAAACACTTTAAAGCAGAGGGGGGAACTGTAGACGCTCCCCATATATTTTTGAAGCACCCCTTTCAGATTCCCTCCTGATTTAGTGTGCTAGTTATGGCTAATGGGAGTTGTAGGCCAAAAGTTGACCACTTCTGATTTTTAGGAAGGGCTTTTAAAAATGAGCAGCAGCATAACATTTTGCTAGCAGCCTCTCTTTCTTAATAAACTGTGATATAAAAATAGTTAACTCTTTCTTATTCTGTTGTGGTATAAAAATAGCCAACCATGTGACTGGGACACTGGTATGTCAGCTAAACCTTCCATTAAGCAAGCTTAGATCTAGTCAGTACTCAAATGAGAAAATGTGTCGGAACCATATGTATACCACTTTGGATCTCATCAGGAAAGAGTAGGATACAGGTACTTGTTTCAGTAATTTCACATCGGATGATCTGATACAGATGTACAGTTCACACTAATCTCTGGCTTAGTTGCAATTTATTTATTTTTAATCTATGTTTATTTTTATGTTTATTCTTTTGATACTTCAGGATCCAAAAGAACGTTTGGGGTGCCATCCTCAAACAGGGTTTGCAGATATTCAGGGACACCCCTTTTTTCGTAATGTTGACTGGGATCTGGTAAGTGCTTCAAAAGAGTTTTACATGCAGTGAATTATTCAATTATGTTGTGGAACGATTAGCCTTGCCATTGAGAATGAAGATTATTTTAATAAAGTAGATTTCTCTTTTAAGCCCCCCCCCCCCCCAAAAAATAGAGTTTCACATCTTTCCTCTGTATCACTTATAGAGGAATATCCTGTTGTGTAAAGTTACACTGGCATAAAGTAGATCCTGTGCCAGAAATATTAAATGTAAATTAATTGAAAGTACTGTATCTTACTCCGCCTCATCCTTCTAGCTTTTTGGGCTCCTTAGGACTCCCAAATACTTGTGCAGAGGCTTAAGAAGAGGTAAGCATTTAGTAGTTAAAAACTCTTACCAGCGGTCCTGGTGGTAGCAATCTGGCAGTGATTGTTTTGACTGTTAAAGGCCTCTCTCATTTGTGAAGCTCCCAAACAGATTCCTAGGGAACCTCAAAACCTATAGGAGTTGAGGATTGGAAGCTGCCTATCTATTTAAATTGAATATTTCATGAATTGGACCCTATTTACACCTATGTAATTTTCGCAGCACAATTTTCCCCAGAATATAATAAGAACTTAAACAAATCTTTGATATGAGAGTTTTGCTTTACAAGTACTCAGGGTAACTATGGACTCTGCAGTGTAATGGTTGTCTAAGTACTTTAAGAGCACCTTTAGCATGCATTGCTCAGATGTTTCAGAAGCTCGAAGACAGACCTGAGTTAACTGGTGAAATGATCAAACAAATTGTAGAATCCAAGTTTATTTAACAGTGCTACCAACAGTTTGTTCTCTCAAGAGAAATATGAACTAATTTTAATATCCCGCTTCTGTAATTATCTCACTTCTCTATTGTTCTTCTTTTGTAAAAAAAATTTGCAATTTCATGTTGTGTGAACCTAGATGGAACAAAAGCAAGTGGTTCCTCCATTTAAACCAAACATATCTGGAGAATTTGGCCTCGACAACTTTGATTCCCAGTTCACAAATGAGCCTGTCCAGCTCACCCCTGATGATGAGTAAGTAAATTATTTCTTAAGTTCAAACAAAATGTTCTTCTGTTAACATAGTTCTCAAAGTCAAATGGCTATGGAAGCTGCTAGCATTATCATTCTGAATGCCAAATGCTGTAAGTATAGCCATATAAGAAAGTCTGTGGCTATGTGCCTTCTTTGTGAGCATCCTGAAAGCATCTGACTAGCCAGTTGTTGGAAATTGAATCTGGGCTAGATGGATCCTGGGTCTATTAGAACATTTTACCCCTATGAGACCAAGAGCAGCTACTTCACTGTGATGAACAGAAGGCCAGATTAAACAACAAGTTCTGAGTAATTGGCTGCAGAGATTACTTTAAGATCTTTGCAGCGAGTCCAGGATTATGCAACTCTTTATAGACAGTTCAATTAAGAAGCCGTCTTATACCAGTTCAGATATGCTCATCTATTCCTAGTTTGGAAACATTGGTTTGTGAGAGTCTTACATGTCTTTCCTGTCACTTGCCACCTGATCATTCCAATTGAAAATGTCTTGGTTTGAACCCAAAGCTATCTTTAAGCATCTGTTCTACTGTGCTGGAAGGCAAGCATGAATATACTTCAAACTTTGGAAAGCAAATACAGTGGTACCTCTGATAAAGTTCGATTCGGATAAAGTCGCGGTTTTCATGCACACATGATGCATCACATAGTCCAAAACTGCTAAAAATGGACGTCACCTGAGGTATTTGGTATAGGAACCTCGGATAACGTCCATTTTTTGGACATTATCCGATGCATCGCCCATTTGATTCGGATAAAGTCCAAACTTGTGGAATGGAGTTTGGACATTATCCGAGGTTCTACTGTACTTTCTTATTGTAAAAACATGCACTTTTCCTCTAAATACCAGAAATAATGTATGGTGTGTAAAAATTTAATTCAAGATCAGTATCATTTCTGTTCTGCCCAGTAACAACGAATTTCTAATTTGGAGGCTAGTTCAGGAGTAGTGATAGAGGTGAATACAGTTAATCCTAATTTATTTTTATTTGGGTTGTCTGACCAAGACTGGGGAATGTAGTGATTTAAAGGGAATGTAGTGATTTTAAAAGTGACATTCTCAATTTGGCTACACTGCAAATTTCAATTTTTGTAGCTTCTGCTCAGTGTTCATCTTGCAGCAAAAATGCAGATCATCCAATAGGAACCAATAAATTCTACTAGTTTCACTGCTTCTGAGCTCTTGTTGAGCTCGTTATTCATAGTGAATACAGTAAAACCTCGCATAAAGAGTGCCTCGCTTAGAGACTAACTCGCTTAAAGAGCAGAATTTTCTCTGAATGGTCGCCTCGCTTAACAACTAAAACCAACCAAAAACGCACTTAACAACTAAATCGGGGTTCGCATTCCCTTCCCCCCAGGGAACTTCACCAGAAGTTACAATTGGTCACTTACAATAGTGTTTTGCTTAAAGAGCAATCCCGTGGAATGCATTATGCTCTTTAAGCGAGGTATCAGTGTACGTAAAAGACCACATCTCCCTTTATGACCTTGCCCAGGTTTTAAAACCACATGTGCAGTTGATCAGGATGCAAGAGATGGTCTTCTTTGTCTTTAACCCAAGCCATTCAACGCCCTCCTATGGGATGCTAAGCTGACCCCCTGTCTGCTGGTCTTTTTGGAAGCAAGCAAAGACCTTTCTTTTCAGGCAGATTTCCCCCCAGTAACTTGCTGCCTAAGAGGAGAGTTTTGTTTTGTTTTGAATAGTCTGTTTGTTTGACACGTCTAAATACTGCCCCTCTGAAGAACTAAAGAGGACGGTTCACAACATTAAAAACAGTCAAACTGTTAGCATACCCTGCAACAGTTTTGCTTTTGTTTTGTTGGGTTTGGTTTTAATTTAATTTTTGTATCATTTGTTTTAATACTGTAAGTTGCCTTGATTCTCTTGAAGAAAAAGACCGTATAAACTGAATCATTTTCCCCATGAAAAGAACTTTATTGTTAACATCTGTGACTTTTATTTTCAGCGATGTTGTAAAGAAGATTGACCAGTCTGAATTTGAAGGCTTTGAATATATCAATCCTCTTCTGATGTCTGCTGAGGAATGTGTCTGATCTTCCATTTATTGTTGATTGTGTTTTCTTGCATGGATGAACAGTTTGCTGTTGGGATACAACTCATAAGATTTGTTTAGGTTTCTCACTTGCCATGTATAATAAGCCATTCGTTATCTTTCTATAAGCAAATTGCTTTGAATGAAATGTAAGAAAATCCCAAAAATTAAATAGGTCTTGCCAAAGTTGAAGTACAAAACACTGAGGCAATTGGCAACCTAGTGAAGACATTGCAAGCTCTGCTTTTAAAATAGTATTGCTCTGTGTTTCTGCAGTAGTCCCGTGTTGCATAAAGTAAAGTTGAGCAAGAATATATACAACCTTGTTCACACTTAAAGCCAAAAACTGGGTTGTGTGATTGAGTTGCTGTGTATGTTGTCCATCTGTTTTCAATCTTACCCATAACAGTTCCCAATGCAGCAGAAAATGAATGTATATATGGCATCTAAGTTTGAGAACACTGATTAAACTTGCATTTCTAGGCTACATTTAGAAGTGAACACAAACTGATCATGATAACTTTCTTTTGAACTCAGGTAAGGGTTGGTGGAGAAGTGCATGTAATACTACAACATACTCCACTCTGTTAATCTTGGTCCAACATCTGGTGTGAACTGGGCATAGGTTTTCATCTTCCAGTTTAAGACTGCAGTTCTGTGCATATCTGTGAAAGACACCACTGAAATTGGTAGAAGCTTACTTCTGAGTCAACATGCGCAGCATTGTGCTATTATTACCTACAATATCTGATTCTTTCCTTGATACTTACAGGTATTTTTATGGATCTCCTCAGTATTCTGATGCCATGTATTTTCCTTAACTAGTGATAAAAGTAGCACCATGCTTATTTTTACCTTTGTAGAGCCAAGGATAAAAGCTGCTTTCCTAGAAAAAGGGATCATGGGTATTTTATAAAAGAAGATTTTGCTGTTCCAAACTTCTAAATGTTAACTGAAGTTTTTGGTAAACATCTTTGCTAACTAAATGAGTGCCTTCCTGAGCATGTCCTTTCGGAAAGGTCTAGACCAGTGTTTCCCAGCCTTTGGTTTTTGGACTTCAATTCCCAGAAGCCTAAGTTAATTCCCTAAAGCACTAATCAGCCAATGTACTGACTTATTCTTCTGTGAATTGAAGCCCCCACATTGTGAGCCACTGGTCTATACTGTAGAATGAGTATGGTGTTGGCTTGAATTAAAAACTCATTTAAAAAAAAATAAAAATAATGTTTAGCACAAATAGGCAGCTGCTATTGACTAATAATGTGATACCATTGTAGATACATCTAGCTTCTGCTGAGGTTGAACAGAAATTATTTTCACAATATATTTCAATACAATTCATAGTCTTATACTGCAGCTATAATGCTTGAAAAATATTACACTAAAATACTGCGAAAGGATCCCTCTGCTAATGTGACTAGAAAAGTATGGCTACACTTCAGATTCTCTCATGGTCCTTTACATTCAGCTGTAAGATGACTGCAGACATTTTCTGAATGGATGCACATATACCAACACAGTGCATGAATAAATTGGGTGGGTGGGTGGGGGAAATAGGTGATTGAAGGTGCAAATTAAAGTATTTGCATATGATGGTGGATAGGTCAAGGAGCTGTTAGGTAGAGATATCAGTTGGGTATTTAGTTCATTTTCAATTTGAAAGGTTTGAATGAACTAAACAGGTAACAATCAAAAACTAAGCACGCCATAGTTAACCTGTGGTATGACTTTCTGTATTTTGTTGTGAACTTTATGGTACATGTGTATGTTAAAACTGCTAATTTGAACAGTGTCAATTATCTTTAAAATGATATGTTGGAGAGGAAGAGTTAATCCAGCTAGGTACTTGCCCTAACTGCTTGACCAACTTCTATGACAGTTACAGGGTACATCTGAAAACACTAATTGTTACATTTTAGACATATTTAGTAACCTTTTGAGTTTCTATGTTTTTCTATTGAGCAAATATATTTGTGCAGTCTAATTTAAATGCTTGACTCTTTTCAGAACTCTTTTCTAAAGTAAGTGAAATGAGATAAATAACCATGTTTTCACTTTGTAAGCTGCATGGTACGAAATGACTATATCAAAGGTACATTTCCTGACTCTCACATTGGTAGAATGAGTGATATTCTAATATCCATGATTTTTCCAGTTCCAAGCACAAAAGGAATGAATGTACAGTTGCTACAATATGTGCACACTCTTTGCCCTGTATATACATATAAAATATGCTTTACATTGTGATATTGTTATGCAGAGTGACATGTTTAAAGGATATGTCAAAGTTTTTTATCCATTTTTTTTTCAACAAGTGCCATGGTGTATTTTGGTTTTTTAAAACATGTTAAATATGTAGGGGCTGTTTTAAAATGTCAAACAGGAAATTCAGACAGACAGCTGATGCAGCATGATGAAAAGTAATGTTTTAGTACAAAAATGGGAATGGTGAGTGCTTCAATCTGTCTTGTACTGTCATGCTATATGTTTTTTTCATTTTGTGGTCTTATATGTTATACTGTGTAATCATTTCTTATATTTCTACACACTGTCTATTTTTAGTTTTTAAATAAACAGGGCTTTTTGTTTAAATTTGTTGCACTTGTTTGTTCTCTTTACTCAAGTATATTGGAACCTCATACAACCATTGCCCCACATAGCAACGAAATCGCATAACAATTAGGTTTTTGGGGGAAATGGCATGCCACATAACAATTTTCCCTATGGATAAAATCATACAACAATTTTTCAATGGGAAAAACCACTTAGCAACATGTATCTCATTGGGAAAATTACTATACAATGCATGTATCATATAACAATTGTTTCGTACAACAACGTGCCCCATGGAACGGATTAAAATCATTGTATGAGGTACCGCTGTATTCTTCCAATTTCATTGTTTTATTTACTTTTTACTACTACCAGAGAGCCTATGGAATGTCAGACTAGTTGGCACAGACTAGCCTTTAACTAAAGATTAACTTCAAAATCCTACTGCATTATGAGAATTTCTAAACTGTCATCTCCTTTACAGAGAAGAGTATTGTACTTATACTAATCAAGAGTTGATAAGGGTGCATCACAAATTAGTGAAAATGTATCTGAAATTTATGTTTATTCACATCTTTCATTTTAAGTAGATAGTTTTGAGTAAATGATGGAAAATCATTTTATATCACTCAGATCAATTATGCTTTATCAAAAGAACAGTTCCCACTAGACAGTGAAGAGGTTAACTGAAGAATTTGATGGAGATACATCAAATATTAGCAAGTTTTTTTTGTATTCTGGACAAAATATTGCAATAATATTTACATTAAATAAGCTGGATTCTGTCACTTATTAATTTACAAATTCCTTATCTATTGATCATTAAGGAAGCTCTAGACCAGTGGTTGCCAATGTGGGGCTCACACCCCACAGGGGGACTTCAATTGCCAGAAGCCTAAGTCAGTATATTGGCCGATCAATACTTTGAGGAATTGAAGTCCAAAACCCAAAGGTTGGAAAACACTGGTCTAGATATATAGCGGATTTCCACACTGAATGCTAGAAATCCTACTTTGCTCTTGTTTCTGTTTCTCCAAGCTTTGTGTGTTCACATTCAAATCTGTGAAGAACATGCTATACAGGATACTAAATCTTGCATCTGATATTCTAAAATGAAAGGAATAGAATTTCTTCTCCTTTAGTCCTCTGCTAAAAACTGGGTCAGGAAGATTTACTTAGCCCCAAGTGACATCTGAAAGGGTAACAAACCTTCCTGAAGTTGCAGTGAAGAGGCACAATCTCACACTTGCTATCTCACACAAACATACACAGAGAAGGTTCCACCTGATTCTGCTAGTGCATTTGCTACTCTTAGATGTTTCCTCTGATGGCTGTAGAAAAATACTGAAAGCTTGGAGAGTCAAAAACCTCTCAAGCCTGCAAGTGAGCAATAAAGATAGGATATTCAGGAGCGATTCATTTAAGCATGCAGGCTGCTTCTAATCCAGGGGTTCATAATTTACGGCCCATGGACGACCCGGCCCACAGTGCCATTTCATGTGGCCCACTGCCCTTGCTCCCACCGCCACCACCGGAAGCGGCGGAAGTGATGAAACAGCCAAAATGCACCCTTGGCTGTTGTAAATACATTTTTGACAGCCATGGATGCAGTTTACGGCAGCATTTACGGTGGGGGAACCACTTGTCTGGCCTACTCCGCTGTCTGAGGGGGCATGGTCTGGCCCATGGCAGGAAAACGCTGAGAACCACTGCTCTAATCCTTTGTTAGTCTAGAATTCAGTAGCTAGCTCCCTCCAAATTAATAATTTTTAGAGTTCACAGATAATATTCTGCTCATCCCACTTTATACTCTGAGAGGCACCGAACAGCTAGAACATTCTTAATGTTAAACAGACCTCTTATTCTGGGACCTTTGGATGAGTGGCTCTGGAAAGATTTTTTTCAGCAGTGCTGCTCACTTCTGAATCTGAACACACACACACACACACACACACACACACACACACCTTAAAAAGGGTTCCTGAATGGTTGCTTATGCCAATTCAATGCAATGCAACAGTCATTTTCTTAGGCCTTTTAATGTGTGATTTTGCTTTATTTCTGTTGCATATTTATGCTGCTTTTTCTTTTCTTTGCTAAAACTAGTTTATGAATACTTATACACAGTAATTATCTGAATAAGTATTTTCAATTTATTTTACTTTCTGTCATAAATAACTCTGAAAACCATGGTTACAAAGAAATATTTGAAATACGTAAATAAATTCTAAAATTGTATCTGACATGATGGGACTGACTCCTAGCTCTATTATGTCAAATACTTATTGAGAGATGCTCCTTATCACTGCTAATATTTTAGCTATATGTTGCCTCATTTCTGTAAGATGAAATAATAGTTGCCGTGTTTTATTTAGAGAAGATAGCATATTGCACATCCATGGGAGGAAACTACAGGGAGAGCTTGTTTCTTGCGTTCAGTTGATGAGAAGGAAGACATCCTCAGATACTATGCATCAAATAAAAAATCCTCATTTACCTATATTTGGTGTGTTTCAGCTTCAACAAAGTATATTCCATTGTTCTCTGTTGCTTAGCAGAAAAGCCAGAACTTCACTTTCCCTTGTTGAATTCCCGGAGAAACAGCCACATTAATCCTGCAGCAAAATCAATCATTTTGTAGTGGTAATAGTCCTATAGTGTAAGCTTTCATGCCCTGGATCTTCACAGTTCAATTTGTTTAAAAATATAGTATATAGCAGTGTTTCCCAACCTTTGGGCTTTGGACTTCAATTCCCAGAAGCCTAAGTCAATTCCCCAAAGAACTGATCGGACTTAGGCTTCTGGGAATTAAAGTCCAAAAGCCAAAGGTTGGAAAACACTGATACAGTATATAGTATTTAACCATTTACTAAGTTCCTGGAATGTTTCAAGTCAGAGCAAGTTTGAATAACAACCTGGGATTTTCCATTCTGTTTAGTTGTAAAAAGCTACAATGTTACTTTTCTGTAAGGCTGGCCAACCATTGTGCACCTCTGTTCCTGATGTGTATAAATTGATGCCATGAGGTCTCACTCTTATGTCTGATAAAGTGGACTTGATCCAGGAAAGCTCATATTTAAATACAGAAGTTAGTCTTTAAGGTGCCACAATGTTTTTTGTCTTGTTTTGTTTACTCTGATATGCTTGCACAGACTACTTCAAAAATTTCAAGTCAGAGTGTGAGACTTGTTTGGTAATTTAAATTATATTTTTAAGCATGAGGGTGTGCTATGAGTCAAACCTCTGCGGCTGATTGTGCAACTTTCTTCTATGACTGTCTGAGAGACTGTATCAGCAAATTTCTGAAAGACTTGTCTGACAAGCTTTTTTTGATCTGACTCAATAGGAAAAATACACTGTCTTTCATTAGACATATGTAGTGAGCTTTGTTACGATTGATAAGTGAATTGTTACCTTGGCTATGTTCTTAGATGTTTTGCATTTTCAGGACAACTCTGAATATTGCTTTCACAATAGTTGTACCCAGCAGCAAAAAAAAGGCTGGACTACCAACACACATGTAATACATATGTTATCTTCAGTATGATTTTAGATCAGTGGTTCGCAACCTACGGCCTGTGGGCTGGCCCACAGCACCATTCCATCTGGCCCGTTGCCGCCTCCATTGCACCTGGAAGTGGAAGCAGGCGTGTTTATGCAGTCGTAAAACACGTATATGCAAATGAAAGTTTATTGATTCATATGCTCATTGATATTGTACTGATATATTGTTGTACTGATATATTGTATTGTGGAATTTATTGTAATTGTATTGTAAGTGTATTGATTGTTTACTTTTGCATTGTCATACTGTTACATTGTACTTATATTAACTTGTTGTTAGCCGCTCGGAGTTGGCCTGTGCCAAGTTGAGCGGGATATAAATCTAAATAATAAATAAATAAATAAATAAATGCACCCACAGCTGTCATTAACGTGGAACTGGACACATCTATGACAGCCATAAATGCTCCCACTTCCGGGGTCATGGTCCGGCCCACTCAGCTGTCTGGTGGCATGGTCTGGCCCACAGCGTAAAAAGGTTGGCCACCCCTGTTTTCTATCATTGCTACACCAATATACTAACATCACCATCGCTAAAGCAAGCTTGAACTGTTATAATACCGTCGACCACGGTATCCTTCTGGAACAGCTCAAAGGACTGGGGATCCAGGGCACTGTGTTGTCCTGGTTTTCCTCTTTTCTGGAGGGCCGTACCCAGTCGGTGTGGTTAGAGAGTGAGAGGTCCAGCCCTAGGCTTCTCAAGTATGGGGTACTTCAGAGTTCGGTGCTCTCTCCTCTCCTATTTAACATCTACATGAAGCCACTGGGTGAGATCATTTGTTCCCACGGGGTGCGGTACCATCAGTACGCGGATGACACTCAGTTATACATCTCGGCCCGTGGGGACCCCAGTGATGCCGTTGAAATCCTATCCGGATGCCTGGAGGCCGTTGGGGTCTGGATGGGGGCAAATGGGCTTCAGCTGAATCCCAGCAAAACAGAGTGGCTATGGATAAGGGGCCCCGTGTTATCCAGGGAGCTACCATCTTTGGTACTGGATGGGGCTGTTTTGCCCCAGACAGACCCGGTGCGCAATCTGGGGGTCCTTCTGGACTTGCGGCTGCTACTAGAAGAACAGGTAGCGGCTGTGGCCAGGAGGGCTTTTGCCCAACTTCGGGTGATTCGCCAGTTGCGCACGCTCCTGGATCGGGACTCCTTGCTTATGGTCACTCACGCTCTGGTTACTTCCCGACTAGATTACTGTAATGCGCTCTACATGGGGCTGCCCTTGACGACCATTCAGAGGCTGCAGCTGGTCCAGAATGTGGCAGCCCAGGTGGTGATGGGGTGCGGATGATGTGCCCACGCCTCACCGCTACTTCGGGAGCTGCACTGGTTACCAGTTTGTCTCCGGGTGCAATTCAAGGTGCTGGTTTTGACCTTTAAAGCCCTATATGGCAGTGGACCAGGATACCTTAGAGACCGCATTGTCCCAAGAGTGTCTGCCCGTCCAACCAGAGCAGACCGGAGGGGCTCTCTGGTGGTGACATCAACTAGGGGTGCACATCTATCCAGCACCCGAAGGAGAGCCTTCTCCGTGTCCGCACCAACCCTCTGGAACCTCCTGCCAACAGAACTAAGACTTGAAAGAGAATTGCTGCCCTTCAGGAAAGGGTTGAAGACCTGGCTGGCAGGACACGGGCCCTGCCTGCTGGCTTATGTAAACAACTAAGAACTCTCTCTTCTTTTTAAAGTGGGTGGGATGGGTGGGTCTTTTAAAGTGGGTGGGATATGGATTTTTTAAAGTGTTTTTATCTGTTTTAGAACTTGTAATGCCACCCTGAGTCGGGTTCTACCTGAGTGGGCGGCATATATAAATATGACAAATAAAAATAAATAAATAAACAAACAAACAAACAATTCTTATTCACAAATCACCAACAGCAACAGCCAACATGGGGGGCTGGGTGTCATTGCTTACTGACTCCATGCAAAAAGTTCTTGGTCTAAACATGGAAACATCTCCAGAGTGGGAAGGGACTGTATGTAACATTACTGAACTACTTCTACCTGTTCTCAGTGTATCCTTGAATTGTCTTGGAAGAAAGAGAGATGACAGATGATAAGCATTTTTACAAATCTGAAACTACTTCTGTGGGCTAGCCATGTCCTCAGAACATCAGATGACTGTCTCCAAAAACTTATCTTCTATGGAGAACTTGTTACAGGTATTCAGTTGTGTGGTATACAAAATAAAATGTTGAGAAATGGTCATCTGACATTCTAAAGATGGCCAGCCCACTGAAGTTGTTTCAAATTGTAAAATGCTTATCATCTGTGTTTGCTTCAAAACTTAAGTTTCAGAGACTTCATCTTCATCTTTGATATTGAGAATTTTCCAAAAATCAGTAAGATCAATAGATTTATAGGAGGCCTGGTGGCACAATGATTAAAACATTTGTACTGCAACCAAAAGGTTGTGAGTTCGATCCTGACCAGGCTCAAGGTTGACTCAGCCTTCCATTCTTACAAGGTCAGTAAAATGAGTACCCAGTATGTTGGGGGCAAATTGATAATTTGTGTACTGCTCAGAGAGTGCACTAAGTGTAAGGGGTGGTATAGAAGTGTGATTGCTTTGCTTTAGATCTTCAGTTTAGCGAGCATAAATCCACATCAATTCCATACAGATAAACAAAGTAACTACGGTAATATACTTTGAACATTTATGGAACTTGTAAAATCTCTTCCACCTGTAATCAGTCAAATTCCCCTGGATGGTTCTATTCAACCTCAGTTTTTCAGCGTTGTCTCTTGTGCTTTTCCTTAGCAATGAGCTCCCAATTGAGTTGCCTTAACCTCTTCAATTGATACTCTCTCCTCCAACATCTCAGCTGGGTTGGAGTTTAGGTCGGTGCAAGGTTCAGCTAGATGCCACCAGAGTGGTCCCAGTCCACCTCACTGTAGGTTCAATGTCAGATTGCTCTAGCTTTGGCCCAATCAAATTTGACCTTTTAGGTACTACAGCCTCCCTAGTGAGGCTGGTGTATCCATAGTAGGAGAATACCTCAGGGTACAAGGGTTCCTCCTGCCATTCTGGAGCATTAGCCCAAGTGTCTTTCCCTTTCTTTTCCTCTCCATCCTCCTCTTCACCAGCTGCCTCTTCACCTCTTATATTGTCCCTGCATTCTCCTCAAATGTTCTTCCGTTTTTCTGACTTTGGGAACTCCTGGGCTCTGTACAGCCTCAAAAGGAGGCTCAACTAAAGGTTCATTCTTGAGAGTGCCTGCCTGAAGACTCCCACACATAGCTCTCTTGCAGACTGACACTTGAAGAGGTTGTGGAGGGTGTTGAGGTCGACCCTTGCCATAGGCTGACAGCATCCCTTTTGCAATGAAATATGTGAATTAATTCATAAAATGCTGTGACAGAATTCCGCATACATTTTAGCAGTTCGAAGAGCAGGTTTGGTGTGTGTGTGTTAATCAGTTTGACAGAAAATTTATTTTTATCTTTTTGTACAACACTAGTCAACACCTCTCTCAACATGAAGTAATTTGGAATAGCAATTTTCACTTATGGTATACATTAAAAATGCAGATCAGTTGCCTCACTTCTTTCATGTGTGGGTGAGAGAGGCATCACCTTTCAGAAACTACATTAAAAGATGTGAAAGGTGAGCTATAATGAGATCTTAAAATTTCCTTGTAGAGATTTTTTAAAAAAACCATGTTCCATGCTGAAATCCTTTGAGAAGAATATGCAGAATTCATTTCATCTTACATGAAAACTGCAATCTGATATTTTACAGCTTTGCTGCAGATACAGTGGTCCGTTATTACATAATGGAGTCTAACCTTCTGGCGGCACTGCTCTCAGCTTCTCTGACAGAGTCAAGCTCTCTCAACACAACATATATCAACTGCACATGTTGATATATTATGCTTTATTTATTTACTTACTTACCCAAGTCCGAAGCACTAAAATTTAAAACATTTAATAAAAAATTTACACCGTACTGTAACTAACTCTATTGTAATTTTGATGCTATGCTGTATTTTTATATGTCATTTTTCTCCTTTGATATTTGAGGGTTTTGTATTTACTTAAGCTTGGTACTTATGGTTGCTTTGTTGATTTTTGAACATGTTGTGAACCGCTTTGAGTTTGTGGTTGGCAAAGGAAAGCGGTATATAAGTTCAAATATAATAATAATAATAATAATAATAATAATAATAATAATAATAATAATAATAATAATAATAATAATAATAATAATAATAATAATAATAATAATAATAATAATAATAATAATAATAACCTAATCATCTAAAATGTATGCATACATAAACTACATGTTTACATATTCACACTATTTTTCCTAGGTCAGCCAAAAGGAACTGCAGAATGAACTCACCAAAAAGTGCCTTCATTTTGGCAGTTTCACATCTGGCCTAGACAGGGAAGTAGAAGACGCTACTACCTTTCCAATACAGTATTCAGCAGTTTGAATAGCCCTGTCATTTGCTTCAAACAAATCCTTAATATCACACTGTTCAGACAAATTGCCACAGATTAGCAGATACAGTATTCAAAGTTGCCAAAATCACATTGTTTACCATTGTCAATGTAGCCAAACCTTTTTAGGTTTTGTTTTGTCACCTCAGTTCTCAGTCTATTCAGCATCTTCCATGTCCCATATTGCAGCTGGTAACCTGCTGCTGGCTTCTTCTTTCTCATCCATAACCCTCAAAGTAATATTCTTTTCCATAGTTCAGTTTGATGAGCCTCAGCTGTAGATGGAATTAGTACAGTTGTTTTTAGGAAGTTCTTCCTTGACTACAACCTTGAAGGATGATGTTGAAATCCAAACATTAGATGCTTTGGGTCTGTTTCTTCCTTTTTCCTCTCAACTTCTGCTGCTACTTGTCTTCTAACATCTGGAAGTGCTATACCCATAAGTGGGGAAAATTTTATTAACAGGCATTGGTTGTAAACACCCTGTAACTATACGGCCTGTTTCAATAAACGGCCAACCTTAACTTGACTAACATGGGCAGAGTATCTCCAGACTGGGGCAGCATACTCTGCAGCAGAGGAACACAGGACAAGGGCAGATGTACGGAGAACATTAAGGCTGCACTCTCCATATGGTATTTGTATGTTTGTGGATTAGATTGTTCCTGGTACATACCTTCTGCTTGATATCCTGCTGGATCACTCTGGAGGTTCTTTAATAATTTCGAAACTTGGCGACTATTCCATTTCATGTCCAAATTTGATATTGCTATGGCTTGGAGAAGCTCTTCACCCATTTGTGTTGTCTTCTCAGAGAAGGGATCAATTTCAAAAAGTTATTCATACTTCTTGAGAAGAGCCTTTGAGTCCTCATCCAATCCAGGTATATAAGATATTCAACATCCCCTTGGAATGTATCTACAGATATGATCTTCACCAGTTCAACAAAATCTCCATATTTTCTGGGCGGGCGTTGACTTTTGTCACTTTTTTATCCAGATCTCAAGCAAATATACTCTATAGTACATATAATAATGTTCTTGGGAATGGTTCTGCAACATTCTTTGTGGGTTGGCAAGTAATATGATGACTGACAAAAATATTGTCTGAATTATATCCCCACCTCCTCTATTAAAGGATCTGGGGGCAGCTTTGGATCATGTATAGATTGTCCCAATCTTCAAGCTTTCTACCATTTATGTCTATATATCCTGAAGAAGTACTATGGTAATTAAAATCACCCAGAACTATTTTTGTTATTTGAGAATGGAAGTTGCAAGTTTCTAAAACAATTGTATTTCTTGTTTGGTTGCTTTCCGAAGCACTATACAGATATATTATGCTAATCCTAATATATAATTTACTTTGGAGATGGGAATGTGGATTAAGAGCAGTTTCTTGAGCAGTGTGGACATGTATCTTGATTACAGCCTATATATTTTTTATTGTTGCTATTTATAGAAAAATAAGTACGTACACATGTGCCAGACAAATATAGGTATTTTCCTTAAGGGAGAGAGCGAGCAGCACAAATGAGGTCACAACATCTTTTCCACCCCATCTTCATAATGAACTTAAGGCATGAGTTATAAAGTTTATATTGAGCTTTTTACAAGTGTTAGCTGCTAGTCTGTTTTCATCTTTCGTGCCAAAATGAAGCTTTGTCTTTAGCCGTAATTAAATCTTTGTCAGTACATGTTTCTGGCAGTAATTGGTAGACCAGTAAATGTGCTGGATTCTGTACCTCTTCACATTCACACAGCATGTTCTTGTCCACCAGCAGCCCCCATTTGAGCATGTTGGTCTTGTGTTTAGGGACTCCCACCCTCAGCATATTCAGGGTTCTCCATGTGACATAGGAAAGGTCCCTCAGCCTGTCAGCCATATCCTCCTTTAATGTTATTCCTTGTCCAGTGAGCTCCTTCCTCCATCTTCCAATTTAGTTTTGCCCTTGTGTACCCTCTTTGTCCCAGCTCCTGCCAACCTAGCAGTTCGAAAGCAAGAAATTGCAAGTACTGTAGATAAATAGGGACCACTTCGGTGGGAAGGTAACAGCGTTCCGTTCGGTGTCTAGTCATGCCTGCCACATGACCACAGAAACGTCAGAAGCAGACAGCGCTGGCTCTTCGGCTTTGAAACAGAGATGAGCACTGAACCCTAGAGTCGGATACGACTGGCTTTCGAGCAAGGGAAACCTTTACCTTTACTTACCCTCAATAATGGTCGTTAGTTAGTCTGTGTAAGCATATGAAAGAGTAAATCAAACGAAACACTTTTTTTGTATTTTTTGTTTTATATTTTGCTGTGTGCATTAGGTATGGGGGCGAGGAAAGAAGCAGTAACAAGGAGAAAAAGTTCCAGTAGTTAAAGTGAATTGAAGAAAAGTGAATATTATCCTTAGCGCGTGTGCACACGCACACACACACAGCGAGAGCTGAAAGTAAACCGGAAGAGGCAGAGTTCTAAGGAGAGTTATTGTGAGACGGGCGTGCGCCTCAGGCAGCAAAGAACAGAGTCCAGACAGAGACGGCAGGCACTGGGACGTCTGGTGTCCTGAGGCAAATTCTTGTTCGGAGGACGCCATTTTGATTTTCTGCTTCAGGCACGCACGGACGTGCTTTTGGGATGACTAATATTAAGAGACGTCTGGGGAGACTGGCAGTAAACGGGCCGAGCAAATACCTAAGGGGGGGAAAAATTTAAATTACTTAGGGGTCGGCTGCTGAGTGTTGTCTCCTGCCAAGCTGCTAGTGGCGTTTTGCATACCGCACACGTGCTAGTTATGTGAAATGAACTAGACACTTTAAATGTGAATGTAACAACACGTATGTTGTCAATACGTGTCGCACTCGGCAGGGGAGTTGCGGTTAACTCAAGCATATTACTGCACATGCACCCCAGTAAACTTTTGGATTTTGACCCAGGGCAGGGTGGGGGCTAGAGCAGGTATTTGGTAATTGCAGAACGGAAGGACAGAAAGCTGGAAGAATATTTACATTCAGCCTGGCCCTCAGAGGGGGAGGATTTGGAGAGGGAGAAGTATTGTGAGGGAAAATTAGGATCACAGGCTGCACGAAGAGGATTCCTCAGTAAGGTTTTACGGGGGAAAGGAAACCTCCACGGAACCTAAATCACGGTTCCCTAAAGGCCAAACCTAGCAGTTCTGCAAACCTAGCATCAAAAGCAAGAAATTGCAAATAGATACATAGGGACCTCTTCAGTGGGTAGGTAACAGCGTTCCATGCACTCCGGTGTCTAGTCATGCCTGCCACATGACCACGGAAACGTCTGCAGAAGCAGACAGCGCTGGCTCTTTGGCTTTGAAACAGAGATGAGTACTGAACCCTAGAGTCGGATATGACTGGCTTTCGAGCAAGGGAAACCTTTACCTTTACCTAAAGGCCAAACAGAGCCCCCGTGGACTAATTTAGCACGGGAAGAGAATAAGCACCCCTGAGCCTCAGTTGCCAGACGCATGAGAAATAACTGCACACACACACACATTTATTTATTATACCTTTATTGGCATAAAGAAAAAGACAAAGAGAAGAATTAACAAAATGTTCGCAGTCATTCCACCCAGAAATTAACTGACCATACCTTTCGCAACAGATTGGGAATTACAGTTGCCATATCTATTAAGCATGTTTATCTTGAAATGGAGCAACTCTGAAATTCCAGGCAGATTCACTTAATAGGTACGTACAGTAAGGCGGCATAGCCATGGTTGGGATAGCAATTAACACTTATCTACTGCCCTGGAGCGCTTAGTGGGCTCTCTGGGCGGTTCACAAGTTAATTAGCATTTTTGTCTCCAAGTATATGGTGGGTCGCTAACAGGGTTTATAGAAGAAATTCTTGTCCAACAGAATCATAGAAGCGACATTCCAGATATAATTTTTGAAATGGTAGCCGTGTTAGTCTGTGTTTGCAGCATATCAGAGAGTAAACAATCCAAAAGACAAAGAACCTTGTGGCACTTTAAAGACAAACTTTCTGGGGGC
Organism: Bradypodion pumilum; assembly: GCA_035047305.1. NCBI lineage: Eukaryota > Metazoa > Chordata > Lepidosauria > Squamata > Chamaeleonidae > Bradypodion > Bradypodion pumilum. The sequence goes on from JAWDJD010000003.1 coordinate 364,334,076, forward strand.
ACATAGAGCCTCCTCGAAGACTGTGGTATTTTTGAACCACAATCGGGCGTGTACCCTCTGGTAACGGCAACCTTGTGCTGCCGGGCTAATCTTTCTCACACTAGGGTCAGCCAAAAAGGAACTGCAGAATGAACTCACAAAAAAAGGTGTTTTCATTTTGACAGTTTCACATCTGGCCTTGTTGTTGTTCAGTCGCACAGTCGATTCCGACCCTTTGCGACCCCATGGACCATTTTCCTCCAGGCACCTCTGTCCTCCACCATCCTCCTTAGTACACACAGCCTCGTGCCCATTGTGTCTACAATACCATCTAGCCATCTCATCTTTGGACGCCCCCTTCTTCTCTTTCCCTCCACCTTTCCCAGCATCAAGGCCTTCTCAAGTGAGTCCTCCCTTCTCATTTGATGTCCAAAGTACTTTAGCTTCATCTTCACTATTTGTCCCTCCAATGAACAGTCAGGATTGATTTCTTCCAGTAGTGACCTATTTGTTCTCTTTGCTATCCAAGGGACTCTCAGGACTCTCTTCCAACACCACATCTCAAAGGCATCTATTCTTCTGCGCTCAGCCTCCCTAATGGTCCAGCTCTCACACCCATACATTACCACTGGGAATACCATTGCTTTGACTATGCGAATTTTTGTTTTCAAGGTGATGTCTCTGCTTTTTCCTAGACATGGAAAAAGAAAAAAAAACTAGCTGCTGTATCTTATGACAGAAGTTGATTTGATCCACGAAAATACAAAAACAAAAACCTCCCCACACACCGTTGTGGCACTTCTAACTACTCGCAGTGTTTCTCAACCTTTGGTTTTTGGACTTCAATTCCCAGAAGCCTAAGTCAATCTATTGGCTGATCAGTCCTTTGGGAAATTGACTTAGGCTTCTGGGAAATGAAGTCGAAGAACCAAAGGTTGAGAAACTGCGAGTAGTTAGAAGTGCCACAACGGTGTGTGTGTGTGGGGTTTTGTTTTTGTATTTTTTGTTTTGTTGACTCTCCTCGGATATCCAGATAATATTATGTTGGGTTGAAATTGAATCCAAGAGATCCACAAGAGTAAGAGAATGGTAAGTATTGCCCTTCTTCCCTTCCCCCCTGTCTGCGTCTCTCTCTTCCACACACATAAGGCAGACTCATTTCCTCACAGCCAGCGCCAGCCAGCCAGCCAGCCGGCAGCCGTCCCAGACAGTGGGCGGGGCTTGGCGTATGGCGCGCGCGCGCTTTTCTCTCGGAGTCTGCTCTCTCTCTCTCTCCTGGAGAGGGTTCGTGCCCGCGCGCCGCCGCGGCCGCCGTCGTCTCTGCCGCCGCCGTCTCCTTCTCAGTCACGGTGACTTCTCCCACCATCACGTCCTCCTCCTCCTCCTCCTCCGGCTGAGTCTCTGCAGTGAGGTCACGGGTGGTGGGCGGTGCGTCAGCGGCGGCTCCTGCTGCTCCTGCTCTGCTGAGCTGAGGACGAGGACAGACAGCCCGGCCCCGAGGAGAGAGAGCGAGAGACTGGGGATTGTATACGGGTAAGGAAAAGGAAAGGTTTCCCGGTCGGAAGCCGCCAAGGGAAGGGAGAGAGGCGGCCGGTGGGACGGAATATGGGGAGGCCTAGCGAACCCCCACCCCCAACCGAACCACACACAAAAAGAGAGGGGTGAGGGAGAGGGAAAAAAAGAGAGAGGGTGATACTGAGGTAATCCGGTGAGGGAGGGAGAGAAAGGAAAAGACTTCCCGAGAGAGTACGGGGTGGGGGAGGGGAATTACTGTGGGGTTTAGCCCAGTCCAGAGCAGTTTGTGTGTGTGTGTGTGTGTGGGGGGGGTTTAAGGGGGGGATTGTTTTTCGGGGGGGGGGAACGGAAAATAAAAGGTCTCCTGTCCAGGTGGCGGGGAGGGGGACGCGGTGGGTGGTGGTGGGCTGCCGTAGGGGGAGGGGGGCCGGGTGGGGGGCCCCAGTGGAGGAAGGGTAACATGGTAGTGCCTTGTTTGCCCGAAGGAATGACCTGCGTGTAGGGCTGTGAGGGAGAATAATCCGAGGGATTTTCCTTCGGGTCTTGTAGAGTTTGAGGGAGGAAAATAATGTGTGTGTGTGTGTAAATCTGTGGAAAATAATATATGTGTGTGTGTGTAAATCTGTGGAAAAATAAATATGCATGAGGAGGAGCGAGGAAGCAAGGGGGAGAGGAGGGGGTGGCGGCGGCGGCGGCGGCGGGTCGGTCGGTCGCTCGATCTGTCTGTCTGTCTGTCTGCGGTCGTCGTCTTTAGTAGTCAGGCTCTCTGGAGACTCGGCGCCCCACACACGGCCTAACCTTCCCTGTCTGCCTATTTGTCTGTCTCTCTCTCTCTCTCTCTCTCAGACCAGTCTGGTATAGACAGTTCTGGGGAGGGAGGGAGGGAGGGAGGGGTGTCTGTCACAGCGGATTAGTCTGATCCTGGAAAGGAAAGAGAAAGGGCTTCGGGTTTCGTGGTGGCAAAGAAGGGAAATTCCAAGGGGAGGGGGGAGAGGGGGAGGAGGAGGAAGAGGAAGAAGGTTCTGAGGCTCCACCTGCCAGAAGGGTACAAGATCCCCCACCCCACCCAGTATTCGGAAGGAAGAGGAGTCTTGTATTCAGGATCTGCCATCTGTAATTTGGGGTGTGTGTGTGTGTGTGTGTGTTCTGTGAGCCTTCGTAGGTGGGTTGGAGGTAAAGGCAGGCCGAATCCCCTTGTTTGGAACCACCTTTGGCAAGTTGGCTTATTAAATTCTTGTGTCTGTGTAAGCATGGACAGAGCCGACCAAACAACATTTTTAAAAAAATGTAGTGACACTTTAAAGATGTAACTTTTTTATTTATTTATTTATGTTACGGTGCGCTTTCATGGAATGATGGGTGGATGGATGGATTTCCACTTAGTCAGACATATTAGAGCGGCTGACAAAGTGAATTGGTTTACAAAGGTTTACACCAGTGTTTCTCAACCTTGGGTCCTCAGGTGTTTTTGGACCTCAGTTCCCGGAAGCCTAAGTCACTACACCAGCTAACCAGGGCTTCTGGCATTGAAGTCCAAAAACACCTGGGAACCCAAGGTTTGAGAACCTATGGTTTACACTGATATAGTTAGCTTCTATGTTTTTGTGTTGTTCTTTAAATTTTATCTGGCTGTGTTTTTTCAAATACATTTTTGGGTTTCTGGGGACTTGAGGGGTTTGTAGAAACAGAAGTCTTAGACAGTGGATTGTTAATTTGTTCAACTTCAAGGAATCCTTTTTGTAACAAATTGTTTCTTAAGGAATGCTGGTAACAGACTTCTACGGTTGCACATTATGTAGTGTTCTGATTGTATTCATGGTTTATGCACCATGTTGGGCCTTGATATTGCTTTGTAACACAGTACTGTAATCTCAAAAGAGTGAACCTTTGAGTACTTTAGAAAATCATCTAAGATTATACTCTGAAGAGAAAAAGTGGTTTTGCTGAGATTTTAAGGAAGCTTGTTTCCTGCATTTTCATTGAGGATCCTTTTGTATGTTCCACGGTTACATGAAATATAATTTCAGAATCACTGTGTTAAGGGAATAGAGTTTGAAAAGCAAGCAATTATACCATTGCAGAAAATCTTAAATTAATAATTTTATAATGGAAATACCCGGAAGCAAATTGTGAGCCACTGTGTGAGACAGAATGCTGTGCTGGATGGGCTGTGTCGGGTTCCCGCAAGGCTGTTCTTATGTTCTTATATTAGTATGCATATATTCAAATGTTCAAGAGGTAGATTACTGTAGCTGGATCTAGGTAAGATAATTACAGTAAAATGAGATTTGAGAAGGAATTTTGTGAGTATTTTCCATGGTATTGGAACAGCTACATTAATGAATGTGGAGTAGCATATTAGAATAGTGAGAGTCTGAAAGTTTTTTTTAGTGGGAATAATTCATTCAGATCTTTTATAGGTTAGAGTGGAGAGAAGCAATTTCAGAGGACCTGGTTGTAGGAGTTATAATAATAATTTTGTGTCAGAAATTATTCTGTGTTGAAAAGATTTTGGCTGGAGAAATTCTGCTCAGGGGACACCTGAATGAGGTACCTTTTATGTCCCCAAGATCTTTTCCCACCGAAGTGGCCCCTATTTAACTACAGTACTTGCAATTTCTTACTTTCGAACTGCTAGGTTGGCAGGAGCTGGGATAGGGACATGCTCTCAAACTGTCATGCAGTACCCGGGTCTCAAACTGCCGACTTGCTGACTTTCCAGCTAACAAGGCGAGCTTCTTAACCACTGAGCCACAGGAGTTGAAAAGATGAGATTTCCTTGATATGTTTAGAAAAAAAGAGTATGTTGAACATATATAGATTTAAAAACAAGAAATAGAAGTTAGGTAATAAGCTGGATTTATGAAACTAAGTAAAGTTTTGAGGACAATAGATGTGATTGGGGGGGGGACAGCTGCCCCATCAACCCTTAACTTATTTATTTTAATACATGCAGACAAACACACAGACAGCTGGTTTCATTCTCCTATGCAATCTACACTTTTCATACATAAAACATACACTTATTACATAATTCAACAGATGCAAACTTTTAAAAAGTGGCTGAAAACAATGTCTTAGGTCCCTGTAGAACCCCCACATCTGATCAAGGGTAGCCATTATTCTTTCTCCTTACCTACCAAAGATATAGAGCCTCCTCAAAGAATGTGGTATTTTTGAACCACAATTGGCCATACCCTGGTAATGGCAACCTTGTCTTGCTGGCTAATCTCTCTCATACTAGGTCAGGCAAAAGGAACTACGGAATGAACTCACCCAAAGGTGGCTTCATTTTGGCAGTTTTATGTCTGGCCTAGACATAGAAGAAGAAGCAAATATATTCCATAAAGACCCCTTTCCTATTGTCTATAATGTGTTTGCCAGTGTTTTCAAGATTGGGGAAATCATTCCAGAACTTGTGGACTCCTCCTCTTAAGCTCTGGAAAGCTTATGATTGAGTACTGTGTTCATCTTTGTTTTTGCTCTGCTTGTCTTAATTTTTAAAACTATCTTTTTTGGAGTTCATGATGATTCTTGTATTCTGCTTTATTGCTGTCAAACTATATGTTCTGAGGATTATTCTTTCACTGTTTAGAGTTTTTTTAATTTGATGAATAATGAGCATAAATGCACTCACACAGGTAATGCAAGCTAGTGTGTTATAACTGTGTTTTCTGTGCACACACATCATGGCTCACAACCCAATCCCTCTTCCCTTGGACAAACAACAGCTTTCACCATCCACTATGTAATACGATTTGGCTTTATTTGGCTTTCCTAGTGAGTAAATTAATTTTTATTTGTTAATTATATTTTATTTGTATACCATCTAATTGGTGTCTAGCACTACTCAGGGTGGTTTACAGTAAAACAAACAAACAAAAAATCAACACAGACAAACCTAGACAGCAGCAGAGAACCTAATAGACCATACCCCAGTAGTCACTTGATGAAGTAGTTGTTGTTGTTCAGTCGCACAGTCGATTCCGACCCTTTGCAGCCCCATGAACCATTTTCCTCCAGGCACCTCTGTCCTTATAACTCTGATGAAGTTATAATGGCATTAATTAAATCTTACTTTAAACTTTCGCCATCCCTTCCCGGGGGCGGGGGGACTCTGCATAGGCCTCCTTAAGTGAAGGTTTTAAAGAGTTTCTTAAAGATCTAAAGCAGGGGTGGCCGAACTAGGGCCAGCTCCAGCCCGTGGCACCATTTCATATGGCCTGCTGCTACCCTCGCCACTCCTAGAAGTGGAAGCATTTACAAAAGCCATAAAACATCAACACAACCGTGCATGCCGTAAATGCACCCACGGCTGTTGTAAACACATTTATGACAACTACGGATGCGTTTTACGGCAGCATTTGCAGCGAGAGGAACCACATGACTGGACGGCGGCATGAAAAGTTTGGCCACCCCTGATCTAAAGTGAGGCTTGATAGATTTCCACTGGGAAATCATTTCAAATAGAGAGCATCACTACCGAGAAGACCCTTTTACACATATCCATTCTTATGTCTTTCATGGTGGCTACCCTCAGCAGCATAGTTTATGAGAACCTCAGTAAGCAGGTGGCACTTCAGTGCAAGAGTCCCAGACTGTTTAGGGCTGTGTACGTCAGTACCAATACCTTGAGTCAGGAACAGAATATAACACACAAACAGTGCAGGCTCGCCAAGATTGAGGAAATATGATCAAACTTACATGTTCCTGTAATCAGTCTGGTAACTGCATTTTCTATCCAGTGCAGTTCCTGTAACTAGCTTCAAGGGAACCCCACATAGAGAGCATTTTAGTAACCAGTCTTTGAGATTACCAGCCCATGGACCAGGGTGGTGTGCGATTTCCATCCAGAAAAGGGTGGAGCTAGGCAGTAGGCTTCAGCTGGTAAAAAGGAGCCTTCATCAAATATTTGTGACTCCATTGATAAAGATGGGTCAAGGAAGATACCCAGATTCTAAACCATATCCCTAAGTGGAAGGATGATGCCGTCCAATTTAGGGAGGGATCCATTGAACTGGTTGGGATTTGCCCTTACCAACATGACCTCTGTCTTGTTGGGAATCAATTTCAGCTTATTATCCTTCATCCAGCCCCATTCATCTCCAGGTATTGCTCCAGGACCTGAATAGCTTACACCAGTGGTTCCCAACCTTTTTTTGGCTATGCCCCACCTAAGTATCTCTAAAATCCTAACCCTCCCTCCCCCATGACATATAATTCATTTTATTGAAAAAGTGAACTCCTAGTCATGTAGAAGAAGCCTAAAAGGGTATTCACTGTTAATAACTCATTCTTGAAATGCCGCACTTAAAAATCAAAGTGCCCCCCTGTGGGGCATGTGTCCCACATTGGCTTACACTGTTGAGGTAGAGAGAGCTGTGTATCATCAGCCTACTGATGATAGTGAACCCCAAATCTCCAAATGATGGTGATGGAATCTGATGACACAAACTGATTAATCCCACAACCCCTGACAAGAGAGTGCAATGGACACATCCATCCAAATTTTATCTCAAGTTCTCTGACAATTGGTTTGACGCATTTCTTTGTCACCCCAATCCACAACTAACAAAAACGAACACTTTCATTTCAACATAGAGCAGGTTGGATGGGGGATACTAAGAGACTAAGAGCTTTATTCTGACATGCTTGGGACAATTCAGTCAGCATTGCCAAAGGCAGTATGTTAAACCAAGATTCATGGCTTGACGTTGCAGATGTCATTTTGAAGCCAATATTGAGATCTAGCCATGATTTTTTGGAACACGTATATTTTTGCAGTACCATTCATAAATAACTGGTGTCCCACTTGATGTAGGCCTGTATGGGCCAAAATATAGCATTTATCTGTAATTAGGTAAAGTAAAAGTCATCCTTGCTCGAAAGCCAATCGTATCCGATTCTAAGGTTCAGTGCTCATCTCTGTTTCCTAGCCGAAGAGCCAGTGATGTCTGCTTCTGCAGATGTTTCCATGGACATCTGGCAGTCATGACTAGACACAGGAGTGCACATAACACTGTTTACCTTCCCACTGAAGTGGTCCCTATTTATCTACTTTCAATTTCTTGCTTTCGAACTGCTAGGTTGGCAGGAGCTGGGACAAAGACGGGAGCTCATTCTGTCCTGCAATATTTGGGTATCGAACTGCTGACCTGCCACCTTCCAGTTAGCGTCTTAGCCACTTGAGCCACTGCAGTTATAGTGGCCTAATAGATAGATCACATATCCATGCTTTTGGGACATGTGCAAAGAACACATAGCTTCCCACCCCCTTTTGTTGGTAAAGAGAAATTCTGGCTCTGAAAATATATTTTGAAATATGTTGAGGAAGAATAGAATATAGAAGGGAGAACTATAAGCATGTGTTGTAAGGAAAAGTTTGTTTTTGGGAATGTTATGTACAAAACTGTACAGGTATTGTTTTTTTATCAGCAACCAGTTTAGGAAGATGAGTTGAATGGAGTCTCATCTAATTTCAGTTTCGTATTGATCATAAAGAAACAGAAAGTGCTCTTAATATAAAAAAAGTTTAGGCTCTCCTCTAGCCCATGATTTTGCCACCTATTGGAGGGAAGTTTTACTTTTGGGCCATACAGATCACAAGAATATTACTTAAACAAGCAAGAATTTATTTTTACAAGTAATAGATATCCCACCTCCCGTATGTTTTCAAATAGACTACATACCACATGCAGATTTCTTGAGTTCTAAGGCAAGGGTGTATCTCCAGTGATTATGTAGGGAGATGGGTAAAAGAAATATACAGTTGTGGATTTGAGAATACAGGTGCCCTATATAGGTGACCAGTTATGTTTTGTTTGGTTTTAGAAATGAGGCAAAAAATATAGGATCACTTATATATGTAGAATTCTTAAATCAAGAGGGGCAATTGAAAGCTCCTAGAAAGCAAAATAACTGAGTGATGAAGTAAAACTGAGTAGTATGCTTATTTCCTCACATATTTTGTTCATCTTCAAAATAGGTATTGTGAGCATGGTAAATGATTCCAGTCAGTGGGAAGTACATATGCAGTGGGAAGAAAAATGAAGAGAATCCCAATCTTGCATGCAGCTCCCCAAAATTATCTTATGTTAGTCGAGCTCTCATTTTGTAATATAACCTATACAGTATCTAGTTTTCTATATGTTGGTTTTAGCTTTGTATGCTATTATATGCTTTGTGGTGCATCTGACATGAATAAAGAATGAACCTATATGGTTGGGGAAGGAATAGAAAATGCAAAAATACCAGGAATGTGCATGTCTCCATTTTTGAACAATGATCAATTAAGAGGATAGTACAGTAAAACCTCGTATACAGACAATCGGTCACTTACAATGGTGTTTTGTTTAAAGAGCAAACTTGCTTAAAGAGTAATCCTGTGGAATGCATTATGCTCTTTAAGCGAGGTAGTACTGTATAAGAAAAACATGTGGAAGAAGACGTAATTTCATCATGGGACAATAACAAAAGGCAAAGTATAAAACTGCTCATCTTATGTCATTTAAAATTCATGTGCATGCGAATCAACTTAAAAGAAATTGTGCATCCTGAATAGTTTAGCCCTGAGAAAAAATAGATAGGACTACTTATTTTATTAGATTGTTGTCAATTAAACTGCATGTTACTAACACCCAAAATATATTACAAAGATAAAATCTTTGTACTGCAAACTTGTGTTGTCATCAATCAAGAGATTTCAGTCCTGTAAAAGATACTGTCCTTTTAAGTATGTAGTGTATTTTAATCTTTGGGATCAGTGGCATCATCTCTTTAGGTTGTACGAGGCTCACCTGAAACTGCTTAATTTTAGTACACTTCTGACTGATACTTATTTGTTTTTCTCCTCCTTATTCAGATTCTTTGAAAGGATGGACATATATGTGAATTAACTGGCCCAAGAAGTTAATGTTGCTGATGTTTGGGAACCTGCTTTCATTATTTAATCTCATGGATGGAAAATTATGTCTGCGATGCTCATCCTTCTGCATATAATTGCAACCAGCACCCTAGGATCAGTTTCCAGCTATTAGTTTGTTGGCAATTAACACTGATGCAACTTTATGTGGAAAATATTGTTGCACAATAAATCCAGAACAGTGTTTCTAATACTGGGAATAGCAAGAATCTGCAACATGAAACCGTAGTTCCTTTAATATCAAGAACAGTCACTGTCTAATTAGCATGTCTCAGGCTCTGAATATATCAGCCTTTATGGGGATAAAATAAAGAGCCTGCATATCTGTGAAAATGAAAGTCTTCAAAATTAGACTTTGTACTAAATCAGTTTTTTATTGGATTAAATAATCATTGGGTTGCTTTAAAGACCAGTAATACTTTGAACATTGTGCATTTTGTATTAGCTGAACAGAAAAAGAGTTCTGAAGTGACATAACTTTTAGGTTCCTTCAGTTTTAGAGGCTATAACACTGAATGCAACTTGTTTAAAATGCCAGTTTTAGAGTATTGTTAAAGGTTTATGTGATAAAAACAGCCGTGCTATATGTGGAGCTGAGAAATCTAGAAATTAAAATTAGAAAGAACTATCAATAATCACATTTCACATTCATTTATTTCAAATCAAGCTATGGAGGCTGCACAGAAAAAATTCTCCCAAAGTCATCAGTCAAAACAAAAGGGGACTGTGGCGCAAGAGGATGGCGGTCCTCCAACAAAAAAAGCAATGACAGAAGTACATGTAAAAGATAAAATACAAACAATGATAAATAAATTGTCTTCAATCAAAAAGGAACACTTGGATGAATATGAAGAAAATGTTATGGTAGACAGACAGGAAGGTGCCAAACCAAACATTGGTGCAACGTCTGAACCTTTGAACTTAAATCCTGGTTTGAAACATACATTGGCACAGTTTCATTTAAGCAGCCAGAGTTCACTTGGTGGACCAGCAGCATTTTCTGCTCGCCATTCACAAGAAAGCACATCTTCTGTCTTCATACCGCTCCCATCACCTCAGATCCTTCCTGGTCCGCTGCTCGTTCCTTCAGACAGCTCTACAGAGCTGACTCATACTTTATTGGAGGGGGAGTCTATATCTTGTTTTAAAGTTGGAGGAGAAAAGAGACTTTGTCTGCCTCAAGTCTTGAATTCTGTACTCCGTGACTTTTCTCTACAGCAAATTAACACAGTGTGTGATGAACTTTACATCTATTGTTCGAGGTGCACTTCTGACCAACTTCATATTTTAAAGGTTTTGGGGATTCTTCCATTTAATGCTCCATCTTGTGGGCTGATCACATTGACTGATGCTCAGCGACTGTGCAATGCCCTTCTGCGTCCTCGTACTTTTCCTCAGAATGGCAGCATACTTCATGCTAAAGGTTCACTGGATCAGCTGAAGGAGATTGGCGGTGCCTTTGAAGTACAGCATGAATGTTTGGGCAAGTGTCAGGGTTTATTTGCTCCACAGTTTTATCTTCAGCCAGATTCCCCATGTATTCAGTGTTCAGAATGCTATGGGATGTTCTCACCCCAAACATTTGTGATGCATTCTCATCGCTCTCCTGACAAGAGGACATGTCATTGGGGCTTTGAATCAGCCAAATGGCATTGCTATCTACATATTAATCAAAAATATCTAGGAACAAGAGAAGAGAGAGATTTGAAACATCTTTTGGAGGAAATGAAAGAAAAGTTTACTGTGAAAAATCAGAAAATAACCAAATCTAAAGTAAGTTCATTTATGCTTACGAAAAAAAGCTTTATTTCTTGCTTCTTAATTGACATAACAATGGCACAATTAACACTGTTGATTTGTAAAATATATGCCTATTTGATATTTCCTCTTAAATATGTAGCAACATTTAAATATCAATAAACAACTAGCCACTATATTGAAAGTAAGCATGTAACAATGGTTGCCCTGTTTAGAACATAAAACGAAGGGCAGAAGAGTCTTGGTGATTTACACATTTTGAACCCTGTTTGCTTTTGTCAGGAATATTTCCCTTGATCATGCTATATTCTGCCTCTTCCTTCCAGAGGCAAGTGTACTGCTTTTTGGAGAGCTGCAGATAGTAAATTGATACTTAGAATCTGTAATTGGCCACTAATGTAGAGATGTAACTAAGCTCTGTCTCATTTAAAAGATCAGATTATTTGAGAGGCAACATTTGGCAGAGAAAAATCAACTAATCATCCCTCTGTCTGTATATATTGTTTATAAAACACCATTGTCTACTGATACAAAATGGATAAAGTGGTAACCTTTTTGGTGGATAAGCTTCTGTGCCTTTTAGGAAATGGCCTGTCCAACCTTATGTTGTCTACTCACTGGGATGAATGGAATGTAAGAAACCAATAAGAAGTAGAGTTCATGTGGCTTCTTGTATACATACAAGCTGTTCCAAACATTAATTGTCTATTGATTGGGTATAATAAAGATTTAAATTAGTGTTGGGCCACAGATTGGGAGTCCACTTGTTCAATTGTAAGTATACTGTACAATGCAGGAAGAAGCTGAGCTTGTTACGCAAGTTGAGTCTAAATTTCCCAGGTTAATCAGGTTTATGTACTCATTAATGATGTAGCCAATTGTCTTGCTATTCATTGAGTACTTGCAGAACTTGGTTAAGGTAATGTAGCTATTTGGGTGTATGCCAACAAACAATATTTTGCCTTATCTCAAAGAAAATAATTGATATTATTGTGGCCCAAGGCTTTTAAACAACTCATTATCCCATTGCAACATGGCTCGTGAAAAGCTATGTATAGTAGTTAGATACATATTTTGCTGAATAAATACAGATGGTCTTTGCAGAAGATTTCAGAATGTGAGTTTTAATTTCAGGGAGAGGGGGAGTTTTGATAAAGACAGGGAGTCTGTTAGAAGACTGGTTTTGTTAATTTGCTAATATTAATTAATATTTTAAGAGTTTTAACTTGATTATCTAAGGAATCTTCTATTTCTTGGTTAGTGTATTAAATTACTTTACAGAAAATTATGCACATCTAATTTTAAGTATGGAATGGTCCTAGGTTGATAATGGGTGAGAACTTCAAAATTGGTGGGAAATGTGAAGCTAAGATTCTTATCTGTCAGTAACCAGTACTAAATATAGATCCCTTAAAGGGTTATATGTTTATTCACCAACCTTTCTTTCTTCATGCTTAATAATGGAGGAGGGGAAATTAGTGGGTATGCTTTTGATTGAAATAAACTATAAAAACAGGGAAGAAATGCTACAAAGGGCATAGCATTATGTATATATGGAGTTTGCATCTTTTCTATTTCTCTTTTTCCTTTAACTGGGAAAATACTTTCTCTAATGAAAGCCTCTGAATGAATTGAGGTGATATCCCCTTTTTGTGTTGGCCATCACTGGATTTTTAGAAAAGGTGCCCTCTGTAAAATGCAGGGTAATTATTCTTTCACAAGTGATTGTGGCTCTGGGTAAGGAGTATACTGTACAAATCTTAACCACATGAAATTACCTCCTCAGTACTAGTTTCATTAAAATAATAAATACTCATCTTTTGTATACTATGATGCATATGTCTACAAAATTCTTTTCTTCAATAATAGAATGTAAAATACTCCTTAAAGCCTTTGTGAAAAAAATTAATGCACATGAAGGCGCCCATCTCTGTTATACCTTCATTAATAGAAAATTACACAAACACTTCCTGCTTCAGCAACGCTTTTAACACTTCTGAGATATGAAAAGTGAAGCAGCAGATCTAATTAAAATGCATAGAGAAGGATGGAAGAGGACATTAAATACAATACAGCATTTATATTGTAGCTGCAAATAGAGAACATTGGTTATTAATTAGTGTTATATTTTAAATTTGTTTGATGCCATCTAGGTATGTACTTTATACATTTTTATTATTTATTTTATCTTGTTTGGATTAATTTATTTGATGTCATCATTTTGTAGGTTGTCTATTTCACTGTTGTATCAAACAGTTAACCACAAAGAAATGCAACAGCATAAGAGGCAAGAGAGGCAGAAGCAGTACATTTTAAAAATGAGCAAGTTAAGATGAATGACACAGAGAAAGGGGAAGATCACTAGAAAACTATTGGCCTAAAAATATGAGTGATGCTAAAACTTGTAATCATATCATTCTAAATACTTGATTCTGTGGTGAATTTGTATTGGTGTTCATATATATCCTAGAAGTGTACGGATACGTTTAGTTTTTTTTAATATTTCTGGAGATATGAAAAGATTGTTTACCACAAACAAACAAACAAACTGGGTTACGTGATGTTGCATCAGATGTAGAGTCATAAGTTGTTCACACTATGTATGGAATTTTGATGAGATTTCATTTTTGATAGCCTCATAGTTGTCTCTGAAAGCTATCTTCCTCACGCTGTTAGGAAGAAACAGTTGTTTTTGAAAATATGTAATTATAATAAGGAGCAACTCCTGGTACATTTTGGCATATTTCATATTAAAATATATGTCTTATGAAACCTGACTTCCTGCACATTAGAGGGTGGGCAAATTGTGGCCCCAAGGGGGTGTTGCTGCCATACTGGGGCTGTTTCTGTGACCTCTCCCACCCAGGTTTTTAAAAAAGAGTTTCCCCCAAAACCCTTGAGGAGCAAGAGTTTTGCTTTGAAAGGGATTGTAGGCCCTGGTAAAGTTTTTAACTGTAGACAAATAAAACACTTTAAACGGTGATTTTTTTAAAAAAATATTAATTAAAAAAACAGAAATGGTATTCTAGACTTTTCTAGATTCATTTGTTCACCTTTTTGGCAATTTGTGTGGCCTTTGGAAGATCTTAGAAGAGGGAGAATAATTGTCCCACTGAATTGGTTGCCCCGGTGCATAACATATCAAGAGCAGAGTATTCACAATTTTTAAGATGATAGCTCCCAGAATCCTCCAACCAGGTAGCAATTCTAGCTCTGGTTAAATGACCTTTTCTTGCATAAGTGAAAGCATGCAATGGTTGGCTCAATGTAACATATTTTGTTCAATTTTGTTGTTCTGTGATTTATTCTAATCCGCTGTGGAATTTAGTAAGAACGGAGAAAAATATAGAAATATGTCTCTTGCAATTTAGAATGGTGTATAACAAAGCATAAACATTGTGTTCACTCCCCTCAGGAAGATTCTCAGTATAACGTTGAACTCCAACAGTGGTATCCAGTTATAAAGCAAGAAACAGACTCTGTTAACCAGACACACTCATTCATGCATCCCAGGTAACAAATGTCTCCAGAAATGTGACCAATGCTTGCGCATTTTCCAGCTTCATTTTTATTCTACCATTAGCTAAAGTTCTAAGTTGTGTTTGGTTGAGCATGTAGAGATAATCAGGCTTTCTATGTTGTAGTACATATTATTTTTTTATTTTAGAAATTAATTGTAGATGTGAAACCATCTGGAGGGGGAACACTGGTATGAAAGGGCATTGTTTCCACAGGAGATTCCACTTTTGTGTGTTTACTATAGATTCTCTTACTACAGTCCTTGATAAGGATCAGTTTCCATCCCAAGCCCTGAACTTTAAGCCCTGCTAGAAACTGTAGAAAGGGGCAGGACCCACTAGCTTTTGAGGTACTTGCTATTTCAAGCCTCTTCTGGGACCTTTTGCAGTACAGTACTTTTGTTGGGATCTTGTGCTATCCTACTTTTTGTACTTCACTATCCAGCCCTTCAATTTAATTTTCCTCTACAACCCCTCTTGCTATACTACGGTATAGAATACCCCTTGCTGTTCTGAAACTGTGCTGCTGGGAATTTGTCCAAGCTAGACCCTTCCCACTTTCTTGTAGATTGGTTCTCTGTCTCTATAAACACTTTAATTGCCCCTCTCCCAGGGTGCCTTCAGGATACAACAGAGCAATATAAAGCTGAAATAAATATTATAGCAATGATAGTTATGTGGGTGAGAAGCAGATTTTTTTCCATCTGTGAGGGATAATATCTGTCAAGGAATCAAGTAGGTAGTACCTCTCTTGGGCTAGATTTGCTCCAGCAGTAACTAGTTGCTGATTGTAGGTATCATCACATTGAAAAAAATAGCAACATCATTCAGTACTTTGCATGGCAAAGCACATGTAATGTAACTTTTTTTTCATGCTACTGAAGAGCTGGCACATTTTGCAATTCACTGAAACCATGTGAGGCTTGCTCTGCTGATGGCATGCCTCTTTAATGCTGATGTAGCAGTTGAATTATCACTTGTTCTGTTTCTCGGCTAATTTCACAAACTGAGCACATTGCCTTATTGTGGAAGTGGTTGCTTTATATTTATCAAATAGGCTGTCCTGCACCAACCAACCTAACTGTGTATATTTCAAAATGTGTCTCATCTCCATTCAGAAAAAAGAAATTTATGAACCAGTATTCTATTTCAGAACCCTACATGCACAGTGGGGCTAAGGTCACCAGCAATGTCAGGTTAATGCTAAATAAAGTCAAGTTTCTGTTAATAAAATCCTTTTTTATTTTGGGGTACATACAATGAGGTAATGTGCACACCCTGAAATAAAAAAGAGTCTCTTTAATTAATAATAGTTTGCCATTGCTGGTGATGTCATTCCAGCTGTACTGATAGAATTCTTCAAGAGGTTGCTGGCCATATATTTATTGAAAACATTTTTGCATCAGCCCTGCTTCTATCCATTTCTTTTATATATATATATATATATATATATATATATATATATATATATATATATATATATATATATATATATATATATATATATATATATATATATATATATATATATATATATATATATATATATATATATATATATATATATATATATATATATATATATATATATATATATATATATATATATATATAAAATCATATCTGATCATGTTCCTATTGCCCCCATTTGTCTCCAAAAGGACATTATTTCATGCACTAACATTCTCCCCCCTTCTCCAGGATGCATTCAAAAAATTCTCCCCATATATCTTTAACTTTATTATCTTTTACTAATCCTTTTTTCAACCTGATCTTCCTTGTGAATATATTATTAATAACTATATTCCAGTCCTCCTTGTACCATTGAAAGTCAAAATTTACTTTCTAGTTTTTAGTTATAATCAACCTTGCTAATGTCACAATTATTTCTTTGTTTGTTTTCCAACTATAAATCCCCAAATCTAGATAACAATGCAGTTCTCAGAATTGCAGTTTCATTTCATTAAACACCATTTCCCATGTTTTCTGTGTCACTGCACACTCCTATAAAAAATGAAAATAGGTACCAACTTCCTGATTAACATCTCCAACAATTATTTGAGTATTTTGAATCATAACTGTTCAACTTTACTGGTATTAAGTACCATCTCCATATTATTTTATAACAATTCTCTTTGATCCTAACAAACCCATTATTTAAAATCCTCTTTCCCCATTATTTAGCCATTTCCTCCTGTTTTATACTAATGCCTAAATCTGTATCCCAATTTATTCTTAAACTCTCTTAAATTCATCCTGGCAGTTTCAAGGCACAGTTATGGTCTATTATACTATCTTTCCTTAGTCATTGAGTATATGTGAAAATTGGAGATATTGGTTTGTAGACGTAAGTAATGGACCAGAAAAAACTGGTGCAGCCATTGCCAAATAGTAAAGTATACAATCCTATTAGGAAGGATAAATGGAAACCTTCTTTTTTTAATTAGGGAAGGAACTGGTTTTGCAGTGAATTTAACTGCACTTTTTTCTTCACCTTTAAATTAACTCGTAATGGTAATTACATACTACTGTTGATAATAGGATTATGGGAAAGCTAACCTGTAATTACTTATAATGCAAATTATAAAATTTTATCTGCATCTCCTGCACAGTTTAAGCTCTCAGACTTTGTAATTGTAATGAAATTTGCATTTTTAAACAGTAATATAAAAACATAAACAAGACACGATAACAAAACCAGCAAATTTCAGAAAGTCATGTCACATATATTTTCAAGAGTAAAGTGTTCAATAAGATAGAGTTTCGAGTAACACCTGGAAAGTACAACTGGTCTCTTTATTCATTCTTGCCAGTAAGACACTTGCATCTCTTGATAATATCTAGACTTCTTTTATGTAAATTATTTTGGTGGTTCTTATTTTATACTAAATAATGAATACACAAAACTGCTTTAAAGCAATCTGAGGGATTAGAGAGTTAATTTACCCCTTGTAAACTTGTTCTTTTGTAACCACAGCCAAATTAATTCAGTTTCCCAGGATTTGAAGCCTAAGATATGTTAGTTCATGTTCCATACACTGTCAGTTATTTTTATTTAAATTTCTGTTAATTTTGCAATTTTGGTGTTTTCTCCCCAGCTACTACTTCTATATGTGTGATAAAATGGTTGCACCCAATGTATCTCTTACCTCTTCAATGCCTCAGTGTAAAGAAAGCACCAAATCAATGGAGAAGATCTCAGAAGTTATTAAATTTACACCTGGTCAGACAGTGAAACAACACAGTGGTGGCAAACGCAAAAAAGCTATTTTCTACCCTGATAACTCTTTTGATTTACAAGAGAATGTTGACTTGAAACATAGCACAGAAGTATGTGCTAGTATAGGTAAGTAGGAATGTGAAGCTTCTTAATCTTACATTCTTTCTGTTGCTTACCATATATGGCAGTGATGGCGAACCTTGGCACTCCAGGTGTTCTTGAACGTCAATTCCCAGAAGGCCAAGTCAGCACTCTTGCTAATCGGGGCTTCTGGGAATTGATGTTCAAGAAAACCTGGAGTGGCAAGGTTCACCATCACTGATATATAGCTTCAACCAACATTGTTTCTTATCTTTTTTACTCCTGCAGAGCAATCTGTATCTATTAAGTCTGCAGACAGAAGGAAAAGTGAACAGCCCCCTTCCAAAATGACTGTTGACGATGAGGAAGCAGTAAGCAGTGGTGTACAACCGTCTTCTTGCACTTCTGTAAGTGGTATTGCTTGTGGTGATGATGACAAAGGAAAAATGGTGGAAGCAGTAATGAAAACCTACATAAAACAGCAAGAAAAGCTACATACTATTCTGCAGAAAAAGCAACATCTTCAAATGGTATGGCATAAGCCTGATCGGCTTTGTTCTGTCTTCCAGAAGCTACTTTTTACACAACTTTTCATAATAATTCTAAATCTAGGTAGATCTGTATTGTTACTACAAATAATACAGATAGAAGAGCAAAATAAGTGTAGCGTTTGCCTCTGCATTTTGAATGATATTCTTGTAACATATTATAAAGTGATACTTATCCTGAAATTGCTGGTTTACCAGGCACGTTTCAGTTATTACTTAAAGTATTTTCATTTTCTTTCATGGCAAAAACTCAGAGTTTGATGCTATATTATTTTTATAAACTGATACCGATTTCCTGTTAGAAAAAATTAATTATAAACAAAAGCGTTTCTCTAACAGGTTTATTTAACTATGTTGCAACAAAACAAAGATTCAACGAGCCTCTCAAGTGCAAAGGCAAAACACATACGGCAACAGGACTATTTTATATTTTAATCCTTCAATACACATTGTTGAATTGCTTTCTTAAAGTATATCTTGCGGTTACTACTTTCTGACACGGCCCTAGGATGTCTGTTGTAGGTTGCTTTTTTCTGTTGCTAGCAGAATCACCTGTCATGATTACTTAACCTTCACTGGCAAAGTTCACTGTGCAGAAGTTCGCACTTGAGGTTTTTCAATATTCCTTATAACAAGTGAAAAGGATTGAAAATTTAGAAGAATAAGTACTTAGGCTATTTGAGCTGTGTGATAGCAACTAGGCATTATCTATAGAAGTGGTCCCCAGTCTTCTGGGACATGGAGGCTTCAATACAGTGCCCAGTGCCTAAAGAGTGCCCAGTGCCTAAATATAGCAGAATTATTAACCTACCAATTTAGATCAAAAGCAAACATTCAGAGGTCAATGAAGAAATGTTAACATGAATGCAACCCAATTGGAGTTCCTCCAGCAAAAATCCTTTCAATCCAGAATAATTTCTGACATGAAATTATTATTATTATTAATGTGGTAGAGCACAGAGAGAAGGAGTGACAAATCTGAGTTGTACAGGCACCTGAGCTCTGTTGGCTAGCAGAGCACCCAGAATGGCCAAAATGCTAGTATGGAGGATAAGGTCAAGAAGGGGCTGGCAGAAGGAACCATGGAGACTAGAAGAAACAATGTTGCTATTGTGTTTTTTGTAAGGACAGGAAAAACAACAGTAGAGGCCCCTGCTTGAGACAAGAAGAACAATGTGGGTCTGAGGGAAAATACCTTAAGCAGTAAACAAGCAGGTTGGAGGGCTGCACAAAAATTGCTCAGAGACCACATACGGCCTCTGGGCTTCAGGTTAAGGACCTCTGGTCTATAGGAAATCAGAGAATTTTAAAATTCCAGTCCCTGGCCCTCTTTTTTACCTTTTGAGCAACAAAATAACAAGCATATTTGAATAAACTATTATAAATTTATATTGCAGACTAATAATTTTGCAGTGTTGCTGGAATTAATTAATAGGTAATGAGCAAATAGTTGGGTACAGTAATACCTCGGATAACGAATGCATTGGATAACGCTAAAATTGGATAACGTCGGGGAACTTGAGGAACACTTTTGCACCGCACAACGTTAAGATAACATTGTGCGATGCAAAGGTTTTCCTCAAATTCCCCAACGTTGATCTCTGCCCCAAAGCCCACAGGGCTGGAGATCAGCCCTGCCGGCTTTGGGGCAGAGATTCTCCGGAGGCCCCCTTGGGGGGGAGGGGGCCTGTGTAGAGCCAAGTGTTGGGCTGCCAGTTTCCTTGGGGTGAGAACGTGTGCGGCCGCTCTCCCCCCAAGGAAATAGGGGGTCTGAGTATTGGGCCGCCGGTTTCCTTGGGGTGAGAGCGTGCGCGAACCCTCTCACCCCAAGGAAACGGGCAGTCTGAGTGGTTTCCCCCAAACCAAGCCGGCTTATCCGTGGCTTGGTTTGGGGGAATGTGCATGGGCGCGCCTGCCCGGTTTCCCCCAAACCAAGCCGGGGATCACAGTGTCTGATCACCGGCTTGGTTTGGGGGAAAGTGGGCAGGTGCGACCATGCGCATTCCCCCATACCAAGCCAGGGATCACATCGTCCTCCCACTCCCTCAGAGGCTGCTGGGGAGGCAGAGAGCCAGAAAAATGCACCCGAAGATGGCGATTTTTTCAGCCCCAAACCGTGAAAAGGTAGGAGATCACGTCATCCTTTTTGTTTGGGTGGGCTGCTGCCTCTTGGGAGGGAGGGGGACCTGATCCACGCTGTTTCCGACATCCCCCAACACCCCCCCCCCAGGCACAGATGCAAGGAGGCCCAACCCGCCGCTTCTTCGCCCCAAACAAACCCCTCGGCCCTCTGGTTTGTTTGGGACGAAGAGGAGGAGGCGCAACCCCATGCTTCTTCACCCCAAACCAACTGCTCGGCCAGCTGGTTTGTTTGGGACGAGGAGGAGGTGCAACCTGACGCTTCCTCACCCCAAACAAACCGCTCGGAAAGGTTGGGGGACATTGGAAACAGCATGGATCGGGTCCCTCGACCCTTTCAGAGGTGGCACGGGTGGCGGAGAGCCCAAAATGGGCAAAAAAAAAAAAACCTGTCACGACAGAGTTTTCCACCCATTTTGGGCTCTGCTGCCCGTGCCGCCTCTGGAAGGGTCGGGGGACCCAATCCTTGCTGTTTCCTACATCCCCCGACCTGCCTGGGTGCTGCTGCAAGGGAAAACCTGCAGCTGAGGAAGGAGCCCCCCCAGCATTTTGCCTTGTAGCAGCACCTGGGAAAGTCGCAGGACGTCAGAAACAGCGCGGATAGGGTCCCCCAACCCTACCAGAGGCAGCCGGCCTTTTTTTTTTAGCATCCAATGCATGCACCAGATAACGCTAAAAACCGGATAATGACACAATTTGTGGAACCAAGTTTTTTCGTTATCCGGAGTATTACTATATGTTATATGAATAAAATTCACTGTGCTACAAAGGATTAAGGGCTTAATTAAACTCCTTATACTTGTGTACGCTCTGTATTAGCATTTATATTATAAGAATCCTTACACAGGTTGAGTGTCTACTGAAGATAGTACCGTATTTTCCGGCGTATAAGATGACTGGGCATATAAGACGACCCCCAACTTTTCCAGTTAAAATATAGAGTTTGGAATATACTTGTCAGCTGCAGTTAAGTACCTGTCCTATAAGACGACCCCCGACTTTGGCACAGATTTTTTGGGGTTAAAAAGTAGTCTTATACGCGCCAGAAAATACAGTACTTATTTTCTAGAGATGTGCTAAGTATTTCTAGAGATATGTGTTGTCATTTGTGAGATCACAAATGGTATGTGTTAGTTTGTGCAAACTCATCAGTAAACTATAATTCCCCCCGGACATATTTTAACAACATTATGGCTTGCTTTTGTACAGTATATATTTATGATTAGTAGAGCATCATGCATGTGTATGTGTGGGGTTTTATTTTATTTATTTCTTAGATTTGTATCGCTGCCCCATCACCAGGGCAACTCTGGGTGGCTTACAACAAATCACAATCCTAACATAAAAACATCCCCACAATAAATGATATAAAACCTCAAGTTAAAATAATCAAAACCTAAAAATCCTCTACCCCAATTCTCACCTAACTAACTAAAACTAAAATAAAAAGCTAAAAACCACCCCGGACGGCCATTTTATCAAACAACCAGTGGTGGGGGTGGGCTGCCCCCCCGACAGCACCTCACACCTGGTGAGCTAGCCATGTTTTTAACCCCTTTTTGAATGGCAATAGCTCTGCCTGGAGCGCATTGCAATAGTCTAGTCTGGAGGTGACCAGCTCTTTGGAAATAATTCATGCATGTACATGTATACATGCATGTAAAAAAAAATTCAAGACAGATGTGTCATATTACAAACTGCTGCAGTGATTATGCTAGCAAATGAATTCAAGAGTCTTATTGCCATTGGCAAATGGATTGACTAATGAGAAGAAAAGGCTAGAGCAGAGGTTCCCAAACTACGGCCTGTGGGCTGGATCTGGCCCGCGCTACCCTTGCCGCTCCCGGAAGTGGAAGTGAAATGCACCCGTGGCTGTCGTAAATGCGTTTACAACAGCTGTGGGTGCATTTATGGCAGAGTTTTAAACTAATCTGCAGCATTTTGCGCATGCGAGGACATGCCTAACTTCCGCTTCCAGTGGGAGGAACCATGTGACCGGCCCACGGCCTGAAAAGTTTGACTACTCCTGAGCTAGAGTAACCAATGCTTACTCTAACATCACAGCTCAAGTATTCTTGTATACTTTGTAATTGCCAATACTTAATATGTTCATCATTTTCCTCATCTGTTACCTAGCTGCAGAATTTCTTTAGTTCACATTAATTGTTTCCTAGCTGGCAATTACAGGCAGTGTAACTTTAGGAACTGGTCTTCCTCCTCTACTCTTTAGTTTTTTTGTAACATCTTTTATAAATTTTATGCATTTTAGGAGTTATTCAAATTTTATAAATAACAAATAAATACATCTTTCAGACAGTTAAGATGAATGCGAAGGCTCCTCAGAGTTTTAAAATAATTGCAAAATACTGCAAAGTATTTTCGGTTGAAGAGTAGGACCATAATACTGTACTTCAAATACAAATTAATTAATGATACAAAAGTAAATAAAAATGGCAGAATTTCGAGACACTTAGAAAGTGACACTTTGGGATGAATGATTGTCCCCGCCAATATTCCAAATTTCAAAATATTTTTACTAGGGTTTAAACAGCTCGCAACTGGCAAATGATACTGAAATACAATGGCTGAAATCTAGCAATAAGTAATAACTAGAGTAGGCTCACTGACTCAGTGGAGATTTGGTGAATCAATGCCTATGTAAATTCTGTTGATTTAATGGGCATACGCTAATTGCAATTTACAAACTGGCTGAAATAATGTGCAGTTTATATTACTTATGTAACAAAAATGCAAAGTTAGCTTATATACCGTAATTTTTCTGTGTTTCTGAAATGGTCCACTGAGTCAAACAAATTATAGTTGTGTGCATGTGTTTAAGATGGATTTTAGCATATAAAAATGAGCATAATTATTAGGACTAATACTGGCTGAGTGCCCGGCTTCACCCGGGGATGGCTGGGGTGGTGGTGGCACAGCCCCCGGGGTTGTGTCGGTGTGTGCCGAGGTTGTCCCATGTTTTTGGCGCTCTGGTCCGTGTGGGGGTTATCGGGGCCGCGCTTTCGCCCTTTCAGTGTAGCGTGCGCGGTCGCATTCTGGCGTGAGGGGGAAACTTGTTCTGAAAACTTGCTTTGTTTACTCTCTGATATGTTTGCACAGAATTAAACATTTTAAATGTTTGCACGTGGTGCTAGCATATCAGACTAAACAAATCGAAATGAAACCCACTTAGCCTACTCCAGAGCCTGTCTACACACACACACACAGAGAGAGAGAGAGAGAGAGAGAGAGAGAGAGAGAGACTATCCCTCTCCCTCTAAACACACACACACAACATCAATCTCCACACACACTATCCCTTCCCACACACACACACCAGCCCTCTCCACACACACTCCAGCCATCCCTCTGAACAAACAAACATACACAAATACACACACTCCCTTTCTACATGCACTATCTCCACACACACACACTATTCCTCTCCACACACACTATTCCTCTCCACATACACTCCATTCATCCCTCTGAACACACACACATACACACACAGTCCCTCCCCACACAGACTATCTCCACACACATTAACCCTCTCCACACACACTCCATTCATCCCTCTGAACACACACACACACACACACACACACACACACACACACACACACACACACACACACACACACAGAGGCTAGCCGCGTCAGGCAGCTGAGCTCCATAGCACCTCCTTCCCCCTTCCCCTGCAGGCCCAGCCTAAGAGGACGGGGTTTGAGTCAGTGCTTTCCAGAGGCCAATGGCCACTCTGGCCACACACCCTTCCCCAATTGGCTGCGTCATCTTCCCTCCTCTGCTGTGCTCGTGCTGGCCTCCCTATTGGCCGCAGCGTGCCTCAGTGGCCACTGGGGGGTGTAGTTTTTTCTGTTTTTCTCATTTTGTGAGGAGCGCACCCCGAACCTTGCCTCTGGACCTCGACTATGACCTTCTTTGTACCTCCAGGTAACTCTGTGTGCAGTGTGGTCGGGGATACTACAGGGGTGTGGATTCGTATTAAGTACCCACAAGGGGACATCTCTCTTATAGATATAGATTAGAAATCTAACATATTTTATATAAGGCAACCTTCAGTTTATCTTTGTGTATGGAATTTGTGTTTCATATACCTTCAGATCATGTGACTATACTTACATAACAAAAATGATTGTGATAAGCAAGTTTGTAGAGTAGTAATAACTGGCTGGAACTTCTGTGATGTTGGATACAATGTGCATGATTGTCATTTTCTTTACAGGAAGTAGAAATTTTAAGTAGCTCCAAAGCCATGAAAGAGTTAACAGAAGAGCAACACAATTTACAAAAAGAACTTGAATCTTTACAAACTGAACATGCTCAAAGGATGCAAGAGTTTTATGTTGAGCAGAGAGACCTGGAGAAAAAGTTAGAGCAAGTAATAAAGCAAAAATGTACCTGCGATTCTAACTTAGAAAAGGACAAGGAAGCAGAGTATGCAGCTCAGGTGAGCAGAACACTGAATGTATTTTCTGGTGAATTGTGGCTAAAATGTAGGATATGACAAAACATTTGTAACCTATAGCTAAACCATGAAGCCAAATTAGGAAATATATATTTGAAGACATAGTGAGAATCCAATTAGTGTTGATAAAAATTTTCCATTCCTTGGTAAGGCTAGCAGTTGCCTTCTACTTCACAAAACCTCCCATTTCCAACTTCTAAACCTTATTCCATGAAATC
The DNA here is from genome assembly GCA_035047305.1 of Bradypodion pumilum. Classification (NCBI taxonomy): domain Eukaryota; kingdom Metazoa; phylum Chordata; class Lepidosauria; order Squamata; family Chamaeleonidae; genus Bradypodion; species Bradypodion pumilum. Next base: position 364,359,459 of record JAWDJD010000003.1, read on the forward strand.
AGTGCAACAACCAAATGTATCCCTGAAATAACCTCCTGTTGGTATCAGGGAAACATCATAAATACACTGATGGTATGCCTGGTGACCAGTAGAATTCCAAACATAAATCCTACGTAAAGGCCTAATAATACAAGAATTCTATAGCTAACTTGTAAAAAGGTGGCTTAATGTCATTGGGGTGAATCCTGAGTTATATTTATATTTTATTTAGATTTATCTCCCACTCATCTAGTGAAAATTGACCACTCTGAGTGGCAAGTACAATAGTAAAAATAGAACTTACTCTCAATAAGACTTAAGTCGGAATAAACCATAATATTGATAAAAACAATAAACATATACATTAATAGATAAATATGAATCGAGCAATTGAGTGGGGCGGTATAACAACAACAACAACAGCAACAACAACAGCAACAACAACAGCAACAACAACAGCAACAACAACAACAACAACAGGCTAGATTACTCCCCCAGCTCAGGAAGTCTGCTCTGGATCTTCCTTCAACCCAATCCTCTGTATCTCTACTCAGGTTTGCATGTTCTCATTAGATTTAACTCTTGAGTATTTCTGTATTTAGAGTTCGGAAACGTAGATTTTATTTTTTGGAAGTTCAACTATGCCAATTTCTTTCCTTCCATTATTCAATCTAATTATCTTTTCATTTATTCTTTACATATCACATTCAATCTTGAAGCTACTTAACAATCTTTACTTCACTAATCCTTTATACTCCTCTTTTACAGAACTGGACTGAGGCTGACAGTCTTGTGAAAAAATGACATACACACAGAATTGGAATTAATTTAATTTAATACTTAAATTTCTATGCCACCCACTCAGGCGAACCTGACTCAGGGCGGCTTACATCGGTTTTAAAAACATATAAAACCCCATAAAAAACCCCAATTATCCCACCCACCCCATCCTATACATAAAAGGGAAAGAGAAGGGCTCCTGATTTCTATCTTGGAGAGAGCCAACAGGCGGGGGCTGTATTTCCATTAGGACCCCACACCTGCCCTGCTAGCCAGGTTTTCAAGCCTTTTCTAAAGGGTAGCAATTCTGGCTGTAATCTTAGCTGTTGGCAGGAGGTTCCAGAGGGCTGGTGCGGACACAGAAAGGCCCTCCTTCGAGTGCTAGAGAGATGGGCCCCTCTAGCTGATGGTATAGCTAGAGAGCCCCTCCGGTCCGCTCTGATTAGACGGACAGACACTCTTGGGGCAGTGCAGTCTCTTAGGTATCCTGGCCCACTACCACATAGGGCTTTAAAGGTCAAAACCAGCACCTTGAATTGCACCCCGAGGCAAACTGGTAGCCAGTGCAGCTCCCGAAGTAGTGGCGAGGTGCAGGCATAGCGTCCATAGCCCATCACCACCCAGGCAGCCGCATTCTGGACCAGCTGTAGCCTCTGAATGGTCGTCAAGGGCAGCCCCATGTAGAGCGCATTACAATAATCCAGTCTGGAGGTGACCAGGGCGTGAATGACCATGATCAAGGAGCGCCGGTTCAGGAGTGGGCGCAACTGGTGAATCACCCGAAGTTGGGCGAAAGCCCTCCTGGCCACAGCCACCACCTGTTCTAGTAGCAGCCGCGAAGCCAGGAGGATCCCCAAGTTGTGCACCGGGTCTGTCTGGGGCAGAATAGCCCCATCCAGAACCGAAGATGGTAGCTCCTGGGATAGTGCAGGGCCCCTTATCCATAGCCACTCAGTCTTACTGGGATTCAGTTGTAGCCCGTTGGCCCCCATCCAGACCCCAACGGCCTCCAGGCACCTGGAGAGGACTTTGACAGCATCACTGGGGTCCCCACGGGCCGAGATGTACAACAGAGTGTCATCCGCGTACTGATGCTACCTTACCCCGTGGGAACGAATAATCTCACCCAGCGGCTTCATGTAGATGTTAAATAGGAGAGGAGAGAGCACCGAACCCTGAGGCACCCCATATTTGAGGAGCCTAGGGCTGGACCTCTCGCTCTCCAACCACACCGACTTGGTCTGGCCCTCCAGAAAAGAGGAAAACCAGGACAACGCAGTGCCCTGGATCCCCAATCCTTTGAGCTGTTCCAGAAGGATACAGGGGTAGACAGTATCAAAGGCCGCTGAGAGGTCAAGGAGAGCAAGGACAGACGGATGACAGCTGTTCTGCTCCCACCAGAGATCATCCATCAGTGCGACCAATGCCATCTCCTTACCATGACCGGGCCGGAATCCTGATTGAAAGGGGTCCAGATAATCCGCTTCCTCCAGCACACCCTGCAGCTGGCATGCCACCGCCTTCTTCAATACCTTCCCTAAAAAGGGAAGGTTGGAGACCGGCCTGTAGTTGGTAAGGACAGCTGGGTCAAGGGATGTTTTCTTCAGGAGAGGGCGCACCAAAGCATGTTTGAATGGTGCAGGAAACACCCCCTCCTGTAAAGATGCATTTATTATTGTCCTGACCCAGCCTCCTGTCACCACCTTGGAGGCTTTCACAGGACATGTAGTGGCATGCACTGCTGCAAGGAGCCTGTCCATCAGGGACAACTGGATCAAACTGATCCCAGATCATGCGGCAAGACTGTGCTCCGGTCCCCTCCCGACCCTCCCCATCCACGCCAGGATTAAGCCCTGAACAAATCCGATCGATTTTCTCCACCAGATGGTCAGCAAAGTCCTCAGCCGAGCCCTGCCAACCGGGCACCGGCCTCCCCTCTACCAAGGAGAGACCTGGTTACCCGGAACAGGGTGGCTGGGCAGTTATCAGTGGAGGCAATAAAGGTGGTAAAGTATTGCCGCCTCACTACCCCCACCACCACTAGGTAGGCCCTAATAGCGACTCTAGCTAGTGTCCAATCGAAATCACTCCGGGTCTTTACCCAGCGGCGCTCTAGGCGTCTCTATGCCCGTTTTGCGCGATTTCATCCAAGGCCGCTGTTGTCATCCTGTTCCACAGGTCGACAAGCACCTTGGGTGAATTGTGTCGGTGATCCAGAGGAAAATTCCCCAGTTCCTGCTGGAATCCATCCGGATCCATTAGTTAAATGCTTTAAATAAATTATTAAATGTTTTCAAACCTAATTGCTTATCTGCTTATACAAAATACATGTCTTACCTTTCTAATAAATTGATCAGAAATATTATTGTCAAACTAAGGGTACTTATGCACTTCTACAGTTCTCTTTTGTGGTCTCTGTGATTCACACATATGGGTTCTTGTGCCTACACAGAATATCCCACAAACTATTCCAGAGTTTAGTAGTCTGCAAGACCTCTTCTCCTCTACCTCTCCCAGCATCCACAACAGTTTCTGGAGACCTTAAAACTTGTCTTTTAAAATTGTTAGCCTCTATTTCTTATTTTGCTCATCATTTGTAACATTTCTTTCTGTCATTGTTTGTCTTTTGTTTTCTTAAATCAACTTTCACTTTTCTTCCCATTATTTCCTTTAGATTTATTATTTTCCATCAACCTATTTAAGAAATGCACAGCCTAAGTAGCAAAAAGTTCCCCACTCTGATGGACACACTAACTGTCTTTTCTGCTGGGGCAAAAGATTTTGGTTTTCAACTATGCATTATTATTTTTTGCTATACTTACTTTGAAAAACCATCAAACTTGTTTAAAATTTCACCTCTGGAAAAATATTCTTACAGGCAGTGGATTACTTCTGCTGACTATCACATTCAGCTTATAAAACCAGAAAGACATACAAATGGCTTGTGTTTCTTCACAGTTGCCTTCTACTTCATAAACATTCCAGTTCAAGCGTCTAAACCAAGTTCCAGGAGATCATTGCAATAACCAACTACCTCCCTGTAATAACCAGCTGTCAGTATCAGGGAAACTTCATAAACACACAGCAGTGGACTCATCCAAAACAAAAGAAATCTAAGAAAAAGGAAAGCTCACGAGAAGTCTATGTAGATCTCTTATCTTGCTCACCAGATGAGCCTAGGTCCCCAATTCTCTGACCTCGCGAGAAGATCCAAACATACCTCATGGAGTCTGTGAAGAACATACTCAGGATTATCAGAAACGTAATGCAGGTTTCAGTGTTCTTAGTCAATGGAATCGTCACTTATTGATAGCAGAAGCCCCACCAAGACATGTAAGTTACCAAAGGGAATATTTTTACATGATTCCATATTTCCATGCCCCCCTTATTCTCATGGGGGGCATGAATGACCATCTTTAGATTCAATCGATGACAATCGCAGGCAACACATGGACTGACATATGGGTTACTGAGGCATTCACCCAAACTGAGATCAAGAGGTATTCCACTAACAGTATATAACTGGCATCAACACTTACCTGCAAAAGAGTGTTAAACCTCCTGGATCTCCAAATTATTTGAAAAGTATCACTAGAACTGGTGGCTGCAACTCTATTGGCATTAATTACATGCTTAACTTCAGCCTTCCCTTGGTACCAGATTGCAAGGCCAATATTACTACTTGAGGCACCATTGATAAGGCAGCTGTTACCTTACACTGCACCTTCAGTTCCAAAACCTGCGATCACAGTGTTTTAATAATGTTTCTTTGATTCCTACTGTTTAGATAACTTATTCAGAATGTTTCCAGACAACAGCATACTGTCCTTAACAGCTCAAATATCATAGAATATTTTTCAAAGGAATACACAATTCTTTAACAAGCAAAAGTCAATATGTTTACCATTGCTTCTGGTGTTATTACCAAATAGGAGCTGACTGTCCTCCATCATCAGAAGACATAATGTTGTATTCTGATATGATTGGCAGATGATCAAAGTCAATACAGGTAGAAGGAACAGGAAGTACCAATCTTGTTTAAGCATCCACTGCCAAGTTCTGTTATTGGAGAAGCTACCCAGTCAAAGGCAAAATGATATTCTAAGTCTACACCAGCAAATAAGGAGAGACTTAACCAGTTTATTAGGCTGTAGAATATATTCCTCTGCTGCACTGGGAACAAAAAAAAATTCAAACTATCAAGCTGCTGTAGCAGTGTTCTACTAGTTTATTTAGAAGATACTCCAACTTCTTCTATTGTATCTCCCAGAAGAAGAAGAATAAAACTAGCCATCCCCCCAACAAGAAACTTATCAAATACATTCTACTAGACATGTTTCTGATTGTTCAGCTAGAACAGTGGTAGCTGCATAGCTGCAGTACTACTCAGGTGCGCCTCGCTTCAATCCTTGAGTATTTCAGAGGTTTTTGGATTTTGAAATAAACATCTTCTCTTTCATGAGGAAGGATTTATCCAATAGTAAGACCAATATGATAACTGAAGACCTTCTTAAGAAAAGATCTACTGGCAAGAATTTGGCACTCAACTATTCCAACAAGATCAAGTACAAATACAAAATTACATGGAATGTTCCTGCCCCTTACATAAAGAATAGATCACCATCAGGAAAACTTCGCACTTCAGAACAATCAGCTCCACAATTTACAGACAGCAATGTACAACAAATATTGATCTTCATCATCTAACACCCCCCCCCAAAAAAAAAAAATCCCAAGAATAATAATCAACATTCATGACTCTCCACACCAAAAATAATAGCAACACAGAACTGATCTCTCAGTTCCTTACTATGCTTTTTCTACCAGGAATTTTGCATAGCAGATTGTAGCCACTACACTTGGGGGTTGTCCATTGTGGCCTGTGGTTATGCTGTAGAGTTTTATAGATGTTCTCAGATGGGTCATTTTCAAAAGACATACCATCAGATTTCCTGTTGGAAGACATAGCAATGCTACTCCAAAAGAATGCTATAAGCCCAGTTCCCATTGTAACACCCAGTGGTTGTTATTAATGGTACTTCAAAACAAAATAGGGTCTTCATCCAATACTGGACCTCAGAGGGGTCAACAAATTCATCACTCCAAAAAAGTTTCATATGGTGGCATTTTCAACTGTCCTTTCATTACTAGGGAAAGAAGATTGGTTTGGTGTGATGGATCTAAAGGATGCATATTTTCACATCTCCATGATGTCAGACTGCGATTTCCTACATTTTGCAGTAGGAAAGACAAAAGTGCTCTGTTCGGATTTATCAAAGGCACGAAGTACATAGGCCTCTTGGACTTGGTGGAGTCACCATGTTTCTTATATTGACAGCTGGCTCCTGGTGTCAGAAAATGATACTTTACAAAGGAAAGTGTAGTTCACACCCCATTTGGTGTTAGACCTTGGTTTTCCTGTAATGTGTCAAGAGTTTTGTGTCAAGTCCTAAAAGAACATATAGTGTATTGGGTATTTATTTATTTATAATTCAAATTTCTATGCCGCCCAATCAGGCGAACCCGACTCAGGGCGGCTCACAACAGGATTAAAACATACACATTAAAAACAATTAAAACCCCAACATACCCACCCACCTATTAAAAACTAACCACCTTAAAACTGCCCACATTAAAAAGATGGGGAGGCTTCATTTTATAAGCCAACAGGTGGGGGCCACTCTTCCATCCGGGCCCCACACCTGCCCCACCAGCCAGGTTTTTAATTCTTTTCTGAAAGGCAGCAGCTCCGTCTGCACCCGCAACTCTACTGGCAGGAAGTTCCACAAGGCCAGTGCAGACACGGAAAAGGCCCTCCTTCGTGTGGAACAATTGGAGAGCCCCTCCGGTCCACTCTGGTTGGATGGACAGACACTCTTGGGACGATGCGGTCTCTTATGTATCCTGGCCCACTACCATGTAGGGCTTTAAAGGTCAAAACCAGCACCTTGAATTGCACCCGGAGACAAACTGGTAACTAGTGCAGCTCCCAAAGCAATGGTGAGGCGTGAGTTCTGGACTCAAATGTAGTGAACATTTTTACCATAAGAAAAAAATAAATCAGAAAATACTATGTTCAGTCAAAGAAATACAAAAGAAAATTACTGTCTCAACCTACTCGCTGCAAATATTGCTAGGCTTAAAGGTCTCGTCTATAGCAGTAGTTTGTAATGCAAGTTTCAGAATGATATCACTACAATCTTGGTAAATCACACAAAAAACACCTTACAATGACATACAAGTTCTGCCATCGGGACAGAGATATAGAACAATGAAGGTAAAAACAAGCCGTCTCCAGAGCAATTTTGGCCTTAAATGGAAACTCTGGACTCTGAAATCAACTTATCTTATTTTAAAATTTTGATTTTTTTAGAATTTAATTTTTAGGATTTTAGAATTTTGAAATTTTAAAGTTTTTAAGTTTTTAAAATTTTAAATTGTACTGTATGGTACTATCTTAATTGGTGTTTCTTTAGCTGTTTTAAATTAAGGGGTATGCCTTATTCGAATTGATATATAACAACCGAGAAATGTCGTTGTCCCCGCAAGGGGACAATGACAATAAAGATTTATCTTATCTTTATCTTATATCTATGCTGGTGGACACACAAATCCTTTGATGGGCACTCCATTCAAACTACTTCAACCAATAATTATAATTTGTATATACCACTTTACTTGTCCTAAGACAACTCAAAGCAATTAACAACAGAATCACATATACATATGAATTAATAACAATACAGAAATACTAAATATGCAAAAATATAAAACAATACTAAAATACTAAGATACAAAATATCCAAATACAGTTCATACAAAGTTACACCATAATCATCTCAATTTCACAGTACAAATACAAACTATAATAAGTTATAATCATAACTAATGATAGGTGCGCACCCAATCTCATAATCTTTGTTTATAGTTTTATCTCAATTAATGAAAAATCTCCAACAGCTAAAAACAGTTGTGGTCCCCATTTTGTTTAAAAAACAAAATGGCGGCCGCAACTGTTTTCAGCTGTTGTGCAGCCCAGGGATGTCCTAGGAAGGCGGGAATAGCACAAAAAAGGTCCTCCCAGAGGCTGCAGGGGAGCCGGAGAGCCGGAAACATGCACCCAACAGTGGTGATTTTTTCATCTCCAAACAGCGTGAAAAGGTAGGAGATCAAACACAATGCATCGGATAACACTAAAACGGTGTTATCTGGTGCAACAAATTTTCAAAATTTTATGTCGTTATCCAATTTTTGTGTTACCCGATTCAGTCATTATCCGGGGTTTTAATGTATCTAGTTCACAGAACTATAGTTACAGGTTAATAACCTGTCTTTCTTCTCATCTGTATTTTTGTTCACTTTTATTTATTTCTTGAAATTTACATACAAACTTATCTCCCATTGGTACCATTCTTTCTTTTTCTACCCTCCCAAATTTGTAGTTGGCAGAGCTGAGACAGAGGCTGGATCATGCTGAGGCTGATAGGCAAGAACTTCAAGATGAACTGAGGCAAGAAAGAGAAGCAAGACAGAAGTTGGAGTTGATGATCAAGGAACTGAAACTTCAGATTCAGAAGTCTTCAAAAAATGGCAAAGGGAAATAAAGTGCCAAAAGGAATGTATCTGCATTTTCTCAGCAGGGCTAACACATTACCTGTCAAGGAAGAAGTAAAGCCATGGATAAGCAAAGGTATTGGGACATCTTGGGGAACTTCTCTTATGCAAGCAAATCAGTGAAGCAGAGTTTTTCATTTCCCAGTGATGTTTGCACAAGATGGAGTTCTCAGTAGACTGTGCTCAATGTATGCATATAAACAGTGATTTACAATTGTACAACTTCCAGACCTACAAAATCTGTATTTATTCTGCTTTTTTAACAGCTAAAAGCAATGTTGCAACCTTCTGTTTTATAGTGCTCAATGTATATCATTTTTACAAGCTGTCTTGAGGGCGCTGTACCTAATGCAATTTTATTCCAAATATACAGCGTCCACATACTTACTTTCATTTGCATGAAATCATTTACATAAAATAGTGCTGTAGATCCAAGAATTTAATAAAGAAAAAATAATATTGTAGATTATTTATTTACTCCCTCACGTTGCTCTACTGTGATATTTAATTTGATAGTTAATGTTGCATCAAAGAGGAACTGTTAATTTGCCATTAAGCAGTAAAACCTTTTTTTTTTAAAATGCAGGCTTTCATACTGATAACAAACATGTTAAATGCCAGTTATTAATTGTTAAATACCAAGTGCCAATTCTTAGGTAGCCTGTTGAATGCTGTTAAGAAGTGAGGTTGATGAAGCAGTCAGAAACACTTTATGTTTTAAAAATGTTCACTCATTCTTAGTTCTTTTTACGAACTGTTCAAGAGACAGAAATGTCATATTTAACACAGTTCTTTGAACATTCCCAAACACTATTAGAAATTTTTAAAAATGTCAGTCTTTTGTAATGTTTTAACCACCAAGCAAGTGGTCTGCTTCAACAGCAATAAGATTTTCAGGCAGGGATTTTCTTTGAGTGAATGGAAGTGGGTGATTTTGACATTTTGAAGTATTAAATTGTTGAGGGAGAACAAATGGACATTGTAAAAGTGATGCTTATTTTTTAAGCATATTTATAAATATTGCTTGGCCTTTTGGACTAAGGTCAAGTGTAGTATCTGTTCTTAACAGTTTAATACTTGTTTTGAAAATGCTAAGGTTTTTATTGGGATATCCAGAATAATATTCTGGTACTTGTTAACAAGCTATTAAGTTAGGGAGTTTTTACAAATCAAAAAGATAACAGGTGACATAATGAAGTGATAAAGGGATCAACATTTTCCCCCTAAAAATGCTCAACTATAAAGAAATAGAAGCTGTAAAGATTTTGATTGTCCAAAGTTGTTCATTAGGGACCAAGAAAAGCAGTAGCAGTTATATTAATGGAAAGGTTATTTAAATTTTATTATTTTAATACAGATAGACGAAGGTTTAATCACTCAACATTTACCAAATTAAGTGCATGCCAACAGTAGGAAGTGAGGAAAGAGGGTGAGAGCATGGCTTTTCAAAAGCAGGTTGCCCGTTCAGATAATTGGATATAATAGCAATGTGGCAAATCAATTTCACGCAAAATACCTAACTTTGCACTCCTATCTAGACATGTTGCACATGACACAAGAATAGGATAGGAATTTTCACATTGTGGTATGTCCCCCAGAAAAAGCACATATCCACAAATTATCATATTTGCATGCGTATAAGATGCATCGGAGTATAAGACACACCCTGTTATTACCAAAATAGGCCACTATATACAGTGCAAGACACACTCCATTTTTCCAGTGTATTTTAGGTGGGGGGGGGAGTGGGTCTTATATGCCAGCAAATATGATACTTATTTTGCATTTAGTAATATTGCTCTGAATGTTCATTGTGTGAGTATCTATACTTTTCTCTGATTGTCTTGTTGTAGAAGCCTGCTATATATGTGGACATGGAGCGCTTATCAATTTTCACTATTGTATAAGCACAGATGCATTTTACTTCAGCTTCCAGGTATGATGAGGGTGGTGTGGGCTGGATGAATTGGCTTTGGGGGCTGGATCCGGCCTGTGGGCTGTAGTTTGGGCACCCCTGGTTTAAGCAGAGAAAATGGCAGCCTAAAATCATCCTGTTACAAAACAGATTGCAAGGCGTGTTTTACTTCCACTTCCGGTGGGAGGAACCACATGACCAGCCCACAGCCCAAAATGTTTGAGCACCCCTGATCTAAATTAATAGAAAAACAAAAATATAAAATATATACAAACACAAAAAATAATAGAAGCACTTAGGAAAAAAACCAATTAACTGCTTTCCTGAAAGGCCTAAGAACATAGGATCTCCTGTCTCTTACAGTCAGGAGCCAGCAGGTATTTCTGTAGATGTCAGTCTAGTCCTCTCATGCACGGCCTGTGATGCTTGATTTTGATGTATTATGATTTAAACTGGAGGTTTAAATGAGGTTTCCACCTTTACTGGATGCCCAAGACATTTATAGTTTTGATGGGGAAGTGGGCAACATTACTTTGGTCAGGATATTGGCTGGAAGCTAGTTGTTTTTCAGAACGTATTTTGTCACATATTTGTGGCCTCAAACAATTAAACTGCCCCTCTGTACTTCTGGACCCTGACCATTACATTAAAATTGTGGCTCACATTTAGATCCAATCCCCCCCCCCCAGGCTTTTAGTCTTTATGTTAATGGGCAAGTCCAGCTGCTGTAAAGGTCAATTTCTGCTTGTCCAGCTTTCCAATGATAGCAGCCATTTTATCTGGATAGAACTTGTTTACTCACTCTCCATGGAAGCACTAACTGTTACATGTAGGCCTGATCAGTGTCACTGATGGCATTTTACCACAAAGCTGTGGAAAGCACTTCTGCCTGTTTCATATCATTATTAAATAGCATGGGAAGATGAACAGAAATTCAAGGGACTGTACAACATAACTGCCAGAGTATGTGAGTGGGGCCCAAGACCTAGTGAAGCTATATGAGTTTTTACTTCCCAATGATCTTGGCTTGTGCCTGAGCCCCACACTTTGAAAAACAATTTGGTTGATGACCGTGTACTTGATTAGGTTTGGTTCATCAAATCCACTTCCACGAAAGCTAACATTAAAATACCGGAGTTGGGTGCCACAATGTTTTTTGTCTTTTTTTTGTCTTGCTTGCTCCCTGATATGCTTGCACAGACTAACACAGCGACCACTTCAAAAACTGATTAGGTTTGACAATAGTAAAATGTTAGATTTATTTACTACTTCATCGTCTTTGTGATTGAAACACACGGGACTTGCGCCCGTGCAGGCCAGGTAATATAAAATTTGGTAGGACCTTACACTTTGTGTATTATTAGGCGCACCCTAACAGTTCCTCCTCAGCCCTCTCTTGTCCCATATACAGTACTAGCAGCACTCAGAGTATTCAGAAACCATTAACAAGCTGTTTCATATCCTTTCTGAACAACTGATAATTGTAATAAATTTACATATCTGTGTCAACAACAGTGGAGTGCTGTTAGAAGAAATGTTCACATGTCAGTGAGAAAAACATTGCTCCTAGGTTTGGGAGTTGATTTTTTGGCATCCTTAAGTATAAACACAGAAGAGTATTCCAAATACCAGTACTGGTACAAATGTTTCATTTTGCCATCGTAGAACAAAATATAATTTGTCCTGTTTATAGTAGGTAAGCATCTTCTCATGCTGGTTATGCAGAGTTCATTTGAACACGTAGATATGAAAAATACCCATTTGGGAACTGTTTGTTTACATGTCAAAATAGGTTTTCTTACTTAAAACATTTGATCTGTTATATGTGACATTTATGCTATCACTGAAATCAATTTATTTCAATCTGTGATAGGATGAATTGGAAGAAGTAAGTTGAATAAGTATCTCAGCCCATCTCTTGCTTTTGTGTTGGGATGTGGAATCATGTAAACAAACAAAGAGTATTTTTGATTAATTACATAGGTGTTTAATCAAAACACTGAAATCCCTGGTATATGTTGATATGTTACATTGGAATAATAACTTTTAGAAAACAAGTGAATGTGAATTGTTTGTGTTGATCACACACCCCAAAGATGTTTTGTGACCAAGTCCTGGGCTTGACATGGCCAGGGTCATTGAAATCTGTGGGTTTTTATATACCTTTAATGGTGCTGCATTTTGATTACATTTTTAAAGTGGATGTTTGAGGCAATGTCTCTTTGAGGTTGAATAGTTTATCCTTGTAGTAAGAAGAAGACTAATTCCTTGCTCAGAAGCTGAAAGTCAGTTAAGACATCACATTTTACTTCTCATACATATCATTGATGTTATTCAGGATGCACTGAGATGAAAGCATTAACAAGATGCTACTTTTTAATTGGCCAGCAGCAGTTATTGGTTGCAGCAGTTGGGAAAACACTTCTGTGTGTTTTGGAATGGAAATGGCTGACAGCTTTGACAGTGTTTGAACAGGACTTCTTCCGTGTCTAGTCCAGACATGAAGGCACCTTATGGTGAATTCATTCTGCAGTTCCTTTCTTCTGACCTGGTGTAAGAAAGATTAGCACAAGGTTGACCATTACCTGAGGACACCCGATTGTGGTTCAAATATACCACAATCCCCGAGGAGGCTCTTTCCTGAGAAGAGTAGATGATAGTTACAAAAATAATTTGGTAGATAATGCTCTGATAGAATGCCAGCAGTCAACCAGTACCGGTATCTGCTTTCCTGTGCTAAATCCAGGCTAAATCCAGATGTGGCTCAGACTCCCCTGTGGATAAAGTGTTCAAACAGAGAATCATTTTTCAATTTCCTTGGGTACAGACAAATGATTTTATAGAGTATATTTTATCTAGTCAGAATCAGTAAACATGGCATATTTTTGTGTTGACACAGTGTAATAGGTATCAGGGATTGTCCGAGTTATGGCAAATGTTCAGGCTGAATCAGTGGTGGCAACTTTGATCGAATTTTGGGGAAATGATTTGTGCTAGTAGTAAGTTGTTGTATCAGAGGGTGCCACTTCCATATTATTATCTCTCAACATTTGTAAAACTAAAACCCACATAATTTTAAATGAAGGATTATAGTTTTATGAAACAATTCATTTCAGCTTCCTTTGTGTAATAATTTCATGTAGATGTTATTAATACATAAAGTGTGATATAGATATCTATTGTCACCAAGAAATAATTTTCTAGTAAATTGTAAATATTCTATGTTTTACATCAAGTAGATCTCTTGACAATAGTGTACTTTATTGATGATTTACTCCATTGCTTACATATCTTGAATGGTGTAAAGACTTTTGAATCATGGTTTCCAGAAATGTGTGTCAAATTACTCTGACCATTTGAATTTGCTCATTTAGCCTTAGTATGCTCATTCTGTGTAACAGTTATTAGAGAAGACTTATTAAATAGAAAAATGTCGCTTACATTCTGACCTTTTAGGTAACAAATTTATTTTCCAAATTGTCTGCACTAAGAAAGGATATTTTAAAACTGCGGTCAGGAAATGCTGAGGAGAGAATTTCTCAAGAACACAGTTTTAATAATGAAAATTGCTTCTTGACACCATCATCTTCATCATTGAGGTTTTGCGAGGACTGGGATTCAAGATAGTAACCCTCCCTCCCACCTTGCCCTGTTAGATGAGGTCACCACTCTACTGTGATTTAAACTAATACAATGCACTGAAACCATGAACAATTAGAAATGTGCACAGATAAATAAGGACAGACTCTATTCAGAAAATTCATCATACATGCAGTATATTGAAAAGTTACTTATTTGTAAAATTAGTATAGTTTCTAATCTTTAGAACAGGGGTTCTCAGTCAGGTTTGAGGGCCGGACGGCCATTTTACCCTGCCTGCATGATAGGGGTGGCCATTTTGTCCCAACAGCTTTAAAGGGGTGGCCATTTTGTTTCTTGAATGCCCTTGGAGGGGTGGGTGGCCACACGAAATGGCACCATGGGCCGGATCCAGCCCATTGGCCTTAGGTTGGGAACCCCTGCTTTAGAGGAGATACTAGACCAGGAGTTGGCAACCTATGGCCCATGAGCCAAATATGGCCCACAAAGCCAAATAATCCAGCCCCTGTCCTTGCTCCAACCACTGCCGCCGGCGGAAGTGGCCATGGATGCATTTACAGTGCACCTGTCATTGCATTTACGGTGGGGGGACCAGTCCACCCCCTCAACTGTCTGAGGGAGCATGACCCGGCCCCCAACTTTAAAAGATTGCTGACCTTTGTACTAGACATTTACAATTGTGCTCTAGTGAAATTAAATTTGCACCACCACAGCTTAGTCTTTAAGATGCTCTAAGATTCTTCATTAATTTCTTCCAACAATTTTTTTTAATGAAAAGGAAACAACTAAAAGGTGGATCACTGATATTCCAAAAATGGTAACAATTAGGTAGACTGAAACTATTCTTTAAAATAACTACTTATGCCAATGGGGCCTGAATTCAGCCTGTAGGTTTTATACAGATACAATAGATTTTACAAGAAATTGAGAAGTAAACCATTAACATTGTGAAAGCTGTTAGGCGTTAAACCTTTAACATTAGATTAAAACCTTTAGCAAAATCTCAGTGAGTGAGCTTCAGACAAGTTGTACTTTTCTTTTTGGTAGAAAACTCATCACCTAGCACATAAATATGGTAGTTGTGGAGTATAGGTTACATTCTTGGATTAATTTTATTATATATTTAACATATTGTCAGTTGTAAAATGGTTTGTACATAGTCCATAACGCAGTAGGCTCAATTATGGGGAGTATTACTACAATGCAGCCTGTTGCTTCCATGCTGTTTAGTCCTATCTTCTTGGAGACAATATTGACTATACTTCCATATTTCCTTAGCTTCGTTTCGAAAATGCAAAATATTTAGTTTTAGCAATGGTGTTATTTTACAGTTTTGGGATGTTTTCCTAGGACTGTGTATGCTAAATCAGTTCTCCAAAGTTCTTTTATTGATTTTTCTCACAAGAAAATATTAATATACCTAAAGCAAATCTTGATAATACAGCAAAATAGTTTTAAACAATTGTAATCCTATGCTTGAACTATTTCAGTTTATGCTGCAGCTGTAAAATACATTTCTGGCAATAGGCAGCTTTGTCTCTTGATTTTCCTTTCTAATGTGTTCATTACATCTGTTGTAGTGTAAAGCAGTATGTAATTTCATTACTGGAAAACTTGTGGATAATATTTTCTAGTGCGGATACCCTCCACTACAAAAGCAAAAGTCAAACATTTTACAGATCTAACAAACGTATTCTGTTGTATATCCACCATTTAGAGGATAGTTTGGATTTTACAGTGCTATGAAATCTTCAAGCACTGTGAAACAAATCCACCCTTTCTAGTAAAAATATCCACCAATTTACAGTAGAACCCCGCATAACAAAAGAACTCTGTTCCACGGAGCTCTCCACTGCATTTTTTTTGCTATGCGGTTCCCTATGGGAGATGCCCCGCATAATGGGAAAAAAAATTCGTTAACCGGTGTTCCCATTAAGCGGATATACCCCGGTTACCAAAAAACCCGCATAATGATAAAAAAATTTCGTTATGTGAGGTATCGCCATTGCATAACGAAGGCTTCGTTGTGCACATTTTTCGCTATACGATGCGTTCGTTATGCGAGGTACCACTGTATAGCAATCCATTATAGTCTTTCAAATACCTCACTTTTAATAAAAGGGAAGCACAGTTATAATATAATTAAACCTTTCTAATGAATTGAGATGAATTAAGTGTTCCAATGTAATTGTGTTGCTTTCCAGAATAAACAGAAAAAGAACTTACAGTATACTTTGAAAGTATAAATTGGTGCTGTCATCTTAATATTTCCACAATCTTGAAGAACATGTGTCGATTGTTTGCTGGAGCCCTTCAGTTTGCTTGTTGAACAGGCATTTTCCCTGTGGCATGTATCAAATTATTTTTGACATTTTAAATAGTTTGCTATATGACATTTGGCTTTACCTGTATATGTATATATGTCTATAGACATGTTCATACTGTCATACTATTAGGGTGCTCTTAGCATTCTGTATAAAGTATAATGGTATGAAGAAAAGCATCTCAGTTGACTTTGAAAGAAAGTCCAAACCAGTGAGACCTCTCCATTTGGATCATTACAAAACACATCCCTAAAAGCATCTTAAGAACCCAAGTGGTCTTGACTATCATTTCTCTATTGCAGGGGTTCACAACCTACAGCCTGTGGCACCAAATAATCTGGCCCCCAACTTTGCTCTAGCTGCCCCCGCCACTGCTGGGATCAGCAGCGGACTCATTTACGGCCGTGCAAACACATTTACTACAGCTGTAAATGAGTCCAAGGCTGTCGTAAATATGTTTACTACAGCCATAAATGAGTCTGCGGCTGTTGTAAACACATTTATTACAACCATAAATGAGTCTGTGGCCATCATAAATGTGATTACTACAGCCGTAAATGAGTGTGGTCATCGTAAACACGTTTACGACAGCTGCGGACACGTTTTATGGCACCAGTCCAACCTGCTCAGCTACCTGAGGTGGCGTGGTCCAGCCTGCGGCTGGAAAACTTTGGGAACCCCAGCTCTATTGCATCTTGCTTGTGAATATCACTCATGGCTGATCGATCTTAATATTTATAGTTCTGTTCTATTTCATTCATTTTTTGTAACTTTATTGAATTTTTCTTAATATAATGATTGCTGGAGTTTCCAGAGGATGAACTGCAAATCCAGGCTTTGATCATTCTGGCTAATTGTGGGATATGAGAGAGGAGCTCCACCCATTTTTCAAAGATAACTGAAGCATTTATCATCCTATCATTTCACTTCAAAGAGAGAACCCTGACTGTGCAGTCCTAACAACACACAAGTCCTTGGCCAAATTTAATATACATGTCAGGATTGTGACCAAAATCTTTACAGAGTAAATTATAGAATGTAAATTATAAATTACAAACTTTACAATAATCGAGGCAACAAGTGAAAAAACAGTAAACATGTCTAAGACAAAAAGTTTGGGGGAAAACCAACAGTTTCCAATGTTTTGCCAATGATGTACAGTTCTACAGTTGGAGTTGCTGTGGTTTCATTACATGACACAAAACTGTCCTCTACCTCATGTGATACAAAAATAAATATTTTGTATGGTTTTAGTAAAAACAAGATGCATTTACCTGGTTGCTTAGTTTACAAATTCTGAATTCTATTTATTGAAACATAACATACTGTGCTCTTAGCTTATACTTAAAATGTATTTTGTGTGGTTTTCCATTTTTCATGCATTGTAAATATTCTGTATAAAGTGTGGATCCACATTCAAATAAACAATTCTGATGTCAAGCACCTCTCCATTGTGCACTTTGTACATGTAATCTGATAATTGAATGTTTGTTCAACATATTGTTCTGGTTGGATTTGTGCTTTGACATAATGCAATTTCAGTCTAATATTCAGAACAGCATAGAGCAATAAACCTGAAAGGCTGGGGATAAACAACACTGCAAAAGAACTGAAATTCACTTGAAACACGGATTTCAATCCCATCTATGAAAGCATAGTTTTCTTGTCATTTATTTACTACTGTTCAAACAGATATTTCAGGTTCAAAAAACTTGCCTGAAGACAAAATACAGTTAGGAAGTGACATGATAATCACAAGGGATGATTTCATATTTTAATTTTCTTTACATTTATTAAGTGTTAAGATTCATATAGTATATTCCCTGTAGGTTTGAGGATAGCTAATTCAGGGAAGCACACTGATGTCGGTTGCATTCCAATCCACATACCACACATTAACACGTCACTAAGTATCAGGGTTGCTAAGTAACAATGCCAGTCACTTAGACACCTGTGAAGGAGTTCATACTTGCATAACAAGGGGAATTCCTAAGGTTACAATCGATCAATAACCCGTCACCTGAGAGAGAGAGGAAAAGGTGACATTCACATAGAAGTGGATCATGGGACATTAACATTTGTTCAAATATCTGGGGACAGGGTGACAACAAACACCTGCACAGACACCTAAAAATTAGGTGATGTCAGTTCATGTCTAAGAATTTAGGTTACATCACAAACACCTGTTTGGATAAACAACGTTTAGTCAAAACAATTAGGTCATCTCACATGTTTAACATTCTGGAGGAAGGTGTGAGGACCCAGATAATGTATTTAAACCTTAAATTTTGAGAGCTCAGAAGTGACCTTTTGGATGTGGGTGTGAGCCTACATCACTTTGAACCCAGATCATGGAGATCTAAGGAAACCCTATGGGAGCTTCCAGCCCAAAGCAGCTGTGCTTATTTTGTCTGAGTCTTTGCCGAAACCATCAGGGCAAAGGACTTAGAATCTGACAGCAGAAATGCGAACGTAGAGAGATAGTTGCTTTCTTATTTTCTTAGTTCTTAAAGTTAAGAGTAGAATAGTTTATTACTTCGATGTATATCCTGCATATTCTTGGATAACTATTATTCAATAAAAACCTGGAAATGACAACTCTGCCTTGTTTGTCATCTGGAAGAAGGAGAGCAGAGCAGAGCAGACCTGAGATAAGGCCAAACCAGGGGCTACATCACAGCCTTGGGAAGGGGACTTTTCTCAAGGGCTGATAAGGTCACTATGGAGATGGGAAGGGAGTGGACCTTTCTGATCCACTGACAGGCCTGGGAAAGTATCCTTTTGAGACATTTCTGCCTTTAAAGGTAAATCTATTGGAGGGCAGTTCCCAGGGCCAGAGAATGCTCCGTCTCTATGTGTGGGAAGGTGGTAATATAAAGGACTGTTATTCAGCCTTGCTACCATACTTGCTATCACATTCCTGCCATAAGTGCAGAAGTGCCATCTTCCCCACTCAACTAGCGTGTGGACCGAGGGAGAGTATTCTCGGGGTAGGCGGGCCACTGAACCTAGAGGGATCGTGCCGCGTGGGTACCCCAAGCCTGGGGTTCCCCTGAAACCTCCTGAGACTCCTCCCTGGTATCACGACAAGAAGTACTTGCATGTATCTATTCTCCCACCATTTAATAGAAAATGGTCACGAGTCTTTACCAAAGTTATGGGGCAAGGTTAGTAATTAATTAGCTGATAAAGAGGTGAGTGAGAGGACATAATACTATTGTATTGCATAGGAAAAGTGGATAAGGGAAAGTTTTTCTGGTATTAGAACCAAGGGCAGTTCTTTTATTCTTATGAAGGTGAACTGAAGACTAAAAGAAGCATTATTCTTATCTAGAATAGCTCCATTGAATTCATTGGGATTTAATTTGCCTGTATCATAACTTGTCATTTTAGTTCAGTGTTGTTCAAAACTTAAAGTAGTGCACAACTTTGTTATTCAAAAGAATCAGTTTTAAATTTCCTTAGCGTGCACCCATACTGCCAAACTATCCAAGATGATAAAATTCTAGCCAAGATGGTAACATTAGGCTGATGCCTCTATTTTTCTGTACACTAGATGGATATGATAAGATTGGCATCATGGTATGGAAAGTGGCTTTTGAACTACCTGTAGTTTTTATTCGAAAACTGTTGCAAAATCAATTACTATTATTCTTTAAAATAAAAATTTTCTTGTTCCAAATTAATTAAAGTATATGTTTGATATGCTACTTGATGGTACAAAATACTAAGTAGCGAGGTTCACATAAGTTGTAACTATAAAGTAATTGAAAGTCATTTATAGTTTTTACACAAGGAGTGAAGTTACCTCCTATTACAATTATAGTGTAATTTATTAATTCTTTTATGAGGTAAAAACAACTAGAATTATTTATAAAAAACTTTTTGGTACAGATATATATTCTTTTAAAAACTTTGTATATATGTTTCAGATCAACTTGCATCTTTTTCCAAATTTAGGACAGACAGACAGATAGATAACCAAGTTGTTTTTATTTATAAATAAAGACTTGGACATACACTCAGACACTAGACCATTAGGGTTGCTTAAGAACATTTATTAATAAAAACTGAAGGTCACAAAAGAATCTGGAAATGAAGAGAGGTCCAATCACAAAGCAAGTGTTTTCCATGGAAAAGCAACATTTTTGAAATTCAGACTACTGTAGAGCCAATCCTAGGAAAATAATATCTACACAAAAGTGCAGCTTTCATAAAACTTGAATGAACCTGTTGATCTGATTATCACACCTTGATGCTTATGTGAAAAGTAAGTAGACACTAAAAGTATTTTCCAGCTTTGTTAGCATGCAACTTACATTTACAAATGCTTGCATCATGTTTGGGGGTGGAGCTTAAACTGAATGGAGGGACTAAGTTCTCTATATAGCTGCCTTTTGACAACAAAAACTCCCAAATCCACTAGAGTATAACATTTTGTCCCTTAGCATTTTGGGCACTGTCATTCCAAGAAGATGTCCTAAGAAACCTAGGATTATTCCAGCCAAATATTTCTTTATGACGTAAATGAGGAGTGCACTATTGGGATTTTGCTGTGGAGCATGTGAAATCATGTAAGCCAAGGTGGCAGTTACAGCTAATTAAAAAGGTGCCAATTGCACAGCATGCAGGTACATGCAACCAGCTACACAATGAATACTTACTTAACATCACTTACTCTGGAGTAAAATCCCAATAGGTTTTGGGTCAATGTGTTTCAAAATTGTTCTACTTCACTCCTACTCTTCCAACATGCTATCACTGTGTTCCAGAGATGTTTGATTACTGGAAGGCATCAAAGCATAACAAATTACATCTGGCTAGTCCATTGCATCAGAAACAACAAAAAATCTGGTGGCCCAGAGAAACTGAGCTGGGAAACAGGACAAAGGGGAAAGAAACTCAAGGAGAACCTAAACACTGTAGTCTAGTAGTAGAATTGCCAGTCGCATCCAACTCTAGAGTCAGCCTATAGTTCCTCCATTAAGTCGAGGTGGCTAGCTTGTGGACTCTTCAATGTTTGCCTCAAGGTTTAGTCTTATTGGAACTGTTAAAAGCCCAGGAGAGAGGGAAACAGAAATACTCCACAATATATGGTCAGTTTTTATTGTGCTTTTGAAACAGAATGTCAAATGCATGTATCATCATCATCATCATCATCTTAACGGCAAGGCCCATCGTACCATTGAAAAATACACTGATTATTTATTAAATACCTCATAATACATCTGGTAATGTCTGTCAGCTCTAGAAAACTAAAATTCCTAAAAGACAGGCTACCGTGCTAGGCACACACCATAAGAAAACAAGAATATTGGGGAAAGTTGAAAGCAGCATCAAAAGAGGAAGATTAATGCAGAGATTAATTAGCTCAATAAACCCTTTAGGTTACAAGGCTCGAGCAAGACTCTGAATGTTAGGACCTTTTGAGGTCCCTAATAAATGTCATGAGTCATAAGTGATTTTGGTGGCAATTAACAACACTTGTGCATACATACTTTAATAAGGCCATTTAATTTCACTTTAAAGCTTATGGGTTTTCATATGATATGAGGTACAAAGTTAATACCACCCAGAGAGTGCACTAAGCACTATGGGGCAGTAGTAAAGGTAAAGGTTTCCCTTGTCTGAAAGCCAGTCGTATCCAACTCTAGGGTTCAGTGCTCATCTCTGTTTCAAAGCCAAAGAGCCAGAGCTGTCTGCTTCTGCAGATGTTTCTGTGGTCATGTGGCAGGCATGCTGTTTGCCTTCCCACCGCAGTGGTCCCTATTTATCTACTTGCAATTTCTTACAAGTAGAAGCTTGGACATTGACTTGGTATTGTTCAGTCACTCAGTTGATTCCGACCCTTTACCACCCTATAGACCAGGGTTTCTCAACCTTGGGTCCCCAGATGTTCTTAGACTTCAATTCTCAGAAGCCCTGATCAGCAGGAATGTTGATTTGGGCTTCTGGTAATTGAAGTCCAAGAACACCTGAAGGTTCAAGGTTGAGAAACTGCTATAGACCATTGTCCTCCAGGCACCTCTGTCCTTCACCATCCTCCTCAACTTGCCCAACTCTGTGACATCTGAAAAGATAATCGAAGCTTTTGAAGTGTGGATTTACAGACGGCTGCTAAGGATATCATGGGTTGACTATGTGACTAATGTTGAAGTATTGTGCCAGATGGATAAAGAAAGAAAAAACTATTTAAGACCATTAAGCAAAGAAAGCTCCAATACCTTGGCCATATCATGAGGAATAACATAAAGTACAGAATACTCCAACTCGTTCTCCAAGGAAAGATCCCTGTGAAGAGAGGTCCTGGATGTAGACAGATTTCATGTCTAAAGAACCTGAGAGACTGGTGTGGCATGTCCTCGGAAGAACTGTTCCGAGGAGTTCAGAACAGGAAGACTATTGCCATGATAATAGCCAATATCTGGAATTGATACGGCACCTGAAGCATACCTGTCAAGTTTGGTTGTGGAAATAAGGGAAATTTTCCAGGCGTGGTCGTTCATCATGTTCGCTGCCTCTGGTGGGCAAGCATGCACAGTAACCCCTTTTCTGGGCATTTCCGCATGCGCACCGCTGCCTCTGACGGTCACGCATGTGCAGTAACCCCTTTTTCTGGCTGTTCTAATACCGGAAGATGGCGGAAAATAGGGGTGAATTACGGTATTTCCCGGCCAAAACGGGATACTTGACAGCTATGACCTGAAGAAGAAGAAGGGCTCATTCCTAGAAGAGAGATGTACAGTATTTATAATTCACTTGGCATGCAGTGCTAAGAAAATTCCACCAGTGGTCACTGCAAGCAAGTTTTATCAATGGAAATAATATTACAGACTTGTTTTAGGAGTTGTACAGTATTTAGAATAATAATTGTGAGCTGTCACGTCAATTTCAGCTTACGACAGCCCTTTTCAGGATGTTCTAGGTAAAGAATACACTCAAATGATTTCCCATTTCCTTCTTCTGGGGAAATCCTGAGACTGCAGCTTACCCATTGACTACATAGGCTGGTTCTTGCAGGAGGCACAGTGGGAAATCAAACTCTGAACATCTGGCTCTGCAGATAGAAACCTAAAGTACCAAAGTATAGAGCGGGGTTGCCCAAACCTTTTGGGCTGTGGGCCGGTTACGTGGTTCAGTGGGCAGGTCACCATACAGGCATGTTTTACTTCTTCTTCCAGGAGAGACGAGGGCTTCGCGGGCTGGATAAATTGGCATAGGGGGCCATAGTTTTGGGCACCCCTGGTATAGAGCTAGCTAGACTGCATTTAGGTAGTCTTTAGTTGAAATTCAGATACAGGGGTACAAAAGTGTGTTTTGTTTTGTTTTGCAGCTTTTGATCCTGAGAACATGGTTCAAGTCCAATTTTTAAAACCCCACATTTATTGATTGGTATATTAAAATTAGGAGGCTGCAATGGCTTAGTGGCTAAGATGATGAACTTGATGACTGGAAGGTCAGCAAGCCAGCAGTCCAAGGTCCAAGCACTGCACAACAGAGTGAGTTTCCGTCTCTCCCGTCTCTGTCCCTTTAGTATATGAAACTAAGACACAGGACACAGCCTCGGGCTGGGTTAACTCAGGTTTATTGCATCGTGGACAGAGGGAACATGAGGTAATGGCGGATCGATAGCTCTTTATATACAGTAGGGATACATTTGAACGTGGTGCCATGGTAGCCCATTGGCTACTGTCTGCGTGACGTCATTGTGGGTCACGCCCTTCTTGTCCAGGTGTAGGTGGTGGCGGGAAAGCTTCCCGCGCTGTTGCCTTTGATGAGTTCGGACCAAGAGAGCTTGGACGCTCGCTGCTGCCAGCTGGTGGTCATTAGCTCGCGTCCTATTACAGGGTTTATATGATACAGCTGAAGGTTACATTGTTGCTATAGGCAAGGTTACATTGGCTCAGATACATTGTAATTCATGTGGAAGGTAAAACCATTAGAACACAACACCCCTCCCCCCTAGGACGAGACAATGTCTCGAGCCCACACTTCAACACACTCCCCCCCTTAGGAGACAAAGTCTCTCAGCCAAGATGGTTTATTTCGAACACGCTGGGGTCTCGATGCGGGCTGCCTTTCCCCGGGTTTGCTACCTCCTCTTTGTCCCCTGGTTTCCTGCCCTGTAATTTGAGAGGGAGACTTGTTAGTGACTTGCCGCGGCTCCACGGCGTTGTTGGGGGGTATGCTCTTTCTCGGGGAAGAACCGGGGGCACTGGGGGCTAACGAAAAACCCCTCTTCTCGCTTGGAAGGGTGGGGGAACACTCCTGAAAACCCCCCCGGCTCGCAAGACCAGAATCAAAATCAAAATTACATTCGGGGGACGCGGCGGCGGCCGCACATTCCTTTTCCCTCCCCCCGGGCTCTGATAGAACTGGGGTATCAAAAGGATATGAGTCGGGATCACTGCTTTCCCCCCCGGATTCGGACTGATGTCCCTCATTTTCTCCCCCTTGGGCTAAACGGGTGGGGGAGAACCCTATCGCTGAATCCTGTTGCTGTGCCCCACTGACCGGCCCTTCACTCACTCGGCGCCTCAGTTGGTCAGCGTGTCTCCTCCAGAGGAGACCGGTGCTCGTTTCCACCCGATATGACACTGGCCCTGTTTGTTCTACTATTGTTCCTGGCACCCAGGCTGGCCCTGCGCTTGCATAGTTCCTGCAGTAAACAAGGTCGCCGGCGGCGAACCCTTTCGAGACTGCCAATCCTATGTTTTTTCCTTTATCCTCGACTCTCGTCGGGTCCAGCCTGGTCAGAAGTGTGGTCAGTTTCCGCCGCATCAAGAGTTCTGCCGGCGAGTACCCCGACGCTAAGGGGGTCACCCTATACGCTAACAAGAACTGACATACTTGGTGATTTAGGTCCCCCGGGCCCATGCGCCGCAACGCATCCTTTGTTGTACGCACCAACCGTTCCACTTGGCCGTTCGTGGCCGGGTGAAACGGCGCGGATGTGACATGCCGAATGGCGTTTGCTCCCATGAATGCCTCGAACTCCGAGGAGGTGAAGCAACTCGCGTTATCGCTGACTAAAGTGTCGGGTAAACCGAACGTGGAAAAGACCCTCCGTAGCTGGCTAATTGTTGTGGCGGAGGACGTGCTCTTTACTGGGATAACCTCCAGCCACTTGGAGAACGCATCCACCACCAGGAGAAACATGGTTCCTCGGAATGGGCCAGCGAAATCTACATGTACTCTGGACCACGGCCCCCTTGCTGTGTCCCATTCCCTATGCGGGAGGCGGGCCGCCTCTGGTCGGGATCCCTGGCAAGCCCCACAAGTGCCGACCATGTGCTCAATGTCCGCGTCCAGCTGTGGCCACCAAAAGTAACTGCGGGCCAGCGCTTTCGAACGAACGATGCCCGGATGGCTGACGTGCAGCAGTTTGAGCACCCTCGGCCGCATGGCTGCAGGAACCACCACCCGTTGGCCCCACAATAGGCACCCCCTTTCTAGGGACAACTCTAGCTTTTTCCGAAAGAATGGGTCGAATTCCGTGCTTGGGGACGATGCCGGCCACCCCTTTTGTACCCATGAGCTGACTTTCTCGAGTGTCCTGTCCTTGCCTGTCGCCCTCGCAATATCGGCTGGTACTATTGGGGGTGCATCTAAAACCTCAATTAGTAACACCTGGCGGTCTCTTCCTACTCTAGCCTTCTGGTCGTCCGACAAGGGCAAAGGGGATCTCGAAAGTGCATCAGCATGGCTGATCTCTTTTCCGGGCCGGTACACCAACTCGTGTTGGTAAGCGTTGAGAAAAATGGCCCATCGCAGCATTCTCGGTGATAGGATCTGCGGGGTGGGCTTGCTTGCCGTGAAAATCCCTAACAGGGGCTTGTGATCCGTCACGATTTTGAACGGGCGGCCATACAAAAAATCGTGAAACTTTTTGGTCCCCGCTACAATTGCCAATGCCTCCCTGTCGGTTTGTGCGTAATTTCGCTCTGCCTGGGACAGGGACCTTGAATAAAATGCAACCGGGGCTTCCCTTCCGTCATCCAACACGTGGCAAAGTACTGCCCCCACCCCCACCGGTGACGCATCACAGACTAGGACCACCGGCCGTTTGGGGTCGAAATGCGTTAGAATTGCGTCAGAGGTCAAGAGTTGTTTTAATTCTTTGAACGCCCTCTCGTGCTCGTCACCCCACACCCAAGTCTCCTCTTTTTTAAGCAGCCGATGAAGCGGTTCGGCCACGGACGCCTTCCGCGGAAGGAATGTATGGTAAAAATTGAGGAGCCCCAGGAATGACTGTAGCTCGGTTTTGGATGTGGGGCGAGGGGCCTTTTTGATGGCTACTACTTTGGATTTGGATGGCTTGATACCCTCGGGTGTAATCCTGAACCCTAAGAACTCGACCTCGGTTTCGAAAAAAACACATTTGTCCTTCCTCAGTCTCAGCCCCGCTTTCTCGAACACAGTTAGTACTTTGTCCAATCTCCGTGCCAGTTCGGCCTCACTCCCCCCTGTTATTAATACGTCATCAAAATAAGGTAACACCCCCTCCAGCCCCTTCAGGAGGCGTTCCACTAGCGACTGAAAAAGGCCGGGTGCCGAGTTCACGCCGAACTGTAACCGCGACACTTGGAACGCTCCTTTATGTGTGACTATCGTTTGTGCCGCGGCCGTGGCGGGTGTTACGGGAAGCTGCTGATAGGCTTGTGCCAGGTCGAGCTTAGCGAAACACTTTCCCCCATTTAGCCTAGCCAAAAGGTGGCTGACCACCGGCACCGGATAAGCATTAGGGCGGATCGCCTTGTTAATCGTACACTTATAATCAGCGCAAATGCGCACCTCCCCGTTAGCCTTCAGAGCTGTTACAATTGGAGTTTCCCACTCCGCGGAATCAACAGGAATAAGAATCCCCTGGCCCACCAATTTGTCCAGTTCCGCCTCTATTTTGTCCTTTAGTGCGAAGGGCACTCTGCGCGGTTTGAGTCTTATCGGGCGGACCTCCGGATCTAGGTCGAAGGCTACAGGGGGTCCCTTGAATTTTCCGAGTCCTTTTTCAAAAACGGCGGGATGCGCATCGCACACCGCTTGTATTGGGTCCACCCCCACTGCATGTACTCCCCCTATAAACAGGCCTAAGGGCTGGAACCACTGTGTCCCTAGGAGGCTACAACTCCCCCCCTTGAGGACAACTAAGGGCAGCTCCGCAGAGTGTCTCTTAAACTCAACCCGAAATTTCCCGACCCCCAACACCGGAATGCTGTTCCCCTGTACATCTCGTAGCGTGGACCTCAAAGTTTTAAGTTTGGGCCGCACGTGGGGGTCGATTTTTAAAAACTCTTTCTGGGGAATTATGGAATAGGAGGACCCCGAGTCAATTTCCATCCTGATGGGGGCCCCTTGTACTAGTACCTCAACGAAATAATGGGACTGTTCCGCGGACACACTGAGCACTGGGACGTCGTCCTCGCTGCTGTCCGAGACGCGGCCCACGCCGTCCTGCTTCCTCGTGGTCTGGACGCCATCTTTGGGCCTCGCTGAACGGTCCGGCCTGGTCGAACGGTCTGGTGACTGCCTCCGGCCCTCCTTCCGTTTTCTGCATGCCTTGGCGATGTGCCCCCGACGGCCGCAGGTGTAGCATTCGGCCTTTCTAAACGGGCACCTCGCACGCTCGTGGGCCGCTCCGCAACCATCGCAGCGGCGCCCCCCTTTTCGGACCTTCTGGACCTCCTCGCCGTCGCTGCTCTCTGAGGACGACTTTGAGGCCCGTTGAGTTGCGTGCACCGACCTTTCCGCCTTGCCGGCTCTGGGACGCCACTCACGCCACTGGTGCATCTCGTCCACTCCAGCATTCGTGGACTCTGCGGCTTCTGCGGCCGCGACGACCTCTGCCAGCGTGGGTGGCGGCTCCTTATTCATCAAGCTGCGCTGCACCTCCTTGTCTTTCAGGCCACACAGCACGCCGTCCCTGAGGGCCATTTCTAGGATGCTGCCCCATTTACAGGGGGCAGCGGCTACCCTCATGGCGGCCACGAATGCCTCGACCGACTCGTCCGGCGCTTGGACTCGCCTCCAAAACGCGCTCCGAGCGGGAAACATCGCCCTCGCGGGTTGGAAGCGCTCCCGTAGCAGCTTCATGATGTCGTCCGCCTTAAATTCGCTCACCTTCTTTGGAGCGATGATGCCCACCAGCGTCCGCTTGGTTTCCATTCCAAGCATGCGGGTGAGGATGGCCCTCTTCCTCTCCTCATCGTCTTCCTTGACTTTGAGCTCCACCAGCGCCGCATGGAAGTCCATCTCAAGCAGCTCCCAGTCTTGCGGTTTGGTGATGTTGAACCCGCTCTGTGCCCTGGCTGCTCCTTGGGAATCCATTAATCCCACCTTCGTCGCCAATTTAGTATATGAAACTAAGACACAGGACACAGCCTCGGGCTGGGTTAACTCAGGTTTATTGCATCGTGGACAGAGGGAACATGAGGTAATGGCGGATCGATAGCTCTTTATATACAGTAGGGATACATTTGAACGTGGTGCCATGGTAGCCCATTGGCTACTGTCTGCGTGACGTCATTGTGGGTCACGCCCTTCTTGTCCAGGTGTAGGTGGTGGCGGGAAAGCTTCCCGCGCTGTTGCCTTTGATGAGTTCGGACCAAGAGAGCTTGGACGCTCGCTGCTGCCAGCTGGTGGTCATTAGCTCGCGTCCTATTACAGGGTTTATATGATACAGCTGAAGGTTACATTGTTGCTATAGGCAAGGTTACATTGGCTCAGATACATTGTAATTCATGTGGAAGGTAAAACCATTAGAACACAACAGTCCCAAAAGCCAGAAATTGCAAGTAGATCAATAGGTACCACTTCAGTGGGAAAGTAAACAGCATTCCATGTGCTCCAGTGTCTAGTCATGCCTGCCACATGACCATGGAAACATCTGCAGAAGCAGACAGTGCTGGCTCTTCGGCTTTGAAACAGATGAGCACTGAATCCTAGAGTCGGATACGACTGGCTTTCGAGCAAGGGCGACCTATCTGAGCCTGCATATCAGATCATTTTTTCCCTTTGTCATTTTTACTCCAAAGGACAAACTCCTCTCATTGTTTAGCTGAAGGGAGTTTTGAAAAAAAGAAAGAAAACAAAACCTGGCACGTTCTGTGAGAATGCCTTTCCTCCATCTGTGTGGGGGCCTGGGCTCCTCCCAGAGGCTGACCCAACAGATGTGAGGCTCCTCTGTACCAGCCAGCTGTTCAGCACATATGACTCCGGTCCCTCAGCTGAGAGGCATTCCTTAGCATTTGTTGCTTCTCAGCCTTGAATCTCCTTTGACTGCTAACAGCTAAATCTTCTGCTTAGGTCTCTTTGGGTCTTTACTTCAGCCTGTTTGGCTTTCCAACTTGAGAGGGAAAAATCATGGTTGCCACCTGCTTGCACCTCACTGGATTCGCGGCTAGCTTTATTGGGTGGATCGGCTTGATTGTGGCAACCTCCACCAATGACTGGGTTGTGACTTGTGGTTACACCATCACCACCTGCCGGAAGATGGATGAGCTGGGATCCAAAGGTCTATGGGCAGACTGTGTCATGGCAACAGGGCTTTATCACTGCAAGCCACTGGTGGACATCCTCATACTACCAGGTATAGCTTTGATCTAGTTAACTCCCAACAGCTGCTCTGTATGTCACTCACTGGGCGATATAACATTCTAAATAATAAATTAATATGTCAGGTAGCATTTATAGAGCTTGGTAGTTTCTTACTACTTCCAGAACCTCCAACAACATTGGTTGTACTGACTGGGGTATTATGGGAGTTGTAGTGTAGAGAGCTCAGTAAGAAAGGGTGAGTATAATGGATGTAGGCAAATGTGGTTACCTTACTCAACAGGCAAAGCCAAGGATTTTACAAGAAATAAGAGGTTTGTGGTGGGATATGAAGAAGGAGAGAGATTGTAGGTGAGCACTGGACAGAAAGGTGGGAGCCCAGACACATATGCTGTGAAATGTGCAGAAGCTTGCTAAGGATTAATTCTTATTTAAGAAAAAAACCTACTATGATTCTCTTTTTAAAAAGTATTTTTTCCAAGTTCTGATCAAAACTGTGATCTATCTCTTATATCTCCCCAGATCTTAACGGTTGAGGTGACATTTAAATGCATTGATTGCAATGGATTGAAATTTCAAATTGTATGTGGTGCATTGAAAAGCCTCTCCATTAACCTGAGGCAAAGAGTTTTTATTCAGAACACTGCTGCTGCCCCCACCCCCAACCCCAAATTTTGGAGAAGTGACTGAATCCTGCCTTCACATCTCATTCTTTTTGTGCGGTTCTAAAAAATCACCCTCTTTGAGCCTCACTTCTCTGCCTGTAAAATGGAATTCATAGCAACCCAGGAAGCTGCAATACAGTATTCAGTATTGCCGGCTAATCTTTCTCACACTAGGTCAGGCGAAAGGAACCGCAGAATTGACTCACCAAAAGATGGCTTCATTTTGGCAGTTTCACATCTGGCCTAGACATGGAAGAAGAAGAAGTATTCAGTATAGCTTGTAATGACCGGCAACAGCTCACTAATGTCAATCCAAGACCTCCTGGAGATGTTAGGAACTGGAAATGGGACTTTCTGCATGCCAAGGACATGCTTAACTGCTGAACTTTTGGAAATCCCACAGCTAGATGTAGCTCACTGAACTGTGAGAATGAAGCTTGCTGATTTGAGTTGCAGAGTTCCTAACATCAGAAATAAAAAGGCAGAGACTGGAGAGTAAATTTTTGATCTACAACTCTCAGATTCCCCAGTTAGAATATCCAGTGGCAATTATGAGTGACTGATTTTGCAATTCAGAACAGAACTTATCGAAGCTGTGCTGAACTACAGAGCCACTGAAAAATAACATTTCAGGATAATCATATCAACAAGACATTGGTGTTCCAGTTATATTATCTTTAAGAGTGAATATACACTACTTAGTCATAGCAGTGTAATCCACTTTAAATACCAGGGGTCTGGCCAAAGGAATTTGGGAATTACTAGTTTAGTGAGATAATTATGATTCTGGACTAGAGAGTACCACAACAACTCTCCAGAGGTACAGCAAAGAACTCTAAATATCCTCACTAAACTACATATCCCATGATTCCTTAGGATGGAATCAAACTGCTATAGTCATGTGGTGCTTGCCCACTCTTTTAATTCATCTGAGAAGACCACTATTGTCCTTCATTATGCCAGATTTTTCCCAGGAGGGATGTTTCTCTTCTAATGAAGAATAATCCAGAAGAAAGATAATATTTCACATTGTTATTAATATTAACAACTGAGACCTCCAACAAAATGTTCCAAGAAGAAGAATGTCTGTTCTGGGTTTCAACTGAAAAATCAGCCAGACCCTTTCCAAAATACTCTGTTCCACCTTCTATCAACTTTTATTTTCTTATCTCTTAGCTTTCCATGGCAATGCAGCACATTTCACCCTTCGTTGGGCTCTTTGGAGAAAATTCTCAGTTTTTGAGATAATTTTTCCTAAATATTTTCCATATCTCTAAGCCTTTAGGTTCCCCAATCATGCTGATATCTCTGTCTTGTGAGTGATGTCTTTTTTAATTATAAAAGTACAGTAATGTAATTCATGTCTGAGCACTAGAGATGGTAAACTAACATTTTATATATGTAGCCATGTAAAACCAAGCAACCTACTGTTACATATTTGATGTATTTCAAGAGTTCATAGTGTCCTGTGCACAAAATATCAGTAGTCCTTAAAAGACTTCTATAGGGTAGGCCTGTTATTTCATTCCCCACTAGCTTCTGACAGGCAGATTCAAATAAAGTTATTCTAAGTATAAATTGTTAACTGATTTGATACTTCAGCTGTTATAAAGTTAGTGCCAAATGATCTTTGAGAGAGAGCAAAAGTTTAGTCTTTCCACATCAAGTCATTTGAAATAGAATTTTTATGTTGCTTTGACCTATTTTATCCATTCGGATTGATAACATTTGCAGGACACACAAAAGGCAGTCCTTCTTTGTACAGAGCAGGATCAAGTTATAGAAGTCCCTGCCTCAAGATAGGGGTGGAGCAAGGAAACTGTTTAATGACAATATCCAATACTGTATATTGAAAGCCCCTTTGGCATACTGGATGTTGACACTGGAAGAAGGCTTTGATGGCTGCAAAGCTCCCATATACACAGTTCCCAACATCCACAGGTGCTAGGAACAGAGTATATTGGAGCATTGCCAAAATTAGAAAAAAGAAAAAGAAAGGGGGTTCAAAAAGAGCACTTGGGGGAGGTTGGAGTGCTCCAAAGTCCATAACATATGGCTACTGGGGGCAGGACCAACCTCTGATTGCTCCAACAAACAAGCCTAATGTCCTCTCTGGACATGCTCAGCATGAGTCTTTTGACCAAAGACAGAACGCTCCTACTTCTATCCTGTGTTGGTTAAAACTTGGCACCATTGACAAGAATCAGCTGTGTCTTGTCTAGGGAAAGCATCTGGGAGATTTCATGGAATAATAGCATTGGAAAGAATCTCAAGGATCACCTTACATACATCTCACCTAATACAATATATACAGTCTGGCCAGGTTATCCTGCTATGGTAATAGAGTAGATCATACTGACAGCGACTCAACACCGATGGTCAGGCGGTAGTTAACTAACCTGACAACCCTGAGGACTAATGACCTTGGGTGGTGAAGTCCACAGGGAATGGGTGATGGTCTCCAAGTGAATTAAATCCAGCTTGAATCCGTCTTGATAGAAGGCAGCAGCTTCATTAATAATGGCCTGGGGCTGATGAGGACTTCATGTGCCAAAAGGGCTCAGGACCAGAAAGTGATTCCAGAACTGGATCAGTGTTATGGGTGTCATGCTGCGATGCAGAAGGCAAATGGAAGACTACTGCATTATATTGTTCCCAGGACAGTCTTCATGGCTGATTGCCTTGATGATAGCCAATACATTATTCAGAATTGGATAATACACTTGAAGAATACAATATATCAGCAGTTAGACATGAGGTAATATAGCTGCACTATGTGAAATCTTAGGACAATGATGGCAAACCTTGGCACTCCAGATGTTCTTGAACTTCAATTCCCAGAAGCCCTGATCAGCAGGAGTGCTGACTTGGGCTTCTGGGAATTGAAGTCCAAGAAGGGCTGATAGTGATGCCATCACTAGCTTAGGAGATTGTTATGCTTGTCACCCAAAGCTCAACCCACTGCACTGTGCCTTCTACCCTAACAAACGTAGGGCATCAGTTATACTAATTCCAATGCATTCCGCACTTCACTGGCTCAGTATGGTTGTATGTTTTGTTCCAAATAGGAATGAGGGGGCCAAAGCCATGCATCTCTTACCCTCTTCTCAGTCCTTTCTCCCTGCTCATGATGACTTTTTGGAACACTGGCACTGAACCCACAAGGTTTTTGGAACAAGGCAGGAGGAGCAGCAGTAGCACTATGCATACCTGTCAAGTTGCCGGTGTCCAAATATGGGAAGGTTTCCGGGCGCCGGGATTGGCGCATGCGCACCACTGCCTCTGACATCCGAGGCAGCGACGTGCATATGCAGTAACCCCTGCATGCATGTGCAGGAACCCCTGCACGCATGCACAGAAACCCCTTCGGCTAGGAAAGGGGTTACTGCGCATCCGTGCTTGTCAGAGGCAGCAGCACGCATGCGCAATAATCCCTTTCCTGGCCATTCAAATACGGGATGACGGCAGGAAGGAGTGTGATAGAGTGGTGAATTACGGGAAATCCTGGCCAAAACAGGATACTTGACAGGTATGACTATGATTGTCAACCTCTGTGACATCACAAAGACCCACTCCATGACATCACAAATGATCCACTCTCCCAATGGCAGGTTGAAATCTTAGGGGGAAAGGGGCTGTTGACGTGGGAATGCTACATTCTACAATGTGTAGTGCCACTTCCCTTGCAGTTTCAGAGGGCTTCCAGTCTTCTGTTTGGAAGCAGGGTTCAACTTTAATTCCACCCTTCCAAAGTGTTTTGAAAAGTCTAAATGGAACTGTTTCCTAGTAGAGGTCTCATCATATCTATTGTAGTATCTATAATGAGCCCTGGTGGCTCAGTGGTTAAGATGCTGTACTACAACCAAAAGGTCATGAGTTCAATCCTAATCAGGGATCAAGGTTGACTCATCCTCCCATCCTTCCAAGGTTGGTAAAATGAGTACCCAGTATGTTGGGGGCAAAATTCTAATTACCTTGTGAACCATCCAAAGAGTGCACTAAGCACTATCGGGTGGTATG
The DNA here is from genome assembly GCA_035047305.1 of Bradypodion pumilum. NCBI lineage: Eukaryota > Metazoa > Chordata > Lepidosauria > Squamata > Chamaeleonidae > Bradypodion > Bradypodion pumilum. The sequence continues at coordinate 364,393,907 of JAWDJD010000003.1, forward strand.
TAAGTGTGTTTTAATAGCAAACCAATTGTCATGTACTGTACATTTATATCTTGCCCTTTCTCCATCGAACTCAGGACAACATAAATAATACACTTCAATCTGTCTGTCTTTTGTTTAAAGCTTTGAGCATGTTCCCAGGATGGGTTAAAAAGTCTGAAAATTGTGTGTGTGTGTGTGTGTGTGTGTGTGTGTGTGTGTGTGTGTGTGTGTGTGTGTGTGTGTGTGTGTGTGTGTTTGCAGTCACAAGCTGGTGTAATCCTCACAACAGTTATGTGAGGTATGCTGCTCTGAAAGATAGTCATTGGCTCAAGGTCACCAACAGAGCTGCATGGCTAACTGGGGAGTCAAACTCAGTTCTCTTCAAGTCTAATGTGCTTACTTCTAAACTACAGTGAGTCTCCCATTTGTTCTTTATGCATAAGGCCATCTCATTGTTCTAGCAATTGTCACCCAGTGCCTAGGACCAAGAAGTTGTCATCAACAACCAAACCCCCTGTCTGGCTTCTTTTGCTTTTGAGCCAATTCCCAGAATAACAAGGCAAATGGCTGTTGTGTTTGAAGGCTCCCATAAGTCGATTGTAGGCCAAAATGCTTTCCAGAAACCTTCTCTGGTAATACAAGGAACTCTGAAGTGCATTTGTAGGCAACCAGGCTAACATTTGGGACCCAGGACCAACCTATGTATTTTTCTACAATTAAAAATGTCTCCCTCCTCCTGCCTAGAATGGCAGTTTTTGTAAGGATGGGTAGAATCAGTGGTGGGCATCAGCAGGTTCGCACCAGTTCACCAGAACTGGTAGCAGAAATTCTGGCTGGCCCTGCCCACCCAAATTTTGAAATAAAGTAGTCCTAATTTGGGTGTAACACAGGGCTTTCCCCCTGGCCACGCCCACCATACCACACCTATAGTGTGGTAGTAAATTTTTTGGGAGCCCACCACTGGGTAGAATCCCACCAATCACCCCCCAATGTGCCAAAACTGGAACTAGAAGTCACTTCCAGTTTTGATTTTTAAAAATACTTTGGATTTCCCTCATGACTTTCTCTAAACCTAATGTGACCCATTATGGTGCTGGAGGCAACCGATTAGCCTTCATGCCCTCTGAAGGTGCCCATTCCACCAGAGACAAATAGCCAAATTTTGGAAAGGAATCTATATATTTTGAAGTCCACCAAAAACTGCAGAATATTGCCCAGATGCATCAAGAGGTCAGATAGCATTATCAATGTTATTAGTGGCTGTTGTGAAAAACATCCACGTTTAGAGGCAGTATACCTAGGCATTCCTCTTGTTGGTACATGGAGCAGTCAAAGTGCCCTATTTATTTGTCACAAAGGCATCTGGTAACGATAGTGTTTCATATTGTCTGTAACACAGATGGGCAAACTTTGACACTTTACTTATTGTTGGCCTGCAACTTTCACTTCCTTTCTCTCCATATATTGCTGACTTACTAACTAGTGGAAAAAACACTGGGGGTCACATTTATGTTGTGGTTTGGGTGCTATGAAAATGTAATTACCTTGTCTCAGAATGGCTAGCGACTGGGTAACCCAGATTACTGTCGCAAAGGAATACATACCTTACTTTTTGTTTTTATCGTGTAAAACTTTCTGGATCTACTAGGTTTTTCTTGCTCGAAAGCCAATCGTATCCAACTCTAGGGTTCAGTGCTCATCTCTGTTTCAAAGCCGAAGAGCCAGTGCTGTCTGACATTTACGTGGTCATGTGGCAGGCATGACTAGACACTAGAGCGCATGGAACGCTGTTACCTTCCCACCAAAGTAGTCCCTATTTATCTACTTACAATTTCTTGCTTTTGAACTGTTAGGTTGGCAGGAACTGGGACAAAGATGGGAGCTCATTCCGTCCTGCAGTACTTAGGAATCGAACTGCTGACCTTCCGCCTCCCAGTCAGCATCTTAGCCACTTGTGCCACTGCAGTCCCATATGGATAATCTAACTATCCAAATCCAATCCAATCTAAAATGAGTATTGCAAATACAAACTTCATAAAATGTTTTTACTATATACATACATAACAAACAACAATAGTGATAAACAAAACTGTATGCTACAATTTGTACACTCTATATTCTTTACACCAGCACCCAAGTGGAGTTGCTTGAGGAATTGAAGACGAATTCGAATGTCTCTTTGAAACCAAATGAGAACAAATTTCAAGATACATTTATCAACCAAAGTAGGATCTCCAAAATTTTGAGGAATTGGCTCCACATACACAGTCTCTAAAATGCTAAAATAAAAGGCAAATATAAACACAAACGATCACCACATCCACCTTTCCAGTGCCCATCCTGCATAAACATATTGAAATTCTACTAACTGAACCAAGATGGCAAGAGCCTTATCATTTTCCATGGGAATAGCAGTTCCTGCCTTTGCTGCTCTTTCTGATGCAAATCCAGAATCACACCACCTTCCTAGGACTTCCCCACCTATTGGGCTGAACCAAAAAGTCCATAAGGGTTGCCATACCGTCATTGAAGCATATGGAAAAATTTTAAGCAGCATTATGGAATGCTTTACTTTCTGGGAATACAACTCCCAGATTTGTTTCAGTTTTACTGGAGAAAATTTGCAGAGCTGTTAGCTTCAGAAATGTAATGTGAGAGATACTGACTCAATTCAGATTTTAATGCCTTAGAGCCTGCCAATGGTTCATTCATGTTGCAGAAAAGTGGGCTAACTAAAACCATTGTGTGAGGTGGATGTAGACAGCACATATTTTTGATGTTCTAAAGCAGAAAAATACCTTTCTTCATAATCTTTAATTCTGAGCTATAGTTTTAGTTGGAGTTCTGTAGCGATGTCTGGCCGCTAGGGCGGCGTTAGAGCCCGGAGGAGACTGATCAATGACAACACGAGGCAACAGGAGCGAGATCAGATCAGTACTTTATTGGAAAAAGGCAACATCATTTATAGGGAAAAAAGCGCAACGGTGGCAAGCTGTCACCTGACAGGAAAATTACTTCACTCACGTACACGGGTTAATGGGGAATTCTTCAAAGGGGAGTTTAATCAGCTGGGGCAAACATGGGTTCAGGGACCTCATTGTCTTGGGGATTAGGCAGGGACAAACATGGCTTATTTGCGCCAGGGATTTCCCGAGCTGGGAGATGAACTATGTACTTAATGCTTGACAGAAGTCAGCTATCTGCTTACTTGGCCGAGTCGCAGGTCAGGTCACGGTAATTGGGTGAATCAGACCCTATATTTTATTCACCCCCCTTAATTTGGCTGCCCGCAGAGCCCGCGGCTCAAGGAGCGTCCTCCTGAAGCGGCCTCTGCAAGGGCCGTTTCCATGCCCGATGGGCATGGGGAAACCGCATCTCCCCTTTATTTTCTATTTAAGGACCTGACTGGCGACCTTGCGCAAGAGCGGCATCAGCTGTTGAGCGGGTATGACGTCACGGAGTTTCTCTCTGGGGCGGCACTTGGAGATCAGCGAGGGAATGCACTGAGCAAAACAACAAAGCGTAATGCCTAGTATGGTTGTCCCCACCACTACCTTAAGCACCGTTTGCAGCCACCCCCAGGGAATCCATGACCACATCCAATTCCACAGGGAACTCCACCAAGCCCCCCATGCGGAACCCTCCGTAATACCCTGGACTATGGTGTGGAGGTTCGTGATCTGGCTTTGGATCTTACGGGAGTTGTCAGTAAGATTGAAGCAGCACATTCCATGAAAGGATTCGCAACCCAGGTGGTGCAGCAAGAGGAGGTAGTCGATAGCCGCTCGATTGTCAAGAACGGCCTGGCGAAGTTCTGCCTGTTCCTGATTGAGGAGCGCTATCGCTGTGGAGGTATGGTTAATGGCTTTGGCCAAACCGCAAGCCAAGCGGCCAATCCTCCGTGCGTTGCCGACGGCCAAGCCTGGCACGCCGACAAGGCTGACTGCTAGGGATACATACTCAGCGGGACTCATTACTCTGAAGCTGCTGTCACAAGAGCTGTCTAACTGGGTTGTGCGTGTGTGCCGTATGAGTGGGGAGACATTTGAAACATTAGAAACATGTGAAACACTAGAAACATTTGTGCTTGGGGCAATCATGTCCTTAGTAGGAAGTAACAGTGTCAAACAACTGATACAACACATTGAGTCCGACAAGTTCGCAGGAATATAGTTCCATGTGAACTGGTTGCAGGTGAAGAACCACCCTGAAGGTAGGGTGACGTGAGCGTACAGCGAAATGAGAGTTTCTGGTTTATTGCAAGTCCAGTTGCCGCTGCCGGGGTCCAGGCAGCGGCGCCGAGTCGGACCGCCTGAGGTACAGCCGGTCATACGGGTGCAAGCAGCGTCCGGGCTGACCGCCACTCGAGGGGTATGAAGAGTGGCTGCGTCAGCCGGCAAGGTTGATGCAAGTCGCCGTCCCCCCCAGCGTGCGTATGCTGAGAAGGTGGTAGGAGTGTGTGGGCCAAAGAACGCCTTCAACAACCAGTCGCCATCCTTGGTGCGCGCGTCCAGAGCGTGGCACACGGGGATGAGACAGGTGCTGAGGATAGATGCAGAACCAATGTCCTGCCGTAGACAAAAATCGGACTGGTTGACGAGACCCGCCAACCTTTCCCACAAGTTGTACTGCATTCGTGCAGAAAGATCTTCCCCAGGCGGCAAACCGTCGGCCTGGATCGGAGTAGCCTGAACGCCTCCCCCCAGAAGCAGGGTGAGGGCCAGGATGACGATGATCGCCATGGAGTTGGCATGAATCTGGGCAAAAACTGCTGCTACGAGGTTCTCCGGTGTCGGCTCCTTCTCCCCGCGCTGGAGGGCGTCCTCAGCTTTACTGCAAAGCGCCTTGACCATCCCCCAGGTGATCCTCGGCGCCGCCGGTGGCCGTCTCCTCCGGCGGGTCTTGTCGGCCAGCGTGAGGCCCTCCATCTCCGGGATCGGACTCGGGTCGGCCTGGGTCCACGCCATGTGGTCCCAAGTGAGGCTTGACACACCGAGCTGGAATCCAAACGACACCTGTAGGAGACATAACTGCAGCATACCCTCTTCCCCAGGTTATGAGCGGCACCGGGCCCCTCCAAGAAGGGTCTGGGGGCACTCGGTACCGGACCATAGGTCGCGGGAGAGCTTCCGAACGGCGGAAATGCTTCTCCTGCGGCGTGCAATCCGAAAAAACATTAAGGTGATTGTATGTGAACAATACCTTGTTGAGACACATCTGTGCTTCTCCCTGTGACTTGGGGAGGGCTGGTGGCTCCCCCCTTTCTGTTTGTTTGTCAATATAGGACTTTAGCGTCCGATTGACCCGCTCTACAATCGCTTGCCCTTGCGGATTGTAGGGAATTCCAAATGTGTGCTTGATGTCCCAAGTGGCCATGAAGGCGGCCAACTGCCTGGAACTGTAGGCCGGCGCGTTGTCCGTCTTCACGTGCCGCGGCTTGCCCATCGCCGCAATGCAGGAAAGGAGGTGCTGCTCCACATGGGTGGCAGCCTCCCCTTTCTGCGCCGTTGCCCAAACGAACTGGGAAAAAGTGTCAATGCAGACGTGCATGTATTGCCATCTGCCGAACTGCGGCACATGCGTGACGTCCATCTGCCATACCTGATTAGCCTCTGTCCCTCGTGGGTTGACCCCCCACGAGGGCCCCCCCGGCACTCCTGCGCAATGCTGGCAAGAGCGGACTATACCTTGGGCTTGAGAGAGTGGCAGATCGAACTGTCTGGCGAGTGCCTTGGCATTTTGGTGAAAAAAGGCATGACTCTGGATTGGAGTAGTAAAAACTCCCAAAACTGAACGTTGCTGAATTTCCTTTGCCGCCGCATCCGCTCTGCTATTGCCCGCGGAAATCGGACCCGGTAGGTCTTGGTGACTTCGGATGTGGGCAATATAGAGCGGCTCTGTGCGGTTCCGCAAATGAAATTGAGCAGTGAGAAACAGACTGAGCAAGTTCTTGTCTATCGCGGGAGTAATGTAAGCTCCCGGTAGACTGTGAAGCAAATTCCTTACATACAGACTGTCAGTAATGATGTTTAAACGTTCCTTGGCGAAGGTGCGCAAGGCAAGGTTCACGGCTGCCAACTCTGCCCGCTGCGCGGACTTCTGTGGAAGAGTTAGCAGCGTGTGCCAAGCTTCGCCCTCCTGCCAAGTCAGGACACCATATGTGCGTCCCCCATCGGTGAAAACTGTCTTGGCCCCCTGAAGCGGGACCAGCGAGAGCAATTCGGACAAGCTGACTGTTCCTGTCTGAAGTGAGACAAGCCTAGGGTCTTTGGGCAAGTGGTATGCCAAGCTGCCAGTGAATCCTTCCAAGGCTATCGGAAGCGAGTCACCTAGCTGCATCAACTGATGGATTTGTTCCTTGGTGAACGGGACTGTGATCTTAGCTAAATCGTGCCCAGAAATGTCCCTTGCTCTCAGTCTGCCGCGGTAGATCACCGCGGAGACCAGTTCTTGGGGCGGAACAATGTTCCGAGAAGAGGTGTTTGGCAAGTAGACCCACTCCACAATTTTCGCTCCCTTCTCCGAGTCTACTCCTAGCGCCCCAGTGAACATGGACCCTGACCGTACGATGTACAGATTCAGGATCGGGGCATATGGCCCCGGGGCGATCCTATCCACCCACCTCTGGCTGAGAACTTGGTTCACCTTCTCGAGCGCCAAGCGCGCGTCTCGAGAGATCTTGATCCGGTCTGCCGGCTGCTTACCTAAGGTTAGCAGCGAGAAGAGCGGTTTTAGGAGATCCGTATCTAAACGAAAATACGGTCTGGCCCAATTGATGTTCCCCAAGACTTGCTGCAATTCTACAAGGGTGACTGAGTCTTGTAAATTTATCTGAGGCAGGACTGGTGCTGCGAAAGAGCGGAGAAGCCGATGGCCCAAGTATGAGAAGGGCTCGGTTCTCTGCACTTTCTCAGGGGCAATAAGTAAGCCTTTGTCCCCCAGGCTGGCCTGGAGGTCAGAAAACATTTCGCTGCCGAGCTGCGGCAACGCTACTAAAATGTCGTCCATGAAGTGACAAACAATTGCTTTAGGGTAAAGGCTTCGGAACTTTGCCAGTGCGCCGTGAACATAAATTTGACACAGGGTGGGCGAATTGAGCATGCCCTGTGGCAAAAATTTCCACGCGTAACGCTGCGTGGGCTCACCGTGGTTCACGACCGGCACTGTAAAGGCGAACCTTTCCCGGTCCCTGGGGTCTAGGGGGATTGTATAAAAGCAATCCTTGAGATCTACAACTAGGATCTCCCACCCCTCGGGAATCATGTTCGGATTAGGGATGCCGCATTGGAGCGGACCCATCGGCTGAATGCATTTATTGATCTCCCTGAGATCGTGGAGGAGTCGCCACTTCCCCGACTTCTTCTTAATCACAAAAATTGGCGAATTCCAGGGGCTTGTGGACTGTTCTATGTGTCCTGCGTCTAGCTGTTCCTTAACTAGCTGCTTGAGGGCAACTAATTTCTCTCCCACTACCGGCCATTGTTCGACCCATACCGGAGTGTCGGTGAGCCATTTAAGCGGCAACGCCATTACCCGAAGGTAAGCGTAGCACCGTACTGCTGGAGAATGTCTCGCCCCCAAAGGTTGATGTGCACGTCAAGAATGTGCGGCCGAATTACCGCTGTGCCGTCAGCCTTTGGGATTGTGACCTCTACCCACTCTCGGCTCCTGAACGCTTCCTGGACGCCTCCTACCCCCCACACATCGGAGACCGGCTCAATGGCCCACTCTCTTGGCCACTGGCTCCTGCTTATCACACTCACATCCGCTCCGGTATCGAGTAACCCTGAGAACACCCTTTTGTTCAAAAATACCTCGATAACGGGGCGCTGTTTCCACTCAATGTTGGTCTCCACTGTCGCTAAGACCTGGTATCCTTGCACTGCCTCACTCGCGCTCGAGCGGTCTGCTGAACCGGACTCTGAGCTGTCCCTGAGCCTTCCCTGGCTGCCTGCTGGCGAGTGACAAGGAACCATGATCAGTTGCGCTAATGTGTCTCCCTTGTGGATGGTTTGGGGCAGGTGCGCCCAAAGCTGGACCTGGAGGATGCCTGAAAAATTCGAGTCAATGACTCCTGGAATTATGAAAATTCCGCGTGCTCCAGCTACACTACGGGGCAAAACTAAACCTATAAAGCCTCTGGGCAGGGGTCCCATGTACTGGGTGTCGACTAGATAGACTGTGCCTGGCAGATCGCATGTAACGTCCGCCTGGCAAGTCAGTTCTAGCCCCGTGCTGCCCTTGGGGCTGGCCTGTGCCCTCGCAGTGCCTGGAATGTGCCTAGAATCTAGTCTCGGTCTGGGGAGTTCTGGATTTGGGTGAAGGAAGCCTCTGTTTGGACTGGGGCCAGAGACGTGCCCGGATTCCGGTTTCCCGAATTCGGACAAAACCTGGCCCAATGGTAGCCTTTCTGGCACTTCGGGCAGAGGGTGTTCGGAGCCTTGGGACGGCCGGACTTTTGTCCGCTTCCCTTGGATCGGCACTCCCTAGCGAAGTGACCGACCTTGCCACAAGTGTGACATGCCCCTTTGTTCTTGCCATTGGATCTTCTTCCCCCCCGCACCGCTGCCGCTAGCAGACCCATCTTGTAAGAGTCTGTGCCAACGTCGGAGCATGCTCGAATCATGTCCGTTAAGGTTATGTCGGGGCGATTGCCCAGGGACTGCAAGACTTTACGGCAGTCCAAGTTGGCGTTGTCTTTGGCTAGCTTAATCATGAGCTCTTCCTGGGCGTGCTCATTGTCAATCTGCCTGCTAATTGCTTCTTCCAGGCGATTGATGAAGTCCATGTAGGGCTCTTGGGCTCCCTGCTTAATAGCGGTGTAATTTTTGGCCGTTTTGCCAGACGCTGGGACCTTGAAGTACGCCCTATAGGCAGCCTCGGCTGACATCTCTAGGGTGGCGAGAGGCAAGTTGATTTGAGCGTTGATGGACTCAAAGGCACCTGAACCATACAACTGGTCAGGGATTACCGCGCCTCCCATCCTGGCAGCCCGAGCTTGCGCCTCTAGGCGGAACTCGCTGTCCCAAATCATGTACTGGCTGGGGGTGAGCATCATCCTCATGACGGCTTTCCAATCATGAGGAATCCACATGGTGGTCTCGCACACTTGCTGGAGCGTGCCCCTCGTAAAACGACTCTGGAGCCCTGTCTCTGAGATTGCCTTCCGTAAAGCCATGAGAAGCTTGTACGGGACTGGGGAGTGTACTACCTGCTGTGCGCCTGTGAGCGCGTCCATCTCCAAGCGGATGGGACAAATCTGTCGAAGCTCTGCTAGCTGTTCAACTGGCAATTCCCCCTTCTTGAGTTCTATCTCAGCTGTGCGCTGAAGGGCACTCTTCACGACTAGGGAACCTGGGGCTGTCAGAGAAGCGCCAGCGCCTCTCATTCCTTGCGTTCCCTCGGTGACGTCTGCAGCTGTCACCGCGGGAAGGCTCCCTGCGCTACTCTGCTGATAACTGAATGTCGGGTAGAGTGCGGTGGGCGCAGTCGGCTCGACTGGCATGCCTGGTGGCTTCTCTAACGGGGGTTCTTCCGCTTCTACCCGGACTGGCTCGATCTGCTCTAAGAGTCTCCTACATTTCCGCCATGTGCGGACTATCCCTCCTGGAGCTTTCGGGGTTTGCTGAATGCAGTCTCCTATCTGATCCCAGAGCTTCAGGGTTAACGTACCTACTTCTGGGTAAAGTAGGCAGTGTTCCCTGAGGTACGCCAGAAGTCTCGCTAGCTCCCTGCTGTGAAGTCGTAACTGAAAAACCCTGGCCAGGATTATGAACTCTTGCTCCCGAGTTCTTTGGCTAGCGGACGGACTTGGTCGAGGAGAACAAGTCCCCATATTACCTGCGATGGTCCTCCGAAGTCTCCTTCTCGGGACGAAGTTCGACGCGTCTTTGCAGGCAACAGGTTCGGGCGACGAGTGTCTGGGGTAGCCCTCGGAGCGTGGACCTTCTGCCACGGGCCCTTCTAACGGCCTCTGCGATGTCAGGGGCTCACAGCCTGCCCTGAGCGGAACGCGTTTCCCTCTATGGCAAACCTCTCGAAAGTGAGGAGTGAGCGGTAGGAATGTCTCTGGAATGCCTCGCGGCGGGCCGTCCTCTGTCCGGCTGGCTGCCGACCAGAGCGCCGCGCTATCCTCCGGGCTGGCGGGTCACGGCTCAAGCGCAGAACCGGACCGCGTGGATCGCTACTCACGAGTAGACCTCTCCGGGGTCTCTTACTCACGAGTAAATCACGTCGGGGTCACCAGCTGTAGCGATGTCTGGCCGCTAGGGCGGCGTTAGAGCCCGGAGGAGACTGATCAATGACAACACGAGGCAACAGGAGCGAGATCAGATCAGTACTTTATTGGAAAAAGGCAACATCATTTATAGGGAAAAAAGCGCAACGGTGGCAAGCTGTCACCTGACAGGAAAATTACTTCACTCACGTACACGGGTTAATGGGGAATTCTTCAAAGGGGAGTTTAATCAGCTGGGGCAAACATGGGTTCAGGGACCTCATTGTCTTGGGGATTAGGCAGGGACAAACATGGCTTATTTGCGCCAGGGATTTCCCGAGCTGGGAGATGAACTATGTACTTAATGCTTGACAGAAGTCAGCTATCTGCTTACTTGGCCGAGTCGCAGGTCAGGTCACGGTAATTGGGTGAATCAGACCCTATATTTTATTCACCCCCCTTAATTTGGCTGCCCGCAGAGCCCGCGGCTCAAGGAGCGTCCTCCTGAAGCGGCCTCTGCAAGGGCCGTTTCCATGCCCGATGGGCATGGGGAAACCGCAGAGTTCCCCAACCCAACAGCTGGACTTCAGCACATAACCTCCCAAAACCATTGACTGTGCTGGTAGGGAATGCTAGCTGTTGGAAGGAGACAGGTTAGAGAAGTCTGCTCCAGGAGGTAACCCAATATCTAATTTCCTTTTTTTTTTCACTTGCAGGATACGTCCAGGCATGTCGGGCATTGATGATTGCTGCTACCGTGTTGGGGATTCCAGCTGTTTTCCTCCTGGTAACTGTTTTGCCTTGCATCCGCATGGGCCATGAGCCTGGAGTGGCCAAGTACCGGCGATCTCAGATGGGAGGAATCCTATTGATCCTCTTGGGTAAGACACATGAGGTCTGACTGCTTACTTGCCTGCCAGTTTTGTTGGCTGAAAACAAGCCATTTCACAGCTGTGGGCCTTGTCCATGCAAAACTGTGAAGAGGAAGACACCTTCCCATGTGTCCTCCACAAATCCAGTCTCTCTGTGGGGTGCTATACTCATACAGGTCTGGATCCCCTATCAGCAAAGCGTATTTTCATCCTCATGGGCCAGAAAGACACAGTCAGCATCAGTTGGGTAACAATCAATATTACAGTCTTTTTAACCAGCACCTGCAGTTTCTAGAGGCCTCCGTTCTCATAACAACAGGCCTTGATGTCTTATTTTCATCCATTTGTTTAGTTGAGGGGGAGGAGGGGATGGAGAAGAAGAGATTGGCCTCTTTGTGTTGCCTCACCCTACCCTGAGAGTGGCTCTCTCCCTTGGCTGTCAGCCATCCTTGACATCATGCTTTTTTAAAATAGTGAACACTGAGTAAACACAGTTGCCACCACCAGACCAGAGGCTGAGCAGAGACCGGTCTCACTGCAGTGGGGATTTCAGGTTGCATGCCGGTCCATACCTGTCAAACGTGGCTCCGGACAATCCGGGATCTGCGCACAGTGGTTCTGCTCTTGCGTAGAACCCTTCTACGCAAGCGGCGTAGCCTTCTACGCAAGCGGCGTAGCCTTCTACGCAAGCGTAAAAGGGTTCTACGCATGCGTAGAAGGTGACTTGCATCGAAGGGCTGTGCAGTATCTCCTTTCCCCCGCTGCCAAATTCCGGGGTTTCGGTAGTGCGGGGCAGGAAATGGCACAAATCGGCGCTGAAAACCGTGAAATCCCAGCCAGTCCGGGAAGGTTGACAGGTATGTGCTGGTCACACACACACACACACACACACTTTTCAAGGACTGATCTGAGACAAATGTCCTATAACAGTGGTGGTGAACCTTGGCACTCTAGGTGTTCTTGGACTTCAATTACCAGAAGCCCAAGTCAGCACTCCTGCTGATCAGGGCTTCTGGGAATAAAAGTTCCAGAACACCTGGAGTGCAAAGGTTCACCATCACTGTCCAATAATATATGCACATTTGTGTGTCCAATGGATACATGCTTGGATTTGGGAGAAATAGACTTCGAAGGTTTCTCCGGTTATTTGGAAACAAAACAAATCTAACAGAAGCAAAATTGAGATGAGGGCTCCTTCCACCAATGGCAATCTTCAGGTCTGTAATTAAGGTGGAGTAATTGGGTCTTTGCTGCAGGACAGCAAAATGTAGAGCACAGTTAAATCCAGAGGTTTTAGAATCATCTCCATCACTATCTATTTCCTTTTTACAACCTCTTCCTTTTTCATGGGGGTAGGGCTCAGGCCCATGTCTCAAACCCAGAGTAGTGGCAGAGTTTCAGCAAGTCTATAAGAAGTACTGGCAAGGCCTTTTTGGAGGGGAGGGGGAGAGAGACCTTTCCCAGTCTTCACCATATTGGATAATTACCGTGTTTCCCCGAATATAAGACACTGTCTTATATTTTTAAAAACTCCAAAATTAGCATAAGGTCTTATTTTCAGGGGATGTCTTATTTTTCCATGAAGAAGAATACCAGTCTCAATCGCACTTCCCCACTCACAACCAAGGGACGCTTCCCTTGGTTGTGAGTGGGGAAGCGCGATCGAGACTGGCCTCAGCTGTGAGGCGGCCAGCGTAACCCATAAGAAGGCCTGCTGCGTCAGAGTCTTGATCCCGCTCTCACCAGGGGAAACTTCCCTTGGTTGTGAGCGGGGAGGCAATCGAGACTCCGATGCGGCAGGCTTTCTTATGGGCCACGCCGGCCGCCTAACAGCCAGGAGGTAAGGAGGTCTTATTTTTGGATGGGGCCTTATATTTCAAAGACAGGGGAAAAAAAGGGGGGTGTCCTATTATGGGAGGAGGTCCTATATTCGGGGAAACAGGGTACCATCCAGTCTCTCCTTTATTCTGTTACTTGGCAAAAAACACAATGACTTTTTACATCTGAGAGTTCCTGATTAAAATGGATTATCTAGATCAGTAGTTCCCAATGTGGGACACATACCCAACAGGGGGGACAATTTGATTTTTAAGGGGGCAATTGGAAGCTTATTTAGACCAAGTTAATGGCCTTTTAGGCTTCCTCCATGTGAATAGGAGTTCATTTTTGAATAATAAGAATTATATGTCACAGGTGGTGGTGGGGGATCAGGATTTTAGAAATGTGTAGGTGGGGCATGGCCAAAAAAAGGTTGGGAACCACTGGTCTAGATTAATTTCCATCTGGCTTCAGGCCTAGTTGAGGTTCAGGCTCTGGTTGCCTTGGTCACCAATGAGAAGTAGACAAGGGGACTATGCCTCTGTTGGTCTATCTGCATATCTCAATGGCCTTCAACACTGTTGTCAATGTTATTTTTGGGGACAGCAGTTTGAAATGGGATTGGTATCAAGCCTTCTCAGAGAGATAAATTCAAAAGCCAATACTAGAAGATGGCATGCCAGACCTGTGACATTTGGCCTGCTGCCTCTATTTCTTCAGAAGACAAAAGTGGCACCAATAGGTATAAATCATAGGGGAGGAAATTTTGGGAAAACATTAATGGAAACTCCCTATTAGAAAAGTCTGCCCAATAAGGCCAATTTAACGGAATCTCATTCACTGGGGGTATCTAAGTAGAGAGCTGCATGGCCGTCTCTAGGCACTGTTTTCTGTACTGAGCAAGAGACTGGATGGGATAATCTTCTCACCAGCTAGACGGTATAATATGCCCCACCTGCTAAACTCCCACAATCTCCAGCTTTCCATTGAGGGTGGCCCCTTCTGTGGTTTGCTCTTAAATGTTCTTTGCTTTTCTGATGTCACGGGGGAAGACTCTTTAACAGCAATTGCAAAATGGGTGGGCGCCACAGGCAGAAACCATGAAAACACTGTGAATTTAATGGCCCCTGAAGTGGGATGGCCAAAAGTCCACCTCCCAAAGTCTGTTGGGACAGAATTGCAGGCTGAAATGAACAATGTACCGGGGGGGGGGATTGTATTATTCACATGCTGTTGTCTAAGCCAAAGACATGACTGGAGTATATTTGGATCTCCTGGTAAGTTTTTGGTAGGTCTTCTTTCATGTCCCAATCAAACCTTGGGCTGCCAAAATGAAGTCACTTTCTTGGCTATGCCACTGGCCAAACCTAAGTCCTCTTGGTGCATGTTTCTGGCAGTAATTGGCAGACCAGTAAATGAGCTAGATTCTGTATCTCTCCACATTCACACAGCATGTTGTTTTGGTAGGTATGTCAGATTTCTGAGATGATGCCTGTGACCAGAGAAAGAACCCCCAAACCTGATTCTCAGAGCAAATCCCCAAGACCTATCAACCAGATTTTCCCCTTATTTATTTATTTATTTATTGTTTAGATTTCTATACCGCTTTACTCCCCGAAAAGGGAACTCGAAGCGGTTTACAATAATAATGCTAAACAATACAAAATACGATACAAATAATACAAAGCAATATACAAATAAGATACAAAATGTCAATGATACAACATATCAATTACAGTAAAACATAATGCATAAATACAATGGGGAAAGAAAAAACAAAGTCAGGAATCATACAGTACAAATTAAATCAGAATAAGCAAAAAGATCCAGGGGGGGGGGGAGGTCGGAGCCCAAGCTCAACGACCTTAACAAGCCTAAGAGTGTCTTCAGCTGCCAAAGTCTGCAACATAGCCAAAGGCTGAATGTCTGTAACCACAGCAAAGCCAGGGAACACCTGGCCCTTACACAGCTGCAGCTGCTCCTGCTCTCTTTTGAAGCCCTCCTGGCGGGTGGGGCCAGGAGGGAACGGACTGCCGGCGGCTTCAGCTGTCGCTTGTCTCCCATCCTGGGCCGGTGGAATGAGCCCAGGAGAGACGCGGCGAAGACCCTTAGGTGGACAAAAGTCCCGAGGGGGGGGGCAGCACAGATGGGAAAGCCGCCTCTTTCCTGCTCCTCTTCTGCCCACCCAGGCCTTAGGTGGGCGAGAGGGGGTGGCGGCGCTGATGGAAAAGCCGCCTCTTTTCCCCCAACGGCTCCTCTTCTGCCCACCTAGGCCTTATGGAACTCTGTCTCTTGCTATGATAACTGCAGCCGTTGTATCCTGCACTCTTTCTTTGGCTGAAGGCTCTGAAATGTGTTTGTTACTTTCAAACCAAACACTTTTACCCATTTTCTTTTCCTAGTGTTTTTCTTCCTTCTTGAAGAATACTGTTGGTTCTACCAGAAGATTTGTTATTGTTTGATTCTCAAATAGCCTCGGTGACTGAATCCAACATGGCTCTCTACTGCAGGAAATTAAATATTGGAGAGTTTGATGGTTTTCAGAAGTAGAAACCATTGAGTTAATCGTGACATACTGCAGATCACCACCTTTAAAAAATGGTATCTAGGACTTTGATATTCAGAGTTTCATTGGCTTAGATTGCCATGATTTAGTGGGGAAAGTATGTAGTTGGAGTAGTTGGACCTGGTAATCTTTACCACAAGAGAATTTTTTCCTGCTGCCCACCTCCTTCCTCATGCTATTGTTCAATGACCATGCTGGTCATAGGAGTTGTAGTCAAAAAAAGTTCCCCCCCAAACTCTAGTTTTTAATGGTCAGGTTCCCACTGGTTAGCATAATAAAACACACTACAGAGCACAATTGATTTAATGGGGATTTGGCGAGTCAACTCTACTGCAAGATCCATTGATTCAAATGGGTTTATTCTGAGACTTTAGCATAATAACTTGCAGTTAGAGTTAGGCCCATTTGAATTAATGGACCTTACAGAGGAGTTGATTCACAAACCCCAATGATTCAATGGGACTACTCAAATGCAACAGAATCTGGGTGATCACCTATTAGGGATACTGGGGCTATCTACATCCTGAACTGGCAGAAGATTAGACTAGATAAAGAATGAGCAAAGTTCAAGCTTATAGGAATTCTCTCTCTCCCCCCACCTCAAGATTCTCCAACAAGAACTTGTTGCATAAACAAAGCTTGTTTGTTTGTTTATTGGACTACAGCTCATTGAATATCCCTGCCAACCTCCTCATCTGATTAGAAGATTTTAAGGTGAAAAATCAGCTTTCCATCTTCTTCTTGTGATGTATCTGATTCTGAATATTGGCTATCTTCATGACAATCAGTCATGGGTGATATTCTCAGCCATGTTCTGAGAATATAATGCAGTGGTCTTCCATTTGCCTTCCACATCACAGTGTTACACCCATACCACTGATCCAGTTCTGCGAGTCACTTTCTGGTCCTGAGACCTTTTGACACAAAAAATCCTCAAAGTCCAGGCCAGTATTGATGAAGCTGCTGCCCTCCATCAAGATGGATTCAAGTGGTATTTAATTCACTTGGGGACCATCGCCCATCTTTGTGGACTTCGCCACCCAAGACCATTAGCCCTCAGGGTTGTTAGGTTAGTTAACCGCCTCCTCAGATCCAGGCCGGTATGGATGAAACTGTTGTCCTCCATCAAGATGGATTCAAGTGGATTCATCTTTTCACAAAACAGAATAACAGAATTTAATAAACTAGTTTAATTTTAGTAATGTTGATAATAGAATCATAGACTAATGGTGGTGGTGGTGTAAGGCCATTGAGTCCAACCCCGTGCTCATTTTACGAATCCAAGTTTATGTCTGTCAGATAGCTGTCTAGGTTTATCTTGAATGTTCTTGGTGTTGGAGAGCTCACCACCTCCTAAGGTAATCAGTTCCATTGTCATTCTCCTGTAACAGTTAAGAAGTTTTTCCTGATATTCAACCCAAATCTGGCTTCTTGTAAATTGAGCCCATTATTATGTGGCCTGCATACTGTGGTGGCTGAGAATAGATCTTGCTTCTCCTCTGTATGACAACATTTGGTATAATTTAGAAGAGTACTATCATGATAAACTATTTGTTTGCAATTCTCTAATACCCTAAATGCGGAATGCAGATGTACATTTACATTTGGCTCTTTATAACTTCTGTATCCTAGTTGTGTAAACTAATGTGAAGTTCTATGCTTCCCTGTCCAACAGTAACAAATGATGTTTCACAAAAACTCTTTCCCCAGCTCTGTGCGGTATCGTGGCTACAATTTGGTTCCCAGTGAGCGCTCACCGTGAAACCATGATCATGAGTTTTGGATACTCGCTCTACACAGGCTGGATTGGATCTGCGCTTTGCCTCTTTGGTGGGTGCATCATCGTTTGCTGCTCAGGTGATGCTCAGTCGTTTGGCGAGAACCGTTTCTACTATGCCTCAGGATCCAGCTCTCCCACTCACGCAAAAAGTGCTCACGTATAAAAGCTTCTGAGACTTCTTGCATCATCAAATGTTTGAAACAAATGGATGGAGTGGTTGTGTGTGTTTGGGGCCTTCAATTTGGTGACATCTTCACAGCCAGGTTGACCACCTCCTTTTGCAGAAGCGTTAGTGAAACAACCTGAAATTTTAAAAAAGCATTACTGTAATGTCATATGTTTGCCTTAATAGAAACCTGTAGCAGCAAATAGACCAGGACTACTCTCCTGGTTTATATGCTTAAGAAACAGTTGAAAAATTCCTTCTTTCCCTCCTTCCTTTTCTTAACTTACCACTTTGTTTGCCCCATTCAAGGTCATCATTTTTGGCAAAGTTATGATCCCAGGGAGAGAGAGGAAGAAACTGTACTTTTCCATCTGCTCAAATGTTTTCTTTTTCATGAAATTAGAGAGTATCTTTTTTGCTTTCTCTGTTAAAAACAAAACCCACATGGGCTTTGATCCCTTCTGTAACAGTGTTTTTACCTAAATGCATCAGTATGAGGGAAACAAAGCCAAAAAAGTTTCTAATTACAAGATAAATAACAGAACACTTGTACATAGCCTTCAATCTATGAGATGGGACTAATCCCACGCAACCTCCCATTCCCTTTTTTTTGTACAGTTTTTTCACAAATGTACTTTTAGTTTCTTTTTTTACTTTGTCCTGATTAATTTGTATTCTGACACACACTACTGAAGTGAAACCTATCTAATCAAATGCCAGTTCAGTGAAATCCAATGAATACTGATATTGTTTGTTATGTTAAGTGAAATACTGTACAATATACAAAAATAAATGTTGATGTTACTAGTTTTTTTTTCTCATTGTGCCTAAGCATATCTCTCCTCTTTCAGGTTAGTTTTCACTGAATTCTCCTGCTTGTGATCCTGCATGAAGTGGGTTTTTAATTATTATATATTTAGGGCAAGATTTTGTTAACAAAAACCACACATCTGTGGGCAAACTTCCAGTGGCTTTTGCCCCATCACTGGAGTGTCCTTCATGCAACCAGTCATGCAAATAAGAGCTGGTGCAGGGTGGGAAATGCTTGTGCAATGGTCCTTCCATAATGGTGTAATTGAGAATTTTGGCTTTAGTGAATTGGGGAACCTCTTTTATGTTATACTTGTTTAAGAAAATGAAGGCATGTAAAATTATAGCTCTCCTCTGCTTTATTCTCACAACATCTCTGTGAAGTCAGCTAAAGGGGGGCCAGTGTGACTGACCCAAAGTCACTCAACAAATTTCATGGATTTGATCTCAGGTTTCCCGAGTTATAGACTAACACCCTAACCACTACACTACAGTGGCTTTTCCCATTCTTGTGCTCCCCACAAGTTCTATCACTTCCAGCCAGCATCCATGCTGAATAAGAAATAAATTCAATAGTAATTTTCCTTCTTCAACCACATGACACAAAATCTTACAACCTTATGTTCATTTTCAGACTAGTTTTGATAAGGTCATTGTGATCCACATTTTATAGATGAGGAGCTGATAATAGAGGATATTTTCAGGATCACGACAATCAGAGTGATTCTGACTGGACACTGGCTAGAGCCGCTTTCAGAGCCTACCCGGTGGCGATAGAAGTGGTGAAATGGCAATATTTCACCATCCTTATTGCCTCTGCAGATAATCGCCCAGCGACTCTGTTCCGGGTGACTAGGTCCCTCCTTGGTAGAGGGGGCCCTGGCCATGGTTGGCAGGGGTCAACTGAAGATTTTGCTGATTATCTTGTGGAGAAAATCGTTCGGATTCACTCGAAGTTTGACCCCGGCATGGATACTATGGGCCTGGAGTTGACCAGTTTGTAGTCTTGCCATGTTATCTGGGATCGGTTTTATCCAGTTGTCCCTGAGGAAGTGGACAGGCTCCTTGGATCTGTTCATGCCACTGCTTGCCCATTAGATCCATGTCCCGCCTGGTTGGTCAAGGTGTCCAAGGTGGTGACAGGCAGTTGGGTTGGAGCAATAGTCAATGCATGTTTGCGGGAGGGGGTGTTTCCTGCACCATTAAAACATGGTTTGGTGTGGCCCCTCCTTAAGAAACCAGTGCTCGACCCAACAATAATGGCCAATAATCGGTGGGTTCCAACCTCCCCTTTTTAGGGAAGGTTTTGGAGAAGGCAGTGGTGCGCAGTTACAGGGGGTTCTGGATGAAGTGGATTATCTGGACCCCTTTAAGTCAGGATTCAGGCCCAGATATGGTACCGAGACGGCATTGATCACGCTGTTGGATGATCTCTGGCGGGAGCGGGATGGAGGTCATCCCTCCATCCTTGCTCTTCTTGACCTCTCAGAGGCCTTTAATACCGTCGACCATTGTATCCTTCTAGAACACCTCCGAGGATTGAGGATCCAGGGCACTTTGTGGTCCTGGTTTGCCTCATTTCTGAGGGGCCGGACCCAGTCGGTGTGGTTGGAGGATGGATGTCCAGCCCTATGCCCCTCCAATATGGGGTGCCTCAGGGCTCGGTGCTCTCACCTCTTCTATTTAACATTACATGAAGCCATTGGGGGAGATCATCCATTCCCACAGGGTGAGGAATCATCAGTGCACAGATGATACTCAGCTGTATATCTCGGCCTGTGGTGATCCAAGCGATGTGGTCAGAGTCCTATCCAGATGTCTGGAGGCTGTTGGGGTCTGGATGGGGGACAACGGGCTTCAACTGAATCCTGGCAAGACTGAGTGGCACCCTGTTGTGTTCTGATGGTTTTATTGTACACATGGATTACAATGTATCCGAACCAATGTAACCTTGCCTATAGCAACAATGTAACCTTCAGCTGTATCATATAAACCCTGTATTAGGACGCGAGCTAATGACCACCAGCTGGCAGCAGCGAGCGTCCAAGCTCTCTTGGTCCGAACTCATCAAAGGCAACAGCGCGGGAAGTTTTCCCGCCACCACCTACACCTGGACAAGAAGGGCGTGACCTGCAATGACGTCACACAGACAGTAGCCAATGGGCTACCATGGCACCACGTTCAAATGTATTACTGCTGTATATAAAGAGCTATCGATCCGCCATTACCTCATGTTCCCTCTGCCCACGATGCAATAAACCTGAGTTAACCCAGCCCGAGGCTGTGTCCTGTGTCTTGGTTTGCATACACCAAATTGGCGACGAAGGTGGGATAATGGATCCCCACGGAACAGCCAGGGCACAGAGCGGTTTCAACATTACCAAACCGCAAGACTGGGAGCTGCTTGAGATGGATTTCCAGGCGGCCCTGGTGGAACTCAGAGTCAAAGGAGAAGACGAGGAGAGGAAGAGGGCCATCCTCACCAGAATGCTCGGGATGGAAACCAAGCGGACGCTGGTGGGCATAATCGCTCCGAAGAAGGTGAGCGACTTTAAGGCGAGCGACATCATGAAACTGCTGCGAGAGCGGTTCTGCCCCTCGAGGGCAATGTTTCCCGCTCGGAGCGCGTTTTGGAGGCGAGTCCAAGCGCCGGATGAGTCGGTTGAGGCATTCGTGGCCGCCATGAGGATAGCCGCCGCCCCCTGTAAATGGGGCGATATCCTGGAGTTGGTCCTCAGGGACGGCGTGTTGTGTGGCCTGAAAGACAAGGAGGTACAGCGCAGCTTGATGAATAAGGAGCCGCCACCCACGCTGGCAGAGGTCATAGAGGCCGCGGAAGCCGCAGAGTCCACGAATGCCGGAGTGGACGAGATGCACCAGTGGCGTGAGTGGCGTCCTAGAGCCGGCAAGGCGGAAAATTCGGTGCACGGGAAGACCGGACAGTCGGTGCACGCGACTCGACGGGCCTCAAAGTCGTCTACGGAAGGCAGCGACGGCGAGGAGGTCCAGAAGGTCCGGAAGGGTGGTCGACGCTGCGAGGGTTGCGGAGCGGCCCACGAGCGCGCGAGATGCCCGTTCAGGAAGGCCGAGTGTTACACCTGCGGCCGTCGGGGGCACATCGCCAAGGCGTGCCGAAAGCGGAAAGAGGGCCGGAGGCAGTCACAAGACCGCGCGGCCAGACCGGACCGTCCAGCGAGGCCCAAAGATGGCGCCCAGACCACGAGGAAGCAGGACGGCGTGGGCCGCGTCTCGGACGGCAGCGAGGACGACGCCTCAGTGTTCAGCGTGTCCGCGGGACAGTCCCATTACTTCGTTGAGGTATTAGTACAAGGGGCCCCTATTAAGATGGAAATTGACTCGGGGTCCTCCTATTCCATAATTCCCCAGAAAGAGTTCCTGAAAATCGACCCCCACGTGCGGCCCAAGCTTAAAGCGTTGAGGTCCACACTACGGGACGTACAGGGAAACAGCATTCCGGTGTTGGGGGTCGGGAAATTTCGGGTCAATTTTAAGAGACATTCTGCGGAACTGCCCCTAGTTGTCCTCAAAGGGGGAAGCTGTAGCCTCCTAGGGACACAGTGGTTTCAGCCCTTAGGTTTGTTCATAGGGGGGGTGCATACCGTGGGGGGGGACCCAATACAAGCGGTTTGCGATGCGCATCCCGCCGTTTTTAAGAAAGGACTCGGAAAGTTCAAGGGACCCCCTGTAGCTTTCGACATGGACCCGGAGGTCCGCCCGATAAGACTCAAACCACGCAGGGTGCCGTTCGCACTCAAGGACAAGATAGAGGCGGAACTGGACAAACTGGTGGGCCAGGGGATTCTTATTCCTGTTGATTCCGCGGAGTGGGAAACTCCAATTGTAACGGCTCTAAAGGCTAACGGGGAGGTGCGCATTTGCGCTGATTATAAGTGTACAATTAACAAGGCGATCCGCCCTAACGCATACCCGGTGCCAGTGATCAGCCACCTTTTGGCCAGGCTAAATGGGGGAAAGTGTTTCGCTAAACTCGATTTGGCACAAGCCTATCAGCAACTTCCAGTGACCCCCGCCACGGCCGCGGCACAAACGATAGTTACACATAAGGGAGCGTTCCAGGTGTCGCGGTTACAGTTCGGCGTGAACTCTGCACCCGGCCTTTTTCAATCGCTCGTGGAACGCCTCCTAAAGGGCCTGGAGGGGGTGTTGCCTTATTTTGATGACGTGTTGATAACAGGGGGGAGTGAGGCTGAACTGGCGAAAAGGTTGGACAAAGTACTGACCGTGTTCGAGAAAGCGGGGCTGAGATTGAGGAAGGACAAATGTGTTTTTTTCGAAACCGAGGTCGAGTTTTTAGGGTTCCGGATCACACCCGAGGGGATTAAGCCGTCTAAATCCAAAGTAGCAGCCATTAAAAAGGCCCCTCGCCCCACATCCAAAACCGAGCTACAGTCTTTCCTGGGGCTCCTCAATTTTTACCATACATTCCTCCCGCGGAAGGCGTCCGTGGCCGAACCGCTCCATCGGTTACTTAAAAAGGAGGAGCCATGGATGTGGGGTGACGAGCACGAGAGGGCGTTCAAGGAGCTAAAGCAACTCCTAACATCTGAGGCAATCCTGACGCATTTCGACCCCAAACGGCCAGTGGTCCTAGTCTGTGATGCATCCCCGGTGGGGGTGGGGGCGGTGCTTTGCCACGTGTTGGAGGACGGAAGGGAGGCCCCGGTAGCGTTTTACTCAAGGTCCCTGTCCCAAGCGGAGCGAAATTACGCACAAACCGACAGGGAAGCGTTAGCAATAGTAGCGGGGACCAAAAAATTTCACGATTTTTTGTATGGCCGCCCGTTCAAAATCGTGACCGATCACAAGCCACTGTTAGGGATTTTCATGGCAAGCAAGCCCACGCCACAGATCCTGTCCCCGAGAATGCTGCGATGGGCTATTTTCCTCAACGCGTACCAACATGAGTTGGAGTACAGGCCCGGAAAGGAGATCAGCCATGCTGATGCGCTTTCGAGATCCCCTCTGCCCTTGTCGGATGACCAAAAGGCGAGAGCGGAAAGAGACCGCCAGGTGTTGCTAATTGAGGTTTTGGACGCACCCCCAATAGTACCAGCCGACATTGCTAGGGCGACAGGCAAGGACAGGACGCTGGAGAAAGTTAGTTCATGGGTGCAGAAGGGGTGGCCGGCTTCGTCCCCGAGTACAGAGTTCGACCCATTCTTTAGGAAAAAGCTAGAGTTGTCCCTAGAGAGGGGGTGCCTTCTGTGGGGCCAACGGGTGGTGGTCCCTGCGCCCCTGCGGACGAGGGTGCTCGAACTGCTGCACGTCAGCCACCCGGGCATTGTTCGTTCAAAGGCGCTAGCCCGGAGTTACTTCTGGTGGCCACAGCTGGACGCGGACATTGAGCACATGGTCGGCACTTGCGAGGCTTGCCAGGGATCCCGACCTGAGGCGGCCCGTCTCCCGCATAGGGAGTGGGACACAGCAAGGGGGCCGTGGTCCAGAGTGCACGTGGATTTCGCTGGCCCGTTCCGAGGAACCATGTTTCTCCTGGTGGTAGATGCGTTCTCCAAGTGGCTGGAGGTTATCCCAGTAAAGAGCACGTCTTCCGCCACGACAATTAGCCGGCTAAGGAGAGTCTTTTCCACGTTCGGTTTACCCGACACTTTAGTCAGCGATAACGCTAGTTGTTTCACCTCCGCTGAGTTCGGAGCCTTCATGGAGGCAAACGCCATTCGGCATGTCACATCCGCACCGTTTCACCCGGCCACGAATGGCCAAGTGGAACGGCTGGTGCGTACAACAAAGGAGGCGCTGCGGCGCATGGGCCCGGGGGACCTGAATCACCAAGTATGCCAGTTCCTCTTAGCGTATAGGGTAACCCCCTTAGCGTCAGGCTACTCGCCAGCGGAGCTCTTGATGCGGCGAAAACTGACCACGATCCTGTCCAGGCTAGACCCGACGAGAGTCGAGGAGACAGGGAAAAACATAGGGTTGGCAGTCTCGAAAGGTTTCGCCGCCGGTGACCCTGTTCACTGCAGGAACTATTCCAGCGCGGGGCCAGCCTGGGTACCAGGGACGGTTGTAGAACAGACGGGGCCAGTGTCGTACCGGGTCGAGACTACCACCGGCCTCCTCTGGAGGAGGCACGCAGACCAACTGAGGCACCGAGTGAGTGGGCCAGTCAGTGGAGCTCAGCAACAGGATTCAGCGTTAGGGTTCTCCCCCACCCGCTTAACCCAAGGGGGAGACAGCAGTGGACAACAGTCCCAAGCAAGGGGGGAAGGCAGAAGCAGCGGCCCCGACTCATATCCTTTTGATACGCCAGTCCTATCAGGGGCCGGGGAAGGGGGAGAGGAGTTCGCGACCGCTGCCCCCGATTGTAATTTTGATTTTGATTTTGCGAGCCGGGGGGGTTTTCAGGAGTGTTCCCCCACCCATCCAAGCGAGAAGAGGGGTTTTTCGTTGGCCCCCAGTGCCCCCGGTTCCTCCCTAAGAAAGAGCACACCTCCCAACAACGCCGCGGAGCCGCGGCAAGTCACTAACGAGTCTCCCTCTCATATTACAGGACAGGAAACCAGGGGACAAAGAGAAGGTAGCAAACCCGGGGAGAGGCAGCCCGCATCGAGACCCCAGCGTGTTCGAAATAAGCCATCTTGGCTGAGAGACTTTGTCTCCTAAGGGGGGGGGAGTGTGTTTAAGTGTGGGCTCGAGACCTTGTCTCGTCCTAGGGGGGAGGGGTGTTGTGTTCTGATGGTTTTATTGTACACATGGATTACAATGTATCCGAACCAATGTAACCTTGCCTATAGCAACAATGTAACCTTCAGCTGTATCATATAAACCCTGTATTAGGACGCGAGCTAATGACCACCAGCTGGCAGCAGCGAGCGTCCAAGCTCTCTTGGTCCGAACTCATCAAAGGCAACAGCGCGGGAAGTTTTCCCGCCACCACCTACACCTGGACAAGAAGGGCGTGACCTGCAATGACGTCACGCAGACAGTAGCCAATGGGCTACCATGGCACCACGTTCAAATGTATTACTGCTGTATATAAAGAGCTATCGATCCGCCATTACCTCATGTTCCCTCTGCCCACGATGCAATAAACCTGAGTTAACCCAGCCCGAGGCTGTGTCCTGTGTCTTGGTTTGCATACACCAAACACCCTATGGGTTAGGTGCCCCGCGTTATCTCTGGAGCTACCATCTTTGGTTCTGGATGGGGATATCTTACCCCAAACAGACCCGGTGCGTAATCTGGGGGTCCTCCTGGACTCACGACTCCTGCTCAATGAGCAGGTGGCAGTCATGACTAGGAGGGCTTTTGCACAACTTCGTGTCATACGCCAGTTACGCCCACTTCTAGATCGGGACACCTTGCTAATGGTCACCCATGCTCTGGTCACCTTCAGACTGAACTATTGTAATGCGCTCTACATGGGGCTGCCCTTGATGACCATTCGGAGGCTACAACTGGCCCAGAATGTGGCTGCCAGGGTGGTGATGGGGTGCAGGCGGTAAGCCCGTGCCTTGCCACTGTTTTGAGAGCTGCTCTGGTTACCAGTGTGCCTCTGGGTGCAATTCAAGGTAATGGTAAAGGTAAAGGTAAAAGTTTCCCTTGCTCGAAAGCCGGTCGTATCCGACTCTAGGGTGCAGTGCTCATCTCTGTTTCTAAGCCGAAGAGCCAGCGCTGTCTGCTTCTGCAGACGTTTCTGTGGTCATGTGGCAGGCATGACTAGACACCGGAGCGCATGGAACGCTGTTAACTTCCCACCGAAGTGGTCCCTATTTATCTACTTGCAATTTCTTGCTTTCGAACTGCTAGGTTGGCAGGAGCTGGGACGAAGACGGGAGCTCATTTCCGTCCTGCAGTACTCGGGAATCAAACTGCTGACCTTCCACTTCCCAGTCAGCGTCTTAGCCACTTGAGCCACTGCAGTCACTCAAGGTGATGGTAATGACCTTTAAAGCCCTACATGGTAGTTGGCCAGGATACTTAAGAGACCGTATCATCCTGAGAACATCTGTCCATCCCATAAGAGTGGACCAGAGAGGCTCTCTTATTGTGCCATCCGCTAGAGAGGCTCGCCTCTCTAGCACCAGAAAGATGGCCTTCTCTGTGTCTGCTCCTCCCCTATGGAACCTCCTGCTAATTGAGCTATGACTCCAGATAGAATTGTTGCCCTTCAGGAAAGAACTAAAAACCTGGCTGGTAAAGCAGGTGTGGGGCACTGGGGATGTGGTGACCCCGCCCCCTTGCTGGCTGATATAGTAAAATCGCTCCCTCACTCTTTTTAGCTGTCGAGGTAATTTCTTATTGTATTTTTGACTGGGGTTTTTACCGGTTTTAAGTTTTTAGATTGTAGTACTGATTTTAATGTAGTAAGCCGCCCAGAGTCGTTCTGAGTTGGGCGGCTATACAAATTGGAAATTTAAATTAAATTAAATTAAAATTAAATATAATTAGCTCATGGTAGAGATAAAAACTTATTTCTGTCAGGGTAAATCCTGTCCTGCCTCCATTGTCTTACCCCCCTTTTTTTTTAAGCAGAGAGCCTGCTTTATTTCTTTAAAGTTATGAACATGAAGTTCTCCACTGACAAGGTCACTCATACTAACAAGAAATAGGCTCACACCTTCAGCAAATATGCTGTGTTTCCAACCTCTAGTCCAAATTTTGGATTACATTTTTAGATATAAAAATTCCAGTTCAGGATATCTTGTGGCAGTTGATATAGCTAGAACTATATTTTAAAATAAACAATCAGAGCCACTTTTAAAAAATTTTTAAGAATTTGTTACTAAAGTAGGCTTGATGAGAGAATGCTTTGAAGTAGAAAGTCAGTTTGGGTGTTCCAAATCTGTATGTAATTAACAAAGAAAATTAAACAAACATGCGCAATGACAGTACATGTGCTCTTTGACACATAACTGACTGTTGGGGAAAAACTGCCTTCAGTGTGTGTATAGTTTCCAATACAGGAATAGAAAGAGAACCCGGATTGATCATGGTTCTTGCCCTAGAGAATAAAATTCATGCACATAAGCTTTTTTAAGGATGGAGCCAGTTTCATCTCAATCTGACATTGTGTTTGGTGCGTGTGCAAGGATGCATGCACTGTGTACCCTGATTCTCATTCTCATATTCTTGTGCACAATTAGGTGAATCAAATCCCATTGGTTTCAATGTGCTTAGTGGTATTCAACTGAGCAGAGGCCTCAGCTATCTATGTACAGTTTTAAAGTGTGAAACATTGATATTGAATATTCTGGTGCTGAATTTTCTTTGGAGCGACTGTATTTCCAGAACAAAATGTATGTTTTGTCACTCACTCTAATTTGTTGTTTTAATTTCATATTGTTTTTCATTCTCCCTCTTTCTCTGACACAATGTTCACAATGTTAACTGTAATTCCACAAATCCTTGGCAGAACATTCATGCTTATTACATCATAGGGTACTGTTGCTTGTTGTATGCCCTGAAGAGAAACAATAAGCACTCCCATTGTGAGATGTGGGTGCTCTAAAGGAATGTGTAACACACAGATGTGTGGCTTAGTGAAGACTGGCCCGGGCTTGTGGATTGTGTTGTTTTTGTGCGTCCCGTTTTCTATTGAATGGGTCGCATTCAGATGGATGGAATGAGATTAAGCAGCTTGTCTTGAGACCAAAAGTGGATAGGATGAAAGATGTGCAAAGAGGATTGGGAAGTGAAAGATCCTCTTTGCCAGACCATAATGGCCAAAGCTGCACACTACTTTTATGAGTAACAACCAAGATGCTGCAAAGGACTCTCCATCAGCTTGGCATGATGAATTTGGTTCTGATGAATTCAGAAACGTCTATACCTTTGCAACATTTTGTTTGCTTCTAACAGAGTTGGTGCCCGATTGTGGATATTGCGTTTCCTCATAGACCAGCATAGCTGTCATCTTGCTTCTGAGATGGCCAACATATCTCAGAGGGCAACTGGAAAGCAAGAATGAAAACTAGAATTCAGTAGCAAATGCATCTTCAAAGTTTGTGCAGCTCACTTTGTGGTGTGGCAGGAAGAGGGCTCCAGCTGCATAAGCTGCCATTTTCTTTCCACATGACTGACTTTCTTCCAATAGCTACCCTGGCGATGTCAGGGCTGGCCTGGCTCATGCACTCTAGCCAATGAGAAGCTAGTTAGGCTGGCTGGTGAGCAGAGCTCCCAACAGGTGGACCTAGCAGAAGTTTCCAGGTCTGCCAGAGAGGTATGGTTAGGTATCTCTTGTCCTACCCAGCTCTTTCCAGCTCAGACTTCTCCTGGACTTCTCCTACTCACCCATGCCTTCCATAGTTCAGTTTGATTGACAGACCACTTACAGACATGCATTAAATTGGGTTTTGAGTGCACACATATTGCTAGGAATTCACCACCTTTCTACAGCTTTTGCAAGAGGCACATGGGTTGTTAGCAGTCAATGTACCAGATCTAGCCATGGTGACAGAGGAAAGGAAGCAGGTCACGGGTAGTTGAGGGAATATTGAGAGTGAAAGCAAGGATAAGGGCCTCCAGTGCTCTGGTTTTCACCAAAAGATGCCTAGAGGCCATCCTCTTCACTGAAATTCTGTGGAGTCTTCAATTGGAGGGCCAAGTAGATGCATGGTTGGCAAGCAGATCCTCAAGTGTTAGATCTAGTAACTTACATTGCACCAAATCTATTGTCCACTACCACCAATAAAGTGGTGGTTATTTCCTATCCACCGTCCAACAAATTGTATGCATGATGTCTGTTAAGGGGATTGGAAGGTGAAACTCCAAGCCTTAGGTCCATAGTCTCTCATTGCTAGAGTGTAGCTGATATTTTTGGGCAGAATCTGGCTGAGGAAATGCAGAGCAGAAGGGCACTGCTACAAATGGCTTTCCTTCTCTAATGCACTATCCTTTGCCCAATCAGTCATGTACTGGTTTCAAAATCAGGTGTGGAGGTAGCTGCATTACTGATTATGTGAAGGACAGGGTGTCTGTACAATTGCCCTTAGGTATGCAGTAGTTTGGCCTTCATACTTAGCAACAATGTTTTCATATACACGTGCAATATTGCAGCAAATGTTCACATTCTATCTAGCAAAGATGGACAGATTTCATTACAGCCAAGAAATGTTCTCAATTTGTCTGATCCTAATCAATGGACAATTTAGCTGTTTCCTGCTTAACTGAGAATATATAGATATACATACTGGTCTCTTGAATCTTCTTTTTCCATAAATAAGAAATTGATTCTTGTGCCTTCTTCAGGAGACAAGTCCACTTTTCTTCTTGAATTCTACATTTTATGATACTCTGTGGATTGGCTGGCATTGATGAATTCATAGAGGGGGTGGCATGGGCTGCATGAGGATATTTGTATTCTCTATTGTAATAAATGTTGGCAACACAAGGATGGTACTGTGTTGAAACAGCTATAAATAGGGGCTAACAAAGACTAATGGGGCTTCACCCCTGCCAAGAAATGCAAAGGCTTAACACTCTGGTGTGATCACTGAGGAGCATTGTGTTTGGGCAAGAAGCTCCCTCACTCTCAAAGTGGGTGATGGAGGTGGAGGGCAGTGTCATAAACTCCAGTTGGTCTCTTCAGTGCCACCACCTCCTCCTTCCACTTTCACCCTACAACAACAGCTAATGGTGCTAGGCAGGAGTGGGTCTTACATACTGTCTGTCACTTATACTTGTCTTACAATGGGGTTACTTGGGGAGGGAAGACATGCTGTTGAGACTGTTGGCCTTAGAGAAGATGCAACACAAAGCAGACATTGTTATTCCATTATGCTGGTGGCAAAAAGAGTGTGGAAGCTTATATAGAGAGCTGGGGCAGACCTAAGATGTGCTATTGCCTGAGACAGAGAAGCAAATGGTACAACCCCTTGTAACAGTGCTCATCATGATGCAAAGTATCGACCTAAAATCACGCATGTGTCTTCACAAACCTCTCTCCAGCTCAGTCTTCATTAGGACTTCTCACATTCACCCTTGCCTTCCATAGTTAGTTTTGGATGAGTACCATCACTCATCATAGCAATAGCAATCACACTTATATACCACCCTATGGTGCTTAGTGTACTCTCTGGACAGTTCACAAGTTAAATAGTATTTTGTCCCCAATATGCTGGGTACACATTTTACCACCCTCAAAAGGATGGAAGGTTGAGTCAACCTTGAGTCCTGGTCACAACCTTTTGGCTTCAGTACAGCAGTTTATCCACTGTGCCATCAGAGTTCTTCATGATGGAAAGACAAGCACACATATCAGAAAACACCATAAACTGCACTTCTCAGTCATAATTGTAAAAAACTAATATCCTATTTGCCATGATATTTGCCTCTGGGTGCAATGAGTCGGGTTCGCCTGATTGGGCAGCATAGAAATTTGAACCATAAATAAATAAATAAAAATTCAAGGTGTTGGTAATCACTTTTGCAGCCCTACATGGTAGTGGGCCAGGAAGAATACTTAAGAGACCGCATCAACCCGAGAACATCTGTCCGTCCCACCAGAGCAGACCAAAGAGGCTATCTTATGGTGCCATCTGCTAGAGAGGCTCGCCTCTCTAGCACCAGAAAGATGGCCTTCTCTGTGTCTGCTCCAGCCCTATGGAACCTCCTGCCAATTGAGCTATGAATCAGGTGGAGTTGCTACCCTTCAGTAAAGAACTAAAAACCTGGCTGGCAAAGCAGGTGTGGGGCACTGGGGATGCGGTGACCCCCACCTGCTGGCTGATATAGTAATATCACTCCCTCACTCTTTTTAGTTGTCAGGCTAATTTTTTATTGTGTTTTTAATTGGGGTTCTTACTGGTTTTAAGGCTTTTTTATAGTTCTCTAGTGGGATTTATGTAGTTCATGATGTAATTGTTGTATGCTGCCCAGAGTCGCTTGCCGAGTGGGCAGCAATACAAATGTGACTAATAAATAAAATAAAATAAATGATGCTATGATATTTGTTTTCATAATACTTTACATGATCAAGAATCTGTTAGAGTCCAGGGCATGGGCTGATGACAAAGTAACACAAGCACCAGGACCCAGGGCATCCAGGTAACTGGCCAACCAGTAACTGCATCACAATCCAGAGTTCATATCCAAAATCAAGCCCAAGGTAAACACGGATAGTCTGGATGACAGGGTGTACTCCAAGCAAGCTAGTAGTTGACCAAGGCAGCATACTAGGCTGAGTACCTTCAGAGTTTGGATCAGGGCAAGGACAGGGTTCAAGAGGTGAGGATCCAGGCAAGGTACAACAACAACACACAGGAATAAGGCAGGAACATGACAAGAGATTCAGGAGGGAAGCAGCAACAAGCTAAACAACCTTCACTAGTGAAGCTGCTTCTGGGAGGGAGAGCCAGTTCTTATATAGCCCAGTCTCCCAGGGCTTCCATGTGGAATCCATAATAGTCCAGAACGTTCCCCAGACCTCTTAGATGGGGCTTAGCAGCAATAGGATGAAGGTCCAACCTTTCAAGCACTAGAGCTGCCTTACAAGATGGGGGTCTAATCCTGCAAGCATCAAGATACCTCTGGGGAATTCACTCTGCAAATACTGGAAGTGCCTCAGAGACAGGTGCCTCACTCTTCTTAACAACTGATCTGACCTAATATATTAAACCACACCTGACATAACAGCCTCATAAGCATGTTGTGTGCCAGCAAAGGCTGAATCAGTACAAATAAAGATGTCCAACTTGCTTGAAAACTATGATTTTCACTGAAAAGAAAAAGCTACCATGTTTATTTATTTTATAATTATTGAGCGATTTTTATTTATCAGTAACCTGCGCACCACTGGATGGGCTGAACATGGGTTGGTAGGAAATGCTTTCTGTTAATAGTCAAGGACTAGTGGAAGATGCACCAGCCTCACATGTCTGTCTATTAATTTTGGCTACTTCTGCTGATTAAGTAAAGATGTTGGACAAACCATCCTGATTACATTGCCATTTGTATGCTTTCAGAGGTCTAGCACGCCCTTGCAAAGATCTTCACAGCAAACCAATTCAGAATATTTTGTAACCTTTCTTTTTGCTGATCTGAGGCACATTGTCTCTAGACAACAGTGCTAGCCTCCTATTAGACAAAGGACTGGGAACAATTGAATTACAGGAAAAACTCTCAGGAGTCACATTTCAGTGGAGGACAGAGATAAAGATGAAAGGGAGTGACTCAGAAGATCAGCATGTTTTAAGCTTAGAACTCCTACTATCAGTAAATGGGGGAAAGGTTGATATGAAACCTGGGAAACCACCAAGCAATGGTATCATGGAGAGAGGTGTGTGTGTGATCATATGAGAGACAACAACAGGCCAATTTGATTCTAGGGCAGGGGTTCTCAAGGTTTTCACACCACAGTCCAGACTACTCACCCTCAGACAGCTGAGTGGGCCAGACACAATGGTGGCAGGTGCGTTTGCACATGCGCATTTGCACATGTGTGGGCGTGTATGCTTCCAGGTTAGTCGCCGTGGACCAGATGGAATGGCATTAGGGTCTGGGTCTGGCCTGCAGTCATAGGTTGCGAACCCCTGCTCTAGGGACTGATGTTCTCCACCATTATATTAGAGGGGATGAGGCAGCCAGGCACTTCTGGTGGAGGATAATGTGGGGAGCAGGAATAAGGTAGGGACTGTGGTGGCTTAGTGGTTGTTGTGTTCTGTAAAGCTGTGCCTTTAACAATGTACCTAGCCATGTGGTAACAATGTAACCTTTCTGTGTGCAACAGTATAACCTTCAGCTGTATCAATGTAAACCTGATAAGGGGACGCGAGCTAGTGACCACTAGATGGCAATAGCGAGCGTCCAGCTCTCATGGCTCAGATTCACCTGGATCAGCAGCGCGGGAAGATTCCCGCCACCTCTTCACCTGGACAAGAAGGGCGTGACCTTCTACGACGTCACACAGGCAGCAACCAATAGTCTGTCGACGAGCCACTTTCAAATGTATAGCCAGCTGGATATATTGAGCTACCCATCCGCCATTACCACATGTTCCTCCGGATCATCATGCAATAAACCTGTGTTAAGCCAACCCTTCGGCTGTTTCATTGTCTTTGGTCCCTTACACTAAATTGGCGACGAAGGTGGGATAATGGCAGCCCACGGGACCAAGGCATGCGCCGGTTTCGAGATCAGGAAACCGGGCGACTGGGAGATCTTCGAAATGGACTTCCAGGCAGCACTGATTGAGTCCGAAGTCACGGAAGAGGCAAAGAAAAGGGCCATCTTCACCAGGATGCTCGGACAAGAAACCAAAAGGACCTTGGTAGACCTGATCGCACCAAGGAGGGTGAGCGAATTCAAGGCCAAAGAACTCATGCAGATGCTGCGTGAGCACGTCCGGCCCGCCACGGCGATGTTTCCCGCTCGGAGTGCGTTCTGGAGGCGAGTCCAAGCGCCCGGGGAGACGGTCGCCGCATTCGTGGCGGCCCTGCGGCTGGCGGCCGGCCCGTGCAAATGGGAGAATGTCGAAATCACCCTCCGGGACTGTGTGCTATGCGGCCTGAACGACGCCGAAACCCAGCGCACATTAATGAACCAAGAGCCGCCTCCCATGTTGCAGGAGGTCATCAGAGCGGCACAGGCCGCGGAAGCTACAAAGGCTGGGGTACAAGAACTCCAGGACTGGCGGCCGAGGTCGAGCAAGGCAGAGACTCCGGTGCATGCAGCCCGGCGAGCTTCGAGGTCGTCCGCAGAGAGCAGCGACGACGAGGACGTCCGGAGGGTCCGGAAAGAGAGCCGGCGGTGCGACGGCTGTGGAGCGGCCCACGACCGCGTAAAATGCCCGTTTCGGAAGGCCGAGTGTCACAACTGCGGCCGCCGCGGGCACATCGCCAAGGTGTGCAGGAAGAGGCGCGAGACCCGGAGAAGCTCGGCAGACTGTTCCGCGGGACAAGACCACTCAACGAGACCCAAGGACGGCGCTCAGGCCACGCGGAAGCAGGACGGCGTGGGCCGCATCTCCGACGGCAGCGAGGACGACGCCCCAGTATTCAGCGTGTCCGTAGGACACCCCCGCTACTTTGTTGAGGTACTAGTTCAAGGGGTTCCCATCAGAATGGAAATTGACTCGGGGTCCTCATATTCAATCATTTCCCAGAGGGAGTTTTTGAGAATTGCCCCCCACAGGCGACCCAAGCTCAAAGCGTTGAGGTCCACACTACGGGACATGCAAGGAAACAGCATTCCAGTGTTGGGGGTTGGAGAATTTCAGGTTAAATTCAAGAAGCACGCCGCGTCTCTCCCTCTAGTCGTGCTTAAAGGGGGAGATTGCAGCCTCCTCGGGACTCAATGGTTTCAGCCCCTGGGTTTGTTTTTTGGGGGGGTGCACGCCGTTGGGATGCACGCCGTTGGGACTGACCCGATTCAGGAGGTGTGCGAGGCGCACCCCGAAGTTTTCAAAAAAGGACTGGGGAAATTCAAGGGGCCCCCAGTGACATTCGACCTGGACCTGGAGGTCCGCCCAATTCGACTCAAACCACGCCGGGTGCCGTTCGCACTCAAGGACAAGATAGAGGCAGAACTGGACAAATTGGTGGGCCAGGGAATCCTTGTGCCTGTTGATTCTGCGGAGTGGGAAACTCCAATTGTAACCGCACTAAAGGCCAATGGGGAGATCCGCATATGCGCCGATTACAAGTGCACCATCAACAAGGCGATCCGCCCGAATGCGTATCCGGTGCCGGTAGTCAGCCATCTGCTGGCCAGGTTACATGGGGGAAAGTGTTTCGCTAAGCTCGACTTAGCACAGGCCTACCAGCAGCTTACGGTGTCCCCTGCCGCAGCTGCTGCGCAGACCATAGTCACCCATAAGGGGGCGTTCCAGGTGACGCGCCTTCAGTTCGGCGTAAATTCGGCGCCTGGAATTTTCCAGTCACTCGTGGAACGCCTCCTGAAGGGGCTAGAGGGGGTGTTGCCTTATTTTGATGACATGTTAATAACGGGGGGGAGTCGGGTCGAATTGGCCAAGAGGTTGGGGAAGGTCCTGACAATATTCGAAAAAGCGGGGTTGAGACTGCGAAAGGACAAATGCATCTTCTTCGCGACCGAGGTTGAGTTCCTAGGGTTTTGTGTGACTCCTGAGGGGATAAAACCATCCAAATCCAAGGTGGCCGCCATTAAGAAAGCCCCCCGCCCCACTTCCAAGCCCGAGCTGCAGTCGTTCCTAGGGCTGCTCAACTTTTAACACTCCTTCCTCCCCCGGAAGGCAGCAGTGGCTGAACCGCTACACAAACTGCTAAAAAAAGACCAGAAATGGAAGTGGGGCGATGACCAAGAAAGGGCATTTAGTGAACTAAAAAGTCTCCTAGCATCTGATACCATACTGACCCATTTCAACCCCAAACGCCGGGTAGTCCTGATCTGTGATGCATCCCCGGTGGGGGTGGGGGCGGTGCTGTGCCACGTGCTGGAAGACGGAAGGGAGGCCCCGATAGCATTTTACTCCAGGTCCCTGTCCCAAGCGGAGAGAAATTACGCACAGACAGACAGGGAGGCACTAACGATAGTTGCGGGGACGAAAAAATCTCACGATTTTCTGTATGGCCTCCCCTTCACCATTGTAACAGACCACAAGCCCCTGCTAGGCATTTTTACCGCAGATAAGCCCATGCCACAGATCCTGTCCCCGAGGATGCTCAGGTGGGCTAATTTTCTCAACGCGTACCAGCACGCGTTGGTCTACCGGCCCGGGAAGGAGATCAGCCATGCGCATGCCCTATCAAGGTCTCCTCTCCCCCTGACGCCCAGCCAGGTGAGCAAGGGGGAGCAAGACCATCAGGTTCTTATGATAGAGGTGCTGGATTCGCCCCCCGTAATGCCCGCCGACATTGCCAAAGCGACAGAGAAGGACAAGACGTTAGCGGCAGTTAGCTCCTGGGTGCAGAAAGGGTGGCCGGCGTCCTCCCCAGCGGAGGAGTTCGCCCCATTTTTCAGGAAAAAGTTAGAGCTGTCCCTAGAGAGGGGGTGCCTCTTGTGGGGGCAGCGGGTGGTGATTCCCACTTCCCTTCGGCCACGGGTGCTCAAACTGCTGCACGTCAGCCACCCCGGCATCGTGCGATCCAAAGCGCTGGCCCGGAGTTACTTCTGGTGGCCCCAGTTGGACGCCGACATCGAGCACATGGTCAGCACTTGTGAAAGTTGCCAATGCTCCAGACCAGAGGAGGCCCGCCTTCCCCACAGGGAGTGGGACACGGCTAAGGGGCCGTGGTCCCGGGTGCACATTGATTTCGCGGGCCCGTTCAGAGGCACCCTGTTTCTTCTTGTCGTGGACGCCTTCTCCAAGTGGTTGGAGGTTATCCCAGTCACGAGCACCTCCTCGGCCCAGACCATTAAGCATTTGCGGAGGCTCTTTTCCACGTTCGGCATACCCGACACATTAATTAGCGACAACGCTAGTTGTTTCACGTCCTCCGGGTTTAGGGCATTCATGGAGATTAACGCCATTCGGCATATCACCTCCGCCCCGTTTCACCCAGCCACCAATGGTCAAGTAGAGCGCCTCGACCGCACCACGAAGGACGCGTTGCGGCGCATGGGCCCCGGGGATCTGAACCTACAAGTGTGTCAGTTTCTGCTAGGGTACAGGGTGACCCCGTTGGCGTCAGGATACTCCCCCGCAGAGCTCTTAATGCGTAGGAAACTGACCACCATCCTTACTAGGCTAGACCCCACGAGGGTAGAGGACAAGGGAAGGAACATTGGGCTAGAGCCCACAAAGAGTTTCAGTGTAGGCGCCCCCGTGCATTGCAGGAATTATGCCAGCACGGGCTCAGCCTGGGTACCGGGCGTAGTTGTGGAGCAAACCGGCCCCGTGTCGTACCACGTGGAAACCAGCACAGGGCTACTGTGGAGGCGGCACGCGGACCAGCTCCGACGCAGGGTCCCCGATGAGCAGGGCGCAGACCAAACAGAGAAAAAATCAACGTTAGGGTTCTCCCCCACCCGTTCAGCCCAAGGGGGAGGAAAAGGGGGCCGCGGGCCTCCACCAAGGGGGGAGGAGGAAAGGGGGGATGTTCTCGTAGATATCCTGGGGGATTTTTCTGAGGAGGAGGAACCCGACCCCATACATATCTCGCGGAATTCCCCCACAAATGCGGATACCCCAACTGAGTTAGAATTTGATTTTCAGAACCGGGGGAGTTTTTCGGAGTGGTCCCCCACCCGTCCAAGCAAGAAGAGGGGCTTTTCGTTAGCCCCGATCGCCCCCGGTCTGCCCACAATGGAATTTTTCCCTTCCCCTAAGGCCGCCAAACCGCGGCAAGCCACTAACGAGTCTCCCTCTCCCATTACAGGACAAGGGACCAGGGAACAAAGAAGCAGTAGCGCCCCCGGGGGGGTCAGCCCTCATCACGGCCCAAACGCACGTGCAATAAGCCATCTTGGCTGAGAGACTTCGTCTCATCCTAGGGGGGAGGGATGTTGTGTTCTGTAAAGCTGTGCCTTTAACAATGTACCTAGCCATGTGGTAACAATGTAACCTTTCTGTGTGCAACAGTATAACCTTCAGCTGTATCAATGTAAACCTGATAAGGGGACGCGAGCTAGTGACCACTAGATGGCAATAGCGAGCGTCCAGCTCTCATGGCTCAGATTCACCTGGATCAGCAGCGCGGGAAGATTCCCGCCACCTCTTCACCTGGACAAGAAGGGCGTGACCTTCTACGACGTCACGCAGGCAGCAACCAATAGTCTGTCGACGAGCCACTTTCAAATGTATAGCCAGCTGGATATATTGAGCTACCCATCCGCCATTACCACATGTTCCTCCGGATCATCATGCAATAAACCTGTGTTAAGCCAACCCTTCAGCTGTTTCATTGTCTTTGGTCCCTTACACTAAAGTGGTTAAGACACTGAACTTGAAGACTGGATGGTCGGCAGGGTAGCAGTTTGGGACCCAACTGCTGCACAATAGAGTGAGCTCTTATCATCTGCCCCAGCTCCTGCCAACCTAGCAGTTTGAATGCAAGAAATTGCAAGTAGATAAATAGGTACCACTTCAGTGGGAAGGTAAAGAGTGTTCTGTGCACTTTGGTGTCTGGTCATGTCTGCCACATGTCCACAGGCACATCTACAGACATAGACAGTGCTGGCTCTTTGGCTATAAACAGAGGTGAGCACTTAACCCTAGAGTTGGATACAACTGGCTTTCAAGCACGGGTGGCTTTTACCTTTACCTAGGAGTAAGGTATCAGGAGGAAAAATCTGCATGAAACAAACTATCCTGCCCCTCCCACTCAGCTTCTGCTGCTCCAGAGGATGCTGTCTTGTCATGAGCATTCACATAAGATCTGTGTGATCACTTTCTCATAAGAACATAAGAACAGCCTTGCTGGAACAGGCCACAGCCCATCCAGTCCAGCATTCTGTCTCACACAGTGGCTCACCATTTCCTTCAGGGTATTCCCAAGGAGATGCCTTCACCTG
The DNA here is from genome assembly GCA_035047305.1 of Bradypodion pumilum. Classification (NCBI taxonomy): domain Eukaryota; kingdom Metazoa; phylum Chordata; class Lepidosauria; order Squamata; family Chamaeleonidae; genus Bradypodion; species Bradypodion pumilum. The sequence goes on from JAWDJD010000003.1 coordinate 364,432,544, forward strand.
CTTAGGATTCCCTGGAAATGGCATTGAGAGATATCCTGCCTATCTCTCCAACCCCAAGGTTGTCCTTAAGTATCCATAATTATAGCCATTGATACCCTTGTCCTCCATGAACTTGTCTAATCCTTTCTTAAAGCTGTCAAGACTGACAGCAGTCACCACTTCTTCTGGCAGGGAGTTCCATAGACCAGTAATCCTCTGGGTGAAAAAGTACTTTCTCTTATTTGTTTGAGAACTAGTACCCAAAAGTTTCATGGAGTGTCCCCTAGTTCTAGTGTTATGCGATAGGGAAAACAGTTTTTTCCTTATCTACTTTGCCCACACTGTGCATGATTTTATAAACTTCAATCAGGTCACCTCTTAGACGCCGTTGTTCAAGAGTGAAAAGGCACAACCGTTGCAGCCTCAGATGGTAAGGAAGGTGTTCCAGTCCCCTAATCATTTTGGTTGCCCTCCTCTGCACTTTTTCCAACTCCATAATATCCTTCTGGAGGTATGGCGACCAGAACTGTACACAGTATTCCAGATGGGGCCTCACCATAGATTTATAAAGAGGCAAAATGACACTTGCTGACTTATTTTCTATACCCTTCCTAATGATCCCTAGCATTCAGTTTGCTTTTTTCACTGCTGAGGCACACTGGGTTGACACCTTCATTGAGCTGTCCACCAGGACACCAAGGTCCCTTTCCTGGTTTGTCGCAGAGAGTTCAGATCCCATCAGTTTATAAATGTAATTGGTTTTTTTTGCCCCAACATGCATCACTCTGCACTTACTAATGTTGAAGCTCATTTGCCACTGTTTTGCCCACTCCCCCAGTGTCAAGAGATCCCTCTGGAGCTCCTCACAATCTCTCACAGTTTTCATTACCCTGTATAATGTAGTGTCGTCAGCAAATTTGGCTACCTTGCTTTTTACTCCTACCTCTAGATCATTTATGAAGAGGTTGAAAAGCAGGAGTCCCAGTACTGAACCTTGGGGGACCCCACTCTTTACTTCCCTCCACTTGGAGAAGTGTCCATTTAGTGCTACCCTCTGTTTCCTGTCCCTTAGCCAGTTGCTGATCCAGGACAAGACCTGTCCCTTTATTCCATGACTGGTAAGTTTATTCAAGAGCCTTTGGTGTGGGACCTTGTCAAAAGCCTTCTGAAAGTCCAGATAAACAATGTCAACTGGATCCCCCTTATCCACATGCTTGTTGACACTCTCAAAAAATTCCAACAGATTAGTGAGGCATGATTTGCCCTTGTAAAAGCCATGCTGGCTCTCCTTTAGCAGCACCTTCTCTTCTATGTGCCTATTAATTCTATCTTTTAGGATGGTTTCCATCACTTTACCTGGGACACATGTCAAATTGACAGGTCGGTAATTTCCTGGATCACCCCTGGATCCTTTTTTGAAAATTGGTGTTACATTCGCTACCTTCCAGTCATCAGGCACAAAGCCTGATTTGAGGGCAATATTATATATTTTGGCTAGGAGATCAGCAATTTCATCTTTAAGTTCCCTGAGAACTCGAGGATGGATGCCATCTGGTCCTGGTGATTTGTTAGTGTTTAGTTTAACAAGACATGCAAGGACCTCCTCCCTGGTTATTTCTATCTGGCTTAATTCTTCAGTTTCCCTCCCTACGAAGATAGGCTCTGTTTTAGGCATGTGGTCTCTGTCTTCTTCAGTGAATACTGAAACAAAGAATTCATTGAGTATCTCTGCAATCTCTGTTTCCTTTTTAATAACCCCTTGCCTTCCATTGTCATCTAATGGTCCAATGGCCTTCCTAGTTGGGTTCTTACTTCTAATGTACTTAAAGAAGTCTTTGTTATTTCTCTGAGTATTTTTAGCAATATGCTCCTCAAAGTCTTGCTTTCCTTTCCTGATTGTTGCCTTGCATTTGTTCTGCCAGAATTTGTGTTTCTGCCTGCTGTCCTCATTTGGACAAGCCTTCCATCTTCTAAAAGAGCTTTTCTTGCTTTTGATCACTTCCCGAACAGCTCCTGTAAGCCACATCGGAGTCCTCTTGGACCTGGCAGTGCCCTTTTTCCTTTTGGGTATGCATTCCAATTGAGCCTCTGTTATTGTTTTTGCCTCCATGCCTCTTGGAGTGTTTGGACTCTTTCAATTTTCCCTTTCAGCTTCTTTTTTACTAGTTTCCTCATCTTTGGGAAATTTCCTTTTTGAAAATTTAAGGTCTCTGTGTTAGATTTTATCAGTGACTTGCGGTCTATGATCAAGTTAAACATAATTGAGTTGTGGTCACTGTTCCCTATTGGATCAGTCACATTAACATCTTGCACCAGATCCTGAGTATTACTCAGGATCAAGTCAAGGATTCTTGTACCTCTAGTTGGCTCTTCAACCATCTGTCCCAGTGTTGTGTCCTAAAGCCTGTGCCTTTAAACAATGTACCTATCCATGTGTATCCAATGTAACCTCTTCTATGTGTAACAATGTAACCTCCAGCTGAATCACTGTAACCTTAATAGGACGCGAGCTAGTGTCCACTAGATGGCAATAGCGAGCGTCCAAGCTCATTGGTCCAAGACTCACCTAGAACAACAGCGCGGGAAGATTCCCGCCACTACCTTCACCTGGACAAGAAGGGAGTGACCTGCAATGACGTCACGCAGCCTGTAGCCAATAGGCTATCAAGGAGCCACATTCAAATGTATAGCCACTGTATATATTGAGCTGTTCGTCCGCCATTACCTCATGTTCCCTCTGACCAGCATGTAATAAAGTTGTGTTAAGCCAGCTCTTCGGCTGTCCTGGTGTCTTTGGTCCCATACACTAAATTGGCGACGAGGATGGGATTATGGCTGCCCACGGGACCAAGACATACGCCAGTTTCGACATCAAGAAACCGCAAGATTGGGAACTCTTCAAAATGGACTTCCAAGGTGCGCTGGTGGAGTTCGAGGTGACGGACGAGGCAAAGAAGAGAGCCATCCTCACCAGAATGCTCGGGCACGACGGAAAGAGAGTACTGATTGACCTCATCGCACCCAGAAAGGCGGCTGAATTCAAGGCAAAAGAGCTCCTGACGGTGCTGAGAGACCATTTCCGGCCCTCGGTAGCGATGTTTCCCGCTCGGAGCGCGTTTTGGAGGCGAGTCCAAGCGCCTGATGAGTCGGTCGCCGCTTTCGTAGCGGCCCTGCGCCTGGCTGCCGGCCCGTGCAAATGGGAGAATTTGGAAGTCACCCTCAGGGACTGCGTGCTATGCAGCCTGAAGGACGCCGAGATTCAGCGCACGCTAATGAATCAGGAGCCGCCCCCCACTTTGCAGGAGGTCCTGAAAGCGGCACAGGCTGCGGAAGCCACGAAGGCAGGGGTGCAAGAGCTCCAGACTGGCGGCCGAAGGCCGACAAAGCAGAGAGTTCGGTGCACGCAGCCCGGTGAACTTCGAAATCCTCCGCCGAAAGCAGCGACGACGAGGACGTCCGGAAGGTCCGAAAGGAGGGCCGGCGTTGCGACGGCTGCGGGGCGGCTCACGACCGTGCCAGGTGCCCCTTCAGAAAGGCCGAGTGCCACAACTGCGGGCGACGTGGGCACATAGCCAAAGTCTGCAGACAACGACGCAAGGACCGGAGGAGCTCGCCCGACCGCCCAGCGAGGGACCGGAGGAGCTCGCCCGACCACCCAACGAGGCCAGACCGCTTGACGAGACTAAAGGATGGCGCCTGGCTCACGAGGAAGCAGGACGGAGTGGGCCGCATCTCCGACGACAGCGACGACGACGCTCCGGTTTTCAGCGTGTCCTTGGGACACCCCCGTTACTTTGTTGAGGTACTGGTGCAAGGGGCCCCTGTTAGGATGGAGATTGACTCTGGCTCCTCTTACTCCATTATTTCCCAGAGGGAGTTTTTGAGAATTGCCCCCCGCGTACAGCCCAAGCTCAAAGCGTTGAGGTCCACGCTTCGGGACGTGCAAGGGAACAGTATCCCGGTGTTGGGGGTTGGGAATTTCCAGGTTCAGTACAAGCGGCACGCCGCGGAACTCCCCCTAGTCGTTCTTAAGGGAGGTACTTGTAGCCTCCTCGGGACTCAATGGTTTCAGCCCCTGGGTCTGTTCATTGGGGGGGTGCACGCCGTTGGGTCTGACCCGATACAGGAGGTGTGCGACGCGCACCCCGAAGTCTTCAAGCAGGGACTTGGGAAATTCAATGGACCCCCAGTAACGTTCGACCTGGACCCGGAGGTCCGCCCAATCAGACTTAAACCGCGCAGGGTGCCTTTTGCACTCAAGGACAAAATAGAGGCGGAACTGGACAAATTAGTGGGCCAGGGGATTCTTGTTCCTGTTGATTCCGCGGAGTGGGAAACTCCAATTGTCACAGCATTGAAGGCCAATGGGGAGGTGCGCATTTGCGCCGATTATAAGTGCACCATTAATAAGGCAATCCGCCCTAATGCATACCCGGTGCCGGTGGTCAGCCATTTGCTAGCCAGGTTACATGGGGGAAAGTGTTTCGCCAAGCTCGACCTGGCTCAGGCCTATCAGCAACTCATGGTAACCCCTGCCGCAGCTGCTGCACAGACCATAATCACGCATAAGGGGGCGTTCCAGGTGACGTGCCTCCAATTCGGCGTGAACTCGGTGCCTGGCATTTTCCAGTCACTCGTGGAACGCCTCCTCAAAGGGCTGGACGGCGTTTTACCATATTTTGATGACGTATTGATAACGGGGGGGGGGGAGTGAGGTTGAGTTGGCTAAAAGGCTAAACAAGGTCCTGGCGGCGTTCGAACGGGCGGGGTTGAGGTTGCGAAAAGACAAATGCGTCTTCTTCGCAAAGGAGGTTGAGTTCTTAGGGTTCCGAGTAACTCCCGAGGGGATCAAACCGTCCAAATCCAAGGTTGCCGCCATCAAGAAAGCCCCTCGCCCCACATCCAAGCCCGAGCTGCAGTCATTCCTAGGGCTCTTAAATTTCTACCACTCCTTCCTTCCACGGAAGGCTGCGGTGGCCGAGCCGCTTCACAAGTTGCTCAAGAAAGATGCGGCATGGATGTGGGGCGATGACCAGGAGAGGGCATTCACGGAACTGAAACAACTCCTGGTGTCCGACGCCATTCTGACCCATTTCGACCCCAAACGGCCGGTGGTACTGATCTGTGATGCATCCCTGGTGGGGGTGGGGGCAGTGTTGTGCCACGTGTTGGAAAACGGGAGGGAGGCCCCAATAGCGTTCTACTCAAGGTCCCTGTCCCAAGCGGAGAGAAACTACGACCAAACAGACAGGGAGGCGCTGGCGATAGTTGCGGGGACCAAAAAATTTCACGATTTTCTGTATGGCCGCCCCTTCACCATCGTGACCGACCACAAGCCCCTACTAGGCATTTTTACCGCAGATAAGCCCACGCCACAGATCCTGTCCCCGAGAATGCTTAGGTGGGCCATTTTTCTCAACGCCTACCAGCACGCGTTGGTGTACCGGCCCGGGAGAGAAATCAGCCATGCGGACGCTCTATCGAGGTCCCCCTCCCCCTGACGCCCAGCCAGGTGAGCAAGGGGGAGCGGGACCATCAGGTTCTCATGATAGAGGTACTGGATTCGCCCCCCGTAGTGCCTGCTGACATTGCCACAGCGACAAGAAAGGACAAAACGTTGGCGGCGGTTTGCTCCTGGGTACAGAAAGGGTGGCCGGCGTCCTCCCCGGTGGAGGAATTCGCCCCATTTTTTAGGAAGAATCTGGAACTGTCCCTAGAGAGGGGGTGCCTCTTGTGGGGGGCAGCGGGTGGTGGTCCCTACATCCCTTCGACCGCGGGTGCTTAAACTGCTGCACGTCAGCCACCCCGGAATCGTGCGCTCCAAAGCGCTGGCCTGAAGCTACTTTTGGTGGCCCCAGTTAGACGCCGACATTGAGCACATGGTTGGCACTTGTGAGAGTTGCCAATGCTCCAGACCAGAGGAGGCCCGTCTTCCCCACAGGGAGTGGGACGCGGCTAAGGGGCCGTGGTCCCGGATACACATAGACTTCGCGGGCCCGTTCCGAGGAACCCTGTTTCTCCTTGTTGTGGATGCCTTCTCCAAGTGGTTGGAGGTCATCCCAGTCACGAGCACCTCCTCGGCCGCGACAATTAAGCATTTGCGGAGAATTTTTTCCACGTTCGGCATACCCGACGCCCTAATTAGCAATAACGCTAGTTGTTTTACGTCTGCTGAGTTCAGGGCATTCACAGAGATTAACGCCATCCGGCACATCACCTCCGCCCCTTTCCACCCGGCCACCAATGGCCAAGTGGAGCGCCTCGTACGCACCACGAAGGACGCGCTGCGGCGCATGGGCCCCGGGGACCTCAACCTGCAAGTGTGTCAGTTTCTGCTTGGGTACAGGGTGACCCCGCTAGCGTCAGGCTACTCCCCTGCGGAGCTTCTAATGCGCAGGAAGTTGACCACCATACTCACGAGACTAGATCCCACGAGAGTTGAGGACAAGGGGAGGAACATAGGGTTAGAAGCCACCAAGAGTTTCGGCGTGGGTGCCCCGGTACATTGCAGGAACTACGCCAGCGCGGGGCCAGCCTGGGTGCCGGGGGTGGTCGTGGAACAAACCGGTCCCGTTTCGTACCGCGTGGAGACCAACACAGGTCTACTTTGGCGGCGGCACGCGGACCAGCTCCGGAGCCGGGTCCCAGGAAATCAGGCCGCCGAAAAAACAAATTCAGCATTAGGGTGCTCCCCCACCCGTTTAGCCCAAGGGGGAGGAGAGGGGGGTCCAGAGTCCCCACCAAGGGGGGAGGAGAAGGAATTCATCTTCATAGATATCCCACGGGATCCCCCAACAGAGTTTGATTTTGATTTTCAGAACCGGGGGGTTTTTTCGGAGTGGTCCCCCACCCATCCAAGAGAGAAGAGGGGTTTTACGTTAGCCCCTGGTGCCCCCGGTTCAACCACAACGGAATCTACCCTTTCCCCTAAAGCTGCAAAACCGCAGCAAGCATCTAACAAGTCTCCCTCTCCCATTACAGGACAAGGGTCCAGGGAACAAGGAAGCGGGAGCGGCCCCCGGGTGGGTCAACCCACATCGCGGCCCAAACGGGAGTGCAATAAACCATCTTGACTAAGAGACTTCGTCTCATCCTAGGGGGGAGGGGTGTTGTGTCCTAAAGCCTGTGCCTTTAAACAATGTACCTATCCATGTGTATCCAATGTAACCTCTTCTATGTGTAACAATGTAACCTCCAGCTGAATCACTGTAACCTTAATAGGACGCGAGCTAGTGTCCACTAGATGGCAATAGCGAGCGTCCAAGCTCATTGGTCCAAGACTCACCTAGAACAACAGCGCGGGAAGATTCCCGCCACTACCTTCACCTGGACAAGAAGGGCGTGACCTGCAATGACGTCACGCAGCCTGTAGCCAATAGGCTATCAAGGAGCCACATTCAAATGTATAGCCACTGTATATATTGAGCTGTTCGTCCGCCATTACCTCATGTTCCCTCTGACCAGCATGTAATAAAGTTGTGTTAAGCCAGCTCTTCGGCTGTCCTGGTGTCTTTGGTCCCATACACTAAACCCAGGGAACAATCATTTAGCATATCTAGGAACTTTATCTCTTTATCATGTGCTGAACAACAGTTCACCCAGTCTATGTGAGGGTAATTGAAGTCCCCCATTATAACCAGGCTTCCCTTCTTGGATGCCTCCTTTACAACATTCTCCAACTGCCAATCTCCCTCAAGAGTTTGGGTCGGAGGCCAATAGTATATGCCTACTGTTAGACCATCCTTGTGGCCTGGTACTCTTACCCACAGAGCTTCTAATGGTGACTCCAAATCACCTAGATATTCCAATTCAAACGGGTGGCTACACCACCTCCCGTTTGCCCCTTCCTATCCTTCCTGTACAGTTTGTAGCCTGGGATAACTGTATCCCATTGGTTATCATCCATCCACCAGGTTTCAGTGATAACAATAATATCAATATTCTTATCTATTGCTAAGTATTCCAGCTCCCCTATTTTGTTCTGGAGGCTTCTGGCATTTGTATACAAGCTTTTATATATGCTTTCCTGATACAGTCTTTTGAGTCCAGTTGCATTGTTAGACTGCCTCTTGCATCCTTCTGCTAGAGTGCTGGTGACTAGCTCCTTGCTCTGCTCAGTAATTTTTGCATCCTCCTCACTACTCAAGTACACACTTTCCCGAACCGGATGCTGCCCAGCTCCTGTCAGCTTTCCCCCAGTTATCAGTTTAAAAGCTGCTCTGCAGCCTTTTTGATGTTCAGTGCCAGCAATCTGGTCCCATAATGGTTCAAATGCAACCCATCCCTCCTGAACAGATTTGGCTTGTCCCAAAATGTTCTCCAGTTCCTGACAAATCTGAAGCCCTTCTCTCGACACCACCACCTCATCCATGCATTGAGGCTTCTGAGCTCTGCCTGCCTGGTAGGTCCTGCACGAGGGACAGGCAGCACTTCTGAAAATGCTACCTTGGAAGTCCGGGACTTCAATCTTCTTCCTAACAACCTGAATTTGGCTTCCAGGACAGACCGCTTGGCCTTCCCAACATCATTGGTACCAACGTGTACCATGACAACTGGCTCGTTCCCAGTTCTTTCTAACAATCTATCTAGATTTCTTGTGATGTCTGCAACTTTTGCAACTGGCAGGCAAGTCACCATATGGTTATCATGTGCATCACAAATCCATTTCTCTGTATTTCTAATTATTGAATCGCCTAGTACAAGGAGCCTCTCTCCTGCAATCTGTTCATCTACATGCACCTCATCAACCATATTAAGGGAGAGAACCTCAGTTTGTTCCTGTTGTTTATCTTCCTGGATCTCATCAAGTGTGATGAAGGAGAGATCATCAGGTGGAATCAGTTGTTCCTCTGTGTGTTCCTCATCAGGTGTGATGAGGGAAAGAGCCTCAAATTTATTCTGTAATTTGTAATTTCTCACATTCCTACAGTCCTTTAAGGCTGAAACATGTCTTGCCAGCCAAGCTCTGTGGCATCACACAGTTCAGATCTATTATAAGGACTGAAACAGATCAAAAGATGATGCTCTAATGACAGAACAGGCTTGAAAAGAGATAATAATCACCCAGCGAGGATAGAAAACAAGCCTTTCTCCCAGAAAATGCTTGTTTTTTATATACAGGGAAACATTCTTGACTGCCATTTAGAGAAATCTCTCTAAGAGCAGGGTCTTATTGATATAAAACTGACTCAGGAGAAAGTCTTCTTCTTTTGTGTCTAGATGAAAGTTTAACTGGCCAAAATGAAGCCACTTTCTTGACTTTGTCGTTGGCCAAAATTAAGCCCTCACTGGGACATGTTTTTTGTAGTAATCAGCAGGCCAGCAAATTGGCTGGATTCTGTGTCTCTCCACATTCACACAGTGTGTGAGAAAGTTATCATGAGAGAGTTATCAGCAGGGAGGCGGAAAAATTTCAAGGTTTGTGAAAGTATAAAACATTGTGTCTGTGTGTGTGTGAGGGGGGACTAATGGGGAGGGGAAATTTCCCATTCAAAACAAACGAAGAGAAGTAGCCCAACAAGGACTGCACATGCTCAGAGTGTGAAAACTACTGATTTTGAGAGAGAGAGAGAGAGAGAGAGAGAGAGAGAGAGAGAGAGAGAGAGAGAGAGAGAGAGAGAGAGAGAGAGAGAGAGAGAGAGAGAGAGAGAGAGTTGGAGCATCAAAATGTTTTTGAACTCTGTATGGAAGCTTTTTCTTACAAATCCCATTTCTCTACCCATATAGCTCACCTTTTCTGTAAAGCCAATAATAGCATATTATTAGCCTATTTATTATTGCTCCCATTTTCCCTTTGCTGTGATTTCCCCTACAAACGTTTAAGCTCCAGACCTCTGTTGTCTTATATTTTATAAAGCACCATGCACAGTATTAAATAGGCCAGTGGTGGTGAACCTATGACATGCTTGCCAGAGGGGGCACTCTGTTGACACATGCATCATTGCCTCAGCACAGAGTTTGCCCCACCCTCAGACTAGCAGCATAATGGGAGCTCTTCCTCCCTCCCCCCAGCACAGTTTGCCCCACCCCTCTTCCCAGCAGCCCAATGGGAGTGCTTCTTCTCTGCCCCCAGCACAGAGTTCTCCCTGCTCCTCTGTTTGGGCACTCAGTCTCTAAAAGATTTGCCATCAGTGAACTAGACACTCAACCAATATTCCTAATAATAAACCACATTAAGTCCTGTCTACTGTTTGCCATGTTTCATCGCAGATACAAACTGACCACATCAAAAACTGGGCTACAATCACAGTCTAAAGAAAACAATTAGACATAATCATTGTTGGCATCATCACCAGCTGCAACTCGTATCTGACAATGCATTTCCCTCCCTGAAGCAGGAAAAATGCCATTGGCGTGAATTTCTTTAAGGTGGATCCCAGCTTGCCATGAAGTGACTATGATCAAGGAGCCATTTCCTGCGTCCCATGTGAAATGAGACATGCAGGATTTTACACCGGGACTGCAATGGACTGCCACAGCCTTGAGGATATGGACAAGGTGCTACAGTATGCTGTACAGTATACAGTATAATAATAACAGTGTGCAATTAAGTCAGCTCTGACTTATGGCAACCCTTTTCAGGGTTTTCTAGGCAGAGAATACACAGAAGTGGTTTACCATTCTCTTCTTCCAGGGGTACCCTGGGACTGTGCAGCTTCTCCAAAGCTAACCAAGCTGCTCTGCAGGAGGTGCTGTCGGGAATTGAACACCCAATTTCTCATTCCAAAGTCAGTTACCCAAACCACTGACCTATCCAGCCAGCTAGTTAAGCTCAGTGGCTTAAGAATGTAGCTATGAAATCCACTCTGATTTCAATTTCAACTTCTCTTTCTCTATTTTGCTTGGAAGGCACAAATGGCCTTTCAAAATTTCTTATCCTATTTCTAGGACAGAGAAATGCAGAGGAGGCATTTGGTAGAACAGAGAAGAATACAGCATGCAGATTGATCCACCTAATTCCCACAGCATTTCACCCAAGGGCCCTTCCACCAAGATACTGGCACCTAAAGTCACAAGCCAAGATTCTGTGGGAATCAGAACTATGATACAGTAGACCCTCGATTAATGACAAAGCTTGGTTCCATGAGTAGCATCGTTAATCGCGGGTTCTTGCACAACAACGCTAAAAAGTGGCTTCCTATGGGAAAACCTTGATTAACAAGATTTTCGCACAACGACACTAAAAAAGCGGCTTCCTATGGGAAAATCTCAATTAAATATGTTTTCGCATAACGATGCTAAAAACGTCCTTGTGCAAATGGTGACTTTGCTGCTAACAACGCGTCGCTAATAAAAATGTCGTTAGTCGAACGCGTCGTTAGGCGGGGGTCTTCTTCTTTTGTGTCCCGATCAAACCCTGGACTGCCAAAATGAAGCCACTTTTTCTGCTTTGTCATTGCCCAAACCCAAGTCATCATCAGTGCATGTCTCTGACAGCAATGGGCAGACCAGTAAATGAACCGGATTCTGTGTCTCTCCACATTCACTATGATAGTAGTGCCTGTGGAACTGCGTCTCCAGACGGAGTTGTTGCCCTTTAGAAAAGAACTAAAAACCTGGCTGGCGGGCCAAGTTTGGGGTGTAGGTGGAGGGGTGGCTTCCGTTGGGTGGTTAATATAGGGGAGGATGCCTGCCCCATGGTTTCTTCAGTTCCTGCACCCCTCTCTTTTTAGGGGTGGGTTCTTATTGCTGGTTTTTATCTGTTTTATTTGTTTTTATCTGTTTTTACCCACTGTTGTGAACCGCCCGGAGTCGGCTTTGGCTGAGTGGGCAGTATAAAAATTTAACAATAAATAAATAAATAAATAAATAAATAAATAAATAAATAAATAAATAAATAAATAAATAAATAAAATAGTAAGGTTAGCAAACATACATCACAGGGATATGTTTAATGAGTTGACTGAAGGAATGAGATCAAAAAGCAAGAAATGGAAAAAGTCCCTAAATGGAATCTGCTGTAACTTTTTTCCAACTTTTATTGTGCAAATTAATAATTAACCCCCGCACAACAGCAATGTTGGTGGACAACAGATTCAACCATTTTCAATTCTTCCTCTACAAAAGATATTTTAAAAACCTCATTAAGGCAAAAAATTGTTCCTATTTCATTCACTGCATCAAAAAATATCAGTTCTTCAAGTATGAGACCTTTAAATAATGGTAAATTTAACAAATATTTGTATATATTATATAGAGATTGAGATCCCCCACCCCTTCACACCCAACCCATACATTTCCCCCCTGTTTGGTTCAAAATTTCAATTAAAAGCTATGGATGTTTCAATGAAGATATTTGCACTCTGTTTCTTTATAAATCCCATTTTTATTCTTATTATTTTGTAAATATAAAGGCACACAATGAAGCTTTATGCATCTATTAAAATATACACATTTGGTAAATTTAGATTTCTCTTCCAAGTGTCTTGGTAAGTCAGTATATTTATATCTTGTATGTAATTGTCAACAACACAATCATTCTCAAAATAAAGCTCACTCCATTAAGATATAAACTTAAATTTCCATCATGATACACCACAAAATCCCATTGCATAGTGCACCAATGGGGTTCAAAAATCACAAAAATAAATATATTGAATAAATAACTTAGAGAACAAGTAGGTGTTTTTAAACAATTCTTTTAAACAAGTACATCAGTTTCATACCAGAACTGCAAAGAAAATGCCATCTGCAAAAATAGAAACAGCTGCAAGTTGGACACTCTAGAGACCAAATGAAATCAAAGCAGAAAAGATCATTCACAAGTTGAAAGTTGAACACAAATTCCATTGTTAAACACCACAGTGACAGTTCTTTGCAGCAACAAAGCTTAAGAGCAGATCTTGTAGTTAAATATTTGTAGTAGCCATCTCTTCTGATCTATTGTGGAACTCCATAACCAGGTCTCAAGGGCCTACAATCCAGGAGAGAAGTGCTTGGAATATACAAAAGAGGCACACACAACCACATCCTTTGCTTAAAATGGTATATGGTAAAACAAGTACCTTAAAACCTCTCAAGAGCCAGTTTAGTCTCCCAAGAGCCAGTGTGACTGTGCATGGATTTCTCACATGTATTCTTGCCATATAGTAATTCAGTAGCTTGAGGTGTGCAAAGCATTATTGTACTTGAAACAACGTGAAATGCCATGGAAGGTTCTGCCTGTGTCATTTGATCTGTCATGGCTCATGCATGCATGTAAATCAACATTTGAGACTACAACCATCAGTGATGGACATGCATGTGTGAACCCATTCATGGTAACAGCAGTGGTTGAGGTATTGTATTTACAATGTGGAATAGTTAATTGAAACACAGACCCTTGTGAGAATGGCCTTATAACCACACCAGGCAGTTAGTAACTTAGGGGATTTATTAAGAGATGAGCCCAATAACAACATTAGGTTATGCATTTATGATGATCAGTAGGTTACAAATATTTAGTTCTGCTAACTTGAGAATTAGTAGAATTTCTTGAATTTTGAACAAACTCTCATCATGGCAAGACAGAACAAAAAGGAAGGGAAAAAAAAACACAGATGGCCAGAATATATCTGTTTTATATGACTTATGGTGTGCATGTTGAAATGACACAGCTTTTGAAAAAAAGCTAGATGGCGCCTCTACCCAGCTTTGGTTATCTGGTCTCTGGTGAGTTATTGATATTCCATACATGATTACTGGAGAGTAAAATTGCATTAGTACAATCAACTCACTAAGAGCATGTCTAGACAGGGCATATTGCTCACTAGTTCAACTCTTGGAGATTGCTCAAAATTAAAGCATCCATTTGTTTGGACTCTGGAACATTCCCAAATTCCTTTGAGTGCTACTTTTTGAACCCCTGCCAGAGGGCTGTACTATTTGGACTAAAAGTGATCCTTGCTACTGTCAATGAGCCCTTTCAGCATATTCAGTACTGAACACTTCCCCTGATCATTTGTGAATGGTCAGGGGAAATGAAATTTTACACCTTCTAAATCATTACTTCATTTAAATTAACAAGTGTGTGTGTGTGTGTGTGTGTGTGTGAGAGAGAGAGAGAGAGAGAGAGAGAGAGAGAGAGAGAGAGAGAGAGAGAGAGAGAGAGAGAGAGAGAGAGAGAGAGAGAGAGAGAGAAGCAGTGTGTGTGTGAGAGAGAGGGGGCGGGAGGGAGGGAGGAAGAGAGACTGACAGATAGAGTAGACCACCAGAGGGGGTTAGTGAGTTAGATAGAGTGAGGGAGGAGACAGTCAGACAGAGGAGACAAGCGAAGAGGGAGGGAAGGTTTGTTGTTGTGTGTGTTGCAAATCAAAACCAGGCCCGCAGCTGTGGTTTTAATCAGCAATACAATTCCACAAATGATCAGAGGAAGTGTTTCAATTGTTCACAAATGATCAGAGGAAGTGTTTCAATTGTTCAAAGTATCTGTTCTCATTTGTACAGGAGGAACACACCAAATAGTACATTGTTCCTCTCCATGAACGAGTACTAATGTTTTCCAGGTGGTCCAGCACACATACTTAGTTCTAAAAGGTTAATCAATGGTCATAGGGTCTCTGACAGAAAGTTGGACTATAACATCCAGTGAGGAAAGGTATATGCTCTCTTTGTTTCTCACCAGTTTCAGCAAAAATGAAAGATCTTCATTTCCTGGTTGAGCCTGACTGTAGAAATTTCCACATGTACCAATGGAAGGTTCTGTTCTAGGACTAATAGTAGCTTAGAAAAGGTAAGTTCTTTGATACCATAGCATGGGGAATGGATTAGTCCCCACTGTCTCCACTGTTTGATTTGGTTTGGAATTCATTGAAACTCTTTTTGAAAACACATAGAATTAAACATGTGGATTGGAAATATGCATTTAGTGGCACATGCAATTTGGCTCTGAATCTTTCTTATTGTGTTGAACTCCTTGCTGATGAAGGCTGGGTTCACCCATTCTCTGGGGTCCTTCTACCATCAAGTAAATGCCTTTTGAATCAAGATGAATTTTGGCATATAAGCTGGTCTGCTGTTGAAGGGGGTCTACTTGATTTGATTACGATTCCATCTTTTATTGTCATATTTTCGAATTGTGTTTTAAAACTGTCTCTATGATATCTTTAATTACTGGTTTATTCTTAACCTGGTTTTTAAAACAAGGATTAAGTGCTTCTACAGTAGAAAGTTTCCTTAAAGAGCTACAGACTATTCTACTACCTTGCCGCTATAAGTGGTACCGAGTCTTATATATGGTATTTATATATAGATAACACAGAGACAAATAAAGCTTAGCCAGGTGAGTGATCAAAAGTTTGTTTACTTGGTTGAGCTTTCAGTAGGTGTTATTTCCTTTGGCTAGAAACGTTCTGTTTTTCGATTACAGCTTCCAGAACAGACCAACCAGCATGGCTAATGATCAACCTCTGAGATATTCTGAAAGGAGGGGCTTTCACTTTGGCAGTGGTTTTGCTCACCTACTTTATAAGAGGAAGTTTAAAAAACCTAAGAACAAATGTAGGCGATAACACCTTATCAGCTTTCATCATTGGAATGCTAGTTCTTTAGGTTATGCACCAATACCTTGTGTTAAATGCAAACAAACAAACAAACAAACCAACAACCTTATAGATTATTCCCCCCCCCCCATCAGTTTCACTAAGGATTGGCAAAGAGAAGAAAGTCTATTATGACTTTGCATGCTAAATTTATTTAGTAGTTCTAAATTTAAGCCTTAGGGTAGTGTTTTTAAACAGGGAGCAGTCAAATCGGCAAGGAAACAAATAAGTAAGCAAAATGGTGACTGTGTTTTTAAAATGCCACATTTAGAACAACTTTGCAGACTATGAGGATTTTCTTTCTCATTTCAGGGTCTTTCATTTTCTATGAAGCTGGAACATTTCTAAACGTTCCTGGATGACAACTCCCATCATCTCTATTGAGTATGGTAACTGGGGCAGTTGGGAGCAGGCATACAGTAACCGGGGGGGGGGGGGCAGGGTCCCTATCCTTGCTCTAAAGCTTGTGCCAAAGTAGACAGATTCTTTCAAAAGTGGAGTCTCTTTGGAAGCCCCTTGTCGTGATGGAGAATCTTGGCAAAGAGAATGAGAATGAATGGCACAAATCCCAGAGCCCCTCCTCAATCTTTAGGAAATGTTTCTTCTGATAAATTCCTCATAGTGTTTGCTTTAGATGAGCAACTGCCAAGACCACCACTCTCTTCTTCTTGATCCCTTGTCTACCACTGAACAACCCAGTTTCAGATAAGATTATTCTCTATTTTCTACCGGTGCAGAGTTTATACAGAACGCCATGCATATTTGGCCATGAACAATACTGTAAATAAAGTACGTTTTGATTATTTATGGAGCGGGGCAGTTTTATTTCTATTGGAAGGTGGTTCCAAGAAAAGGTCTATTTTTATATCTCGCACGATATCAACATTTCTTTACATACAATAGAATGAAAGGCTCTGAATTTCAGCCAAAGGTATCCAGTCAGCATTTAATGCTGTGAAGGCATCTTTGATTTCAGTTGGAGGCATGCCTTCTACTTCTGAAGGAATGGGAGGGAGAGCTGTGTTCCTTTGTATTTCTTGATTAAAATCTGTCTTTCTTGAATATTACCAGTGCTAATCTTGACTGACAGAATATGGAGTCAAGCAATATCTGAAGGAACAGAACAAAACAAAACAAAAACATTGTAGCACTCTAAAGACTAACTATTGCAATATTAGCTTTCGTGGATCAAGTCCACATTAAAGTGGGTGGGGTATAAAGTACTGCAACGTTTTTGTTTTGCTCTCTGATATGGTTGAAACACAGACTAACACAGCTACTATTCAAAAAAATTCAACTATGAAGGAACTGGGTTTCTCTATTCCCATATTTGGTAGAATTCAGATTAATTATAGTGATAAGCAAATAAAAGTCCTGGAAACAGTATCAGTTCTGCATTGATACCTTCCATGCAGGTCCTCCAGTTGTTCAGAGGAGGGCTACCCACTTACACCATAGTGTGAATGGGGAGTGAGATGGCTCACTGGGCAGTGTAAATGAACCATTTTTAGGAGGAATATAGAATGTGGAGCCCTTCAGATGTTTATTAGCTCCCCCTCCCTCAGTTCTCATGGTTTCCCACCCTTGACTATGCTGTCAGAGGCGGGTGGGAGTTGCAGTCCAATAGCATCTGATGGAGTGAAGTTCTCTGCTCTTATTTTAGCTTCTTGTTCCTTAGTCATCAGTGCACATGCTCCACTAAACTAGCTGTCACACGTATGGGTCTGCACAAATGAGTTATGCCCTGATCAAGATTATTTGCAAGCAAGTCCTATTGCAATCAAAGGGTTTTAATTCTAAGTAAATAAGAACAGGATGGCACCTTTATTGCCACATAGGGTATCTAAACATAAAGCCTCTGATGAAGTTTGTGTTGTTCAGATGTGTACAATAATGAGTAACTTCAATTAACAGTTCTCATCGATTAGGATTTTGATATTTATTGGTTGGGGATGGATGGTTCTTACAGCTTCCTGAGGCAGCCATAGGAAAGTGAGTGAGTAAGGGACTTAAAACATACAATGGACATTATCCCCTTTGATTCCTTCTTGAAATGGCTTGCCCTTCCTTCACACTGCCTTGAATTTTACCTCATCCTTTCTTCTGCAACTCATCATCATAGTATGTAGGTTTATTTGCTGGGGGTGGTGGTACCCTGTTTCTGTTGGAAAATGTGGTGAAAGAAACTTTCCATAATTTCCCATGCATTCTCTTTCCTCATATTTCTCCTTTCCCCTGCATTTAACATTAAACATGCTGCAGGCAGCTGTTGCTGCAGTTATGTGATTACTAGGGTGTAGGACAGGGATTCTCAACCTGCGGCCCATGGCACCATTTCATGTGGCCCCCACTGCCTCCCCCACATCAGGAAGTGCCATGTGGTAGCGGAAGGGCAAAATGGCCATCTGGCCCCTGAAGGTATCTGAGGGAGCGTGACCCATCCCCCAGCTTTAAAGCTCACAAATGCCAGTTTTAATATTTTAAAGCTCACAAATGCCAGTTTTAACATGAGGGATCTGTGTGGAGTTATGATTTGCTCTGGGAATGCTTCTGAGCTCTTTGCTCTGCACCCTGGTCACCTCAGAAATGCAAACATACCCGATTCAGTCCATATTCACACAGTTGTCCCAAAATAGCACATTTGCCGATCCATTACATTACTTGTTACATTACACTTTAGCACTTATCTTGTGTATGGAAGTTATCCAGGGCATGTCTGTTATTTTCAACTTTTTACTGTAAAACGAGGACCTTGAGATATTCAGAGCAGTGCAGAACCCAATTTGTTACTTCTCAACCTCACTTCTCCGTGACAAAAAGCTCTTTAGTCACTATAGGAAATTTGCTGGCAGTGGCTGATACTTCTCATAACAGCCACACTTCTTGTAATAGCTACAGCATAAGTGACATTAATTTCTATCAGAGAAGCAGCAGAGTTCAACCTTTGGTCTGAGTGATGTGAGGATTTTATTTTCTATTTTAAAAAGAACACCCTCTGCCATCTTGTATCTGAGTAATAAGAGTGAACAGGGATCCTATTTAATGTCCGTGTATGGTTTGCATAGACTAGTTAGACGTGTTTATGATGGCCGCTGGTGCATTTGCGGCAGCATTATGCGCATGTGCAGGCATGTTTTACTTCCACTTCCAGGAGTGGTGAGGGTGGTGGAGGCCAGATGGAATGGTGCCATGCTGGATCTGGCCCAAGGGCCATAGTTTGGGCACCCCTGATCTAGGGAGTCCCTTAGGTATTGCTCCAAGGGCTCCAATCACTATGGGTACACCAAAAGATTTCTTCCTTCATAAATGCTCAAGTTCAATTTGTAAATCACAATATTTTGTTATTTTTTCCAGTTGTTTGTCCTCAATTTGTGCATCTCCTGGTATAGCAATGTCAATAAACCAGGCCTACTTCTTTTCCACATCATCTATATCAGGTGTGTTGTGAGTCAGAAGTCTATCTGTTTGAATTTTAAAATCCCACAGGATCTTGACTCTCTCATTTTCTATATTATTATTATTATTATTATTATTATTATTATTATTATTATTATTATTATTATTATTATTATTATTATTATTATTATTATACAGCTAAATACAAAAATCCTAGAGCACATCTTTGTTGCAATTGTGACCAGCCCTGCAGTTGAGATGTGCTTTAGCACCTCGTTAGTTAGCTACAAATAGCCATGAAAAGTCAGCACACCTTACATGAGCAGTAATAGGATTCTGGCCAGGATCAGTTACTCAGTACACCAGGAAGCTTATATATTGGCCACCAGTTTGTTAAGGTCTGAAAATAATGGTTTTGTCCATAGTTACTTTAAAAAAAAATAGTAATAGGTAAAGCCATTACCTCTAAAACATTACTTCAAATTTTTGACTTTTAACCTCTACAATGAAATTGAGACAAAAGAGACACTGTACAAAGTCATGTCTGGTAAATAACTGGTTCCAATAACTGAAATCATGGTATCTGGATGGTTATTTAAATGTAAAATATATGGAATGAAACCTTAACACCATGCCAATTCCAGCTGGAAATGCACAGAGAACTTGGGACTTTCCCTGATGATGACAATGGATTTTTATCTGATTTACTGAAGAATCCCTGCAGCAGACTACGGTGTGCATGATGGGTTTCCTAGATCACTCAAAATTCCAAACCAGCCTATCCAAGGGAGACGCTCCTGGCAACATTCAGTGAAATAGTGCTATGACTGGTGATAGGCGGGGCAAGAATCAGCAACACAGCATTGTTTCCTTTAGTGTGACATTCTGTTAATTCAAGATAAGCACCAAAAAAGATCTATCCTGAAGAACAGAAAGTGAGTGAAAGTGATGTGGCTACTGGAAACAGAATCTTTATAGCCAGGCTGGGTTTGAAATGAGTGCCAAAAGAAGCCAATGAATTTTAACCCAAGGGTTAACTCAGTGACAAAGGGTGGAATTCTGCAGCATCTACTCTGGTGAGTAGTCTAACTCATCATTTGAAATCAGTGCATCTGAGTCCTGTTTGTGTTTGCCTTTGCTTTTTGACTTGCTACTTGTCCGATTGATTTCCTTTGTTTCTGACATCTGCTGGTAAGAAAAACCTTTATCATCAGCAGGGTCCCAATCCTGGTAGTTTTCGCTCTCAGCATAGGCGAAGCCATCTTCAACGGAGAAAGGATCGACATCAACATCATAGCGTTGGTATGTGCTCTGATGTAGGGCTTCCTCTCGAGCAGTGATCTCCAGTGTGCTGTTCCATATGCCGTAGCCAAAATAAATAAGCAACCCTAGATAAACAGAAAAATTCATCTTGTAAGATTTCTTACTGCAGTGTTTAAATGTTGCATTCTACACAATCCAACACAAATTAGTTCAAGTCTCAAGGTACACAGAAAGAATCTCCTCAAAGATTGTGGTGTTTTTAAACCACAATCAGGCATACCCTATGCAAAGGCTACCTTATGCCAGTTAATTTTTCTCACACTAGGTCTGGCGGAAGGAACTACGGAATGAATTCACCATAGGTGGTTTTATTCTGGCGGTTTCACGCCTGAGCAAGACATAGAAGAAGAAGTTCAAGTCTCAATGGGTGTAAATCATAGGAGTTGAGCAGAATATTATCAATGATTCATATGCTAAACTGATTAATTCTAAAACCATCTTAGTATTTTGTTTCTGCATTATCCACTGAGAGATCTTTTTCTAAAATATAGTGTAATATTGCTACCTTTTAAGGGTTTTTAATTGTTTTATATTGGTTTTAACTTGTGTACACTGCCCAAAGTCCATTGGATAGGGTGGTATATAAATCTATTAAATTAAATTGCAAACAAAAATTAAATTAAATTTATTAGACCTTTTTAACTGCAGAGAAAGGCACAAAAACAGAAACATTCTGAAGAATTACAATTACAATATGTGGTGTACTATTCACATTCTTATTAAGAATAATTCTTAATAAGTTAATAAGAGTTGCTGTGGCCGCAGGCAGCAAGAATGCCGCCACCAAACCTAGGCCCCAACCATGGCCAGGGTTAAAGAGCCACTGCGCCTGTGGGCAGCAAGAATGCCACCACAAACCCCGGGCCCTGCCCATGGCTGGGGTTGAAGAGCCACTGCAGCATTGGGCAGCAAGAATGCCGCCGCTGACCCCAGGACCAACCAATGGCCAGGGGTTATGATGTTTGGGGCCAGGGACATGGACTTGGGTGGGGGGCGGACATTGCCCCACTGGCCAGCCTGGGCCCTGGACTCTTTGCGGTTCGCATTGAGCTTTTTGGAATATTTGTATTTTGTTTTGTTGTAATGCGATTTTATTGTGTACTGTTGTGAGCCACCTGGAGTCATGTTGTAGAATGAGCGGCATACAAATGTAAATATTAAATTAAAAATTAAATTCTGTAGTTATATATCTGTATGGTTTGAGTGGCACATTGTCCAGGCAGGATTTAGTAACAAAACCCATTGAAGGAGGAGGAGGAGAAGTATGACTGTGGGGCAATTTTCCATATTTCCTATACTTTTCTGGAAATTTTCATGTCTTTTGATCTCCCAGGTCATTACTGAAAATGGAATGGAAATGTTGGGAGGAAGATAACAAGTAGAATGGGGAAATTAAGTTCCTATATAGGACAATTGTTTAAAATGAAGAAAAAGCTATATCTGATTGTTAGTTTTGACTAGAATAGACCCATGAATCAATGGAACCTGCATAACCGTTGAGTTAATAAGCCCCATTCATTCAGTGGGTCTACTTTAATTGTGACTTACAACTGGATTTATCCCTAACTTTTCTTTATATTCTGCTGTGTTGTTACATGGGATTTCCAAACATCTCCCTTCCACAGGCATCGCCATTCTTACTGTAGGTTCAGATATTACTAGGGCATCCATGCTCTGTGTCAGCAAAACCCAGCTCATTAAGTGCTCTAAAGTACTTTAGCTGTTCTCTGCAGTGAAGTGTCAAACATACATTGGTTTCAAACCTCCACACTGCACATTTAGGACTTACCCACAAAACACCAGACAGCAAACCGGATCCAGGTGATCTTTGAGAGTTTCAGCATAAGATAGATATTCACAAGCATAGCAAAGGCTGGGACAAAAGGCAAGCAAGGTGCCATATAAGGGAGCTTTTTGGGATTCTCTGGCTGTTGAAGAATGACAAACACCAAAACAACAATTAGCAGGACCATCAAAACCACCAGAAGAATGGCCCACCAACTGTGATCATAAAGGTAGTCTACTCCAAAAATGATAAAAGAGCAGAAGATGAACATAAGGACAAAGAGCAGGAGGACACAGGTGGTAACAGTCTGGCCAGTAGCTGCAGTGGGGCGATCCATTTTCCCAGGTAGTCCTAAGTGGATCCTCATAGTGTAGTATCGTGGTCCTATCAGTTTCTTCAGCTTGATGAGGTAAATGTTTTCTGACTCATCCGACTCTATTCCTGAAGTCATGTCAACTGTGCCATAGTTGGGGTGGTTGACATTGTAGGCAGCTTTATCTGACTTTCCAATTAGCATCTCATTGTCACCCAAAGACGGGAGGTTCTTTGCCCCACACGTGTTGGTAGGTGGCCCTGCAAACTCTTCCCCTTCACTGACTGGAGAACAAACTTCCTTCTCACAGTCTGCCAAAATCCCTTCCTTCTTCTTAGTATGCTCTTCGGAAAGAAATTTGACAAAGCCATCAATATCACTTTCTGGTTGATACCGGAGAAGCAACACACACACAGAGACCAAAGTGTATGCAAGCAGTGTGCCGATGGACATCATTTCTATTAGATCTCTCAGGCTCACCAGCAAGGAGAGTAGTGCGGCGAGAAATCCACACACAATGCAAGCTACCACCGGAGTCTCCGTATAAGAACTTACATTCGATAAGAATCTAGAGGTGAAACAATGAAAATTAAAGATAATTATACATTTTAAAGGCCATTCAACAAGTAATAGAAACAACGGAATGGAACATCAGAATTCAAAAGGAAACTTTGAAGTCTTACTATGGGAGGAAAATCACAGTTGAACCTCCTGAACTACCAGATCAATTGGAAGAAGGTGTAAATGTCCGCTATACATGTTATCCAGCTGAATTCACCCCCCCTTTCTATATAATAGAGGAAAAATGTGAAATGAAAATTGTTTGAAAAGGGGATGCAATCCCAACTATATAAGCAATTGGGCCATCAATATATAATTTTGCTTAGAGTAGCTTTGGAGGAAAGGTTGGATGAATAATTTGAAATTCTCACACATACTCTGTACTCTCTAGTATAAGACATATAGCCTCTCTATGTTGATAGCAGGCATCCTGTAAAATGTATTGAAAATGATCTGGAAAGTTCCTTTCATCTGACAGTAACAAGAACAGCAACAACAAACAGATAAGGTCTTCCTCTTAGGCCTTCTAGTTACATGACTTTTACCTGAAGAGAAGCCCATCACCAGCCATAGCGTAAATGACACGAGGCAGGGGGAAGAGGGAACCCAGTAAGCTCACTGTCAAGCCAGCCACAGAACCAATGGCCACGATGAATTTAGCAGCGTAGAATCCGTGAGCTGCAAACATTTCCATCAGGGGTGATTCAGTATCTATGTTAGCGTACGGCACCATGAGAGTTAAGATAATGCTCACCTATTTCAGAAGAAAACAGGAAGGAAACATGATGGTTAGAAGTAACATAATGCCTCTACAGCATGTTGACCTGCTGGCCTTAGAGAAGTCAATAAGGTCCCAGAAAGTGTCTTCTGTAATATTACTGACACTTAAAGTACTGACACACTCAGGCCATATGATCTGACAGAAGGCAATGTCACATGTATCTAATATCTACTTCCAAAATCAAAGAGAACTTTCGATAAAATTCTGGTGTCCCAGCCTATTCAAATTTCACTAAGATTAAGACCATTTAATTTAACAAAATTTATTTACTTCTGAAATAACAAGCAGCATGGGGCACTTCAGCCTCTGCAAACAGCAATGGTGGGCTGACATTCCAGTTTTTTAAAAAACTGGAATTCTCATAATTCTTCATCACTGCCTACGCCAGCCACAGCTAATTGGAGTTAAAGATAAAACACAATTTAAAAAAGGAGGACTATAGTTTGTATAAAGTTGCCTTTGCTCAAAAGCCAGTCGTATCTGACTCTAGGGTTCAGTGCTCATCTCTGTTTAAACCCAAAGAGTCAGTGCTATCTGCATTTGGAGACATTTCCGTGGACATGTGGCAGGCATGATAGACACCGGAGTGCATGGAACACTGTTTACCTTCTGACCAAAGCGGTACTTGTTTATCTACTTGCAATTTCTTGCTTTTGAACCGCTAGGTTGGCAGGAGCTGGGACAGAGACGGGTGCTCACTCCGTCATACAGTACTCGGATCTCAAACAGCTAACTTTCCGACCTTCCAGTTGTCAAGTTCAGCGTCTTAACCAGTAAGCCATCACAGTCCCTATAGTTAGTTGATATAAACATGCACAAAAATAAAAATCTTCCAATAGCAACACTTTCAGATAAAAATAGTAGGGGGCTTTTGTCCCCCTGCCCCATAAAATGAAATAGCTGCAGGTTGCCTCTGTTGCTACAAGTTCACATTTCCTTGGACTGTCTCAGTGGTGGAGATTTCTGGAATGCTCATGAATATTCCTATAGTTTAGATTTTTTTTTTTAAAAAACAAGCAACATATACAGCTAAGAGGCAGTTGGGGAGGAAAACAGTTAACAACAGTGGTTAACTGTTAGACCTCATGTTTGAATGTACTGTGTAGGAGTAGTATGTCAATGGGGGTAGTGAATAGTATGCGTATTGTGTGTGAATAACACTCTGTGTGTATATGTAAGGGAAGGAGTGGAGAAGAATGCAACTGAATAATTCTGTAACTTACACCAATTATGCAAAAAATGTCTATAATATCACTATCTTTTGTGTGCGTTCAAGCTAACATTCAATGCCACTGTGATAATCTAAAATCTGGATATAGGTTCTGAACAGCATGGCCATCCAAAATATCCTTCTGCTGTTCTCTCCCAGAACAGGGATGAATTGGTCTCACCAGACTGTAACACGTGCTTCTCCTTCATTTATTTCTTTCCTGCTAGATGATATGCAAACAATTATGTGTTAAAAGGACTGATTAGAATTCTCCCTCATGTGGTAATGAGCCAGAGATAGTAAAGTTGCTTTTTAGGTGAAATATTCCAGAATATCACAGCCAGCAGTGCTAATCTTTGCCTATCTTTGAGAGTCAGTGTGGCTGACTAGTATGTTCACAGAAGTGGTTTTATTGACCACAAATTTCTTCCTAAACTATAATGTGTTGCTTGCTATACTTGCTGGCTGAATGTGTATATAATGCAAGCGCGGCGCCAAAATGGCCGCCGCGCTCTTTGCGCCCCCCCCACCGGACGAAGGCATCCGGGTAGTTAGGGGGCATGGCCAGCACCCTTATATAAGGGGCGGCCACGAGGCAGCCGAGCTGCCATTTTGCGAAGCGACGGAGCGGAGAAGTTTTTCCCTCTTACCTCCGTCGCTCTTGCCTTTCATCGGGAAGCCTCTGGCTGCTAATTTTCTTGACTTTTTCCGGCTTCCCATCGGTTAGCTGCTATGCCCTCTAAGAAGAAGGCGACTGCGAACGCGGCTCGTTCTGCGCGGAGGCGCCAGCCGGGTCGGAGGACCGCGGCTGCGCCTCCCCAGCAGCCTCCTTTGCCTGAGCCCACCGGGACCGGTGGGATGGGGTTAATTGCCCCTTGGCCCGAGGCGGGGTGTCCGCGTACCGGCCCAGCAGGGGCCGCGGCCCCCGGCCCGCAAGCAGTGGCCACTGCCCCTGGCATGGCCCATTCTGCGCGGCCTTCTTCCATTGGTGCGCAGCTTCCTGCGGGGGGTTTCAGCCATGGGGGGTGGCTGGGTTCCCTCCCCTGGCAGGGTACCCTCCCGGCCCTGCAGGGGCCGGGCCTGGGGTCGTGGCTGTATATGGGCCCCGGGGTCCAGGGACCTGGACCGGCGCCTGCAGCCAGTGGGCCGGCCGGCCCTTTGCCCCCACTTGGCTTAGGGGGCTACGTTAATGTTGAGGCCCTTCTGGCCCGCGTTGCGGCCCTCGAGGCATCCTCGCGAGGGTTAACCACCCGGGGGTGCCTTTTGGGGTGCAGGTTGATCCTTCGTCTGCCGGTCAGCGGCAGGCGGCAGAACGGGTCGAGCTGCCCGAGGCGCGTGGGCCGGCCTCGGCCACTGCCTCGCAGCTCCCCACTCAACAGGCTGATGCTGGTCAGGCCCCGTCGATGAGCTCAATTGCGGTCGTGAGCTCCGACGCCCCCAGCGGGCCGGAACCCCCGGTGGGGGCGGCCCATGGGGGTGTAGCATGTGAGTATGCGGTTCAATCTAGTGCACCCACACACCTAGCCACGTTGGGGGGGCATTCCAGTGGCCGTGGCCTCGCACGGGTGGTGCGACGGTTCAGTCGCCAACGTCCCACCCGGTGACTTCACCTCTCACCCAGGGCCCCGTTTTGGGTGGTACCTCTTACTCAGTCGGGAATGTGTTAAGGGTGACCGGGTTGGTCCTGGCTCCTTTCCAGATCCCCGTGGTTCCCACCGTGCCGGTGTCGGCATTGCCGACAGCGGGGTATTCCTTGCCCCTGGGGGACCATTTGGCCCAGGCCACCAAAGAGAAGATCTGGCGTGGGGAGTATGTGGACATCTTCTCCCTTCTTAACAGAGAGCCCACCAAAGAGGAGAGGGAGGGGCAGGATGAGAAGGATAAGGAACAGGCACGTCGTCGTAAGCCGCCACGTACGTGGGCCAACTGGTTGCCGGCGTACCTCATATACATGGCGGTCTACCTCAGGGCCCGGCCGGATTTGGCAATTCCGATGGTCCAGTATTTGGACAACATTTACCGGGCGATGGTCGACTTCCCGGGCCCGTCGTGGTTGGCTTACGACGAGGAATTCCGTATGCGGATTCCCCTGCACCCCGAGATGAGGTGGGATGAGCCCTGCCAGAAGCTGTGGCTTCTGTACATGACTCCCACGCGCCCTGCGCCTGGGGAAAGATACCATTGTGGACATGCGGTCCAGCAAGCGGCCCCAGCACAGACACCCCGCCAGGTGGCGGGGCAGGGGGTTCCAGCCCACCTGCTGTGCTGGACTTTCTCGTCCAATGGTTCCTGCAGTAGGAAGAATTGCCGGTACAGGCATGAGTGTCCCTCTTGCGCTGGCCCCCATGCGGCCTCCGCCTGCCCCAGGCCTGGAGGGATGCGGGGCAAAGGTAGGGGCAGACAAGGGGCTGGCAAGACTGCCGCAGAGGGAGCTGGTCCACCGAAAGGCCCCCTCCCCAATTAATGTGGACATGTTGGAGCGTTGGCTCGCATCGTACCCGAGGGAGGCAGATGCGGTTTACCTGCTTCAAGGTTTTCGACTGGGGTTCCGTATTCCTTTCCTGGGTGATAGGTCCCCCCAAGATGCCCCCAACCTTTTGTCCCTTAAGGGGAGGGAGGAGGTGGCTGCCGCCAGCATTTCTAAGGAGGTTGATGCGGGCAGGATCGCTGGCCCTTTCCCTGCACCCCCGTTCCCCAACCTTAAAGTGTCACCCTTGGGCTTGGTGCCCAAGAAGTCACCGGGCGAGTTCCGCCTGATCCATCACTTGTCCTACCCAGCCGGCCGATCGGTCAATGATGCTATCCCTGATGACCTTTGCTCAGTCAGGTATACATCTTTTGACCAAGCACTGCGCATGGTGCACTCATGTGGCCCGGGTGCGCTGTTGGCTAAGTGCGACATTAAGTCTGCCTTTCGCCTCCCGCCGGTTCACCCGGGTGACTTTGAGTTGCTGGGTTTCAAGTTCCGGGGTGAATATTATTTCGATAAGGCCATGCCTTTTGGCTGTTCCATATCATGCTCGGCCTTCGAGCATTTTAGCACCTTCCTACAGTGGGCTTTTGTCCGCAGGTCTGGGTCCCGGTCTGTAGCCCATTACCTGGATGATTTTTTATTCGGGGGTGAACGGGGCTGGGACACGTGCACACGTCTCCTCAACACGTTTCAGATGCTAATGGAGGAACTTGGTGTCCCTTTAGCGCCCGAAAAGACCGAGGGCCCATCTACACAGCTAGTCTTCCTGGGGGTGGAGATTGACACGGTAGCGCAGGCTTCTAGGTTACCAGGGGATAAGGTGTCAAGGATAGTGGCCCTTATCTCGGACTTGCTTGCTAAACGCAAGGCATCACTGCGGGAACTGCAGATGCTGCATGGTCACCTCAATTTCGCTTGCAGGGTGGTCGCACCGGGCAGGGCATTTGCTCGGCGCTTGTGCGACGCCATGACAGGCTTATCCAGGCCCCACCATAGGGTGAGACTAACCCAGGGCATTAAGGCAGATATGCTTATCTGGCTCCAGTTCCTGAGGGAGTTCAATGGGGTGTCATTTTGGAGGTCTGACCTTCTGGCTTCCCCTCGTTTCCAGATACAGTCCGATGCCTCTGGGTCCCTGGGTTATGGGATGTACTTCAATGGGAAGTGGGCCTATGGTGGGTGGCCACCAGCCTGGTCAGGTACGGGTCGTCTGTGTGATCTTACGTATCTGGAATTTTTTCCCATCCTGGGGGCCTTGATGCTATGGGGTGAGGAGTGGGCAAACTCGGTCGTTCATTTCTGGTGTGACAATGCGGCCGTTGTCTACATTGTCAACTCACAGACTTCCAAATCACCCAGGGTCATGGACCTGGTGCGCCAGTTTGTATTGCGCAGCCTGCGCCTTAATGTGCTGTTCCGGGCCAGGCATGTCCCGGGGGTCAATAATGATATCGCTGACGCTTTGTCCCGCCTGCAGATCTCCCGGTTCCGCGCCTTGGCCCCGGATGCGGAGGAATTTCCCTCGCCACTCCCGGACGAGATATGGACCCTTGGCAAGGAGAGGTGAACCGGGCGATCGGCATGTCGCTAGCGCCACGCACGCGTAAGGCGTATCAACACGCATTCAATTCTTTCAGAGCATTCTATGCCCAATTCCGGCTGCCAGATACCTGGCCGATCTCGGTGGCCCATATACTTCAATTCATGGTTTACCTGCATTCCCAGGGCCTTGCACCTCGCACCATAGCATCCAGGCTGTCAGTGCTGGCTTTTATGGCCAAAGTAGGCGGACATGCGGACAGTACCGCTGACTTCCGTGTGAGACACGTTTTGGAGGGGTGGGTGCGGGAGCGTGGGCGTAGCCCGGACGACCGCCACCCAATTTCCCCAGGGGTTCTTACCCAACTGGCACGGGGCTGGCAGGACCTATGTTTTGATAGGTATGAGGCGGCCCTGTTTCATGCGGCTACAACGGTGGCCTTTTTTTGGAGTGCTCCACATCAGCGAGCTTGTGATGCTGTCTAAGGCGGATGCAAGTCGTAGGGCACTGGAACTCGAAGATGTCTATGTGGCCAAAGACTGGGCTCGGTTGAGGATACGCTCCTCTAAGACGGATCAGCATGGCGTAGGCAGTGGAGTAAGACTGCTACGGTGTTCTTTGGCAGACATCTGTCCGGTTGGTGCCCTACAGGAGTTCCTTGCACTGCGTGGCACGCACCATGGCCCGTTTTTCTGTCACCAAGATGGGTCTCCCCTTACTAAATTTCAATTTTGGAAGGTGACCGGCAAAGCGCTGGCCGGTGTTGGCCTCCCAGGGGCCCGTTACGGCACCCATTCATTCAGAATAGGGGCGGCTTCCACGGCGGCTGCTTTTGGGTACTCCAGGGCTGAGATACGCCGTATGGGGAGGTGGGGATCGCAATGTTTTCAATTTTATGTCCGCCCTCTTTCACCGTGAGTACCAGTCGAGTCACCGCACCTTTTCTCTTCCCTCGTTTTTTTTTCCTTGACAGACCCTGGGTGTCGTATTACGCCGGTGACAGTATGGCTGGTGGGCCATAGCTACGTGCACAGGGCAGCGCGTTACGCTGCGGCGACAGAGTGGGGACCCCGACTGGGACTGGGTGCATACGCAAGTCTCACATGGTATGGTAAGCCCGGGATGTTATGGCGGGAGCTGTTGCCATTCCTTTTCTCGGGCCGGAATGCTGACCCGCCTGACATCCTGATCATACACCTTGGGGGCAATGATTTAGGTCGGGTCACCGGCCTATCGCTGAAGCATGCGATTTGCGGCGACCTCGCCTACCTGCATTATGTGTGGCCCGCCACAACCCTCGTTTGGTCAGACATGGTGCCGCGGCACGCGTATAGGGGAGGGTTCGACCTCCAGGCCCTTGACCGTGCTAGACGCATGGTAAACAGGGCTGTTGCCCGGTTCATTGTCGACAGGGGTTGGGGGCGGGTCAGTCGTCACCCCGCCATTAGTCTGCAAAATTATGACCTTTACGCAGGGGATGGGGTCCATCTGTCGCGAGGAGGTATGGACCTCCTGTTGGGTGATTGGCGAGCAGGCCTGTCGACCGAGCTGACGGTCTGGGGGGGGGCGTCGAGCCTTCTTTGAAGCCTCTCCGTGTGGCGGGTAGCACTGGTAAGGTAAACATTTATGACCCACAGGTATCCGGCAGGTTCGCACTTGACTGGACAACACTAGACAGGCATAAGTTGGTTAAACGTTGTCCGGTCAACGACAAACCAGGCGACGGGGTGATGGCTACAGCTAGACAGCATGCATCACCCCGTGATTTTACGGATACGCGTCAGAGGGTGGGGTCATTAGTTAGATATTGACTACGGTCAACAATTTGTTTGTTGTCAACAAACAAATTGATACAAATAGATACATTGTAACAATTGCCGTCGGCAATTTTGGGTGGTACCTTACCAGTGTTACTTCGGCCTGCTTGCCTTAAGAATTATAATTGGTCAATTACCAATAGAAATTTATAATTCGGACTAGGGCATGAATCAATAAATGTGGCCCAATGCCGTTATCCACTTTCATCGGTGTCTGAGTCCTTTATTGGGGGGTGCGCCTGCAATCAGGTTTTCCCAAATGTTATCAATCCTCTTTGATATAGAAGTCTTTTTAGACACTTTGCATATGCTAGCTCATAATTGAGTGAGTATCCTATATGCTACATCAGTGTTAGTATCCACCTCACAAGGGATGTGAGAGATACAGTAGATTTCAGCTGGGAATATATACTCACCTTCCATACCTTCTACTGTTACATTAGGCCATATCTAAAATGGAGGATTACACCACACACAAGAGCCAGATTGTGCACTGGATAAAGGCTGGACTAGAACACAAGAAGCTTGGGTTAAAATCACAGCTTGGTCATGGAAATTCACTGGTGACACTGGTAAAACTGCTTCTTAAACATCTCACATACCTCAGAAACTTCTCAAGTCACCATAAGCTAGAATTGACTTGATGGCACATAACACATATACGGCATGCAGATTTAAAATGTGTGACTTACAGACACATAAGCCGTCAAGCACGTGACCAGTGAGGCTGTAATGGCATAAGGGATGGAAGTGTTGGGACTCTTTGCTTCCTCTCCAGTGGTGGCAATGATGTCAAACCCAATGAAGGCATAGAAACAGGTGGCGGCACCTTGTAGCACCTGTAAGTAATTTAATAGAACACAGTATTATCGAGCATTTACACAGAATGTATTGTAAATCTAATTAAATCCATGGAGTACTTGTGCTCCCTACTCTTCTTGCAGAAATTTTCCGTCAACAAGGGAGTGGAAGTTGAGTGCAAACTTGTCCCCCTTCTATTCCTGTAGCAAAGTTTTTATTGATCAACATCAGAAGTGGACTTTAAAAGTCTATCCCAATTAAGTGGCAGCGGATACCCATTGGTATGGGTAAAGCAGGGTTTTCAATAGGTAAAGGATGTCCTTGCTTGAAAACTAGTCGGATCTGACTCTAGGGCTCAGTGCTCATCTTTGTTTACAGCCAAAAAGCCAGCACTGTCTGTATTTACAGATGTTTCCATGGACATGTGGTAGGCATGTTTACCTTCCCACTGAAGTGGTACCTATTTATCTACTTGCAATTTCTTGCTTTCAAACCTCTAGGTTGGCAGGAGCTGGAACAGAGATGGGAGCTCACTCCGTCGTGCAGTACTCAAGTCTCAAACTGCTGACCTGATCTGCTGACCTTTCAGTTGCCAAGTTCAGCATCTTAACTACTAAACCACCACTATTCCCAGGGCTTTCAATATAAGGGGGCCCTGCCCCCCTTGTCCTAGGACTCAAAAAGCGAGGGGGTGCTGGATGAGCTGCTGCCGCCACACTCCTGGCCCTGGTGGGGGCAAAAAGGCCCTCCTGGCCACACCACCGGCCGGCGTTCCTGGGCCCCACCCCCCTTGCCTTCGGACTCAAAAGGCGAGGGGGTGCCGGGTGAGCTGCCGCCGCCGCGCTCCTGGCCCCGGTGGGGGTGAAGAGGTCCTCCTGGCCACATCATCGGCTGTTCTTGGGCCCCGCCTTCCCCCCTCGCCTTTGGACTCAAAAGACTCTAAAGGCAGGGGATTTCATGGGTGGTCTTGGCTGATTTGTATCTATTGCATTTTTGCATTATTATTGGTGTAACACTATGTACTGTTATGTAATTTTGCCTTATTATTTTTTTACTTGAAAAACTGTATTTTGCCTTGTACTATTCTAATACCATATTGTATTTCCGTATGTTTCTATGTATTGTGAACTGCTTTGGGTCATCTGCTAGACGAGGAAAGCGGTATATAAAAATAAATTCAAATCAAATCAAAAAGCCAAAAGTAGATGGGAATAATTTATTCTGTATTTCCCCTTTTCCTCTCATCTTGCAATGACCCCGCTGTACAACTCCTTTACAATTCACATATAAGAAATCTTATATCCCCACACTAATGTACTAAGGAGAAAATATGGCACCAACCACCATTTGCTCATAAGTAACTAGGTAGAAGTAGCATAGCTAATGATAACTAGTTACTCTGATGTGTCAAGTAATATAACTAGTACTGTAGTTGCAAGATTGTGTTTGAAGTTTGACAAATAACATCTAAGTTATTTAGGTGTAATGACTAACAGCTAAGTTTTTAGGTAGAAATTTTCAGGTTGCAAATTAGCTTGATTCATTTTTGTGATTGATCTTCATGGCAACCACAGGCTTGCAACAGTTACAACAGTTTTTGCTCTAATTACAGGCTACCTTTAACATCTCTTTCTGCCTTGCAGGTACTAATATCATTGCTAATCAAGATGCCCTGGTACTTCAAACCTGTGAGCGCTAGTGCTGAGCCTGTGCTCTTCTGCAGGTAAGACAGAAGATGAGATTCCCCCACTTCCCAGCTTATGAGCATAATACAGTTGATTGAGGGGCTAAATTCTGCCTGCTCACATTTCCCCATTCCAGTCTCTGAAGCCCCTGTCAGCTATCTTTCAATCTCTCCTTTCATTTTCAGTGTCAGGTCAAAGACAGTAAACATTCTGCCTGGACTGTTCAGATAGTTGGAAGTGTTAACTAAGAATGCGTTGCTCCTTACCATTCCTCTTTCCCCTCTATGTGTGTGTGTGTGTGTGTACAAATACAGAAAAACACCCAAACTAACTAGCTGAAATTCTCATCCATTCCTTAGCGAAGGTGCAACACAGGAAGGTTATTTTCCTCTGTGTGACAAAATCAAAAACCAAATGTTCCTATGAAAGAAATTCAATCTCTCCTTATACTGTACCAGATGCTACTTTCATCTTTTTTGCTTTTATATTGCAAAGCTGATCTTAAAAGAAAAAAATCCGGCCACTTGGTGGGAGTATCAAGAGTCTCTTATCTTCTGTTGTGTTTAGACCAAATCTCCCAGAGTTGAGCAGCATAAATATATTTACAGTCTCTCTGCCCATCCTTGGTTAAAAACTGCTCTTTCTTTACAAAGCAGGAAATCCAAATATGTTCACATTCCCAGCTGAGCTTTTCAGTTAACACAGATAATATAAGAACTATGTTGGCAGCACTAGGAAATGTGCAAAACAAGCAGTTTAAGGCCTTCTCCTATTCTGACAAGCAGCCAAGCCAAATATCCATGAATCCTCTGCTAGTTTGTGACCAGTGATGCGCTGATTTTTTTTTTACTACCTCCACTCTGGGCGTGGCTAACTCTGTGGGCATGGCTAACTCTGTAGGCCACACCCACTTGGCCAGCCATACCATGGCCTGGGGTAGGGAGGTGGGCATGGCCAGCCAAGTGGGCATGGCCTGGGGAAATTTCCGCTATTGGTGCCCATGCACCTGTGGGCACTGGGAGCAGCGCATCACTGTTTGTGACCCACTTCAAAAGTGGATTTCTACTTCAGGCTTAATGCCTATGCTTTAAAGGCTTGCTGAGTGCATTCTGGAAAGTTAAACCACATCATTATCTCACAGAACCTATTTTTCTTTCCAGAGCTTGGGAAATTTAGATTTTGGACCACAGTCCTCTGAAATCCCCAGGCTGGTCAGATTGGCTAGGGAATTCTGGGAGCTCGTGGGGGTTATAAGCCCAAAAATGTAATTTTCTGTATGTCTAGAGCACAAGAATCCCATTCACCTCAAAAGGAAGGACAGCTGCTACCAGGAATTTCATTTTAGCAATGAAGTTTAAACATTGTAAATTCTCTTCTACTGGAACCAATGGGATCAGTTGCAACTGTGATCCTGTGTTCCTCAGTCTGGAAATTAGCCTCTCCAAACTTAACAGTTGCTTACTTTGCAGTGGAAAAGCAGAGGATCACACTGTTAGAGAGTTTATATCAGTCCTCTTCATATTACATGCTTATTTTTATGTACACTGTTCTCTTCCCCTTTCTCTAAACAGAGAAAAACCTAGGGTCATGGTTATTTAGAACAGAAAAAATGCTACTCTGTTTTTTAAAAAAGCTTGTTGCTGAAAGAGAATAATAGCCAAGAATGAGAAGAATTAAGGTAAAGGTAAAGGTTCCCCTTGCTCGAAAGTCAGTCATATCTGATTCTAGGGTTCAGTGCTCATCTCTGTTTCAAAGCCAAAGAGCCAGCGCTGTCTGCTTCTGCAGATGTTTCCGTGGTCATGTGGCAGGCATGACTAGACACCGGAGCGCACGGAACGCTGTTACCTTCCCACTGAAGTGGTCCCTATTATCTACTTGCAATTTCTTGCTTTTGAACTGCTAGGTTGGCAGGAGCTGGGACAAAGACGGGATCTCATTCCGTTCTGCAGTACTCGGGAATCGAACTGCTGACCTTCTGCCTCCCAGTCAGCACTTAGCCACTTAAGCCACTGCAGTCCCTCTTGAGAAGAATTAGGGTAGTGCTTATTCAAGCTGCAGGGGGAGGGAAAGATCTGTGATTCAATCTCCCACATTAAAACACTCAAACTAGAAAGGTAAAGGTCTCCCTTGCTCGAAAGCCAGTCATATCCAATTCTCGGGGGTGATACTCATCTCCGTTTACAGCCAAAGAGCCAGCGCTATCTGCTTCTGCAGACATCTCCATGGTCATGTGGTAGGCATGACTAGATGCCAGAGCACACAGAGCGCTGTTACCCTCCCACGGAAGCAGTATCTATTTATATACTTGCAACTTATTGCTTTCAAACTGCTAAGTTGGCAGGAGCTGGGACAGAGCCAGGAGCTCTATCATGTAGCACTTGTGTCTTGAAATGCTGACCTTCTGACCTTCCAGTCATCAGGTTCAGCGTCTTATCCACTAAGCCACCACAGTCCCTACACACCAGAAAATGCTGTAACGAGGTGGGAAGAGTAAGCCTCGTAATGGATCAGGGCCATGGGCTGGAGGGCCTTTGCCCCATTGTGCCCATCTTAGCGCATCCACTATTATTCCTGTTCAGAAACATGCAGGTATTGTGAAAATTAACTCCTGGATGGATTTTAATTGCTCCCTATTGAAATACTTCAACCCCTGACCTGTTCATTGCACCCACTAAAGCTACTGCTTCTTTTAGGAAGATTAATTGAAAGAAAAACAGTTTCAACTAATTGTTTACATTTTGCAATAAGGGGAAGTATAGCTACTTTATAGACGTTCCCAATGAATAAGATTCTCTAAACATATTTAATTGGCTGTGTTTATTGAGCTCTTAGGCTGAGTGCAGAAGAATAAACGCCTATGGACAGTCAGTCGTGCTGGAGAAGACTTTTGAGAGTCCCCTGGACTGCAAAGGAGATCAAATCAATCAATCCTAAAGGAAATCAACCCTGACTGCTCCTTAGAAAGACAAATACTGAAGCTCAAATACTTTGGCCACCAAATGAGAAGAGAGGACACTCTAGAGAAGGCCCTGATGGTAGGAAAGATGAAGGCAAGTGGAGAAGGGGGTAGCAGAGGATGAGATGGCTAGGCAGCATTGTTGATGTAGTGGGCAGAGATCTGGTCAGACTAAGGAGAATGGAGGATGACAGCGGAGCCTGTGGTCCATGGGATCACAAAGGGTCGGACTCGAATGTGTGACTGAACAGCAACAACAATCAAGTTCTTTGTTCAGGAGTTTGTTATCAGATCTGCCTTATCAAGGACTCTAGATTATACGAAAGACATCCAGCCACACACAGTTAAATATGCTATACAGTGAACTCCTGACTAACGACGTGTTCGAATAGCATCATTTTCGATTAATGACGCTACTGACGCACACCATGTGATCTCCCGCACAATGACAAAAAATGTTTTTGTGTGAATTTTGACGGTTTTTAAACATCATTGTGCGAATAACAACAGTTTTTTGTCGTTCTGTGGGAGATCTCCCATAGGAAACCGCATAACAATGTTTTCTGCATAACGATGCTACTTGGGGAACCAAGTAACGTCGTTATGTGAAGGTTTACTGTATATAGATCTACCATCTTAGCTCTCAGGTTTCTGGGCAATGGTGTGGTAAGCAGACAAGGCTTATATATACACTCCATCTCCACCACAGTAACCCCATCTCTTTCCCTTAAGTAATTCTTTTAAAGAAACTTAACTGCAGAATGTGGCAAATTTATTATTTGGAGTACACCTCAGAAGAATCTCCAAAACATATTGTTCGCAAAATAATTTCATAAAGGTAGCTAATTGTGTTTCTGAATGCTTAAAGCTTCTTATCTATGTTAATAGACAACAGGGAAAAGTCTGTGTCATTTCCTCCAGATCATCCAGATATCTACCAATAGATTCTGATCTATTCTATTTCCATATCTAATGTAAGTTACTCACTCCTGACCATCCAAAAGGCAGGAACTGTCCTTCAGCCCAATATTCTCCATTGACAAAAAAGAGTCCTGCAATCATGATGAAGACCCACACAACGAGATTAATCACATTGAGGATGTTGTTAAATCCTACAGAATTCTTCACGCCCAAAGCAACAATAATTGTTACAACAACTGCTATAAGCAAAGCGAGCAGGTCTGGATAGGATTCTTCTCCTTTACCTGCAAAAAGAAAAGAAAAATTACGTGGAACACTTGAACCAAGAGAGGAACAACCCCCCCCGCCCCCCCAAAAAAAGGGACTTTGAGAAATTCACCTTAGACCAGGGATTCTCAACCTTTTCAAGTCATGGGCCAGGTTACACTCCCTCAAGCAGTTGAGGGAGCCAGACTGGTTGTCCCCTTGCCATTTACAGCTGTCATAAATGCATTTATGATGGCTGCAGACTCATTTACGGCCATTGTAAACACGTTTATGATAGCCATAAATGAATCTGTGTCAATTTCTGGCGCCAGCTGGAGTGAGGGTGTGGGTGTGGATGTTTTGTCACCATGGGCTGGATTTGGCCTGTGGACCGTAGGTTGAGAACCCCTGCCTTAGACATTTGTTGGGTCATCTCTATATATTGTTGACTCACAAAACATCTAAGAGACACAGCCTGGCTGAACATCATGACATGAATTTTTAGGACTTTTCTTTATAATTTTCCTACCCCCATCCTCAAGAAATGGATGCATGCCTGAAGAAGTGATCTTGAATCACAAAAGCTCACCATGTTTGATTTTTTAAAGTGATCCTATAAAGATATTGCCTTCCTCCTGCATTTATTTTATTATATGGGGCGTTTATGCAACACTGCTTGGATTCAGGCTTAATTGTGCTTCTAGAAGACACACCAAAATTATTGGGACTTAATTTGGTCATGACTAACTTGTCTTACTGATTTCAGTGGTCTGTCCTAAGCATGATCAAGTGTTGACTTAACCTACTGTCATCACATAATTGTCCTTTTGAATTTCCCCTGCATTTCTTCTATGGTTTTCAAACCATAGGAAATTTGACTGAAAGAAATGCAACCAAAGAAGAGTTGCATAATATACATATTTTCATAATATTTTAATACCTTTTTTGCCTTTTTAAAAAAGGCACTTATAACTATATAGTAACATATTAGGCACATGTTTAAACCGTAGGAGAAATACAAACTTTACACTTCTGGTTGGTGACTGGAATTTTTCTGTGTATTTTTTTAAAAAGGTCACATTTTTTCATCTGTATATTTTATTTTTTATTAAACATTCACTTACAATAATTAAACATACAGATATTTTAAAAAGAACTTTTATTATCTGTGCAGTTTTTTCAAAATTGTGCCTTCATTTTCCTTTCATTCATTAATGTTGGTGAAATAGTGCTACAATCCTTGAGCTTGTGCAAAAAATAATAATAATGCTGATAGACCCTACAGATGCCAAAATAAGAGGAATGTTATCTGGATGGTGTGAGAAATTTTGTTCAGGTCTGCATTTTACTTAAAAGGGCACAAAGGGCACAAAGACCAGTGCTGAGGAAAATTTCAATCTGGGATTCTGGAGAATTGAATCACTGTCAATCAAAATAGACAGTAGAATATTGGCCTCAAAAGACCAATGACTCAGTGCATGTTCTTACAAAATGCATTTACTGTACTCAATCATTCCAGTTCAAAGACTCGTCTACTGTATATGGAGCTGCCCTTCTCTGAACATTTTCTGTATTTACTGTAGTGATGGAAGGCTATCTGCCTGAACATTCAGTTGTGCATGTTCATCGATTCATTCAAGTGTTATCTGTTTACACATTACAAAGGTGCTAGGTTGTAAGATGTTGTATTAAGGCTTGGGAATACCCTGAAGCAAATGGTGAGCCATTGTGTGTGACAGAATGCTGAACTGGATGGGCTGTGGCCTGTTTCAGCAAGGCTGTTCTTATGTAAGGCTACATGGAAAATGTAAATAGTGATTTGACCAAGTGACTCCACATTCCTTGGGCTACCAGGCTGGACTTTTTCCAGGCAGGTTTCTATGGTGGTCTTTACCATGGTGCACAGATTGCTGGCAGCTGCTCAAAGATGTCCTGATGCTAACCCTAAACTGAGATATTTTCCTCCAAAGGACACATTTGTATTCTTGAAAGAGAACCATCCATGGAGAAGTCAACTTATATGGTCCTGCAGTGGTCACCACTGGACATGTGGACAAGTTGAAGACCATGCACAATGATTTGAAGATTAAAATGTTGAAACAGTGAAATCATGTGGACATCGGTGGCTACTGGTTAGTCTGACTATATATTACCTCCAGTCTAAGAAGCACTGTGTTTCTCAGCACAAGTTGCTAGGGAAGCATGAGATAGAGCAGGCATGCTCAAACTATGGCCCGTGGGCTGGATACAGCCTGCAAAGGCATTTCATCAGGCCTGTGACACCCTTGCCAAACCAGGAAGTAAATACAGATGCTTCTCGCATGCACAAAAAGCGTCCATTTTACTTCCTGGTTTGGCATGGACGCTTCTGCGAAGTAAAATGGCCACTTTTGTGCATGCGCAGAAGTGTCTGTGCCAAACCAGGAAGTAAAATGGACGCTTTTCATGCATGTGCAGAAGTGTCTGCACCAAACCGGGAAGTAAAATGGCTGTGCATGTGCAAACATGCCCTGTTTCGGGGGTGTGGTTTAGCCTGCTCAGCTGTTCTGGGGCCATGATCAGGCCCAAAAAGTTTGGGCACCCCGAGATAGAGGGTGCAGTTGCAGTCATGGTTCTTCTTCGTGGTCCCCTGTGAAGCCACACAAATGGGTTTTACCCGCGCATGCGCAATAGCATCGGAATCTTCCAGAGCTCTTTCAGAGTCAAAGACTCCACCTTCGCGCCTCCCCACCAGCGGTCCCGCCCCCAACCTTCCCCAGTTCTCTTTTTACCGCCGCAGAGATCGGTTGTCTTTTTCAGAGCTCCCTTCGCGCCTTTTTAACGGTTACTGCATTTGAAAGTTTTCCCCCTTTCTCTTACTTCTATCTCTTTTTCTCTTACTTCTACTCTTATAGATAGTTTTTCTGTGTCCCCCCCTCGCTTGTTGTGATTAGAGTTGAAATAGTTTATTATTACAGTTCTTTATTGCTCCGTATAGTATTTACTGTGTCCCCCCTCCCCCCCTCGCTTGTTTGGGAGAATAGTTTGTCTCGCCTTAATTAGCTTGGTCTTATGTTTTCCTTGTGTCTTTTTTAGTTTATGGCAGCACCCGCTCTGTTTAAATGGTGCAGGTCTTGTAATAACAAAATCCCCCTTACAGACGGCCATGAGGAGTGTTTGTTTTGCTTAGGAGAGAAACACCAACCTCAATCGTGCCCAGCCTGTGCTAAATTCACCAGGGTTTCTCGGAGAAATAGGGAGTCTCGCCTTCGGCTGCATTTGCTGGAGCCTTCTCTCCGCCCGCCGGCCCCCCTGCCCCCGGCCCCCCTCCTCCCCCTGGCCGTTCCAGCTTCAGACTCAATGGAGCCTCTACCTTCTAAGTCCGCTGATACTCAAAGGGCTGCTGTAGCTTCCCAAAAGAGAGCGAAGCATGGCCCGGCTTCTAAGTCCAAACATTCTTCCTCGGCAGAGGCTTCCACTTCCAAAAAGAAGAACAAGTCGAAATCCAAGCCAGTGAAACCTACCACCAGCCCCCCTCGTAGGGCCCCTGCTCTCTCTCCTAGGGCTACTGCGGCCGCTGCCTCAGAGCCCAGCAGACCCTCCCCCTCTCCCTCCTCCTCCTGGGCAGAAGGAGGGGGAGGAGGGAGATTAACATTCCTCAGCTT
Source organism: Bradypodion pumilum (assembly GCA_035047305.1). NCBI lineage: Eukaryota > Metazoa > Chordata > Lepidosauria > Squamata > Chamaeleonidae > Bradypodion > Bradypodion pumilum. The sequence continues at coordinate 364,473,494 of JAWDJD010000003.1, forward strand.
TCTCCATTCACTCCTTCAGCAGCAGACTTCGATGTCGAAGCGCCTGCTTCTCCTTCCTTATCAGTACAATTGGCCTCACCCCCTCCCACCCCCATGCCTTCAGAGGCTGAGAGGGGAAGGACCAGGAAGCCTCAAAGGCACAGACAAAACGCAGATACCTCTTCTGATTCTTCTTCATCCTCTTCTTCATCCTCTCCTTCACCATGCCCAAAAAGGAAGAAGAAAAAGAAGTCCCACAAGGGAGAAGTGTATTATCCCCAGGATTTTTACTACTCTCCACGTCTAGCCTATGCACCCGAGTACTATGATGACCAGGACTGGCAGAGAGGCCTTTGTTTTCAGCCATATGACACCTATGGAATGGAGCCTTTGCCCTCCTTCCGTGTCTCTCGACGTCATGGGAAGAATAAGCACAGGAGTGGTCTCCCCTATTGGGAGCAGCCTCCAGTGTCGTCGACGTCTGAGGATTCATCCTCCTCCTCCTCCAATGATGACTGTCGTCAATCTCGACGTCATAAGAGAGGCAGGCATGGAAAGGCTAAAAAGCAACACCAGCTTCAAGCCTCACAAGCATGTACTGTGAGGCCCAATTCCGCTTCAGTCTCCACGTCTAAGAGCCCACATGCCTCAACATCTAAGAGCATTATGGCATCTAAGCCTCAGGCACTGACATCTGCCTCTGGCTCTCACCAGACGCAACACCAACCCCATTCTCAGTCCAATGGCCCAGCTTCTCCACACCAGGAGAACCTTGATTTTGGCTTACCTCAAACTGTTTCCACACCACCACGTCAATCTAAAAAGAGGAAAAGGAGGCATAGGTCGACATCATCTTCCACCTCAATGTCAGAACCCTCAACTCCCACACGGTCTCAACCGGCCTCACCAGCCCCTTCTTCCCCTGCATCTGGGGTCATGGAATCACATCCCTCATCACCCCCAGATGATTTCAGGGCCTATACAGAACTGGTAGCCAAAATGGCAAAGTCTCTCGATCTGGAGGCAAAGAGGAAGGATCCCAAACAAGTGGATACGGTATTTGACCCTATATCCAAGAATAAACCACACCCAATCCAGCTTGCCATGGTGCCTTCTATACTGGAACGGGTAAAGGAGAATTGGGTTAAACCTTCCTCCACATTTCCCATTTCCAAACGCATTGACAACATGTATAAGGTGCTACATGATGAGGCTAAATTTCTTTCTAAACACCCTCAGCCTAACTCTGTGATGGTGGAAACCGCTCAACCTGGCTTCAGGCGACGACCCTCCTCCACTCCTACTGATAGGGATGGGAGGAAGATGGATACAGCAGCCAGACGGGTCTACTCAACATCAACCTTGGGAATCCGGGCTGCTAATTACCAGGCTGTTATGGGGGCATATCAACGAATTCTATGGAAAAAGATTACTTCCATTGTAGACGTCCTTCCTGAGGAACGAAGGGAGGCCTTGGCATTGTTTCAAGAGGAGGCCCTTAGGTTGGCCGCCCAACAATCTATGTCATTACGCCACGTTTCTGATTGTTTTGCACGTGCGCTTACTACCGCAATATCCCTACGACGTTATGCATGACTAAAGTCCACCGACTTTCCAGATGAGGCGAAGGTCAAAATCGAAGATATGGACTTTGATGGTGAAGGGTTTTTTCACCAAAAGACTGATGATATTCTGGATGAGTACCAGAAGAAAAAATCTTCTACCACACGGATGAAGTTATCCAATCAACGTCAACGCACATTCCGCCCAAACTGGAGGCCTCGTTTTTACCCTCCACAGCGTTATTATAGACCTCAGCAAAACACCTATCATGGTGCAACTCGTCTTCCTCCTCCACCTCTCTTCTCTCAACAGAACCAGAGATCCAGACCCAGGACATCCTTCAAATATAACCCCCCAAAACCCAAACAGCGGTTTTGACTCCCATCCTTCAGGATCCATCACTTCAACCTCAATCACGCCTCTCTCCCCCTTCTTCAAAAATTGGCAAAGCATCACCACAGACCGGTGGGTCTTATCCATCATCCAAATTGGTTACGCACTCGAATTCACCACACAACCTCCCTTTGGGAGACCAAGATTCACCCTACCCTCTCCTGTTCTGGCAGAAGAAATTCTGACCCTCTACAAAAAGGGAGCCATTCGCTTGGTCTCTCCATCCACAATCCACACAGGGTTTTATTCAAAGTATTTTGCAGTTCCCAAGAAGGATGGAGATCTTCGCCCGATTTTAGATCTCCGAGACCTCAATCAGTACATACAAGTCAGAAAGTTCAAAATGGTCACCCTTCAAAATATTCTACATTTACTTTACAAAGGTTGTTGGTTCACGTCCGTAGATCTCACCGATGCCTACTTTCACATTGCAATCCGGGAGGATTATCGGAAATACCTTCGCTTTTCTCTGGGCCCATACCTCTTCGAGTACAACCTCCTACCATTCGGCCTATGCGCTGCACCTCGAGTATTCACAAAATGCATGGCCCCAGTAGCCGCATTCCTCAGAACAAAGGGTGTCACCATTTTCCCGTACCTAGACAATTGGCTCCTGGTCTCCAGATCACAACATCAGGCTTCACTGGATATCACCTTCGTTCTTTCCATTTTAAAGGGTCTCGGTCTACGCGTCAACATAAAAAAATCACATCTCAGCCCCACTCAAGACATCGAGTTCATCGGTTCATGCTTGAACTCCATCGCAGGCGCAGCCTTTCTTCCACAGAGAAGAATTCAGACTATTATACACACAACCAGATCCATCATCACTGTCAGACAGGTCTCAGCGAGAGCAGTGTTCCAGCTGCTCGGCCACATGGCCTCCACGACCGCAATCATCCAACTCTCACGTCTACGCATGAGACCCCTACAAATCTGGTTTCTTCACAGCTTCAACCACCAAACAGACTCCATGTCAATGCCCTTATACATTCCAAAACAGTTGCATTTACAACTGAGATGGTGGACCCACCCACAGAACCAGACCACAGGCAGATACTTTGTGCCACTGACTCCGACCATCCAAGTAACCACAGATGCCAGCACCTCGGGATGGGGTGCACACTGCCAGGGACTTCAAATCAATGGCCACTGGTCAATTCAGGAGCGTCGACTGCACATCAACAATCTAGAGCTCCTTGCAATTTGGAAAGCATTGAAAGCATTCGAACCAGTCATAACCAACCAAATTGTCCAAATTCTCACAGACAACACAACTGCAATGTTTTACATAAACAAACAGGGAGGAACTCACTCAATACCTCTCCTCCACATGACCATAGCATTCTGGGATTGGTGTGTTCAACGCAATGTACTCCCCAAAGCGGTACATCTGGCTGGGGTCAACAATGCGGAAGCAGATCACCTGAGCAGGTCATCGAGCCAGCTACACGAATGGGAACTCAACCCCACCGTCTATCTTTCTCTGACACAGTGCTGGGACCAACCATCACTGGACCTCTTTGCAACGCATCTCAACAAGAAATGCGCCCGTTATTGCTCCAGGACCGGAATCGGGCCAGGGTCACTCGGAGATGCCTTCATGATGGACTGGACTCGGGAGTTTCTCTACATGTTCCCTCCGTTTCCACTTCTGTATCATGTTGTGTCTCTCCTGCAACATCGCCACACACATGCCATTCTAATAACTCCATGGTGGCCGAGACAAGCCTGGCTCACGTCACTCATGAACATTTCCGCTCAGTATCGCCTTCTTCCTCTGCAACCAGACATCATCTCGAGGAACCACGCTCAGGTTCTCCATCCGGAGGTCCGCACTCTCAAACTGACTGCGTGGTTGATTCTCCCACACTAAGGAGAGTGCTGCTGGCGTCAAGGAAACCTTCGACTATTGCTAGCTATAACAACAAGTGGAGAAAATTCATCTCCTTCGCTGCTGATGCAAAACTCCCATCCACACCAACAACCTTACCCACTGTGTTGAAGTTTTTGTTGCACTTAAAGCAATCTGGCCTTTCAATCTCCTCCCTTAAAGTCTATTTGGCTGCAATTGTGGCTCATCAGCCCATTGACTCTGAAGCTAGACACATTTTTCGGAATGACACCTTAAAATCTTTCCTGAAAGGCCTCTCAAATCTGTACCCAGACAGAGTCACCCCAGTATCTCAGTGGTCACTCCCCCTGGTACTACAAAAACTGACAGAAGGGCCGTTTGAGCCACTCGCTTCAGCGCCCCTGCACCTTCTCTCTTATAAGACAGCATTTCTTCTTGCTATTACATCTGCTCGCAGGGTAGGTGAGTTGGCGGCCCTCCGTTCTGACCCACCTTATACCCTATTCTACCCTGTGAAAAGGTAACTCTACATACTGATGTCTCTTTCCTTCCTAAGGTTGTCTCTCCTTTCCACATGAATCAACCTATTATCCTTCCCACCTTTTTCCCTAACCCTTCCACGGCTGTTGAAAGAACGATGCACACCCTGGATGTGCGTAGGACCCTAGCTTTCTACATTGACAGGACTAGGGAGTTCAGACTTACTCAGAGACTTTTTGTTGCCCACGCAGGCCCTAGGAAGGGCAAGGCGTTATCCTCCCAACGTCTCTCTCACTGGATAGTGGAGACAATTGCCCTAGCGTATCGGCTTGCACAGAAGCCTGTTCCAGAACACCTGCGGGCACACTCCACCAGGGCTTCTTCGACCTCCACTGCCTTTGCAGGTGGAGTATCTTTACCATTGATTTGTCAAGCTGCAACTTGGAAGCAGCCCACAACCTTCATCAGACACTACCGGATTGATGTCCGTCAAAAGCAGGAGGCACAGTTTGGGAGACGTATTCTCTCAGCAGTTCTCCAGTGACACCCCTCCAGCCGGGTAAGTCAGCTTTTCAATCACCCATTTGCGTGGCTTCACAGGGGACCACGAAGAAGAAGAGCAGGTTGCTTACCTGTAATTGTTGTTCTTCGAGTGGTCACCTGTGAAGCCACACCTTTCCCACCCATCCTCCCCTCTGGTGTCACTGTCGCAATTTTATCATTCCTACTGCGGCGGCACCTTGGAACTGGGGAAGGTTGGGGGCGGGACCGCTGGTGGGGAGGCGCGGAGGTGGAGTCTTTGACTCTGAAAGAGCTCTGGAAGATTCCGATGCTATTGCGCATGCGCGGGTAAAACCCATTTGTGTGGCTTCACAGGTGACCACTCGAAGAACAACAATTACAGGTAAGCAACCTGCTCTTCCTTGTGATCTTCCCAAAGACAAGAGGCTGGCCTTAGGATGATCATAATGAGGGACTAGACAGGTCTTTGGTCTGACCCGGAGCTGCTTTTCTTAAATTCATGGCATATAATATTGGAATATAATTCACCTTTTGTCACCCAAAATTCAGTTGCTTAACAACATGACCTGCATAGGCAGGAAAAGATAATGGTTACTATACTTCCTATGTCCAAGGTAATTCTCACCCAGCCCATTCAAAGTTCCAACGCTGTCAATCATCCAGTGACTGATGGTGTGATTGGCCAGGGAGTCAAACATACTGCTCAGAGCACTGGCACCCGCCGCCGTGCCGATCAGGTATTCCAGGATGAGGTTCCATCCAATGAAAAAGGCCACAAATTCTCCCACGGTGACATAGCTGTAGGTGTAAGCAGAGCCTGTGGTTTTGGGAACCCGCACACCGAATTCTGCATAGCAAACCCCTGAAGAGACACAACAAGAAATGTATGCAATTAGAAGCAAAAGTAGATAAAAGAAAAATAACCCATCCCCCCCCACCCCAGTATTACTTAGCTGGTAACCTGTGGTGGCTTAGTGGCTAAGATGTTGAACTTGATGACCGGAAGGTTGGCAGGAGTTTGAGACCCCAGTGCTGCATGATGGTGAGAGTTCACATCTCTGTCCCACCTCCTGCCAACCTAGCAGTTCGAAAGATATCAGCTTTCCATGTTTTCTGGTGTCTAGACATGCCTGTGACATGATCATGGAAACATCTGCAGATACAGACAGTGCTGGTTCTTTGGCTGTAAACAGAGATGAACACCACACCCTAGAGCCAGATACGACTGGCTTTCGAGCAAAGGAGACCTTTACTTTTACTAAACTGTTTTACTGCAACAATAGAAAATCCTCGAAAATTATTTATATGACTTTTGATGGTGCCACCTCCAGAAATTTTTAGGAATTAGGTGTTGTTATGTCCAGCCCTTATAAGCTCCAGTCCAGACAACAATGAACAAAACAGCAACAAGTCTTTATTCAACAGTCTTTTAGAGATGAGCTTACAAGATGTTCTGGACACAGAGATGGCTCTACAATCCCAGTGGAATCAGTCCCTCCGGACTCTTGCCGTAACTGGCAAATGCTAGCTAGCCCAGAAGCGTAGCACAATGGAGGGACCCAGGCTTAGTGAGTCTGTGGCTACCTGTACGGAGTGGGAAGTTTAGTCCAGCCCGGCCCCACCCTTGTCTACTCATGGGGCTTATATAGTGTCTCCTCGGCGGTGGCTCCTTGATACAAAGTAGCGACCTGCCGGATAACCGTAACTAATAAATCATAACAGGGAATATATGTACGTAATCAATGGAGAACAGGATCCAAAACTGTATCCAATCACAGGGCTTGGATTAGCATAATTAGCTTGCCCTGCGCATGGGTATTTCATGCCATTTTCAGGCTCCTAATTTGTATGGCGGGAAAGCACCATTTTCCTCTTGCAAGACGCGTGCTACATGCAAATATGCCTCAATACACAACAGGTGTGGGCATGCTCACTCAGTGGAACCCTCTCTTTGGTGCAATTTCTCACTTGTCTCCTTCTACACCTTCCCTCAACCACTGTCCAGAGAAAACAGGAACTAACTGCTCCTGACAGTTTTTCATGCATGTATGGAGCTTCTCTTAGAGTAGGCAATCTGGTGGCAATGCCAAGAAAAGGTACCTGACCAAATCACCAAGGAACTGTGTATCTGCTGTGTATTTCAGCAGATAGCAACCCCTGATGCCAGCTTTGACTGTGGATAATTATGAACTGAACAGCCATCCCAACTTTCTGGTGGCACCTTGGCTATCCCGACTGGTGATTAGTTCTCTTAGAATTTCATTGTTTCTGACTTCTGAACTTCTACATTTTAAGATTAGGGGAGATTTCAAACTTCTTTCACAGTGAATTACACTTATTCAGGCATTTAGAATCCAGGTGAGAGGAAGGAGAGCCTTTAGCCTCACCTGTCTATGTGCATCCACTTTGCCACCTATGCATGTAGGATGACTTTCTGAAGAGAAAACTCTGTGGATAGAGGAGCCTCTATTCGCTAGAAAAGCACTCCTTACATGAGGAGAATGGAAGAAAAGGACAAGGTAGGCTGTACACCAATTGTGTTCTAACCTTGCGTATTTATTCAGCCCAACAGCTTGATACTATGTAAAGCATACAACCATTCAGAAGCATAGGCAGAGGTTCATTCCAGACATCTCTGGTTCCTGTAGCAAGCCCTACTGTTAATCAGAGTGAAAACAGCTGCCTCATGCGGCACATGGTATTAAGAATCTGAATGGATAGAGTTGCACACATCACATGAACTCCTCTGTGATTCAGCAGTTACTCTGTTCTAGCCAGCAGAGAACACTGTCCCATCAACAGTACTTGAAATAAGATTCAACTGTGATTCTGGTCAGCATCTGTACATATAATCAGAGATGGGATAGGTTTGTATTCTTTGAACTTCAACTCGTAGTATCTCTGAAATTTGTAGACCAGTGATGGTGAACCATGGCACGCCAGGTGTTCTTGGACTTCAACTACCAGAAGCTCAAGTCAGCACTCCTGATGATCAGGGCTTCTGGGAATTGAAGTTCAAAAGCAGCTGGAGTGCCAAGGTTTGCCATCATGTTGGATCTGGGCCACAAAGCGGGTTACCGGAGTTCTGTCAGGGCCAGTTATGCCAATTGTGTGTGCGGATCCCACACTCCCCCTTTATTTGTTTAACTGGACCTGACAGACGGCTCGACGTAGGAGTGGCATCAGCTGGCGCAGAGTGAGGACATTCCGCGGTTCTCTCCATGGGGGACACCTTGACATCAGTGAGGGAATACATTGCATGAAACAACATTCAGCTGTTCCCAGTATTGTCACCCCCACAACCACCTTGAGTGTCATTTGTAGCCAACCCCATGGGAACCAGGACCATAACGAATCCCACCACGCCCACGTGGCATCTTCCTTGATATTTTTAACCAAGGTATGGAGGTCTGTGAGTTGACTCTGTACCTTGCACGAGTTGTCCATGAGGTTAAAGCAACACATGCCATGGACAGACTCGCAACCCAAATGATGTAACAGTAGGAGGTAATCGATGGCTGCTCGATTATCCAGTATGGCATGGTGAAGCTCCGTCTCCTCCTGATTAAGCAGCGCTATCGCTGAGGATGTGTGGTTAATGGTTTTTGCCAAAGCGCAAGCCAATTGACCAATTCTCCGAGCGTTGCCTACGGCTAAGCCTGGCACGCCAAACAAGCTGACTGCTAAGAAGACATACTCAGCTTTACTCAGAATCCTGATGTTGCTATCACATGAACTGTCTAACTGGGTGGCACGAGCATGCCACGTATGTGAAGGTACATTAATGCTTGGGGCAATCATGTCTCTAGTGGGAAGCAACAATGTCAAACGACTGACACAACAAAGGGAATCAGATACATTTGCAGGAATGTAGTTCCAAGTATACTGGTTACATGTAAAAAACCATCCTGAAGGCAAAGTAATGTGAGCATACATTGAATTAATAGTCTCTGGGCTGTTACAAGTCCAAGTGCTGTTGCCGGAGTTGAGGCAATGGCGCTGTGGCCCTTCGACCGCAGAACAACCGGTCATGCAAGCACAAGTTGAGTTCGGGCTGACCACCACTCAGGATGTGTACAGAGTGGCCACATCAGCCGGTAAGACTTTTGTGACTTGAGTCTCCCAGTGTGCGTACGTTGAAAAGGCAGTCTTGTAAAACGGACCAAATATCCGCTTCACCAACCAGTCACCGTTCCTGATGCGCGCATCTGGGGAGTGACACACTGGGATGAGACAAGTACTCAGAATAGAGGCAGAATCAGTGGTCTGCCTCAGGCAAAAATCGGACTGATTGATGAGGTTCACCAATCTTTCCCAAACGGTATCTCCGGTATTGGACTCGAAGTGAGGCTTGACACACCGGGCTGGAATAATGCCTGTAGGAGACATAATTGCAGCATACCCTCTTCCCCATGTTATGAGTGGCGCTGGGCCCTTCCAAGAAGGATCTGGTGGCACTCGGTAATGCACCATCAGCCGCCGGAGAGCCTCTGTGTGATGGAAGTACTTCTCCTGCGGAGGGTAATCCAAAAAAACATTAAGGTGATTGTACATAAACAATACCTTGTTCAGACAATGCTGTGCCTGACCCTGATTTTTGGGGAGGTCTGGTGGTTCCCCCCTTTCTGTTTGTTTGTCAATGTAGGACTTAAGCATCCGATTGACCTGTTCCACAATCGCTTGCCCTTGCGGATTGTATGGAACACCAAAGGTATGCTTGATGTCCCAGGTGGCCAAGAAGGTGGCCAGCTGCCTGGAGCTATAAGCTGGAGCATTGTCGGATTTCATGTGCCATGGTTTGCCCATGGCCGTGAAGCAGGAAAGGAGATGCTGCTCCACATGGGAAGCCGTTTCTCCCTTCTGTGCTGTAGCCCAAACGAACTGTGAGAAAGTGTCAATGCAAATGTGCATGTACTGCCATCTGCCAAAATGTGGAATATGTGTGACGTCCATCTGCCACACCTGGTTGGCCTCTGTCCCTCGTGTGTTGACCCCCCCCCCCGAGGCCCCCCTACTGCCCCTGCACAATGTGGACAGGAACGGACTATGCCCTGGGCTTGGGAAAGTGGCAGGTTGAACTGCCTTGCGAGTGCTTTGGCATTCTGATGAAAGAATGCATGACTCTGAATTGGAGTTGTGAAGACTCCCAAAACTGACCGTTGCTGAATTTCCTTTGCGGCTGCGTCCGCTCTGCTATTGCCCGCGGAAATCGGACCAGGCAAGTCCTGGTAACTCCTGATGTGGGCTATATAGAGCGCTTCGGTATGGTTCCGCAAATGAAATTGAGTCGTGAGGAAAAGACAACAAATTTTTGTCTATCGCGGGAGTGATGTACGCTCCCGGTAGACTGTGAAGCAAATTCCTAACATACTGACTGTCAGTTATTATGTTCAAGCGTTCTTTGGCAAAGGTGCACAAGGCGAGGTTCACTGCCGCCAACTCTGCCCGCTGCGCAGACTTCTGTGGAAGAGTTAGAAGCATGCGCCAAGCCTGGCCCTCTTGCCAAGTAAGAACACCATATGTACAACCTCCATCAGTGAAACTGTCCTAGCCCCCTGAAGTGGAACCAGGGACATTAACTCACACAAACTGACTGTCTGCGTTTGAAGTGAGACGAGTCTGGGGTCTTTCGGCAAATGGTATGCCAAACATCCCGTGAATCCTTCCAATGCAATCGGAAGCGAGTCACCGAGCTGCATCAGTTGCTGAATTTGCTCTTTTGTGAATAGGACCACGATTTTTGCTAAATCGTGCCCTGAGATGTCCCTTGCTCTCAGCCTTCCTCGGTAAATCACCGCGGAGACCAGTTCCTGCGGAGGAACGATGTTTCAGGAAGAGGTGTGCGGTAAATACACCCATTCAATAATACTCCCCCCCCACTCGGAGTCCATCCCTAGGGCTCCAGTAAACATGGATCCGGTCTGAATGATGTACAGGTTTAGAACGGGATCATATGGCCCCTGACTAATCCTGTCCACCCATCTCTGGCTGAGAACTTGGTTGACCTTTTCGAGAGTCAAGCGTGCCTCTCGAGGAATGTGTATCCAGTTTGCCGGCTGCTTACCTACCGTTAGCAGCAAGAAGAGCGGCTTCAGAAGGTCCGTATCTAGCCTAAAATATGGTCTTGCCCAATTGATATTCCCCAGAATCTTTTGCAATTCTACAAGGGTGACTGAATCTTTTAAGTTGATCTGTGGCAAAACTGGTGCTGCAAAAGAACGGAGAAGCCGATGGCCCAAGTATGAAAATGGCTCGGTTCTCTGAACTTTCTCCGGGGCAATGAGTAACCCTTTTCCCCCCAGAGTGGCCTGGAGGTTTTTAAACATTTCGCTGCTGAGTTGCGGCACTGCGACCAGGATGTCATCCATGAAATGACACACTAAGACTGTGGGGTGAAGGTTTCAGAACTTTTCCAGTGCATTGTGAACATAAATTTGGCACAGGGTGGGCGAGTTGAGCATCCCCTGTGGCAAATATTTCCACGCGTAACGTTGCATAGGCTCTCTGTGGTTCACGACTGGCATTGTAAAAGCGAACCTTTCCCGATCCCTAGCATCTAAGGGAATGGTATAAAAACAGTCTTTTAAGTCTACGACCAAGATCTCCCAACCCTCTGGGATCATGTTCGGATTCGGGATGCTGCATTGAAGCGGACCCATTGGCTGGATGCATTTATTGATCTCTCTGAGGTCGTGAAGGAGTCGCCACTTCCCCGACTTTTTCTTGATAACAAATATGGGCAAATTGCAAGGACTGGTGGACTGCTCTATATGTCCTGCGTCTAGCTGTTCTTTCACCAGCTGTTTCAGGGCGACTAATCTCTGTGATTGCCTTCCGTATAGCCATAAGCAGATAAAATGGAACTGGTGAATGGATCGTTTGCTGCTGACCCATGAGGGCATCTACCTCTATACGAACTGGGCATATCTGCCTAAGCTCAGCTAGTTCTTCTGCTGGCAACTCCCCCTTACTGGTTTCTTCCTCAACCATGCGCTGGATGGAACTCTTGGTAGTCTGGGAACTTTTAACTGTCAGAGAAGCGCCAGCGCTTCTGGTGCCATGTATTCCTTCAGTGACGTCTGTAGCTGTCACTTAGGGAAAGCTCCCTACACTACCCTGCTTGAGCTGAAATGACGGATAGAGAGCCGTTGGGGCTGATGGCTCTGACTGTGCTGGGGGTTCCTCGGCCTCTATCTGGACTGGGTCTACCTCTGCTAAGAGCTTCCTACACTTGCTCCACATGCTGATTATGCTATCTGGAGCTCTAGGTGCTTGCTGAATGCAGGCTCCTATCCTGTCCCAAAGTTGGAGGTTAAGCATGCCTGTTTCTGGATAAAGCAGACAATTTCCCCCCAAGTACACCAAAAGATCTGCTTACTGGGCACTGTGAATGCGTGTATGGGATACCCTGGTCAGGGCCTTGAGTTCCATTAAGTGAACTCTCTGGTTAGCGGTCGGACATTGCCTCTGAGGACAAGTCCCCATATTACCTGCCGGTCCTTTGAAGTTTTCCTCCTCGGGATGAAGCGACGCGTCTGAGTTTAGGTAACAGGTCTGGCGTGACGAACCTCTGGGAAGGAACTCGGAACGTGGGCTGCTGCCACAGGCCCTCTGCACCCTCTGTGACGAAGTCAGGGTTTCACAGCCGACCCTGAGCGGAACGCGTTTCCACTGAGCAAGCTGCCTCAGAGCTTTGGAGCATGCTCTGCCTCTCTGGAATGCCTCGCAGCATAGCTGTCACTCAGATCGGATGGCTTTCCGACAAGAGCTGTTGCGCTATCCTCCTGAATGATTCGGACATGGTTCTGGCATAGAACCGGACTGCGAAGATCACTTACTCACAAGTAGAATCACGTCAGGGTCACCATATGTTGGATCTGGGCCGCAAAGCGGGTTGCGCAAGCTGGATCGGAACCACGAAGCGGCTGCTGGGTCCCAGAGGAAACTGGTCAAGCAATGAGACACGAGGCAAGATGGAGCGGAGACCAGTGATTTAATGAAGACCAATCATCAGTATTTATCATGTTTAGGCAGCATGTAAAAGCATTGCGATCTAGCATAATGGCAGGTTTCACACATTATGTTTACACAAGTTAATTGGTGAAGTCTACAGGGGCAGTTAATTAACTAACTTAATTAACGGCAGGGGAAATACATTGTTCCATGTTATCCGGGGTAAACAAGTGGCTAGTATTGGTTCTAGGGTTTAAGGTAATCCGCAGACGCGAGATTACCTATTACGTACCTAGCGAGTTAGTCATTAGCTCTCTATTGTTCAAGCTGCTTGTCAGATCAGCTATTGATGAATTAAACTCTATCTAATATTCCGCTCCCCCAATTTCTGTCCCCTCAGGAACCCCTGGTAACGATGTGATCACCCATTCTGTCAGGGCCAGTTATGCCAATTGTGTGTGCGGATACCACACCATCACTGTTGTAGACAAAACAAAACAAAATCCTCTGAGAGTGCGGGTCAAAGCCTTCCCATCTCTGCATGAGATAAGAGTAGGGCTGTGTATCTTGTCAAGGAAAAGAGATGTTTTGTACCAGCCTTGCTGAATTTTGGAGGAGTGACAACCAGAACAAATAAAGGCTTTGCAAAACATTTAGAATTTGGTTTAATATCTGGGACAAGCATCTTCAAACTGTAATGCACAAGACTACTAGAGCTTCCCAAGCTAGACTTGATTTTATTTGGGATTGTTAAAACCTTTGGATTTAAATCTTATAATCTAAAGAATCCATTTTATTTAATGACATAATGTCAACTTTGAAATCATTGCTATCGCTTAGTCATTTTTGAATAGCTCAGTGTTGATAGTAGCAGATTTGCTATTTATTCAGAGCTGTTCCTTATCTTCTTTTCTGATAGACAAATTGTTATTAAAGCCACTTAGGTTAGAAGCAGCAAAACCAGCCCTAGCGGTCTAAAACATCCTTTAATTGAAAAAACACATGCCTGCCTATTTCATTCTGAAGAGTTTTATAAGTAGGAAGATGGAACATCTTGCCAGTTTGCAGGCGCACAAATTGGGCTGTTTTTCTGCTTGACTTCCAGGGATGATGTCTCTGGATTTCTATCAGAGATATTTCGCAAATTGTGTGCCACAGCATACTCAACATGTCCTGCTGTAAGAAAATTGATTTTAAAAATCCAGGCTTTTGATTAGAATAAAGACCGTCCACAGACAGAAGAGGCTACCAGGAAAAATGTATCTCCATATCAGAGTGGGGGAATTTTTCAGCCTGAGGTTCACATCCCATTTGGGCTGCTTCCAAAAAGCATAAGTCAGAAGTGGCTGTGTAGAAATCTGATTCATGTCTCAATCAGTCTCATGAAGTAGCAGTTTATATCATCAGATCTTTTAAGATAGAAACTTCAGAGTCCACGAAGTCCAGCTTCATTAGGCTCAGTAGGAAGGGAAACAGATAGAGAGAAAAGCAAATACACACGCTGGTCTTTTGGCTGAACAAAGGAAACTAATGCCTTCTCTTTATTCAAGCAGAGAGTCTCAGAAATGAAACTTATTCAAGCAGAGTATACCAGAAACGAAACTTAACAGAAACAAAACTCAGGGCATACAGCCAATCAGAAGTGTCAGAGCCCAAAATCTAGCGTTGTCTCTCAGTAAGCAAAGAGGCTTTTGTTTACAAAATGTGTCAGAAGACAGCCTGACAGAATCCAGATGCATTCCTACATGTCCTCCTTTTTCATTTAAATTTGAGAGAGGGACGGCTAATCATACCCCTGCATGTCATCATACTCCATAACTACTCCTCCATATACATCATCACTGTCCTCCTGGACATCGTACCCCTCCTGACTCATGGTACCTTGTTCCGGAGGATGATACCTCATTGAGTACAATTGCCGTCGTGCAAAACTCGATGTCTCCCTTCTACGCAGTGGACATGCGTTACACATAGAAATAAGGTTAGGAATACAAGTAATGGAAAAATACAAAGGTATAAAGCAGATAATAATAATAAACCCATAAAAGAAAACTAGTCTAAGGACAGATAAATCAGGCAACCAAGAAGTCACCCAATCAAAGAGATTAACATCAGTGCGTACATTGTTAGTAATGCTCTCCTGTAAATTCTGAAGTTCTTTCTCAATAGTATTGATCAGATAAAATAACCCAATGCTGCACATTGATATTGTCCTGGATGGAAATTCGTGGCAACTCCATTAAAAAAGAACCACATGTTAGGATCCTTGATTTGCCATCCATTGCAAATTGAACCACTATCTATAGCAGAATAATCAGGAGTAAACATAGGAAACACATCATATATATCTTCAATAGTAGTGTTAAACAAGGTATAATTAAGCTTATAAGAACTGTTATAACTACCCCATAACCAAAAATAATCATCACAACCCGTATAATTGCCTACATTCTGCAAAACCCTTTTTGCTTGAGTCCAGTACTTCCATTTACTATTCCAGACTCCAGAACTATGACAGCAGAAACAAAGTCCTTTAGTGTATTTCTTGAATGTCATGCTTCGCCAGCGGGTGTTGTTAAATTGTTCTGGAGGATTAGAGAAGAGCGTAGACCTATCAACATGTTGCAAATGTCCAATAACCAACTCTGGCGTGTTGAACAATGCCAGAAGAAAGGCTATTTGAGACACTGCCAGAGGATGCTCATAGTATAACGTTGCATTCTTACCATGAACTTCAAACATATAGTTAGCATGACGAAGCCAAAAGTTGGGGTTGCCCCCATGAGGTATTGTTCTCACAGCTGGAAGCACAGTAAAAAAGAAAATAACAAATGTCAGCAAATTTAGTCTACTGGTGAACCACAATCCTGGAGCTGAGTAACCTTCTTCTCTCTCCATGGGCGGATCGCTCGAGCAGGAATCCTTCCACTCAAGATTCCCTTGTTGCCAATAAATGACCAATGGCTTAGGAAGACACTCCCCTAAGAAACAGGAGCATGCCCTGTTATAACTAGTACCATGTAACTAAACATGAAACATGAGTGACATATAACACAAATGCAATATCACAAACCCATATACATGTGTAGGGTACTGAAACTCTGCCATGTACTTCTGAAGGTACCTTGAGATATGCAGTTTCATAAGACAAAATATAACATAAGCAAAGACAGGTCTTTCTCCTGCAAGAGAATAAGCAAACATTTAAGCATAAACAAAACATGAACATTTCTTTTCTTCCTTACATGAAGGAGGTCCGGTTGAATTTTAGAAAGCATTTCTCACTTCCCCAATTACATGAGTAAGGCATTAAATTTCTTCTTCTCCCACTGGTGTGAGTGAAAGAAGCATTCAATAACTTATAATCAGCATAGCATGGTAACTCAAATACAGTACAAATCTCAGTAAAGCATTTCACACTCATAGCCTGAGCAGGTAGACAATTTCTTAAAAAAGGCTGTCAGGTTTTATAATGCAAACAAAGCCAATTCTTTTTTAAAGTCCACACAAACTTTTTTTCTTTTTAGTCCAATTAAAATGTCCAAATTAAAAGTCCAAATCTTGATTGAAGCTTCCTTAAACACTCTCTCCTCTCCAGCACAGTTCTTGGCATGGCAAAGGTTGAAATTAAGCCATAAATTAAGTCTCACTGACTTCACAAGACAATCCCACACAACCCCCCTTTTCAGCTTTTCTGGCACACACACATTCCTTTATGCTCCAGCCACCCCCATCTGCATTAAGGCAGGCGAAGAGGTGTGAAGGCACAAAGAACTTCTCCAGAAGTTGCAAGTAATTTTCACACAGAAGAAAATCACAGGGAATTCCAAGTTGCTTTCCCTGCAATCCTGATGCCTGAAACTTGGAACAGCTCTCTCTGGATCTCTTTGTTTGAGGGTTGGGCAGTTCAAAATCAGCCAAAAACTGTATGTCTTCTTCCTCCTTGTATTTTTGCAACAGCCTGCTGTCCATCGAGGAAATATTCACCCCCCTCTTCCTCTGTATTTCTTTCATCTCCAGCATCTGATTCTCAACCTTATGACAAACTGCATCTGTTAGTTTGTACTTGCACCCCTTTTTTGTCTTGGGTTTTGTGCGTTCCTCCTTTGGGCCATCCTTCCATTTCTGCAGGATCTTCCTGCCCAAACGTGAGGTATCAAATTTACTACTCAGCTTCTCCTGCTTTTGTGATGAGGGTTGCTTCACGGGGGGGCTGAGATCTCCTATGCTGCTCTTTGAATAACACCCCTTGCTTCCTGCCACTCTGCATGCATTAATAGCTTCAATCTGTGATGAGGTCCCCACCATTTGTTCCCCATCAGCTGGCACTAGCTGTTTTTTAGACTCGGCAGGCAGTATTGCAGCAGAGAACAGGTCTTTTGTAGGGCTAAAAGTGCTTGATTGCTGCAAGGCAGGATATAATGTCCCATCTCCATTTCCACCTCCACCCCCATCAGGGGGCTGTTGTTTCTCATATGATGGAGGAGCAGTTGCCATAGCCCCTCCCTTGTCTGGTGGCAAAAGCTTTGGGAGGGGGCCATCAAGCCTCTGAGAGAATAACATATTCTTTGGAGTGAGTCTCTGAAGGCAGTCTCTGACTTCCTCCCATGTAAATAATATTGATATAGGAATTCCATTATGCTTCTGCATTTCTCTCCCAACCTGTTTCCACTGTTTTAAGTCCAGACATTGATCATATTTAACCCAAGGACTGATTTTTTCTATAGCTTTAACCAGCTGCTGTATCTTCTTCTCATCAGCCTTTCGCCCATTGTTAATCAAAAGATCTGAGATATCTTTACAAAGTTCATTCATTTGCGACGCCAGCATACACCCCATTATAAAAAAAATAATATTTTTCTTTTTCTTTCGTCACTCACCTAATGTGGGACCCAAAGTTGACTTTGGATGAATCTCGAACGCTCGATTTATGACCTTTCCTCTGGTCGGACCTGTCTGGTCAGAGGTGAATGAAGACCTTGTCCCTGGTCGCCAATTATGAGGTGTTAATTGCTGAAGCAGAGTTCAAAGAAGGCTCTCTCATTGTAGTTCAAAGCGTCACACGGAGCGCCACTTGTAGAAATCTGATTCATGTCTCAATCAGTCTCATGAAGTATTTATTTTATTTATTTATTTATAGTCATATTTGTATATGCCGCCCACTCAGGCGGAACCCGACTCAGGGCGGCATTACAATAATTCTAGAAATACATAAAAAACATTATAAAAACCCACAACCCACCCCCTTTAAAAAAAACCCCATATCCCGCCCACCCATCCCACCTACTATACAAAAGGAAGAAGAGAGAGTTCTTATAAAAGCCAGCAGGCGGGCACCATAGTTCCATTCGGGCCCCACACCTGCCCTGCCAGCCAGGTCTTCACTCCTTTCCTGAAGGGCAGCAGTTCACTTTGGAGTCTTAGGTCTATTGGCAGGAGGTTCCAGAGAGTTGGTGCGGACACGGAGAAGGCCCTCCTTTGGGTGCTAGACAGATGTGCACCCCTAGTTGGTGGCACTATTAGAGAGCCCCTCCAGTCCGCTCTGGTTGGACGGGCAGACACTCTTGGGACGATGCGGTCTCTAAGATATCCTGGCCCCCTGCCATATAGGGCTTTAAAGGTCAAAACCAGCACCTTAAATTGCACCCGGAGACAAACTGGTAACCAGTGCAGCTCCCGAAGTAGCGGTGAGGCATGGGCATATCGCCCACACCCCATCACCACCCGGGCCGCCGCATTCTGGACCAGCTGCAGCCTCCGGATGGTAAAGTATAAAGTAGCAGTTTATATCATCAGATCTTTTAAGATAGAAACTTCAGAGTCCACGAAGTCCAGCTTCATTAGGCTCAGTAGGAAGGGAAACAGATAGAGAGAAAAGCAAACACACACGCTGGTCTTTTGGCTAAACAAAGGAAACTAATGCCTTCTCTTTATTCAAGCAGAGAGTCTCAGAAACGAAACTTATTCAAGCAGAGTATACCAGAAACGAAACTTAACAGAAACAAAACTCAGGGCATACAGCCAATCAGAAGTGTCAGAGCCCAAAATCTAGCGTTGTCTCTCAGTAAGCAAAGAGGCTTTTGTTTACAAAATGTGTCAGAAGACAGCCTGACAGAATCCAGATGCATTCCTACATGGCTGTACTTGTTCCATGCCACCAAGTTTCTTCTGACTTATGGCAACCCTACAAATCAGTGATTTTCAAAATGTCCTGTCCTCCACAGCCCTGCTCAGCTCTTGCAAACACAAGGTTGTGGCTTACTTTATGGAGTTGTCTTCTTTTCTAACTGCCCTCAATTTTTCCTAACATTATTGTCTTTTCCTGTGAAGCTTGCCTTCTCATGATGTGCCCAAAACATGACAACCTGAGTTTTGTCATTTTTGCCTCCAGGATAAGTTCAAGCCGGATTTGCTGTAGAGTTCATTTGTTCATCTTTCTGGAACTTGCAAAGTTCTCCTCTAGCACCTTATGTCAAATGAATGAAATATACTTGAATGCAAACCTAAGCATGGTAAAGGGGTTTGCATGTGTCCAAGACTCTGGGAACAATGCTATCAGTAAGCTAGACTCCATTAATATACTGGACTCTTAGCAGGATGACCCAGAGTTTACAGACAATAGCAAGTACAGTACTAACATTTGTTAGTAGTGTGCAGAAAAAGGCAATGGTGAACATATCTCAAAAACTCTTGTGATGAGACAGGCCAGAGGCAAGCAGGTCATCTTTCTGTCTCCCAGATTTTGGAAAAGTTACTTTTTTGAATGGCAGTTCCTTGAATGCTCCAACCTCCTGTTTAGTTTACAGCAGAAAACCCCCATCATGCTTTGTGTTTGTCTTATATACTAATGTGGAAATGGGGAACATAGTATTTAACAAACATAACCATTGCCTGAGAGTCCGGCCAGGTTATCCTGCTATGGTAATAGAGTAGATCATACTGCCAACGACTCAACGCCAATTGTCAGGCGACGGTTAACTAACCTGACAACCCTGAGGACCAACAGCTTTGGGTGGCAAAGACCACAGGAAAGGGTGATGGTCCCCAAGTGGATTAATTTGCACTTGAATCCATCTTGATGGAGGGCAGCAGCTTCATCAATACTGGCCTTGGGTTGATGAAGACTTTGTGTGCCAAAAAGGCTCAGGATCAGAAAGTGACTCATGGAACTGGATCAGTGTTACAGGTGCGGAAGGCAAATCGAAGGCCACTGTATTACATTGGTCTCAGGACTATCTTCATGGCTGACATGCTCTGTCAATTAGATGCTTTTAGGACTTAAAGAGTTCCCCCTTTTAATAATAGGCTACCTACATAGTATAGTTCAACCCTGGCCAACTTTGTCTCTCCAAAGTTTTTCCTGAAATCCCCTGAAAAATAACTCTCTGCACTTAACACAATTTGTGTGTGTGTGTGTGTGTGTGTGTGTGTGTGTGTGTGTGTGTGTGTGTGTGTGTGTGTGAGAGAGAGAGA
This sequence comes from Bradypodion pumilum, assembly GCA_035047305.1. Lineage (NCBI taxonomy): Eukaryota > Metazoa > Chordata > Lepidosauria > Squamata > Chamaeleonidae > Bradypodion > Bradypodion pumilum. The sequence goes on from JAWDJD010000003.1 coordinate 364,493,712, forward strand.
GAGTGTTTGGTAAAAACACCAATTCTTTGCTTTTCAGGTAGTCTGACATTTCAGGGATATAACTTTCCTGTAAGTGTTTTGTACAACCCTTGTTTTGGAGATAAAGCTGCTAAATGTGTGAAACTGCATGCACAGTTTCACAGCTGATGATATTAAATGCTCTCTTTATTGAAGGCCTTGTATATTTCATGTGCTTTAAAATGTATTCCGATAATAGAAGCTTTCACGGGAACATTTGAGCATTTTATTTCAATCATACAGCCCATAGACAAGGAATAATTGGGTGTCGGTGGGGGAGGGGGGTACCCAACCTGCAACTCCCACAACTAAGTCTTCACTCATTGACTTGCATGTAAAGTCATTATTCAAAGCTGATTAAAAATTCATGTGAGCTGGAAACACAAGAAGCCGGTGGAGAAGCACATGCCTGAAAGATTTATGAAACAGATGTCTGCTTGGAGACCAGTATTCTCTTCCAGGCTTTGACGTGGAAAAACTGTAGTGATGTATGTAGGCAGGTTAGATTTAAAGAAAGACTGGGCTTGATATACATATGGGTAACTACACAAAGAAATGTGATTAAAATGACTGAGCAGCCTTGGTAACTTTCCTGTATGGATAATTTACAGTCAGGGTCTAAAGTCAGGATCTAGAGAAGTCTATGCATATGTTCCAGCCACCCCTGAAAGCACAATTCTGGTTTTTCCTTCCTATGGAAAATCCGGCTGCTTTGGTTTCTGGCTGTGGAGCCAGAAGTTGGGAGTTCAATTTCCCAGTATGTCTCCTGAGAGAAGAGGCTGTCTATGTATTTATGGGCACGTTGCACTGTCCCAGGGAACCTCAAGAAGGAAGATACGGTAAACCACTTCTGTGTGTTCTCTACTAGAAAACCTTGAAGAAGGGTTGCTGTAATCATGGAGCACTGTTGCCAGAAAAAGGAAAATGTAAGCAGTGTGTGTGCAGGAACATCCATGCACATGCAAAATGGGAACTATTGTGCTTCCCTGAAGCTTGCCGAAAGCATGTTTCTCCAATAAAATAAAACCTGCTTCCTAAAAAAAAAAAGGTCCCCCCCTTTGGTCAGAAGAGAATGTGGGGTTATTTCCAACTGAAAAATAACATGGGGGTCTGAGGAATTACTTCTTGTCTATAAATCAGATTTGCCTTTTAAATAGAAAACACTTTTAGAAATGATCCTCTTGCACCCCCTTCCAATCTACAGTTGTTCTCCATCAAAGTGTCCATCTGGCCACACAAGGGTATGGAAGTACTGTATAGTCTTTCAGGTGCTTTGGATTTAAACTCCAAGAAGCCTTGTCCAATGATAAGGGGTTGTGACACTTTTAATCCAAATGAAGGACTAAATATTATTCTGCCCTGTTGCCAGGCTATACTTAGGAGGATCAGAAATATTTTATTTTATTCATAACATTTGCTAACAATGAACACTTCATTCATAACATTTACTTCATCTTCACCACAACCCTGCAGAAAGGACAGGCTGAGAGAATAACCAGTCCAAGGTCACTTACTGAGTTTCACAGAAATGTCTGAGTTTGAACTCTGACCTCCCAAATTTTAGTCCAACACTATAACTACTACATCATACTTCCTCTCTTTTTAAAACATCAGAAATCAGTTGCTACCAGTAAAAAAATGAACAGAAAGGATTTGTTGAGTTTTTTTGAGCAAAAGAGATTGTTATCTCTCATGAATAGAATTAATGAAGGTAATCTAATTTCACTTTTAGAAAGCAAAAATATGTCTAGTTTCCCATACAAAGAGCTGTCCCCCTCCCACATTTTCTTCTCTCTAAAACAACTTAGATCTAATGAATTTCTGATACTTTAAGGCTAGATGTATCTGCCAGAAATCCAATTATTTTGCTGTGAAGTCAATGTGTATATGTGATGAGAATGCAACTCTTGCATGTAGCCCTATTAAACATTCACACCAGCAGGAACGATTTGTTCCAGATTTATTATTGTAATGACCACAGTTTCGAACAAGAGGAACAAACGTGACCTGCACAATATTTCTTTAAATTAGATTTACATTTGAACAGTTTGGCGTAATTGTCAATTGAAAGGAATCAAAAACAGTTGGGCTCATGAAACAGCTGGCTGGAAACGAATGTATTACTTTTGAATTTCTCCCCTGCCTCAGCTCTTAAATAGTGTAACCACAACTGCACTTGTATGTTAATATGCTTGGTAATATTATCTGGGAACAGATAAACATGTCTGAATATTTTGAACTTAGAGAGGACTGGCTATAGTTATTGCTTCATGTGTCTGTATTCTTTGACTCCCTAGGGCACGTTGGACATCAAACACATCCTTCTGGTATAGAGCTGTATCAAGAATGTCTTGTTTATTTATATTTCTGCTCTGTTTGGGGAAAATGTAATATATCCTAGTATTTTAAAGCCTTGTAAAACTACCATGAGGTTGACTTCTCAGAGAAGATGCAATTTGCCACAGTCACCCTGAGGATGTGGTGGAACAGAGATGGCAAACCTTGTCCCCTGTAATATACTACTAGATCTCAGAACTATCCTATTTGCCATATCATGGGATTTGATCAGGGCTAGTCCTAATACTGGGCAGACTAATGCAAATGCCTCAGGTAGCAGATGCTGGAGGATGAAAAGTGATGGCAAGTTGTTGAGGTGTCCCTGTGGTCAGCCCTGCGCCCACTAAGCTAGCCTGCCACCCCCACCCATACCTGTCAAGTTTTGGATTTGAAAATAAGGGAAATTTTGGCCACACCCCTCTGTGGGTGTGGCCAAATCTGTGGCCATGGCCAAATATAGCCATGTGACTTGCTGGGCTCTAGTCATGCCTGCCACATGGCCATGAAAATGTCTGCAAACACAGACAGCACTGGTTCTTTGGCTGTAAATGGAGATGAGCACTGCACCCTAGAGTTGGATACGACTGGCAGATTTTACTTTCTTAGGATCAAAGATCTCTGCAGATGGTGATTGCAACCGTGAAATAAAAAGGCGACTGATGCTTGGGAAACAAGCTATGAGAAACCTGGGGAACATAGTTAAAAGTAGAGGCATCACCTTGCAAACAAAAAATTGCATAGTCAAAGCAATGGTATTCCCGGTGGTAATGTATGCGTGTGAGAGCTGGACCATTAGGAAAGCTGAGCACAGAAAAATAGATGCCTTTGAAATGTGGTGTTAGAAATAGGTCGATCCTAGAAGAAATCAACCATGACTGATCATTAAAGGTCAAATAGTAAATATGACGCTAAAGCACTTTGGACATCAAATGAGAAGAGAGGATTCACTTGAGAAAGCCTTGATGCTGGGAAAGGTGGAGGACAAAAGAAGGGGGTGGCCAAAAATAAGATGGCTAGATGGTATTGTAGATGCAATGGGCACAAAGCTGTGTGGGCCAAAGAACTCTTTCCCCATCTTCTTGGGGGACTTTTGTTTTGTTTTGTTTTTTGTTTACTCAGTGGCTTAAGTGACTAAGATCTGACTGGGAGGCAGAAGGTCAGCAGTTCGATTCCTGAGTACTGCAGGACGGAATGAGCTCCCATCTTTGTCCCAGCTCCTCCCATCCTAGCAGTTCGAAAGCAAGAAATTGCAAGTAGATAAATAGGGACCACTTTGGTGGGAAGGTAACAGTGTTCCATGCGCTCTGGTGTCTAGTCATGCCTGCCACATGACCACAGAAACGTCTGCAGACGCAGACAGCGCTGGCTCTTCGGCTTTAAAGCAGAGATGAGCACTGAACCCTAGAGTCGGATACGACTGGCTTTCGAGCAAGGGAAACCGTTACCTTTACCTTACTCATTTTAATTAATTTTTTTCCCTGGGAAGCAAAGAAAGTGCAGAATAGTAAACCAGCCCCCTAGAGTTACCAACTGCTTGTAATCAGCTTGGCTTTAATGAACTAGCCCTGCACATGGCTAGACACTCCACCCCCACCCCCCAATTAGGGTGGATGAGCAAGGGATTAATTCCCCCAAAGTAACCAATCTATTTGTTCCTCACTGCAACCAAATGAAGCACCAACACCTGAGAATGTCGGATCCAGCTTAAGGAAGGGAATTAGTAAAAAAGTAAAAAGCAACCTCTGTAGTTTCCAAACCTCCCAGCAGCTGAGGAGTTAATTAATCTACCTCCAGATGGTTTGTTAGAAGGTGGGGTGCTCTCTCTCTCTCATAGAGTGATCAAGCAACATCTCCCCCCTCCCAAGTTAACTCTTCTAGAACAGAAACGGAAGCCTCCAGCCAGGAGGCAGGGCAGAAACAGCTCAATAAAGCTGAGAGTGTGAGAGAAGTCTCTCACTGATTTGCCCCTGCATATATGAAATATCGCTCACCTCTAGAGTAGACTCCCCATCCCATGGTGGCTCCGAACAGCAACAGCAGCAAAAACGAAGCCTCCATGACCATGTGGCAGGAAAGGGAAATGAAAGAGAAACTAACTACAGAACGCCCCCTCCATCTCTCTATCCCCTCCCACAAGCGAAAAGCCTGACACACAGTGACCTCTGGTGGCCAGAAAAACACACTGCAGCTTCGCCTGTGAGGACTCCGGTCAGGATGTTTGTTTAAAAAAATATAAGGGATATTAAGGGGAAATTAATAAAACGGGAGGGGGCGGGAAGAGGAGTAAAAATAAGGGGTTTCCCCGGGAAAAACAGGATACTTGACAGGTATGCCCCCACCCCCCAGTTGAAGTAAAGGACAGAAATGTATCTACCAGTCTGCTCAGCTTCTACAGAATAAATTGGAAAGAATGACATTATTGTCCTTTTCCTGGGGGGAATAAGATGGCTTGGGTTGATTCTGGGACTGGAGGGGGAGGAGTCAGCCCAGGAATATGGCATGGCCAATTATGGTATCACCACCATTTCTGTGTGGAAGGATGGTCAGGCCAAGCCAGAAGCATCTCAACTGTACAGAAAGATTAAGCAATCTGCTGAACAACATTAGCTAAGGTGGCTAGGGAATTAAAAATATGCACAGTGACAAGATGACTCAAACCTACCATACACCAGTTGAGAAAATATATCCTCTTGTTGGTATTGCTCCACCTAAGATAAGGAGAGAAATAGCAGCAGATGCCGAGAGAACTAAGCAAGAGAATGACCTTCGACATCCTCTGAACTCATATGAGCCTCAAGTCCACCACCTCAGATCCAGGAAGAGCTTTATGGCAAGAACATACATTTTTGAGGGTACGCAAGAGCAAAATCAAATTAGAAGGAGGAGGAAAGAGCTCAGTGGACAAGGAACAACATTAAAGGAGAATATAGCTGAGGTTATTCATCTGCCTAATGACAGAACTGGCCTTGCAAATGGTAACAAGATTACCGTTTCCAAGAAATGTTGTTCCCTGATACTTATGAGAGCTGGTGCTAAAAAGTGAAACAGAGACTTGGCTATAGATTCTTTATGGTTTTGTTGCTCAGCTTCCCTTTTGCTTTCCAAGAACATGCTGCTATTACAAATAAAAAAAATCTAGGAAAGATCAGAAAGAGAGACTGGGTGAAAGAGCCTATAAAAATATATCTGGATATTTACAAAAATGTTTTTCTTTGGTGGGGGGTGGGGGGTATAAAAGCAAACCAAGATGAAAGAGTAAAATGAACAATCAACACAGCAAACCTGCTATAATCCTAAATGTTTAAAATACAGTTTCCCAGGGCAGAAATAAAATATCTGTGGATGTTCTGTATATTGCCCTAAATTATGGTGCAATCATGTTTTTGTTTGTACCCAAACTGCCTCTGAAAACTACCAAGAACACACGATTGGTTTGTAAGATGCAACAGATCCCTCAGGCTAACTGAGTCTCAAATCTAAGGAATGTTTGCTCTCAAATATATAGTTGTTATTTTGGATCATATGCTGACCTATAATAAACATAGCCAAAAGGCAAAGCAAAATATCTGTGCAAGGAACAATACTCTTCAACATCTATCAGTTGGGGTGCACAACTACAAACTCTGAAAAATTACAGCCTTAGTCCTGTTGATAGGCTACTTTGAAGGTGAAAACACCAGTACTGGATGCTATAGTTCAGTTCAGCCCAAGCAAAACTGGTAGATAAAACACTCAATGAAAGCTGCAGAATCCTTAGATACCTGAATCCAACCTCTAGTGATCAAACTACTTACCCAGTGACACAAAGAATGAAGTAGAAGCTAATAATGAAAGACTCGGACCATCTGCATCAAATGCATGCCCACTCTTTAGCTACCATCTTTCCCACATTCAATTCAAGAAATGTTGTTTTCAGAATATCTGTGAACCTTAAAAAGAACAGCAGAGGATGCCAGGAGTATAATGCAGAAAGAAAGACTACTGGTACCTACCTCTTAAGATAGAAAGTGCTGCAGGAAAGTCTAGCCTCCAGTTACATGGAAAACTGGGTCACTTGGAAATCATTTAAAAGGCTATGAACTGGAGTTGGCACAATCAAAGTGAACCTGAGAAAATGGGGTAGGGGGTGCTGCACTGACCCACTCTTTTGCAAGTACAGAGAAGACCAAGCTAATCTACACCCAGGCCATGCACTCCATGCCACTCAACATATACTATGGAAAACTTTATTTGCGGATCCCCCATGCCCAGTTGGCATGGAACGGCCCTCGCAGAGGCCACTTCAGTCGAGAAAGCTCCTGGCCCGTGGGCTCTGCGGGCACAGAAATTAAGGGGGGTGGATTAATAATAAGGGTTGATTCACCCACACCTGACTTGACCGGCGGTTCTGCTGAGAGAGCAGAACGCTAACCTCCGTTACCCATTAAGCAATTTACTAACTCACAGATCAGCCCAATCCTTGGTGCAAATAGAAGCCATATTTACCCTGGCGTAAGCCTCGAACAATGGTTCTCCCCTGTCAGTGTTTGCCCGAGTTAATTAACTTCCCCAAGAGAGATTCCCCATTAACCCGAGTAAATGGGTGATGTGATTTTCTGTCAGATGACGATTCTTTCCTGCATTGCCTTCTGATCTATATATGATGATGCTTTTCCCTCAATAAACCACTGATCTGATCTTGCTCCATATTGCCTCGTATCGTTACTTGATCAGTCTTCTCCGGGACCCAACGGCCGTCCTAGCGGCCCCGATTCCTACACCTGGTGACCCCGACGTGATCTACTCGAGAGTAAGCGATCACACGGTCCGGTTCTGCGCTTGAACCGCGTCCGATCGTCCTGGAGGACAGCGCGGCAGCCTGGCCGGTAAGCCAGCCGGTCGGGAAGATGGCCCAAGCGGCGAGGCATTACAGAAGAGGCATCCTACAGCTTGCTCCCGACTTTCGCGGCGGCTTGCAGTTACGGAACAACGCGTTCCGCTCAGGGTCAGCTGTGAACCCCTGACAGCGCAGAGGCCACCGAGGGCCCGTGGCAGGAGGCCACGCTCCGAGCTCTACCCAGAGAATCGTCGCCAAAACCTATTGCCTGGCCCACAGATGCGTCGACTCGTCCCGAGGAGGAATCTTCGGAGAACCCCGCAGGTAATATGGGGACTTGTCCTCAGCGGCAACGTCCGTCCGCTAGCCAAAGAACTCATGAGGAAGAGTTCAAAATCCTGGCCAGGGTATTTCAGTTACGTTTTCACAGCGGAGAGCTAGCGAGACTTTTGGTGTACCTAAGGGAACACTGCCTGCTTTACCCAGAAGTAGGTACGTTAACCCTTCAGCTTTGGGATCAGATAGGAGACTGCATTCAGCAACCCCCGAAAGCTCCAGAGGGCGTAATTCACACATGGAGTAAATGTAGGAAGCTCTTAGCAGAGATAGATCCAGTCCAGGTAGAGGCCAAAGAACCCCCAGCGCCAGTCGAGCCATCAGCGCCCACGGCGCTCTATCCATCATTGCAGTTTAAGCAGAGTAGTGTAGGGAGCTTTCCCTCAGTGACAGCTGCAGACGTCACCGACGGAATGCATGGAATGAGGAGCGCAGGCGCTTCTCTGACAGCTACAGGCTCCCAGACCAAGAGTGCCCTTCAGCGCACAATTGAGGAAGAAATCAGGAAGGGGGAATTGCCAGCAGAAGAACTAGCTGAGCTTAGTCAGATTTGTCCAATTCGCTTGGAAATGGATGCCCTCACAGGGGCCCAGCAGGTAGTTCATTCACCAGTCCCGTATAAGCTTCTCATGGCTATACGGAAAGCCATTACAGAGACAGGACTCCAGAGTCGCTTCACTAGGGGCACGCTTCAGCAAGTGTGTGAGAATACCATGTTCATCCCGCATGACTGGAAAGCCGTCATGCAGATGATGCTCAACCCCAGCCAGTATTTGCTATGGGACAGCGAGTATCGCCTCGAGGATCAGACAAGGGCTGCCAGGATGGGAGGCGCAGTACTTCCTGACCAGTTATATGGTTCAGGTGCCTTCGAATCCATCGATGCGCAGACCAACTTGCCACTCGCCACTCTTCAAATGTCAGCCGAGGCTGCCTTCAAGGCTTTCCTCAAGGTTCCAGCAACTGGCAAAGCGGCCAAAAATTACACTGCAGTCAAACAGGGAGCCCAGGAGCCCTATATGGACTTCATCAATCGCTTAGAGGAAGCAATCAGTAGACAGATCGATAACGAGGAAGCCCAACAAGAGCTCATGATGAAATTGGCCAAAGACAATGCCAATTTAGACTGCCGTAAAATCTTGCAGTCACTGGGCAATCGTCCCGACTTGACTCTCACGGACATGAATAGAGCTTGCGCCGACGTTGGCACAGAATCCTATAAAATGGGTCTGTTGGCAGCAGCAGTGCAAGGGGGTAGAAGACCTAAGAATAAAAATCAAGGGGCATGTCACAATTGTGGCAAGGTCGGTCACTACGCTAGGGAGTGCCGATCCAAGGGAGGCGGACAAAATTCCGGCCGTTCCAAGGCTCCAAACACCCCATGTCCGAAGTGTAAGAAAGGCTACCATTGGTCCAGATACTGTCCGAATTCGGGAAACCGGAACACGGGCATGTCTCTGGCCCCGGTCCAAACAGAGACATCCCTTGCTCTGGGCGCGCCAGAGCTAGACTAGATTCCATTCACATTCCAGGCATTGCGAAGGCACAGGCTAGCCCCAAGGGTAGTACAGGGCTAGAATTGACTTGCCAGGCGGACGTCACATGCGACTTGCAAGGCACAGTCTATTTGGTGACTCCCAGTATATGGGACCCCTGCCCAAGGGCTTTATAGGTTTAGTTTTGCCTCGCAGTGTAGCAGGAGCACGCGGAATTCTTGTAATTCCGGGAGTCATCGACTCCAATTTTTCAGGCGTTCTCCAAGTTCAGCTTTGGACACACCTACCCCAGACAATTCACAAAGGAGACACATTAGCGCAACTGATTATGGTTCCTTGTAACTCGCCAGCAGATAGCCAGGGAAGGCTCAGGGACAGCTCAGAGTCCGGGTCAGCAGATCGCTCGAGCGCAAGGGAGGCAGTGCAAGGATACCAAGTCTTAGCGACAGTGGAGACCAACATTGAGTGGAAACAGCGCCCAGTTATTGAGGTATTTTTGAATAAAAGATCATTCTCAGGGTTGTTAGATACCGGAGCTGATGTGAGTGTGGTCAGCCAAAGCCAGTGGCCACGGGAGTGGGCCATTGAGCCGGTCTCCGATGTGTGGGGGGTAGGCGGCATCCAAGAAGCGTTTCAGAGCCGGGAGTGGGTGGAAGTCACAATCCCAAAGGCTGACAGCACGGTGGTCATTCGGCCGCACATTCTGGACGTGCACATCAACCTTTGGGGGCGAGACATTTTACAGCAGTACGGTGCTACGCTTACCTTCGGGTAATGGCGTTGCCACTTAAATGGCTCACCGATACGCCGGTCTGGGTGGAACAATGGCCAGTAGTGGGAGAGAAATTAGTCACCCTAAACCAACTGGTTAAAGAACAGCTAGACGCAGGACATATAGAGCAGTCCACTAGTCCTTGGAATTCGCCTATTTTCGTCATTAAAAAGAAGTTGGGGAAGTGGCGACTCCTCCACGATCTCAGAGAGATCAATAAATGCATACAGCCAATGGGTCCGTTTCAATGCGGCATCCCGAATCCAAATATGATTCCCGAGGGGTGGGAGATCCTAGTTGTAGTTCTCAAGGATTGCTTTTATACCATTCCCTTAGACCCCAGGGACAGGGAAAGGTTCGCCTTTACGGTGCCGGTTGTGAACCACAGCGAGCCCACGCAGCGTTACGCGTGGAAATTTTTGCCACAGGGCATGCTCAATTCGCCCACCCTGTGCCAAATTTATGTTCACAACGCACTGGCAAGGTTTCGAAGCCTTCACCCCACAGCTTTAGTATGCCATTTCATGGACGACATCTTGGTCGCAGTGCCGCAATGCCGCAACTCGGCAGCGAAATGTTTGCAGACCTCCAGGCCAGCCTGGGGGAGAAAGGGTTACTCATTGCCCCGGAGAAAGTGCAGAGAACCGAGCCCTTCTCATATTTGGGTCATCGGCTTCTCCGTTCCTTCGCAGCATCAGTTTTGCCTCAGATCAACTTAAAGGACTCAGTCACCTTGGTAGAATTGCAGCAGGTTTTAGGAAACATTAATTGGGCCAGACCGTATTTTAGATTGGATACGGATCTTTTGAAACCGCTCTTCTCGCTGCTCACATTAGGCAAGCAGCCGGCAGACCGGATACAAATTCCTCGAGAGGCACGCTTGGCCCTTGAGAAAGTCAACCAAATTCTCAGCCAAAGGTGGGTGGACAGGATTGCTCAGGGGCCATATGCCCCGATCCTGAACTTGTACATAGTTCGGGCAGGATCCATGTTCACCGGAGCCCTAGGAGTGGACTCCGAGAAAGGAGCGAATATCGTGGAATGGGTGTATTTACCGAACACCTCTTCCTGGAACATCGTTCCTCCCCAAGAATTGGTCTCCGTGGTGGTTTACCGCGGAAGGCTGAGAGCTAGGGATATTTCAGGGCACGACTTAGCAAAGATCGTAGTCCCATTCACCAAAGAGCAGGTTCAGCAATTGATGCAGCTCAGTGACTCACTTCCAATTGCTTTGGAGGGATTCACCGGATGCTTGGCATACCACTTGCCGAAAGACCCCAGACTTGTCTCGCTTCAAACGCAGACAGTCAGCTTGTTCGAATTGCTTTCGCTGGTTCCACTTCAGGGGGCCAGGACAGTTTTCACGGACGGGTGTCGCACATATGGTGTCTTAACTTGGCAGGAGGGCCAGGCTTGGCGCACACTGTTAACTCTTCCACAGAAGTCCGCACAACGGGCAGAGTTGGCAGCGGTGAACCTTGCTTTGCGCACCTTCGCCAAAGAGCGCCTAAACATCATTACTGACAGTCAGTATGTTAGGAATTTGCTTCACAGTCTACCGGGAGCATACATCACTCCCGCGATAGATAAAAACTTGCTGAGTTTGTTCCTCACTGCTCAATTTCACTTGCACCGCATGGAAGTGCTCTATATTGCCCACATCCGAAGTCACCAAGACCTACCGGGTCCGATTTCCACGGGCAATAGCAGAGCGGACGCGGCTGCAAAGGAAATTCAGCAACGTTCAGTGTTAGGTGTTTTCACTACTCCAATTCAAAGTCATGCATTCTTTCATCAGAATTCCAAAGCGCTCGCCAGACAATTCAATCTGCCACTTTCTCAAGCCCAAGGCATAGTTCGCTCTTGCCAGCATTGTGCAGGGGCACCGGGGGGGGGGCCCCTCGTGGGGGGGTCAACCCACGAGGGACAGAGGCTAACCAGGTGTGGCAAATGGACATCACACATGTTCCGCAGTTTGGCAGATGGCAGTACATGCACGTTTGCATTGATACTTTCTCGCAATTCGTTTGGGCAACAGCGCAAAAAGGGGAGACAGCTTCCCACGTAGAGCAGCACCTCCTTTCCTGCTTCGCGGCAATGGGCAAGCCGTGGCACGTAAAAACCGATAACGCACCGTCCTACAGCTCTAGGCAGTTGGCCAACTTCATGGCCACCTGGGAAATTAAGCATACTTTTGGCGTTCCTTACAATCTGCAGGGGCAAGCGATTGTGGAACGAGTCAATCGGACGCTCAAGTCCTACATTGACAAACAAACAGAAAGGGGGGAGCCACCAGCCCTCCCCAAGTCACAGGGTCAGGCACAGCATTGTCTGAATAAGGTATTGTTCACGTACAATCACCTTAATGTTTTTTCCGATTGCACGCCGCAGGAGAAACACTTCCGCCGTTCGAAAGCTCTCCCGCGACCGCTGGTTCGTTACCGGGTGCCACCGGACCCTTCCTGGAGGGGCCCGGCGCCACTCGTAACCTGGGGAAGAGGGTATGCTGCAGTTATGTCTCCTACAGGTGTCGTTTGGATTCCAGCTCGGTGTGTCAAGCCTCATTTGGAACCACATGGCGTGGACCCAGGCCGACCCGAGTCCGATCCCGGAGATGGAGGACCTCACTCTGACCAAGAGGACCCGTCGGAAGAAGCGGCCACAGATGACAGCACCGAAGATCACCTGGGGGATGGTCAAGGCTCTTTGCAATGAGGCCCAGGACGTCATCCGGCATGAGGAGAGGGAGCCAACGCCGGAGAACATCGTAGCTACAGTCTTTTCCCTGATTACTGCCAACACCGTGGCAGTCACCATCATCCTGGCCCTCTCCCTACTTGCGGGGGGAGGCGTTCAGGCTGCCTCACTAAAGGCCAACGATTTGATGCCAGGTGGAGACCTCTCTGCCCGGATGCACTACAACATATGGGAGAGGTTGGCGGGTCTCGTCAACCAGTTCGATTTTTGCCTGAAGCAGGACATTGGTTCTGCCTCAATCTTGAGCACCTGTCTCATCCCAGTGTGCCACACTCCAGGCGTGCACCCCAGGGATGGCGACTGGCTAGTGAAACGGATTTTCAGCCCGTACCACCCAGCAAGTTCCTCGGAATATGCCCGCTGGGAGATGCGGCTGACTATGACTTTGCCGGCTGACGCAGCCACTCTCCACACTCCTCGAGTGGCGGTCAGTCCAAACTCTACTTGTGCTCGAATGACCGGCTGCTTCGCAGTCGGCCGCAGGCGCCGTTGCCTTGAGGTCGGCAGCGGCAACTGGACTTGTAATAACCCACAGACACTTGGCGCAATGTATGCTCATGTTACCCTACCTTCAGGATGGTTCTTTACATGTAATCAGTATACTTGGAACTACATTCCCGCAAATGTATCAGATGCTATATGTTGTATCAGTCGTTTGACACTGTTACTCCCCACTAAGGATATGATTGCCCCAAGCACAAATGTTTCAGATGTTTCCTCACCCATTCGACACATCCGTGCCACCCAGTTAGACAGCTCATGTGATAGCAACATTAGGGTTCTTAGCCCAGCTGAATACGTCTCGTTGGCAGTCAGCATACTTGGCGTGCCAGGCCTAGCCGTCGGCAATGCTCGGAGAATTGGTCAATTGGCTTGCGGATTAGCAAAAGCCATTAACCATACCTCCTCAGCGATAGCGCTGCTCAATCAGGAGCAGGCAGAGCTTCGCCATGCCATTCTTGACAATCGAGCAGCTATAGACTATCTTCTGCTATTACATCATTTGGGTTGCGAATCTGTCCATGGCATGTGTTGCTTTAATCTCACTGACAACTCACGCAAGGTCCAGAGTCAGCTCACGGACCTCCACACCCTAGTCAAGAACATTAAGCAGGGTTCGATATGGGATTGGTGGAGTTCGTTATGGTCATGGCTCCCGTGGGGGTGGCTCCAGATGACGCTCCAAGTGATTGTGGGGGTGATAGTGCTAGGCATAGCAGGATGCTGTTTCATGCAATGCAGTCCCTCACTGTTATCAAGGTGTCTTTCATGGAGGGAACCCCGAAGCGTCATTCCCGCTCATCAGCTGATGCCCCTCTTGTGCAGAGTCACTTGTCAGGTTTCTAAACAATAGAGAAAGGGGAGATGCGGATCCCCCATGCCCAGTTGGCATGGAACGGCCCTCGCAGAGGCCACTTCAGTCGAGAAAGCTCCTGGCCCATGGGCTCTGCGGGCACAGAAATTAAGGGGGGTGGATTAATAATAAGGGTTGATTCACCCACACCTGACCTGACCGGCGGTTCTGCTGAGAGAGCAGAACGCTAACCTCCGTTACCCATTAAGCAATTTACTAACTCACAGATCAGCCCAATCCTTGGTGCAAATAGAAGCCATATTTACCCTGGCGTAAGCCTCGAACAATGGTTCTCCCCTGTCAGTGTTTGCCCGAGTTAATTAACTTCCCCAAGAGAGATTCCCCATTAACCCGAGTAAATGGGTGATGTGATTTTCTGTCAGATGACGATTCTTTCCTGCATTGCCTTCTGATCTATATATAAGAACATAAGAACATAAGAACAGCCTTGCTGGAACAGGCCACAGCCCATCCAGTCCAGCATTCTGTCTCACACAGTGGCTCACCATTTCCTTCAGGGTATTCCCAAGGAGATGCCTTCACCTGCTTAGGATTCCCTGGAAATGGCATTGAGAGATATCCTGCCTATCTCTCCAATCCGGAGGTTGTCCTTAGGTAGCCATAATTATAGCCATTGATACACTTGTCCTCCATGAACTTGTCTAATCCTTTCTTAAAGCTGTCAAGACTGACAGCTGTCACCACTTCTTCTGGCAGGGAGTTCCATAGACCAGTAATCCTCTGGGTGAAAAAGTACTTTCTCTTATTTGTTTGAGAACTGGTACCCAAAAGTTTCATGGAGTGTCCCCTAGTTCTAGTGTTGTGCGATAGGGAAAACAGTTTTTCCTTATCTACTTTGTCCACACCGTGCATGATTTTATAAACTTCAATCAGGTCACCTCTTAGACGGCGTCGTTCAAGAGTGAAATGGCCCAACCGTTGCAGCCACAGATGGTAAGGAAGGTGTTCCAGTCCCCTAATCATTCTGGTTGCCCTCCTCTGTACTTTCTCCAACTCCATAATATCCTTCTGGAGGTATGGCGACCAGAACTGTACACAATATTCCAGATGGGGCCTCACCATAGATTTATAAAGAGGCAAAATGACACTTGCTGACTTATTTTCTATACCCTTCCTAATGATCCCTAACATTGAGTTTGCTTTTTTCACTGCTGAGGCACACTGGGTTGACATCTTCATTGAGCTGTCCACCAGGACACCAAGGTCCCTTTCCTGGTTTGTCGCAGAGAGTTCAGACCCCATCAGTTTATAAATGTAATTGGGGTTTTTTGCCCCAACATGCATCACTCTGCACTTACTAGTGTTGAAGCTCATTTGCCACTGTTTTGCCCATTCTCCCAGTGTCAAGAGATCCCTCTGGAGCTCCTCACAATCTCTCACAGTTTTCACTACCCTGTATAATTTAGTGTCGTCAGCAAATTTGGCTACCTTGCTTTTTACTCCTACCTCTAGATCATTTATGAAGAGGTTGAAAAGCAGGGGTCCCAGTACTGAACCTTGGGGGACCCCACTCTTTACTTCCCTCCACTTGGAGAAGTGTCCATTTAGTGCTACCCTCTGTTTCCTGTCCCTTAGCCAGTTGCTGATCCAGGACAAGACCTGTCCCTTTATTCCATGACTGGTAAGTTTATTCAAGAGCCTTTGGTGTGGGACCTTGTCAAAAGCCTTCTGAAAGTCCAGATAAACAATGTCAACTGGATCCCCCTTATCCACATGCTTGTTGACACTCTCAAAAAATTCCAACAGATTAGTGAGGCATGATTTGCCCTTGTAAAAGCCATGTTGGCTCTCCTTTAGCAGCGCCTTCTCTTCTATGTACCTATTAATTCTATCTTTTAGTATGGTTTCCATCACTTTACCTGGCACACATGTCAAACTGACAGGTCGGTAATTTCCTGGATCACCCCTGGATCCTTTTTTGAAGATTGGTGTTACATTCGCTACCTTCCAGTCATCAGGTACAAAGCCTGATTTGAGGGAAAGATTATATATTTTGGCTAGGAGATCAGCAATTTCATCTTTAAGTTCCCTGAGAACTCGTGGATGGATGCCATCTGGTCCTGGTGATTTGTTAGTGTTTAGCTTAACAAGACATGCAAGGACCTCCTCCCTGGTTATTTCTATCTTACTTAATTCTTCGGTTTCCCTCCCTAGGAAGATAGGCTCTGTTTTGGGCATGTGGTCTCTGTCTTCTTCAGTGAATACTGAAGCAAAGAATTCATTGAGTCTCTCTGCAATCTCTGTTTCCTCTTTAATAACCCCTTGCCTTCCATTGTCATCTAATGGTCCAATGGCCTTCCTAGTTGGGTTCTTACTTCTAATGTACTTAAAGAAGTCTTTGTTATTTCTCTGAGTATTTTTAGCTATACGCTCCTCAAAGTCTTGCTTTGCTTTCCTGATTGTTGCCTTGCATTTGTTCTGCCAGAATTTATGTTTCTGCCTGCTGTCCTCATTTGGACAAGCCTTCCATCTTCTAAATGAGCTTTTCTTGCTCTTGATCACTTCCCGAACAGCTCCTGTAAGCCACATCGGAGTCCTCTTGGACCTGGCAGTGCCCTTTTTCCTTTTGGGTATGCATTCCAATTGGGCCTCTGTTATTGTTTTTATAAACAACCTCCATGCCTCTTGGAGTGTTTGGACTCTCTCAATTTTCCCTTTCAGTTTCTTTTTTACTAGTTTCCTCATCTTAGGGAAATTTCCTTTTTGAAAATTTAAGGTCTCTGTGTTAGATTTTATCAGTGACTTGCGGTCTATGATCAAGTTAAACATAATTGAGTTGTGGTCACTGTTCCCTATTGGATCAGTCACATTAACATCTTGCACCAGATCCTGAGTATTACTCAGGATCAAGTCAAGGATTTTTGTACCTCTAGTTGGGTCTTCAACCATCTGTCCCAGGGAACAATCATTTAGCATATCTAGGAACTTTATCTCTTTATCATGTGCTGAACAACAGTTCACCCAGTCTATGTGAGGGTAATTGAAGTCCCCCATTATAACCAGGCTTCCCTTCCTGGATGCCTCCTTTACAACATTCTCCAACTGCCAGTCTCCCTCAAGAGTTTGGGTCGGAGGCCGATAGTATATGCCTACTGTTAGACCATCCTTGTGGCCTGGTACTCTTACCCACAGAGCTTCTAATGGTGACTCTAAATCACCTAGATATTCCAATTCATACGATTTTATCACTTCTTTGACATACAAGGCTACACCACCTCCTGTTTGCCCCTTCCTATCCTTCCTGTACAGTTTGTAGCCTGGGATAACTGTATCCCATTGGTTATCATCCGTCCACCAGGTTTCAGTGATACCAATAATATCAATATTTTTATCTATTGCTAAGTATTCCAGCTCCCCTATTTTGTTCCGGAGGCTTCTGGCATTTGTATACAAGCATTTATATATGCTTTCCTGATACAGTCTTTTGAGTCCAGTTGCATTGTTAGACTGCCTCTTGCATCCTTCTGCTAGAGTGCTGGTGACTAGCTCCTTGCTCTGATCAGTAATTTTTGCATCCTCCTCACTACTCAAGTACACACTTTCCCGAACCGGATGCTGCCCAGCTCCTGTCGGCTTTCCCCCAGTTATCAGTTTAAAAGCTGCTCTGCAGCCCTTTTGATGTTGAGTGCCAGCAATCTGGTCCCATCATGGTTTAAATGCAACCCATCCCTCCTGAACAGATTTGGCTTGTCCCAAAATGTTCTCCAGTTCCTGACAAATCTGAAGCCCTCCTCTCGACACCACCGCCTCATCCACGCATTGAGGCTTCTGAGCTCTACCTGCCTGGTAGGTCCTGCGCGAGGGACAGGCAGCACTTCTGAAAATGCTACCTTGGAAGTCCGGGACTTCAATCTTCTTCCTAACAACCTAAATTTGGCTTCCAGGACAGACCGCTTGGCCTTCCCAACATCATTGGTACCAACGTGTACCATGACAACTGGCTCGTTCCCAGTTCTCTCTAACAATCTATCTAGATTTCTTGTGATATCTGCAACTTTTGCACCTGGCAGGCAAGTCACCATACGGTTATCATGTGCATCACAAATCCATTTCTCTGTATTTCTAATTATTGAATCGCCTAGTACAAGGAGCCTCTCTCCTGCAATCTGTTCATCTACATGCACCTCATCAACCATATTAAGGGAGAGAACCTCAGTTTGTTCCTGTTGTTCATCTTCCTGGATCTCATCAAGTGTGATGAAGGAGAGATCATCAGGTGGAACCAGTTGTTCCTCTGTGTGTTCCTCATCAGGTGTGATAAGGGAAAGAGCCTTAAATTTATTCTGTAATTTCAGACTCTCAGAGTGATCCCCTACTCTTCTCCTCCTTTGAGGATGATGATGCTTTTCCCTCAATAAACCACTGATCTGATCTCGCTCCATATTGCCTCGTATCGTTACTTGATCAGTCTCCTCCGGGACCCAACAGCCGTCCTAGCGGCCCCGATTCCTACATTTATTATAGTTGCCCCAGGTGCTCTTGATGTTGCCTATTGTTGAGCAAAATATTTTTTATTCTTTATTAATTGAACACCATAGTTTCTGATATGAACAAAGAAAAGCAGCAAAAGCAAAATGTTCCTTTCAATGGCTTGCGTGCGAACATTTTGTCTGCTTGCTGTCATTGAATTGTAAAGGACAAGTGTCAGCAGTAAACAAGCTCATTCAGAAAGCATAGAACAATTCACACCCTTAGTTAAATTCAATCAAAGAAACCATGATTCAGTAGTTTCTGTTTTATTCTCGTTTACTTTTTCCTATTCCTCACAATCCTTTAAAAATAAAAATCTAAGCATGGTTTGCAAGTTAAATAGTAGTCTGGGATCAAATCTGAAGGAACCTTGAAGGAGAGGACCAACATTGGGAAATGTTACTTTGTAGAACTACAGCTTTGCAGATTCCCAACCCAGCATCAACAATGAATGTCTTTTATGGAGGTCATTGTTTTGCTTTCAAATACAAATATAGGCAGGCCTTGGACTTCCAAGTTCTGGGTTTGTTAATAAGACCTCAAGGTCTATCAAGTAAAGACATTGGAAATGTTACTTTCTGGACTCCCAGAATCTCTAGCCAAACAAGTGGTTTTTCTAAGCTCTGATCTGACAATGAATCCCTCTGTTTTCTACCTGCCTTCCTAATGTTCAGAGGTAGATGGGTATGGTCTCTAGGCAAAGTGGTTCAAGTTAAATGTAATTGCTAATAATTGTTAGCAGACCAAAACTACCAACCTATTTGAGCTTAA
This sequence comes from Bradypodion pumilum, assembly GCA_035047305.1. Lineage (NCBI taxonomy): Eukaryota > Metazoa > Chordata > Lepidosauria > Squamata > Chamaeleonidae > Bradypodion > Bradypodion pumilum. Next base: position 364,512,860 of record JAWDJD010000003.1, read on the forward strand.
TGTTCTTATTGCTAGTTAATAGAGGTTTAGATTTAGTTAACTAAGTACTCCAGGCTTTTGAAATGAAAGAACCTGGACAACACTTGGAAAGCCACCAAATGAAAGGATCATGGGGATGATGGCATGACCCTCTAAGACAGTGATGGCCAACCTTGGCACTCCAGCTGTTCTTGGACTTCAATTCCCAGAAGCCCAAGTCAGCACTCCTGATGATCAGGGCTTCTGGGAATTGAAGTTCAAGAACAGCTAAGAGTGCCAAGGTTGGCCATCACTCTCTAAGAACTGCACAGGCCCAAAATGGGTCCCAAAGACTCCAAATTTCCCCTTTCCCCACTACCTTCTGCAACACTTGTCTGATGAAGGGATCTGTCACCTTGGAAGCATGCACACAAATTTGTGATTTTTGCTGTTGTTGGCCTAATAAAGGTATGCATTTTGGATCTCATTTAATGGACAACACACCTTGTGTTCTTCATCTCTTGAAGAGTATCAAATCTACAATTCAAAAGTATGATCTAGAAAGGAATACATGGTGCCTAGAGCTGAGATTTAACTACTAACTACTAAGTAGTAAAGTAGGAGCAGGCAACTTTGGCAGATCTGGTGGCCAATTTTGTCTTCCTGGAATCTTCCAGGAGCCACATAGATTGCCAAAATGCTTTTAAAAAGAAGGAAAGGAGCTAAAAGCCGCTGGAAGGTTTTTTTTAAAATAAAAATGTTTAGTTTCCAGTGTTTTTAGTGTTAAATGATGCAAGGCAGATTGTTTAGCTGTTTAAAAAGGGAACAACAACCCCTCAAGGATTCTGGAAGTAGCACATGATTTTGAGAGGGGAGATTTATTTATTTTTGCCAAGGTAGATGGGGTCACCAGTTGCCTCTGGAAGGTTACATGTAGTCACACAACTGCCCTTTGTCCACCCTTGTAGTAAAAAAAAACAAATGCAATATATATATTTGGGGATGCTCACCCGACAAAATGGAGGCCACAGCAGCAATGATGAAGGAAACAATGACACCAGGCCCTGCCATCTCCTTTGCAACCAGGCCAGAGACCACGTACATCCCAGTACCGACACAGCTTCCAACGCCTAGCGAAACCAGGTCCACAGTAGTGAGCACCTGAGCTAGTTTTGTTCCATGAGATGTGGTGGTTCCTGTCCCCTCCAGCATGGATTCCACTGGTTTGGTGCGGAGGATTCTAGAATGCATGGCATACCATGTGGCACCCCACTGGATCCGCCGGGGGTCCAAATATGAGAGAATGCTACTCATTTTGATGTCAAGAAATCAAGTGGGAATAAAAACTTAAATTGCAAAGCTCTGTTACTTCTGTAGCGAATCTTGACAGCGTTAATTTAAACAAATCAACGATCCATTTCTAAGAAAGTCCATGTCAGCTCAAAGCCACAACCTTCAGAATGGGAGGTGTAGTATTTATAATGGCTTAGGTTTCAGCTTCCTCTTCTGTGCTCCTACAAGAGAGAGAAAGAAGAATGAGTGAGTGAGTGAGTTAAGGAAGAGAGAATGAGAGAGAGGATTTAACTTTAATATTGGATTGGCCAATGACAAGGCCAAGAAGGTGTCTTCATTTTGGCAGTGTAAAATTTGATCTGGACATGAAAGAAGAAGTAGCATTTATCTATGTCAGGGATTCTCAACCTGTGGCCTGGATGCGGCCCACAGCACTATTTCATGTGGTCCTCCACCGCCTCCACCACACTAAGAAGTGCCATGTGGTGCAGGAAGGGCAAAATGACTGCCCCCCCCAGGGAGTGTGACCCAGCTCCCGGCTTAAAAAGGTTGAAAACTCCTGATCTACATAGTAAATATATTTGCATATTGAGAGAGAACTTCCACAGTGTTCAATGTGTGATTGACCATATAGAAAAGTCAACCAAACATGTTGGTAGATAGAAATGTGTACAGTAGAACCTCGGATAAAGTCCAAACTCCGTTCCACAAGTTTGGACTTTATCCAATTTTGGACTTTATCTGAATCAAATGGGTGATGCATCGGATAACATCCAAAAATGGACTTTATATGAGGTTCTCATACCAAATACCTCGGATAACATCCATCTTAAAGCAGTTTTGGACTTTATGCGATGCATCATGTGTGCATGAAAACCATGACTTTATCCGAATCGGACTTTATCCGAATCGGACTTTATCCGAGGTACCACTGTATTTGAAAGGAGCCGGTGGTTATCACTCAGTGATATAATACATGATTTGCTTCAACAAAAGGTCCCAGGTTTGTTTCTTGGTATCTCCACATAAGGTTGGGAAATATGTCTCTCTGAAACTGTGTGTGGAGTTCCCTACACGTAAGCAAGTTAGAGTCAATAGTTTGCAGCTAATTAATATGTGCTGGTTGCATGCCTGTTTGTGCACTAGTCATACAACTTGGCACGTGACCAGACACATGATCGGCATCTTTTAATTAGCTGCAATTCATGGCCATAGTTTATTCATTTTTACTTATTCCAGAATAAGAAGCCCGAGTGAAAAGGATTCTAGCCATTGCTTCAAGCCAGCTTTTCCTACTAACCATAGTTACAATTAACAACAGTTTCGCAGGTTAGAATGTAGGTTAGTCAGAAACCTTTCAAATTCTTTCACATGGCTGTGGGAGAAGAGGAGCCTGCAAGCCTCAGGCTCACACAGGATACTGATGTAAAATTAAGCTCTAACTTAGCCTTACACATGAACCAACTCAATAAGAAGGGAGGAACAGCATATTATGTACCAAACTAAGGTCTACTAATTCTTGTCCTATGTTTCCAAGATGCCCCTGGAAGCTCACCAGGAAGACATGGAGATAGTGGCCACTCAGGGCTTTTGTTGTTGTTCAGTCGCACAGTTGATTCCGACCCTTTTACTGTATTTGTGTAACAACAGACATGCAAGAAGTTCAGGAAACCTTATCAGATTCTGCTTTGCAATAATCCCTGGTTATTTTCTGATGATTTGCTAAGAAGTTTTCAAAATCTTGTTGTTCAGTCGCAGTCGATTCCGACCCTTTGCAACCCTATGGACCATTGCCCGCCAGGCACCACTGTCTTCCACCATCCTCCTCAGCCCACCATCTACAATACAGTACCATTTAGCCAACTCATTTTTGGCCACCCCTTCATCTTTTGCCCTCCACTTTTCCCAGCATCAAGGTTTTCTCAAATGAATCATCTCTTCTCATTTGATGTCCAAAGTACTTTAGCTTCATCTTTACTATTTGACCTTTTAATGAGCAGTCTGGGTTGATTTCTTCTAAGATTGACCTATTTGTTCTCCTCACTGTCCAGGGGACTCTCAAAACTCTCCTCCAACACCACATTTCAAAGGCATCTATTCTTCTGCACTCAGCTTTCCTAATGGTCCAGCTCTCACAACCATACATTACCACCGAGAATACAATTGCTTTGACTATGCGAATTTTTGTTTGCAATGTAATGTCTCTACTTTTCATTATGTTCCCCAGGTTTCTCATAGCTTGTCTGCCAAGAATCGGATGCCTCCGGCTCCCTGGGTTATGGAATTTACTTTGAGGGACGGTGGACCTATGGTCAATGGCCTCAGACATGGCAAGGCACGGATCGCTTATGCGATCTTACGTTCCTGGAGTTCTTTCCCATTTTAGGGGCCCTAATGCTCTGGGGCGATAGGTGGGCTAATTTGGTAGTTCACTTTTGATGTGACAATGCTGCAGTGATACACATCGTCAATGCCCAAACATCTAAATCCCCCAGAGTCATGGCCTTAGTTCGCCAATTTGTTTTGAGGTCCTTATGCCTTAATGTGCTCTTCAGGGCCAGACATGTGCCAGGCATTAATAATGATATTGCTGATGCTTTATCTCGCCTGCAGATCTCCCGGTTCCGTGCCTTGGCTCCAGACGCAGAGGAACTTCCCTCTCCACTCCTGGCCAAGATTTGGACATTTGGCGAGGAGAGGTGAACCGGGCGATCGGCATGTCTTTGGCACCTCGCACGCGTAAGGCCTATCTGCATGCACTCCTCCAATTTAGGACTTTTTGTGTGCAAAGGCAATTGCCCGAAATGTGGCCGATACCAGTCAACCAGATTTTACAGTATATGGTGCACCTTCATGATCAGGGGTTAGCCCCACGCACCATCACCACCAGGCTTTCCGCCTTGGCATTCATAGCCAAGGCACGGGGCTTCACTGACTGCGTGAATGACTTCCGCATACGCCATGTCTTGGAAGGGTGGACACGTGAGCGTGGCCGCCGCCCGGACACACGTCACCCTGTTTCCCCAGGTGTTCTTACCCACCTTGCCCGAGGTTGGCATAGACTGTGTTACGATAGGTATGAGGAGGCTCTTTTTCATGCAGCTACCACTGTAGCTTTCTTTGGAGCTCTCCGAATCAGTGAACTGGTCCCATTATCAAAGGGGGACTTGTCTTGTAGGGCACTGGAACTCGACGATGTCTTTATCAACCAGGAGTGGGCTCAGTTGAGGATTCGCTCCTCAAAGGCCGATCAGCACGGAGTAGGCAGCGGTGTTAGACTGCTACAATGCACATTTGCTGACATCTGTCCGGTTGGTGCCCTACATGCATTTTTGGCAGTGCGTGGCACACACCCTGGCCCGTTTTTCTGCCACCAGGATGGGTCTCCCCTTACCAAATTTCAGTTTTGGAGGGTGACCGGTATGGCACTTCACAGTGTTGGCCTCCCTGGGGCTCGTTACAGCACCCATTCATTCAGGATAGGCACCGCTTCAACTGCGGCTGCGTTTGGGTACTCTGAGGCTGATATATGTTGGATGGGTAGGTGGGGGTCCACGCGCTTTTCCTTATATGTACGTCCCCTCACTGTATGAGTACCGTTTATGTCCTTACTTCCTTTTTCTTCTTTTACAGACCCTGTGTGTCTACGCACACCAGTGGCAGTATGGCTGGTGGGCCACAGTTACGTGCACTGGGCGGCAGAATATGCTGCGGCGACAGAGTGGGGACCCCATCTCGGGCTACATGCAGCCGCACGTATGCGTTGGTATAGTATGCGCGGCATGAGATGGCGGGAACTGTTGCCATTCCTGATGTCCATCAGGGATGCTGGACCGCCTGATGTCCTGATTCTGCACCTTGGCGGCAATGATCTCGCACAGATCACTGGCCTTTCCTTAAAAATGTCGGTGTGCAGTGACCTGGCGTTTTTACATAATTTATGGTCGTACACACGGTTGCTATGGTCTGACATCGTGCCGAGACAGTGTTATAGAGGAGGCATGGACCTCTGTGGTTTGGACCATGCCCGGCGGTCAGTGAACAGGGCTGTGGCCCGGTTACTTGTTGAGAATGGCTTGGGGACAGCCATTCGACATCCGGGGATAGGCTTAGCAAATTTTGACCTATATGCAGGAGATGGGGTCCACCTGTCAGCCAGAGGTATGAACCTCTTTCTGGAGGATGTGCAAGCAGGTCTGGTAACTGAGCTGACGGTCTGGGGGGGGGGGGGGGGGGGCGGTGAGTCATCACGGACGCCTCCCCGTGTGGCGGGTAGCACTGGGTAAGGTAAAGATTTATGACCCATAGGTATCCGGCAGGTTCGCAATTGACTGGCCAACATGTAGATGGGTACAGGGGAAACAGGATTGGCCGGTCAAGGGCAAACCATGAAAGGGGTGATGTCAGGAGCTTCACAGCCTGCATCACCTTGATATTTGAACGGATACACGTCATAGGGTGGGGTCAGTAGATAGTATATTGACTCCAGTCAACAATTTGTTTGTGTAAACAAACAAATTGATACATGTAGCCAATTTCCATTGGCATTTAGGGTGGAACCTTACCAGTGCTACTGCGGCCTGCTTGCCTTAAAGAATTACAATTGGATGATACACCAATTGAAAGTGATAATTCGGACTAGGGCATTATTTAATAAAAGTGGCCCGATGCCTTTAATCCAATACCGGTGTCTGAGTCTTTATTTGGGTGGGTGCGCCTGCAAAGTAATAACAAATATAAGGGACTGTGGTGGCTCAGTGGTTGCTTTGTTAGCTGGAAGGTCAGCAAGTTGGCAGTTCAAGACCCGAGTACTGCATGACAAAATGAGCACCTGTCCCAGCTCCTGCCAACCCAGCAGTTCAAAAGCAAGAAATTGCAAGTACTGTAGATAAATAGGGACCACTTCAGTGGGAAAAAAGATCTTGGGGACATGAAAGGAGCCTCATTTGGGCATCCCCTGAGCAGAGTTCCTCCAACATAAATCCTTTCAACCCAGAAAGCACCTATGTGTGCTTCTGAAACGATAAAAAACAAAAACAAAAAACAAATATGGACCCCAAATTAGCTGGTTTAACTTTCTGGTTCTCTCTGCCTAATGGTAGGGCCACCTCTATGACCATTCCTTGTGTTTGTCCCCTGCATTTCTGCTTGTCATAGGTTATTGCATCTCTGTCCTTTAGACTTCTAAGAACAGTCAGGAAATTGTAGTGTGCACCAGCTATGATTGCCAGTTAGGAAGCTGTATATAGCGAAAATTGTTTTGCTACAAGAACATTACAGCACATATGTTCAACCACAGTAATTTCCTTTTATCTGCCACTCACCTATGAGTTCACATTTCCCCTTTCTAGGCTGGGCTCATATCTTTAACTCAGCACCCATGGCTCAACATCAAATTCTTCCCTCCAGCGTACGAGGGCTGCTTTAGTGTAGAGATTGTAAACATTACTGGAGAGGTGGCTTACAGCTCCTTGAGCTGGCCTTCTTATTAAAGAGAGTAAAATAGCTATTGCAAACAGTATCGTTTAGGTGTCATGAAAGGGCAGCAAATGATTCGCAGTTTAACACATTTTCTGTTGCTTAGAATGGGAGAAGTACTTGCAGGATTTTCAACTTCATCTAGCAGGGTAAACTTGGCTGCTCATGGAAGCATAAAAAACTGTTTTCTCACGAGACTGTGCTTTAATAAGGATTCTCTCTCCCTCAACCACTAGGCACAACTACCAATTTGGCTGTGATTGATTCCACACCCACCTACCTACCTAAACCTACTGTGCTACCAAAATCCAAACTCCTGTCCTGCTGGCATAAAGACTGCTATCTTGCTCCAAGTCTTTCAGGTCTAAGCCTACAAACAAGCCTATCGGCCTCACCCAAGGTACTAGACACATACACAGGGATCTTAACCATACACTTTGGTCTGAAAAAAGACTGTAGTTGCAAGTTTCATCTTGTCTTGCTGATGAGCTACCATCAAGAGAAAAACCATCACCACAATTCTCTTAACTTCTCGATTATTTGCGTTTACCCCAAATTTTGTACCATTTTTGCTTGTCTTGTTTGCAACATCTACGCGAGAAGATAAATGTGTTACACAACCAGAATTTTGTCGCCCCCCCCCCCACACACACGGACAGATTACACAGCTATAGTTTTTGTTATGTATGTATGCATGTTCATTATACTGTAAAGGCAAGATTGTAACCACTCCAGATACAAACGATATCAGCTGTAAAGGAACGCGAGCAGTCAGCCTATAGAGGGCAGCTGCGAGCGTTCACTCTCACATGGTTCACATTGCTCAATCACGGACAGCCGCGGGAAAACCTTCCCCGCATTCAGCAGCTGAAGAAAGACCTGCATTCAGCAGCAGGAAAGGAGGCGTGCCTGGGCGAGGCCACGCCGGTAGCAGCCAATCAGCTACCGTGCTACAAGATTCAAATGTAGAGAGCTACTGTATATATTGAGATGTATCACCACCATTACCTCATGCTTAACTGGAACCTCATGCAATAAACCTGTGTTAAACCAACCCTTCGGTTGTCCGGTCGTCTTTGGTCCCATACACTAAATTGGCGACGAAGGTGGGATTGATGGCTGCCCACGGGACCAAGACATGTGCCGGCTACGAGATCAGGAAGCCGGGAGACTTGGAGCTGTTTGAGATAGACTTCAACGCAGCGCTGGTGGAGCTCGAAGTCTCAGATGAGGCCAAAAAGAGGGCCATTTTCGTCCGCATGCTCGGACACGAGACCAAGATGACCTTGGTGGACCTGATCGCGCCGAGGAAGGTGAGCGACCTCAAAGCCACAGAGCTCCTGGCGGCGCTGCGCGCCCATCTCCGGCCAGCGATAGCGATGTTCCCCGCTCGGAGCGCGTTCTGGAGGCGAGTCCAGGCACCCGGGGAATCGGTCGATGAGTTCGCCGCGGCCCTGCGGTTGGCCGCCGGCCCATGCAAGTGGGAACTCCCCGACGTCACCCTCCGAGACTGCCTGCTCTGCGGTCTGAGGGACACAGAGACTCAGCGCGCGCTGATGAAAAGGGAGCCGCCTCCCACGTGGCAACAAGTCCTCGACGCGGCACAGGCCGCTGAGGCCACGTCGGCCGGGGTGCACGAACTTCAGGACTGGCGCCCGAAGACCGCCAAGGCAGAGAGTTCGGTGCGCGCGGCCCGGCGGACTTCGAACTCGTCTGCAGAGAGCAGCGACGACGAGGACGTCCGGAGGGTCCAGAGAGAGGGCCGGCGCTGCGATGGCTGCGGCGCCGCCCACGCCCGCACCAAATGCCCATTCCGCAAGGCCGAGTGCCACAACTGCGGCCGGCGCGGGCACATCGCCAAGGTCTGCCGGAAACGACGCGAGGCCACCCGGAGTTCTCCAGACCGCTCGGCGAGGCAGGACCGCACCACGAGGCAGGACCGCACCACGAGGCCGAAGGACGGCACCCGGACCACGAGGACGCGGGACGGAGTAGGGCGAGTCTCCGACGACAGCGAGGACGACGCGCCGGTTTGCAGCGTTTCCACGGAGCACCCCCGTTACTTCGTTGAGGTAGTAATACAAGGGGCCCCTGTTAGAATGGAGGTGGACTCGGGTTCTTCATACTCCATTATTTCCCAGGGGGAGTTCATGAAAATCGCCCCCCGCGTGCGGCCCAAGCTCAAGGCGTTGAGGGCCACGCTGAAGGACGTGCAGGGGAACCGCATCCCAGTGTTGGGGGTTGGGAAGTTCCAGGTCCAGTTCAAAAAGTACACCGCAACGCTTCCCTTAGTCGTCCTCAAGGGGGGTAAATGCAGCCTCCTCGGGACTCAATGGTTCCAGCCCCTGGGGTTGTTCATTGGGGGGGTGCACGCCGTGGGAGCACACGCCGCCGGGACTGATCCAATACAGAGCGTGTGCGACGCGCACCCCGAGGTTTTTAAAAAGGGGCTCGGAAAATTCAAGGGCCCCCCAGTGACTTTCGACCTGGACCCTGGAGTACGTCCAATCAGACTTAAACCGCGCAGAGTGCCTTTCGCACTAAAGGACAAAATAGAGGCGGAATTGGACAAATTAGTGGGCCAGGGGATTCTTGTTCCTGTTGATTCTGCGGAGTGGGAAACTCCAATTGTAACAGCGCTCAAGGCCAACGGGGAAGTCCGAATATGCGCTGATTACAAGTGCACCATCAATAAGGCGATCCGCCCTAATGCGTATCCGGTGCCGGTAGTCAGCCACTTGTTGGCCAGGTTACACGGGGGGAGGTGTTTCGCCAAACTCGACCTGGCCCAAGCCTACCAGCAACTCCCGGTGACCCCCGCCGCAGCTGCTGCACAAACCATAGTCACCCACAAAGGGGCGTTCCAGGTTTCGCGCCTCCAATTCGGCGTGAATTCGGCACCCGGGATTTTCCAGTCATTGGTGGAACGCCTCCTGAAGGGGTTGGAGGGGGTGTTACCCTATTTTGATGACGTATTAATTACAGGGGGGAGCCGGGCCGAATTAGCAACAAGGTTGGGAAAGGTCCTGACAATATTCGAAAAGGCGGGGTTGAGGTTGCGGAAAGACAAATGCGTCTTCTTCGCTACAGAGGTTGAGTTCCTAGGGTTCCGTGTTACTCCCGAGGGAATTAGGCCAGCCCAATCCAAGGTAGCCGCCATCAAAAAGGCCCCTCGCCCCACCTCCAAGCCCGAATTGCAGTCGTTCCTCGGACTGCTCAACTTCTACCACTCCTTCCTCCCGCGGAAGGCAGCCGTGGCAGAACCGCTACACAAATTGTTAAAAAAGGACGAGGCATGGAAGTGGGGCGACGACCAGGAAAAGGCTTTCAATGACCTGAAGCGACTCCTGGCATCAGATGCTGTTCTGACCCACTTCAATCCCAAACGCCCGGTGGTCCTGATATGCGATGCATCCCCGGTGGGGGTGGGGGCGGTGCTTTGCCACGTGCTAGAGAACGGTAGGGAGGCCCCGATAGCTTTCTACTCTAGATCCCTGTCCCAAGCGGAGAGGAATTATGCGCAGACAGACAGGGAGGCGCTAGCAATCATTGCGGGGACCAAGAAATTTCATGATTTCGTGTACGGCCGCCCCTTCACCATAGTGACTGACCACAAGCCGTTGCTGGGCATCTTCACCGCAGACAAGCCCACACCCCAGATCCTGTCCCCGAGAATGCTCAGATGGGCCATTTTTCTCAACGCGTATCAGCACGCGTTGGTATACCGGCCCGGGAGGGAGATAAGCCATGCAGACGCTCTGTCGAGGTCCCCCATTCCCCGGGATTGCTGCCACGTGGGCGGAGTAGAGAGGGACCACCAGGTCTTAATGATAGAGGTCCTAGACTCCCCTCCAGTAGTACCGGCCGACATCGCCAAAGCGACAGGCAAGGACAAAACGCTGGCCACAGTTTGCTCCTGGGTGCAGAAAGGGTGGCCCGTGTCGTCCCCAGCAGCGGAGTTCGACACATTTTTCAAAAAGAGATTAGAGTTGTCCCTAGAGAGGGGTTGCCTCTTGTGGGGACAGCGGGTAGTGATCCCCACGTCTCTCCGGCCGAGGGTGCTTAAACTGCTGCACGTCAGCCACCCGGGGATCGTACGCTCTAAGGCACTAGCCCGCAGTTACTTTTGGTGGCCCCAGTTAGACGCCGACATCGAACACATGGTCGGCACTTGCGAGGCGTGCCAAAGCTCAAGGCCAGAAGAGGCTCGCTCGCCCCCTAGGGAATGGGACGCTGCAAGGGGGCCCTGGTCCCGAATACACGTAGACTTTGCTGGCCCGTTCAGGGGAACGCTTTTCCTCCTCGTGGTGGACGCGTTCTCTAAGTGGTTGGAGGTCATTCCAGTCTCGAGCACCTCCTCGACCACAACCATTAAACAGTTAAGGAGGGTCTTTTCCACGTTCGGTTTACCCGACACCCTCGTCAGCGACAACGCTAGCTGTTTCACGTCCGCCGAGTTCAGGGCATTCATGGAGCGCAACGCCATTCGGCACGTCACCTCCGCCCCCTTTCACCCGGCCACCAATGGCCAAGTAGAGCGCCTCGTGCGCACCACGAAAGACGCGCTACTGCGCATGGGTCCCGGAGACCTCGACCTGAAATTGTGCCAATTCCTGCTGAGATACAGGGTCACCCCTTTAGCGTCAGGGTACTCCCCCGCAGAGCTGTTGATGCGCAGGAAGCTGGCCACGGGGATATCCAAGCTAGACCCCACGAGAGTAGAGGACAAAGGGCGGAACATAGGGGTGGAACCCACAAAGAGTTTCAGCATAGGCGCCCCAGTACACTGCAGGAATTACGCCAGCGCGGGGCCAGCCTGGGTGCCGGGCACCGTAGTAGATCAAACCGGCCCCGTCTCATACCGCGTAGAGACCAGTACAGGTTTCCTGTGGAGGCGACACGTGGACCAACTCAGGCGTAGGGTCCCCGGAGAGCAGGACGCGGACGAGGACAGTTTCGAATCAGCGTTAGGGTACTCCCCCACCCGTTTAGCCCAAGGGGGAGGAAAAGGGGAGCATGGGTCCCCACCAAGGGGGGAGGAAAGGCAATCGATCCACAGAAATCTTTTGCGGGAGTCCCCGTCAGAGAGGAGGAGCCCCAACCGCACTCATACCCCGCGGAAGCCGCGGAAGTCTCCCCGAAATTCAGATGCCCATAGAAGTTTAGACGTTGATTTACAGTACCAGGGGGAGTTAGCGGAGTGGTCCCCCACCCGTCCTAGCGAAAAGAGGGGTTTCGGTTCAGCCCCTGGTACTTCCAGTCCCAGTAGCCCCTGTGAGTTAGAATGCAACATAGCGCCAATGTCCCGGAGACCGACACCCCCAAGACCGGAGGCATCAGCGAGTCCGCCCACCACAGTCTTAAGGTCCCCCGAGCAGGGATCAGAAGGTAGCCGTTCCACAAGGGCGACCTCATCGGTTCCGCGGTTCACATTAGGTGGGTCCCCGGGGTCCGAGAGCAATAGGCAGGGGTTTACCTCCCAACTATTCATTCCATTCCCATCCCCGAGCGCAAGGCAGGCACAGACGCCCCACAGAGCCACTAACGAATCCCCGTTTCCCGTTGCAGGACAAGCACCCGCGGAGTCAGGGATCACAGGCTCTCCAGAATTAGGGCAGGCGCAAGCACGCCCCAAGCGAACGTGCGGCAAGCCACAATGGTTGCGGGACTTCGTCCCATCCTAGGGGGGAGGGATGTTATGTATGTATGCATGTTCATTATACTGTAAAGGCAAGATTGTAACCACTCCAGATACAAACGATATCAGCTGTAAAGGAACGCGAGCAGTCAGCCTATAGAGGGCAGCTGCGAGCGTTCACTCTCACATGGTTCACATTGCTCAATCACGGACAGCCGCGGGAAAACCTTCCCCGCATTCAGCAGCTGAAGAAAGACCTGCATTCAGCAGCAGGAAAGGAGGCGTGCCTGGGCGAGGCCACGCCGGTAGCAGCCAATCAGCTACCGTGCTACAAGATTCAAATGTAGAGAGCTACTGTATATATTGAGATGTATCACCACCATTACCTCATGCTTAAGTGGAGGGGCAGAATGGGTGTCTTTTGCTACTGCTTCTCAGGAAGCATTATGCATTGGAAGTCCTATGAGCCAGATGGTGAAATAGTCTAGCTTCAATACAAGTTGATTCATAGAATCTTATATTTTGTGGGGACATTCATTTTATAACTCCTGCAGTTACATTTATACATCTGGAGAGGTTTCAGCTGAGTGCTTTATAATTAAAGTACCCCAGTTTTTCCCATTTTGGAAGCATCTTACTGTGAAGCCATAGAAAACTTCAAGATATGGCTCTCTGAGACATAAACATTCAATTTATCATACACTCATTCTCTTCATGTCTGGTAAATAGAGCAAACACCGCCGAGGGTCTTTATTACAAATCGAGGGCCAGAGAGAGACTACACACCTACATGTATATTTTTTTGTTTTGGATAAAGAGGAGCTAAAGTGGCTCAGTGGTTAAGAAGCTCGCCTTGTTAGCTGAAAGGCCAGCAAGTCGGCAGTTCAAGACCTGGGTACTGCATGACGGATTGAGTGCCCGTCTCTGTCCCAGCTCCTGCCAACCTAGCAGATCGAAAGCACAAAAATGCAAGTAGATAAATAGGGACCACTTCAGTAATAAAAGATCTTGGGGACATGAAAGGCGCCTCATCCGGGCATCCCCTGAGTAGAGTTTCTCCAGCAAAAATCCTTTCAACCCAGAATCATTTCTGACATGAAAATATTATTATTATTATGTTTTGGATAAAGATTTATTCCTTTGTAATTTACAGATGGATCACAAACACATTTCTCAAACTAGAGAGGCTTCCCCACCCCCCATAATGTTTGTCAGAAAAGTACCATGCCATGCTTTTGTAGCCAGAACCCATGGGACATATGCCAGAATATATGAGTGATCCTTTAAGCTGCTGAAGGACTTTTCACAACTTTTCCTGCACAAGTGGGAAAAAGCAAGGACAGACTTAGTAAGAAATCTCTTGCTTGTATACCAGTCTACTAGCACATTTTATCAGAGACTGGAAGTAACTGGACTAGTTGAAAACAATAATTAACTTTACAGGCAGTAGCTACCTATAACTAGGTATTTTGGGTGATGGGAAATGTGATGTGGAGAAAGTTAGAGTAAGAGTACAGTAACTAGTACTGCAGTGGCTCGCCTTTTTAACTGGAAGACTGGCAAGTTGGCAGTTCAAGACCTGGGTACTGTATGACAGATTGAGTGCCCGTCTCTGTCCCAGCTCCTGACAACCTAGCAGATCAATAGCAAGAGATTGGAAGTAGATCAATAGGGACCACTTCGATGGGAAAAGATTTTGGGGACATGAAAGGACCCTCATTTGGGCATCCTCTGAGCAGAGATTCTCCAGCAAAAATCCTTTCAACCCAGAATAATTTATGACACGAATTATAATACTGTAACTAGTAGCTAATTTTAAGTGAAAAGATAATTGTTTTTCAGTAACATTCAAAAGTGTTGATAGAGCTCTAGCTCAATGACACACTTACTGTAAATATGGATTGTTTGTGCTGCAATCCTCTTCTTCAGTAGTGAAAATTAACCAAAACAGCAATCACTGTTGAGATCTATTGAGTTAGAGATGTACAGCTGCAAATAATCTCCTGCTATGGAAATGTTTTCTGCATTATTCACATTTTAGGAAGTTCCAGTTGCACTTAAACTCATCCTGATTTCTAGCATGATTTCTAGCATGAATTATATGAGCTGCTGGATATATTTAATTGTCTGGATTTACTTGTGTATACATTAAAGAGTACTGAAATATACTGCAAACTGATTGCTTTCTGGCTGATATCCCGTTAGCCTCGCTCTCTGTCCTTAGCTGTACAAATCATTCCGTATCACAGAGTGCCAGTGGGGTAGCTGAAGGAGGCTAGGAGCTTAACAAGTCTAATTTTCTGGAACTGAGTTCAGTGCTACACTAATGGCCAGACTAGAAAATCAGATTTTATTTATTTATTTATTTATTTGAATTTGTATGCTGCCCCCTCGCCCAGGGGCAACTTTGGGCGGCTCACATCAGACATAAAAGACATAAAAACATCCATAAAAACCATTTAAAAAGACCAACCCACCCACCCACCCACCAGTAAAAGAAGGACAGTTTATTTTAGAAGAGCCAATGGGTGGGGGCCACCTCCCCGTCAGCTCCCCACACCTGCCCTGCTAGCCAGGTTTTTAGGTCTTTCCTGAAGGGCAGCAATTCCGTCTGCAGCCGTAGTTCTACTGGCAGGAGGTTGCACAGGGCTGGGGTAGACCCGGAGAAAGCCCTCCTCCTTGTGTTAGAGAGGTGAGCCCCTCTAGCCGATGGCACAGTGGCACAGTTAGGGAGCCCCTCTGGTCCACTCTGGTTGGACGGGCAGACACTTTTGGGGACACGCGGTCTCTTAGGTATCCTGGCCTACTACCATGTAGGCTTTAAAGGTCATCACCAGCACTTTGAATTGCACCCGGAGGCAAACTGGTAGCCAGTGCAGCTCCCAGAGCAGAGGCGAGGCACAGGCATAATGCCTGCACCCCATCACCACCCGGGCAGCCGTGTTCTGGACCAGCTGCAGACTCCGAATGGTCTCCAAGGGCAGCCCCATGTAGATGTATCATATTTCCTCTCCTTCCTGGAACTTCTATTCAGAAGCAAAAATAACTTGTGAAGATTTGTATTTTTTTGCTCTTTTTTAGAAGAATCAATGTGCTCTTGCTTAGTTTTGCAATATTAATGTAAAACTTAGAGTCTGGCCAAGATATCCTGCTATGGTAATAAATTATACCATACTGCCAGCGAGTGACTCAACACTGAGTGTCAGGTGGCGGTTAACTAATCCTATTGACCTTGGGTGCTAAAGTCCACAGGGAAGGGTGATGATCCCCAAATGGAATAAATCCCACTTGAATTCATCTTGATGGAGGGCAGCAGCTTCATCAATACTGGCCTGGGGCCAATGAGGACTTTGCGTGCCAACAGGGCTCCGGACAAGAAAGTGTCTCGCAGAACTGGACACTTGAATTTGCCCAAAAATAACTAGCATCTGGATGGCACAAGAAGTGGGCACACAGTTGCACTAGTGCTTTATGTTTATCTTTATATTATAGTTTCTGGCTGGTAGGCTGCCGCCTAAATGTGGAACAGAAGGAAAATCATGTAAGCTTCCTCCTGGTTCTAGCAGGCTCCTCGCTATGTGACTGGCTTTTCCACCAGTTGCTAAACTGGACATGCAATAGGGATCCTGGTTTGTGAGGGGGGGCATTTATATATGACTAGCATATTTTGCCCGGCGGTGCCGGGCTGTTTTAAATTGTGTTGGATAGTAAAGGGTTTCATTTTTTTTCTTGTACAAATGGTGCTGGGCTGTTTTAAATGGTGTTGAAAGGTTTTGTGGTTTTGTGGCTTCGAGGCGCTGTGTCCGCCTGTGGCGGACTTGCACTCCCAGTGTGTGTTTTATTTTTATTTTTTGTGCGCCGGCTTCCTTAGTGCCGGGCTCTTTAAATTGGTTTTTAAAGGTTTTTGTTTTTTGTTTATGCAAATTTTATTTTAATTTTTTTATTTTAAATTATTTTTTTAAAATTTAAAATTAAATTTTGGTTTATGCAAATTTTATTTTAATTTATTTGATTTAAATTATTTTTTTTAAATTTAAAATTTAATTTTGTTTTTTAAAATCTTTATTTTTACGCATTTTTTATTTTTTGTTTCGGTGCTTTGGGTTTTTTGAGTGAAAAGTGATTTCTGGTTTTTTTGGTATTTTTTGAGATTAGTGTGAAAATTTTTGAATTTTTGGCTAATTTATTTATTTTGTTTGGGAATTAATCTTTTATTTTTAAATATTTTTGAATGTTTTTGCTCTTGTGGCCTCTGGGTGGGGGATGGTGAGCTTTGCTTCCTCTCTACAATTCTTCTTGTCTGTCCTCTGGGTGCTTCCGGTAAGTGTTTCCTTTCTTTGCTCATTTGAGTTCCGGTCGTCATGAAGTCAAGATGTCTCTTGGTAGGCTCTCTGTTTTTTTTTTTGGGGGGGGGGGTGTTTGAGGTTTTTTTTGGGGGGGGTCTGTGTGTTTTTTATTCTTTGTTTTTGGCTATTTTTGTGTTTGCTTTTTCTATTTTTGATTTGTGTTTTTGAGTGGTTTTGGTTTGTGTTTTTGTGCTTACTTTTTTAGGTGGGGGCCTTTCATTTTCACGGGCCATGCTGGGCGGCCTGTGGGAACGAACCGCAGTGGCAGCGGGGGTGCCTTTTGTTTCCATGGGCCATGCTGGGTGGCCCGTGGGAACGAAGCGCAGCGGCAGCGGGGGTGCCTTTCGTTTTCACGGGCCATGCTGGGTGGCCCATGGGAATGAAGCACAGCGGCGGCGGGGGTGCCTTTCTTTCCATGGGCCATGCTGGGTGGCCTGTGGGAATGAAACGCAGCGGGGGTGCCTTTCATTTTCACGGGTCATGCTTGGTGGCCCGTGGGAACGAAGTGCAGCCGTGGTGGGGGTGCCTTTCTTTCCATGGGCCATGCTGGGTGGCCTGTGGGAACGAAGCACAGCGGCGGCGGGGGTGCCCATTTGTTTTCACGGGCCAAGCTGGGTGGCCCATGGGAATGAAGCTCAGTGGCGGCGGTTTTTCAAATTCTTTTACTTTTCGCACGCCGGCTGCCTCAGCGTTCTGCGTGCTCATGGCGTGCACGATGCTGGGGCTTGTAGTTTTGGCTGCATGTGTTTGGTTACTGGAGCGTTTTTTTTCTGCGGCTTTTTTTATTGGCCGCGGCGCATTTCCGAACGTTCCTTTTGCTGCGCTGTTCAGCCTGATTGGCTCTGGTGCGGCGTGGTGCAAGGAATGTTGGGAATTGAAGTTCCCTTTTTTTTGTTTGCGTCCGGGGGGCTCCTGCCCCTGGGCCGAAAATTTCAACCCGACAGTTACCTGCGAACCCCGTTCGGGCGAGTGCACGAAGGCTCGGATGGGGCTAGTGGGGCCTGGTGCAACATCCTTTGTCACATTCCAATGGTTAATGCACCATTTTATAGGTATAGATTTCTCTTCTGCTCTGTTAGGCAATCGAATATTACCTATTATTCCTAAATAGCAATCTACTCATATAACACAGCACCTGCAAATCCATTTGCCAAACCCATTCTCACTTTCCTCTTTTTGGCATTGCATTGGGGTATGTGACTACTGAAGTGAAAAATGCCTTTCCCTTCCACATGGTCAATAACTGGATTGTAATATGGTAGTTCCTTTATTGGACTACAATGTCCAGAATCTCTCTGGCTAATGGGGCCAGACTTTTTCAGTCCTATGGATATCTCTGCACTGTCTTGCCCCTGCTTGCATGATTGTATAACATCTAATCATACAATACTGTAGGAAAATAATATTTTAAGCAAGATTCCCTCACACACACACACACACACACACACACACACACACACACACACACACACACACACACACACACACACACACACACACACACACACACACACACACACACACACACACACACACACACACACACACTGTTATGTATGTTAACTGTGCTTTCTGACAGGAGCGGAATGTATCTTTTCTCATGTATCTATCCTTATGCAAATAAGTGGATCGAAAATGTGCACACTTTGTTAGCCAATAGGCTTGTTGTATTATTGTTACTGTTACTGTTTATAGGGTATATAAGACCGAGTTTTGCCCCATCCAAACTGTGTTCAAACCCCACTATTAAAGAGCTGAATTTCACTACTTCACTTATCTGCTTCTTCATTCCCTGAACACGAAACTGGCGACGAGGATGGGATGGCGTCCCCACATGGCAGCAACATCGGCCCATTTGACCCAGCGTGTCCAGAGAAATGGGCAACATATGAACGCCGATTCCGCCACGCAATGGCCTCACAGAAGATTACCAACGAAGACCAGAAGCGCTCCTGTTTCCTCGCTCAGTGCGGTTCTGAGACGCTTGAGCTGGCAACCCACCTCGTTCTCCCAAGGGACGTGGATGTGGTGCCACTTGCAGAAATCATGTCCGCACTGAGGAAACACCTGCAGCCAGAGGTCTCGATTTTCCCAGCCAGGGTGGCCTTCCACAGAAGGGAGCAGCAACCTGGGGAGTCCATTGCAGACTACGCCGCTGCTCTGTGCATTGCTGCCACCCCGTGCAAGTGGGACAACATCGAAGAAGTACTCCAGGACCATCTGCTGGCCGGCATGAGGGACGAAGATGCTCAATGTCGCCTCATGATCAGGAAGATGCTAATTTTCAAGGCTGTCCTAGAAGAGGCGGTAGCGTCTGAGGCCACATGGTACAACATCAAGCTTTTCCGGCATCACCACTCCACCACCAGTGCCACCGACTCAGCTGTGCAAGCTCAGCAAAATTCATCTTCATCCTCCTCAGCTTTGCCTGGTTCCACCTCTTCATCAGAGTCAGCGACGCAGAGGGAGAAGTCCGAGCGGTCCGACAAAAGCACTGAGAGCACCGTGACGATTGGGAGAAGAAATTCCTTTGCAAGTGTGATGGCTGTGGAGCCCGGCATGACCACAGGAAGTGCCCCTTCCACACCACAGAATGCCACAACTGTGGGCGATGAGGGCACATTGCTAAAGTATGCCGACAGCAAAAGCAAAGAACTCCAGCACCTGAGTCCAAGAAGAGTCATTACCACAAAACGTCCACCGCCAAAGTGTCACCAGAGTCTGAGCCGTGCCAAGTGGGCATCGTCAGCGAGCATTTCTTCGCAGACCTGAGCCTGCAGGACATACCCTTCAAGATGGAGGTGGATTCAGGTACTACCTTTTCCATAATCCCACAGCGGTTTTTTTTTTTTAGAATTCCTGTTGCCTATCGGCCCAAGCTCAAATCTTCTAAAACTTCTATCCAGGATGTGCAAGGTTGCCAGATTCTGGTCCTGGAGGTGGGAAATTTCTTGGTCAAATTCAAAAACATTCGCACCTCCTTGCCATTGGTTGTAGTTAAGCAGGGCACTAACTGTCTTATTGGGACCCAATGGTTTAGGCCCCTGGGAATCCAGCTTTCTGGCATTCACGCACTAGACACTGACCCAATCCAGGACGTTTGTGCTGCACATCTTGAGGTGTTCAAAAAGGGTTTAGGGTTATACAAAGGACCCTCTGTGGACTTTGAGCTTGACCCAACCATTCGGCCCATCCGGATGAAGCCACGCCGGGTACCCTTTGGTTTAAAGGAGAAGATAGAAGCCGAGCTGGACAAACTGGTGGGGCAGGGCATCCTAGTGCCAGTGGACTCCGCAGAGTGGGAGACACCAATAGTGACTGCTTTGAAAAGTAATGGGGAGGTCAGGATATGCGCTGACTACAAGTGTACCATCAATAAAGCTATTCACCCGAACGCATATCCTGTGCCCGTGGTAAGCCACCTTCTTGCCTCCTTGCATGGAGGAAATTGCTTTGCAAAACTTGACCTTGCCCAGGCTTACCAACAATTGACTGTGTCTCCTGCTGCTGCCCTAGCCCAGATCATAGTAATGCATAGGGTGGCATTTAAGGTAACTCAACTACAATTTGGGGTGAATGCGGCCCCTGGAATATTTCAATCTCTTGTAGAACATATTTTAAAAGGTTTGCCCGGTGTCCTGCCATATTTTGACGATGTCTTACAGAATCGAAACAGCCACTGGTCTTATCTGGAGGAGGCACGTGGATCAATTGAGACCCAGAGTACTGGACCCACAAGACGAATACAGACACTCAATACTAGGGTTGGCCCCCACCTGTTTAAACCCAGGGGGAAGAGGTAATAGTCAGCAGCCAGCCAATATTGACCCAGAAGTGTCTTCTAGGAACTGATTTCAAGGGGAATTTGTGGAATACTTCCCTATTCCATCCAGGTGTACCCCTACACTGTCCCAGCCTAGCACTCTGGATTCCTTTATTGATGATGACCAATTTTGTTTGGAGTCACCCTCCACTCTTAGTACACACAGGAGGGATCCTGAGTTGTCTTATTCATCCACAGAATTAGATTTTGGTTTGAACGATCCCCTGCTCCTCCATCTGACAAACGGTGCTTTAATTCGGGTTTACAATCCTCCCCCTCTAGTCAATCCCTCACTCCAGTCGGGTCGCCCATCCTACGAGCCCCTGAGCCGGCTCAGCCAAGCGTCTGACCCAGAAGGGAAACTAGACCGCCATCCTGGTTAAAGGATTTTGTTTTTACCTAGGGGGAGACACCATGTATTATTGTTACTGTTTACTGTTTATAGTGTATATAAGTCCGAGTTTTGCCCCATCCAAATTGTGTTCAAACCCCACTATTAAAGAGCTGAATTTCACTACTTCACTCATCTGCTTCTTCATTCCCTGAACACGAAACATACACAAGATGTTCTCTCATAGATTGAATAGCTGCCAGAATTTAACAGTTGCCCTGGTGCCAGTGTTTCCCAACCTATGTTCTGTGGAACACTGGTGGACTTCAATTCCCAGAAGCCTAAGTTAGTACATTGGCTGATCAGTGCTTTGGGACTTGACTTAGTCTTCTGGGAATAGAAGTCCAAAAACCAAAGTTTGGGAAACAATGCATCATGGCTGAATTCAAGTTCAAAAAATATTTCCCATCTCTGGCTCTCTCAAATCCTTTTTCAACAGATGTAATCTCCTGATGATAAATAAGGCACTGAGGCAGGTCCATAGAGTTACCTCCTGAATTCAGAAAAATAGTGTTTCATGATGGATGGCAAAGAAGAATTTGCACGTAGAGAGGATGGAAATGGGAAGAGGGAGAGAGAAAGCCATGTCAGAGATGCATGGCTATTTTAGTCCCTTGTGGCACTGGCTGCTGATCCTCAGCTGGAGGGAGCAGATGGTCTCGTGCTAAGATGCTCTGCAGGCTGGTTGCTGCTAAAGCTGCATCTCTGAAATGAGAGACGTCATGGCCTTGCAAAAAGGGAATTAAATGGCAGAGGAAAACGATCACAGAAACCTGCTCTTCGTGCTGCTAAGAAGAGCTTCATCCCTACTGCCTTGCTGGTAAGAAAGTGATGGCTTTTGTGAATTTAAGAGGAAATGTCCCCCACCCACCCACCCAAACAGACTGCTTCTCTGTGGCCTTCTTGGCAGCTATTATCTAACAGAGTGAGGATCAGCACAATGGGATCTGGTTCATGCCTTCTGCTCCTACCCCACATGCTACTGCCACCGCTTGTGGAATGGCATGCTTTGGGGTTATCCTTAAATGGCATCACAGAGTCAGGTTCAGAGGCCTGTTTATTAGCTTCTACCATCATCAGAACATTAAAACCCACTGCATATACCCCAAACCAAAATGTAGGTAAAAGTAAAGGTCGTCCTTGCTCAAAGATCAGTTGTATCTCACTCTAGGCAGAGTACGATGCTCACCTCTGTTTACAGTCAAAGAACTAGCTCTGTCTGTGTCTGCAGACATCTCCGTGGTCATGTGGTATGCATTACTAGACACCAGAGCACATGGAAAGCTGCTACCTTCCCACCGAAGTGCTATCTATTTATCTACTTGCAGCATATTGCTTTCGAATTGCTAGGTTGGCAGGAGCTGAGACAGAGACGAGCGCTGACTCCATCATGCAGCACTTGGGTCTCAAACTGCTGACCTGCCAACATTCCAGTCATCAAGTTCAGTATCCTAACCACTGAGCCACCGTAGTCCAAAATAAAATCATACCATGAGATAAAAATGCTTCAGGTCAAGAGAAAGCTTAGGGGTGCATGTGGCCATCAGTCTAATGCAGTGTTTTCCAACCTTTTGGTTTTTGGACTTGAATTCCCAGAAGCCTAAATCAATTCCCCAAAAGCATTGATCAGCCAATGTATTGATGTAGGCTTCTGGGAAATCAAGTCTCCCTGTGGGGTGTGGGCCTCACACTGGGAACCACTAGTCTAATGTCTTATTTGAAAAGAATTTGCATCAACCTCAGGTTGGAGCAAAAGAGCATTTTTAGAAGTACAACCAGAATTGTCAGTCAGACAGACCCCATGGTCTAATGCAGGGGTTTGTAACCTATGGTCCATGGGCTGGCCCCATCCCCTGACACCATTTCATCTGGCCCGTGGTGACAACCCCAAAAGTGGAAGTGGACACATTTATGATAGCTGGAAATGCGTCCGCATATGTGCAAACACTCCTGCCGCAGTTTACGGCAGCATTTGCGGCGGGGGAAACCACGTATTCAGCCTGCCTGGCTGTCAGATGGGGAGTTGTCTGGCCCATGGTGCAGTAAGGTTGAGAACCCCTGGTCTAATGCAAGGGTCTTCCACATTATCTAAATGAACCAGTCTTAAAATCTGAGAAGTCCCTTTCAAAATATAGTTTCTTACATTGCTTTCAAAAGTAATTGGTTATGGATAACTAAATTACTTTTAACTCATTTCCTTTGAGCTCTGCTTCTAATATAATCTTTTGGAAGAATGTAGCTAAATATTAAATTTATTTATTTAAGTTATAACTCACCATAATTAGTGTAAACACACTACTCTAGATGGTTCACAATAAAGTTTTTATCATATGTTGCCACCTGAAGAAGGTACTCTAGGGTTTATTCTGTGGGTGGCTTTTATTCCACTTCTCGGTCTGACAGAAACTCAGTTTGCAAAGGCCATTTCAATTTCCTGTATAGGCATGACATCAGATATGTAATTTAATAAATGTACAATAAAATTACATGAGTCAAGCTACCACTACCAGTCACTAGAGACAAGCTGGAATACTGTCTCAATAGGAGTTACATTCCATTATTATCATTTCCAGTGACCATCTAATCTGTAATTTGATTCTACATTTAATATTTTGATGGGCATTAGCTGATTGCTCAGCTGCCTTAAAAATCCTGTCTTCCTCATTTGTCCCCTTAGTTCTTTAGGTAAATAAGCCAGGTGGCTTATTTAGCCCTGTCCAAGGTTTTTAATAAGGGGTCAGGGATGTCTTTATGGACATTTTAAATGTTTTATAGTTTTATTTGGTTTTATTGTATGGGGAATGGCTTTTTAACTAATGTGAGCCACTTTGGGTCACTGAGGCGAGAAAGGCGGCCGTATAAATTCAATAAATAAATAAATAAATAAATAAATAGATAGATAGATAGATAGATAGATAGATAGACAGATAGACAGACAGATAGATAGATAGATAGATAGATAGATAGATAAATCTATACCTATAAAGAGGGACGTTAACTGTTGGACTCTGGCATACGCTCCCGCACCCGGCCCAACCATCCCTAACTGAGCCGCCTGCACTTACCTTACACCCGCCTCACGAACCCCGCAAGGGTCTGGAGGTTGCCAGTGGGGCATCCGTCCCACAAACATGACCAAAAATATAAAACTATGAGTCCCAGAGTCCTCTGTACTGCACAACCCCTCAGCCAATCAGGCTGAGGGATGCGAGCGCAGAGGAGGCCGGGAATGCGTGGCGCACCGACTAAAAAAAACAAAACACTGGGAGAGAAAGACTTTGAAAGACCCAGCTGGAGCCAGGAAAAGGTAAGTGCGGTCGGTGGGGGTTAGGAAGTGGGGGGGAGGCACAGCCCCAGTAACCACACACCCCCACCCCACCACTTAGCCCCCCTTCCTAACCCCCACCGACCGCACTTACCTTTTGCCGGCTCTGGATGGGTCTTTGAAAGTCTTTCACTCTCGGCGCGGCCTTCTGCATAGGGAGAAGCACTGGCCTCTCCTTCATCCCTGCGGGCGATGTGGACTCGATGCCAGCAGGAATGAAAGAGAGGGCGGTGCTTCTCCCTATGCAGAAGTCCGCGACAGGAGGGAAAGACTTTCAAAGACCCATCCAGAGCCGGCAAAAGGTAAGTGCGGTTAGTGGGGGTTAGGGAGGGGGAGCCATGGCCCTGGTAACCACGCCCCCTGCCCCACCATCTTGCTCCCCCCCACTCCATAACCCCCACTGACCACACTTACCTTTTGCCAGCTCCGGCTGGATCTCTGGAACTCTTTCCCTCTCGGCGTGGCCTTCTGCATAGGGAGAAGCACTGGTCTCTCCTTCATCCCTGTGGGCGACATGGCCTCAATGCCTGTATGGACAAAGGAGAGGCCGGAGCGCCTCCTGGCCTACTGGAGAGCAGCCCAGAGAGAAGCAAAGCCCCTCCGTGATGGGGATTCGTTCTCTCCAGGAGGCAAAGGTGCTGCCTTTGTCTCCAGGAGAGAAGAAATTGCTTCTCTCTAGGTTGGCTGGGAACGAAACTTTCGTTCCCAGCCAACCCAGATCTCTCTCTCTCTCTCTCTCTCTCTCTCTCTCTCTCACACACACACACACACACACACACACACACACACACACACACACACACACACACACACACACACACACACACACGCACACACACGCACACACACGCACACATGCACGCACACACACACACACTGTGGGACAACCCTCTCCCCGCCCCACCCACCAACCCACACACACACTGCAGGACAACCCTCCTCCCTGCCCCCCCCACCCCACACACATACCAACAACAACAAACCTTCCCTCCCTCTTTGCTTGTATCCTCTGTCTGACTGTCTCCTCCCTCACTCTATCTAACTCACTAACCCCCTCTGGTGGTCTACTCTATCTGTCAGTCTCTCTTCCTCCCTCCCTCCCTCCCTCCCTCCCCCCTCTCTCTCTCACACACACACACACTGCTTCTCTCTCTCTCTCTCTCTCTCTCACACACACACACACACACACACACACACACACACACACACACACACACACACACACACACACACACACACACACATTTGACACGACACTCCTGCCTTGCCAGGAATTTTTAATGTGTGTGTTGGTGGTTGGAGTGGTATTGTATGGGGCATGGGGGGGTTGTGCACACCTAAAACCACCCCTAACCACCAACACACACATTAAAAATGCCCGGCTGGCCGGGCACAAATATGCTAGTAAATAAATAAAAGTAAAGGTCTCCCTTATTCAAAAGCCAATTGTATCCAATTCTAGGGTTCAGAACTCATCTCTGTTTATAGCCAAAGAGCCAGCACTGCCTACATCTGCAGACATTTCTGTGGACATGTAACAGGCATGACTAGACACCAGAGTGCATGGAATGCTATTTACCGTCCCACCAAAGTAGTACCTATTTATCTACTTGCAATTTCTTGCTTTCAAACTGCTAGGTTGGCAGGAGCTGGGACAGAGATGGAAGCTAACCCTGTCATGCAGAACTCGGGTCTTGACCTGTTGACCTGCTGACCTTCCAGTCGTCAAGTTCAGCATCTTAACCACTAAGCCACTGAAGGCCCTCCTTATTTCTTTACATTATGCCAAATACATGTGTGCTGTATAGTGCTTCTGTACTGTACTATGTGCTGTGATGCACTATAGTAAAGAGGGAAGGTTATGGCCAATGAAGGAGAAGCCAGCTGCTGGTTAGCACCTCCAATATGTGGCATGGAAGATGCAGCAATAGGGTGAAACCTGGGGTGACATGATGCAAAACAAACCTGAAATGGCGGTGCCACATTGATGATGGTGAACAATGTGAATGTGGTGAGAGACAAGACTAATCTGCAGCAACTTGCCTAAACAATGTGATACCAAAGATTTGTTTAAAGCAAATGACAAGTCTATTCCAATGGTTGAATATTGCAAAAGTAGAAGGTGAATATGTAAAGATGTACGTTATGTATGCCTCCATTTTAAATATGATTGGTGGTTTTTAAAATTATGTTGGTTTTAAATGTTAGTGCTTCGGGCTCGTATAAATAAAGTTCTTTATCTCGAGGGTTCAAAATTCAGAACATGGGACAAATATACATATCCATCCAGTCCATATCATTTGCTCTAACTGGTGGTGGCAGCTCTCCAAAGTTTCAGGCAACCAAAATGATTAGGGCAACCAAAATGATTAGGGGACTGGAACACCTTCCTTACCATCTGAGGCTGCAACGGTTGGGCCTTTTCACTCTTGAACGATGGCATCTAAGAGGTGACCTGATTGAAGTTTATAAAATCATGCACAGTGTGGACAAAGTAGATAAGGAAAAACTGTTTTCCTTATCGCATAACACTAGAACTAGGGGACACTCCATGAAACTTTTGGGTACTAGTTCTCAAACAAATAAGAGAAAGTACTTTTTCACCCAGAGGATTACTGGTCTATGGAACTCCCTGCCAGAAGAAGTGGTGACAGCTGTCAGTCTTGACAGCTTTAAGAAAGGATTAGACAAGTTCATGGAGGACAAGGGTATCAATGGCTATAATTATGGATACTTAAGGACAACCTCAGGGTTGGAGAGATAGGCAGGATATCTCTCAATGCCATTTCCAGGGAATCCTAAGCAGGTGAAGGCATCTGCTTGGGAATACCCTGAAGGAAATGGTGAGCCACTGTGTGAGACAGAATGCTGGACTGGATGGGCTCCTGTGGCCTGTTCCAGCAAGGCTGTTCTTGTGTTCTTAATGTCTCCCCCTCCCAAGCCCCCTCCCCACAAAAGATCCTTGTGGCTCTCTAAATGTTGTCAGACTGCAACTCCCATCACCCTTAGCCAGCTTAGTCAGCAATAAAGAGTGATGGGCCTTTCAATCCAAAAACACTTGAAAGGCCACAACGTGTCCATCCTTACATTAACTGGAGACATGTTAACAACATGATGTGGCTCCTTTGCATTCAAACCGGGTACTCAGCCATGAAGCAATGAGAGCACTCTCCTTACTGTTTTCCTCTTGTTCAAGACAAGCACACTCATAATTCTTCATTTTTAACAATGTAGGTCTGAATCCTGGCACCATTCATTTTTTACAATTGAACACAGGTTACATAGAGAATGGGTTTGTTCTTCCTGTTTCCTCCATAAAAAAACTCTCTCCCTTTCATTCAGCAGCCTCCGGGCATAGATTTTGTTTAGGCTGTGAATAAGTACTCCGACTGTGAGCACATATGATTTTGCTCTCGTCTTAGTAATGAGCTGTATCACATGGTTGGGTTCAAGTAATCAAGATCTGCTATTGATCACTCAGTTATACTCTTTATGTTTTTGTTGGCCAATGGATCAGAGGAAGAAGCAACAGGAAGAAATGAAATCCATGGACCCCATTGAAGCAATCTGTAACTTACTGCCTTCAAAATTGAAAGGCAGCACGTTGGGCATTCCTAACATAGCTTTTGGACTAAGCCTAAGAAGGGATATGCTTTCCACTTGTTTCAGAATCTCAGCTTCCATTATTTTCCTTCATGCCCAGCAAGCTTCTATGGCAGCAAGCATGGGTTTATAAATGTACAGCAAAATGCTTTGAAAAATTTCACAAGCCTGCATAGACCAAAACAAGACTTTGTATTGCCAGGAATTGATCTTCAGTCCTTTGTTTGCCCTCTTGCCCTGCCATATAAGTAAAAGAAGAAGTACAAATTATACAGTAGATGTAGTTCTGCATTAGCAAATGTGCAAATTTGCTAAAGTGCTCAACTTATACAGATCACAAAGTTTGGCTTTTCATGATCCAAAAACTTGCTATAGAATATTATTCACAGAACTATACTCTTATACACATATGTATGTTTTTGCAGTACGATGGAAAATCAGATCAATAACTTCTCAACATCAAGGTGGAATTCAGTATTTTTAAAAAAAGCTGGATTCCGTGTTTTAGATGGTAAGTTATACAAACCAGAATACAGAAGCTTTGAAAGAAAATCATCAGTGTAAGAAAACCCCAAAGCAGTACGTACATAAAAATCCTGAATCTGCCTGCCTTTGTAATCTTATTTTACACATGACAGGAATCAGGTGGTAGCTCAGTGGATGAGTCTTTGTAGGGCAACTCTTGCTAAAACAAATAAAGAACAAGGCATATGCTTATTAGTTCATAGTGTTCAGTTTTTCAGAGAATATTTTTAAAACCCATATTTCTCATTGTTAGGAACATTTCTTTCAGCAAATGAAATCTACAGAACTATTTTGGTCATTCTGTTTGTTATATCTTGTCAAGTTGGAACTGACTTATAGTGACCCTTGCAGAGCTTTCAAAGTCATCGTCAGCTGCTGCTTGTATCCAAGTATACATTTCCCCCTGGAAATCATTTTCACAGGGAAAATACCATTGGTGTGAATTTATTTAAGGTGGATCACAGCTTGCCATGTAGTGATCCACACACTGTGATCACAGAGCCTGTAGCATGTATGAAATGAGACATGCAGGATTTAACACTGGGACTGCAATGGACTGCCGCAGCCTTGAGGATATCATCAAGGCACGCCTTCGCTGCCAGTCCATCTGGCATGGCCTCTTCCACCTCCATGACCGTTGGGAATCAGAATAGTGAAGTGGTTCCCCCTTAGCTCATTTTGCCATTGGGCCCAATATGATGGTTTCCAATGGCATTTCCTCCACTGAGGGGGCCCATCACCCGACCTAAAGAGGCTCATCCACCCAGAGCCATTGGCCTCTTTAGGGAGTCAGGTTATTTACCACCACCCAACACTTTGAGTCACTGACTGTATGGTCTACTCCATTACTGTAGCAGGATGTCCAGCCAGACAACCTTTCAAAGTAAGTGAGATATTTAAGGAGTGAGATTACCAATTCAACTCCCCCAGTAAGTTTCCATGACTGAACAGGGATTCAAACTCAACCCACCTGAATCCTAGCCCATCACTCTACCCATTATACAACACTGGTTATCTATTCTGCACCTGACAGAAATCAGGTCATAACTAAGAGGATAAGTGCAGTGTTTTCTGAATCGATTTAAGAGAAGTAGGAAATTTAAAGAGATGACTGTAAAAATGATGCTTTGGATTTGGTATGGAAGAAAATTCACTGGGTTTGCATTTCACTACAGAAATATTTACTTTGCACTTCACAAGGCTGTGCTAATAACAATACATTTGTGTAGAGAGAACATATGTGAATCCTTGAAAAATACACACCAACATGTTTTTGTCACTGGCAAGCAGACATTTAGAATGCTAACTTTAGGGAAATTTGTACAAAATGGCTAGATTTTTGTAAAAGGCCTATGATGGTGAACCTTGGAACTCCAGATGTTCTTGGACTTCAATTCCCAGAAGCCCAAGCACCCTGTGAATCCACACAAATGGGTTTACTGCGATTCATCCAGCCTGCGCTGCCCTTGTCGCTCCTGGAAGCGGAAGTAAAACGTGCCCGTACAGCTACCATGCTGGGTTAGCAGACAACCAATGAGCACCACAAACCAGGTGGTGGACACCAGAAGCTATGATTCAGGAGTCTAGCAGAGTCAAGGTAAATGAAAGTCTTTGCAACACTTCCTGAGCATAGCAGAATGGCTTCAGAATATAAAAACTCTGGTTCTCCACAGTTTTACCATACAGGTCAGCAAAACATATGTGTAGCTGGCCGGTTCTGACCCCAATACCTCTGGACACATGTCCTACAACAACACTATTGTGTACAGATCAACGAATGCAATTTATATACAGTATTAAAAGCCTATAGGACTACAGGGATTTCAGATTTCAACTTTAAATACAGAATTCTAGATACAGTACCTGGTAATGTTTAGTCTACCTTTATACAATTCCCATGCACTTCTGCAATTTAAAAAAAACAATACAATGTTGCACAACACATTCATGCATCAATACTTTTAAAAATCATGATCCATTTTATTCAAGCAACCACCCACCTTCCTGCTGGGGTTGGAAAAACTCTGCCTGCCTTTGTAATTTTATAGACGTAAATGAATTAATGGGGTGTTGTTGTTTTTTTGCTAAACCCGTGAATTAAAGCACAATGAGTCATATTTCTTTTAACAGTATGCCCTGTTGACATAATTTATAGTTATTATGTAGCTGACTAAATTATTGATACCAGGACCATAAAGGGAGCAACAAAGGAAAACCAGTGAGCCATATTTGGAGTTACTTTGGCAGGATTTTTTAACTCTCTGTTTTTATGTTCTATAAACATCTACATTTTAACATGACAGTTTCATTGAAAATGAGGGCCATTGGGTGGGGAGATGGTCATGGACTTCTCTTTCATTCAACAGATATTACACAACACAAAAGAGGAGGAGGAGGATAGACCCACATAACCCTGCCTTGGGATTTGAACCCATGAAACCCATAGCCAAAAGCTAAGTGTCAGGAACAAAAGAGTTAGGAAAGCAGGAGCAGCATCTGAAATGCAAAACAGCCAACAGCCTGGTGTTTAGCTTTCATGGTTTGGCTCTGCCTTGGCCTTAATGACTTAGTAATTGTTTATGAAGCTGTTATGTTAATAGCGCTGACTTATTTTACCACACTTGTCATGGACTGTGATGTAAAATTGTAATAATGTCAACTGAAGCAATTACTCAGAACAGTACTGAATGACTTTGGTAATGTATTAGATTCTGACCCACCAGTGAACTGCATGAATAAGTTACACAGTGTTCTTTATATATCTATATGTTGAAGTAAATACAGAATGTGGATAGAGACATTGTCTGTATGAATGACCCAAACTAATATATGTGATATACCAGTGATACAGGGGTGCCATCAGAAATTTCTGGGCCCCATACTGAGCAATCCTATCCCCCCCCCCCACATACTACCAGTACTGCCATATAGGGCCCCTGTCAGTTCCGAGCCCTATATGGCAGTACAGGTAGTACTGCTCTGATGGCAGCCCTGCAGTGATATACTGGTAAATATTGAAGGACACATGTCACCATGACAGCCTTGTTACCAAGAGATTGAGGGGAAAAGGTATATCTTACAATTGGAAGTTTCCAAAACAACTAAGATTTTTTTCATCTGGGTCGACTTTTCGTGATAAAAGAGAATTCATATGTACTGGATATTCTGACACAGGTGAAATTCTTTGAAGTAGCAATTTTCATTTCCATCATAGACAGATATTTCAAAAACATTCAAAATTAAGTCATTCTGAAGTACTGTGCATTACACCTGGGAGAAATATAATAATTGCATCCCATCAAATTAATTAGGATTTAATGGTGGCCATTTCCCATGGTTTTTTTTAAGGTAAAAAATATACAGATGTGGTTTACCACTTCCTTCTTCTGGGGATATTATGGGACTGTGCAGCTTGCCCTAAGCCACACCAGCTGGCACTTCTCCTGGGAGACACAGTGAGGAATCATATTCACAACCGTAGCTCCTCAGCCTGATACATAAACCATTGAGGCAGCATGGGACAAATATATACAATACTATCTTAGTGCCCAGCTTCGCCCGGGGATGATTGGGGTGGTGGTGGCATGGCATTGGTGCGTATTGTGGGTGTGTCGGTGTTGCCCCATGTTTTTGGCACTCTGGTCCGTGTGGGGGTTATCGGGGCCCACGCTCACACCCTTGCAGCATGACGTACGTGGTCGCATTGTGGCATGAGGGGAAAACTTGCTCTGAAAACTTGCTTTGTTTACTCTCTGATATGTTCACACAGAATTAAACATTTTAAATGTTTACACGTGGTGTTAGCATATCAGACTAAACAAATTGAAATGAAACTCCCTTAGCCTACTCCTGAGCCTGTCTCTATACACAGACAGACAGACAGACAGACACACACACACACACACACACACAATCCATCCCCACACAGACTATCCCTCTCCAAACACACACACACACCATCCCTCTCCACACACACTCCATCCCTCTCCACACACACACCATCCCTCTCCACACACACTATCCCTTCTCCCACACACACCAGCCCTCTCCACACACACTCCAGCCATCCCTCTGAACAAACAAACAAACACACACACACACACACTGTCTACATGCACTATTTCTCTCTACACACACACACACACACACACACACACACACACACACACACACACACACACACACACACACACACACACACAATTTCTCCCCACACAGACTATCCCTCTCCACACACACACCATTCCTCTCCACATACACTCCATCCATCCCTCTAAACACACACACACCATCCCTCTCCACACACACTATCTCGCATGGCAGAGAGGGCACTCAGAGCCCTCTCTGTGGGCATGATTGCCATCACCGCAGCACATAATTCACCCTGCCCCTCTGCCCAGCAGCCCAATGTGAGTGCTTCTCCCTCTCCCCAGCACAGAGTTCACCCCACCGTGTTGGTACTTTCTGATAAATAAGTGGGTTTTGGGTTGCAGTTTGGGCACTCAGTCTCTAAAAGGTTTGCCATCACTGATATAGACTGCAATAGGAAATGAGTTATTATTTATTTTATAATAAATGACTATAGCAATATGCCATGGATCCCAGAGCATCAGCCTACCAAAGTTCCATTTTGGATTGCTTCAGAATATCATTATATTCATTGTTCTTAACCAATGTACTTTCCTTTAAAATCTGATTTCTTTACAATTCCTTTTTTGACTCTTATTTCTGATGTTAATTTTTTCATTTATTGCTATACTCCACATTTCTCTATACTATACCATTCTTTTAATTCAATTTTACTATCTGATTTCCATTTCTTTGCTATGACTAATCTCATTACAGTTACCATTATACTGATCATTTCTCTTTTCTCTCTTTCTCTATTTTTTTGTGGGGGAGAGACCATGCACCAAAAGGGAAAGGATGAAGCCAGGTTAAGAATATATATAATTTTGGAAGGAAGGATAAGTTATAAATTAAAGAGTCTGTATATTAAACAAAGTAAAGAAGCATATATATCGATTAGCTGGGTGAAGGGGGCACACAGTATTGTATATTGTAGCACTGTAGTTGTGTTTCTGTTGTTTTATTGTTTATTGTAATAAATAGTTGTTTTTCTTGGAAGTAATAATAAAAATTATATATATATACTTTCCATGATCTGGTCCTATCTGTCTGAAGGGTGTCTGATGGGAAAAAGCTTATTTAAAGACACAAACAGCTAGACAGACAAAGACATTAAGCCATTAGTCCCTCAGCACCATATTTCTTACATGCAAGAGGAAAGATCTCATCCAGTCTCTAGAACCCTGCCTTCCAATAAATAACAGGAAAACATTCCCATCTGAAACTAGCCATCAGTTCCAAATTTGAGACCTCTAACTTTTAAACCCCCTTTTAAAGCCATCTGCACCAGCAAAACAAGAGTAATCTCCCTTTTGGAAGAAAGAGACCATCAAAGACTAAAACAATCATCACAGAAGGCACACATCCCTTATATTCAGATGGCTCTGCCTATAAAGCTGTTTGCACATAGATTGCCACTGTGTCCCTGTGCTCATGATGCCACTTGGACTGACCTCTATGGCCAATCCGCTTAAATCTATAGCTGTTCACATATACACAAGCTTATCACAGGAAGTGAGGTGGCCAAGCAAAGCGTGAGAATAGCTTGTATTGCAGAGAAGAGCAAAGCTTAGACTGTTTTATGTTGGAGTTCAAAACCTGGACTGCCAGAAATTGTGCCTGAACAGTAGTAGACTCTGCCCAGTTATTCAGTCTGTGCTTTGTTTGTTCACTTGAAATATCTAATATTGACAGAGTTTATGAAGCTAATATCCTTTCAGACCTGCTCTTGCGTAGTGTTAAGAGAATGGCATTTTCAGCACCCTGGACAGCACTGTTGTATCTTTGCATTCTGCAGCCTACTACTGTACTGAAAGTCGCAACCAATTCCACCATTTAGCATGTATTTACAGAATCTGAATATTTTCTGCTAGCTTATCTATACACTTTTGATTAATACAATTAGGGGAAAGTGCAGTTGAAAACTGCAATAAGGTGTGAGAGGTTGGTTTTGTTGTTGTTGTTGTTGTTTTTTGGTGGGGAATCTCTAAGCCAGGGGTATCCAAACTACGGCCCGTGGGCTGGATCCGGCCTGCAGTGCCTAATAATCCAGCCCTCGCCACTCCCAGAAGTGGAAGTTAAATGCACTCATGCATGCACAAAACACTGCCATAAAGCACCTTCGTGAGTTGTAAATGCATTTACGACAGCCGTGTACATTTACGGCAGTGTTTTGCACATGTATGAGCGCGTTTAACTTCTGCTTTTGGTGGAAGTAACCACATGACTAGCCCACTCAACCACATGACTGGACCACAGCCTGAAAATTTTGGGCACCCCTACTCTAAGCATACCAAACAAAACAAAATTAGGTGGTCCTGCCCCCCCCCCGATCCAATGGCACATAGATGAAAAGACGTGAATCTTTGGACAGAGGTTGATATAGACCAGTGGTGGCAAACCTATGGCACACCTGCCAGAGAGGGCACTCAGAGCCCTTTCTGTGGGCATGATTGCCTTCAAGGCCAAAAAGAAAAAGAGGGAGACAACCACTCTTGGCACATCAGCTCAAACGAAGAGAAATCATTCCTGGGCTTCATTGGCAAAGAGGCAGGTCAACTCTCTTCTTCCTGGTCCACTGAAGTTTCAAAAAGTTTGGGAATCAGCAGAAGCACAAAGAAGTAAATGAGTTCACCTTAAAGATGCAAACTGCTAAAATGGGCTCTATGCCAAAACTCATCAGTCTTTAAAATGGCACTGGTTTCGTCATCGTATTTGCTGAAATGAATTAATACAGCGATCCTGCCTAGAAATCTTAACAAATTCCTAACACTCCTAGACCCTGTTTGTCCCTCTTTTGGGGAGATACTATTACATCAGAACCACAGAACCTTTAGCTCTCCAGATGTTTTTTTTTTCATTTTGTTTTCAAGAAGCTCTAGAGAGCAGTGTCAAAGATAAGGATTATAGCAGTGATGGTCCGAAACATCTGGGCTAGTGTGCTATTTTTAGGCCTAACTATGACCATTGACATAGGGCACAATCCAAGTTAAGAATAACTGAGGTGGGTTTGAATGGGGCATAAGCCCCACGTGCCAGAACAAGTCCCCCTAGGTGTGCTGGCTGCTGGATGGTGATTGGTAGCTGTCAACTTAGTTTCCATGGTGATTGTGTTTGGCTTGTGGTTTTTAATTCCCCCCTTTGTGTTATTTTCCTCTTAGCCCAGCAAAAGTCCCTTCATTCCCAAACTGGGAGAAATTTTGGTACAACATAGCCTCAGACAGCCTAAATCTGCTCAGCCAGCCTAAAATAAGCCTAGCTAGTTAGGATTTTGCCCTCAATCAGATTTATGTGTTAGTGTACCATTTTGCAATTGATTCAGTGGGTCTACTCTAACTGTGACCAGCAA
Organism: Bradypodion pumilum; assembly: GCA_035047305.1. Classification (NCBI taxonomy): domain Eukaryota; kingdom Metazoa; phylum Chordata; class Lepidosauria; order Squamata; family Chamaeleonidae; genus Bradypodion; species Bradypodion pumilum. The sequence goes on from JAWDJD010000003.1 coordinate 364,548,717, forward strand.
TAGATTACTGATCTAAGAGGGTCAAATGTTTCCAGTCATGCTTAGGACCATTTGCAAGGCCATTTTTTTTATAAAAAAAAATCTTCATTAGCTTTCACACTAAAAGATAAAATCCATCTTTTCTTGCTTATAAGTGCTGGACAAAAAACAGAAGCAGGTAGTAACCAGATTTTTGGATTAGTACAACAGAGTTCAAAAGATGAAGACATTTCTCCATGGTATTTAGAAGCCAAAAGATTACAGCATTAACTGTGTATTTGACTTCCAAAGAATAAGAGCAACATAGTAAAGAATAAAACCTCTTCTGGGTTTATATTATTTCCTTAATGGTGATATATGTACACAGTCAGAAGATATCAGCATGTGAAATAGTCTGTACAGTTTTCCAAATTCTTACAGGAAGGATTGTTACACGGTCCATCTCAAAGTGCATTTGAAGAATGACTATTGTATGCCATCTGCTACAGGGGACTCCCTCTCTAAGCAGTTGCTGGTGTTCAGTCACACAGCTGAGACCGACTCTTTGTGATCCCATGGACCACAGCACGCAGGGCTCCTCTGTCATTTGTCGAGAGACTCTTTATTTGCCTAGGCATCTGAATCTGTTTTTATTGCTTCTGCTTGCAGTTTTATGGTTTTGTTGCTTCCCAGTTTTATGTCACATGAAGGGCAATGACACATTATCTTTATTAAATTATACTCTTTCTCTTTACCATACATTATCCCAGAGTCCATTAAGGTCAAGGGTAGATGAGACATTTTTTTAAATGAATCATCACAAACATTACATAGATTATGCTCCTATACTGTACTCAGCCAATACATAGTTGAATACACCATTCAGCATTTGTTTGGTGAAATTTTGAAGGTAAAAATATTCTGATGGATTTTCTATTCACACCATTGGAACATAAGTAGAAACCATAAAGCGAGTCTGACCATTGATGCTAAAACTGTCAGAATTAGCTAGTGATAGCTCTATAGGTTCTGAGAATAGAGGTCTTCCCTGTTGTTGGCTGGAGATGCTGGTAATTTAACTTGTGATCCTCTGAATGCCAAGCAATGTGTTGTATTGTTTAGTCGCTAAAAGCTAAGCAGATCAATGATGCTTTTACCATGGTTAGTTATTCTCTTTGCAGTTAAGTAAATGCAAGAGGAAGAGAATGCCTTAGCTCTGCCACTCTCCGCCATTACTTTGTTAACATACAAGTATTGAGTCTGAAGTATTTATTTATTTATATTGTTTATATGCCACTTTTCTCCCCATAAGGGACTAATGGCAGCTCACAACAATTAAAATAATACAATAATCACACATCTAAATATAATACAAAAATATTTTTTTAAAAATTTAACGTAGGTCAGAATTAAAAACAAAATTAAAAACATTTTAATTTTTTAAAAACAGTAAAATTGTACATGTGGAGCCTTGCCATGTGCTCCTGCATCTTGTTCCACCCCTTGAATTCTGGCTTTCATGGAGAACCTTTGTGGACCAAAATGGCTCTTTTCTTTGGATTCATTCTTTTTCATTTACCAAATTCCATGGGCCATCAGAAAAACACACAGAGAGAGAGAGAGAGAGAGAGAGAGAGAGAGAGAGAGAGAGAGAGAGAGAGAGAGAGAGAGAGAGAGAGAGAGAGAGAGAGAGAGAGAGAGAGAGAGAGAGAGAGAGAGAGAGAGAGAGAACAGTGCTAGGAAGAGTGGAAGGCAGTAGGAAAAGGGGAGGACCTAACACTGTTTACCTTCCCACAGAAGTGGTACCTATGGTAACAGCTGGTACAGAGACAGGAGCTCACTCTGTCATGCAGCATTTGGGTCTCCAACTGCTGACCTGCTGACCTTCCAGTCATCAAGTTCAGCATCTTAACCACTAAGCCACTGCAATCTAATCTATAGCAACCCCTTTTTAGAGTTTTAGGTAGTAGGTACTCAGAAATGACTTCCTCTTCCCTTCTATTGGGGACAACCTAGGACTGTGCAGCTTGTTATTGGCTACATGGCCTGGTTCTTCAGGTATGCACAGTGGAAAATTAAATTCTTGACCTCCACCCCTGCAGCCAGATATCTAACTCATTGACCTATCCTGCCAGCCAACTTTCTAAATAATATCCTAATTCACAATGTGGTGAAGATGTCCATGACAACAATTTAATACTAATGAATACAAAACACAGATGTTAACATGTATGCACACACTCTGGAATGAAGCTCCATGAAAACACTGGAAAAGGGCGATGTATTTACCAGCATTTTGAACAAGTAAAGAAAGGTGGTTTGCCGATGGAAGATTCCCCTGTTGTTACAGAAGCAACATTGCTAAATATCGTTTAAGGCTGAAAACAAAACTAGAACACAAAGCAGTTACAGTCACTACAAACACAGTAGTAGGAAGGAATTGTACATCCAAAGAAGTGTCTTGTCTAAAGAATTCTAGCAATGGGGTTTTTAATCTGGAAAATGTCATCAGTTATACAGAAGAGACAAATGAAAGAGCCCTGCTGTCACAAACCAAAGGTCAGTTGTTTTAAATTTTATTTCCAGCAGTGGCTGGCCAGATGCCTTCAGGAGGGTGAAAAGCAGCATAGGAAGGCATCTTCCCTTGTGGTTAGCATCAAAACCTAATATTCAGAAGTGCTTTGCCTCCATATCTTCAGGCTTAGTTTGGCTATGCTGACTAATAATCTTTGATAAATAGTCTCTGATGATTTATTTAATCCTTTTTTAAAGGCTTCCCAGCTAATGGATATCACTAGATTGGTGGCAGTGAAGTCCATTAATTAGTTATTTCCCTAAACACACAGTAATTCTGCATGACAACAACATCTGGACATTTGTTGTTGTTGTTGTTGTTGTTGTTCAGTTGCACAGTCGATTCTGACCCTTTGCGACTTCATGGACCATTTTCCTCCAGGCACCTCTGTCCTCCACCATCCTCCTCAGCCTGCCCAGCTCTGTGCCCATTGCGTCCATAATACCATCTAGCCATTTCATCTTTGGACACCCCCTTCTTCTCTTGCCCTCTACCTTTCCCAGCATCAAGGCCTTCTCAAGTGAGTTCTCCCTTCTCATTTGATGTCCAAAGTACTTTAGTTTCATCTTCACTATTTGTCCCTCCAATGAACAATCAGGGTTAATTTCTTCCAATATTGACCTGTTTGTTCTCTTTGTTGCCCAGGGACTCTCCTCCAACACCACATTTCAAAGGCATCTATTCTTCTGCACTCAGCTTTCCTTATGGTTCAGCTCTCACACCCATACATTACCACAGGCAATACCATTGCTTTGACTATGCAAATTTTTGTTTTCAAGGTGATGTCTCTGCTTTTCACTATATTCCCCAGGTTTCTCATAGCTTGTCTCCCCATAATCAGTCATCTTTTTATTTCATGGCTACAGTCGCCATCTGCAGTGATCTTAGATCCCAGGAAAGTAAAACCTGTCACTGCTTCTACTTCTTCCCCATCTATTTTCCAGGGACTGATCGGACCTGTTGCCATTATTTTGGTTTTCTTGATATTAAGTCTCAAGCCAGCTTTTGCACTCTCCTCCTTCAATCCAATCAAGAGGTTCTTTAGGTCTTCCTCACTTTCTGCTATTAGGGTGGTATCATCTGCATATCTCAAATAGTTGATTTTTCTAAGGTTTCACTTGCTTGAAAGCCAGTCACATCTGACTCTAGGGTTCAGTGCTCATCTCTGTTTCAAAGCCGAAGAGCCAGCACTGTCTCCTTCTGCAGACATTTTTGTGGTCATGTGGCAGGCATGACTAGACACCGAAGTGGTCTCTATTTATCTACTTGCAATTTCTTGCTTTCGAACTGCTAGGTTGGCAGGAGCTGGGGCAAAGACGGGAACTCATTCAGTCCTACAGTACTTGGGAATCAAACTGCTGACCTTCCGCCTCCCAGTCAGCATCTTAGCCTCTTGATCCATTGCAGTCTGGACATTTATCTTACCCAAAGGAGTTGACTATTATCCTGAGCAGGCCCTACCTTTTGACAGAGCCAGGTAGTCACCACAGGCAGCAAATGATGGATGTCAAGAAACATTGTTACTTATTCAATTTTTTCATGATAATATTTTTACCTTCAAGGATAGACAGAGAGATTCTTGTGGGATTTTCTGATTTTGGATACTGCCTACCCTAACCTGAGAAATTAGGCAGCCATCATCTTCTGCTCTACCTCAAGCAGAAAAATGTCTTTAGCTGACCCTTAACGGTACTTTATTTTTGGGTAACATAATGTTGTGTAGCGGATAGAGTGATGGATTAAGACTCAGAATTCTTGGTTTCAAGTACCGCTCACCCATAGGAACTCGCTGGAGGAGTGGAACTGGTAAAACCACTCTTTAAAAGTCCCACTTACCTTGCAATTCCTATCAGAATTGCTTTACTTTGGTTTCAACTTGATGGCTCATAATGTAGCAGGTACAATCACAGTTACTTGAGAACCATTGGCAAGTAAAAATGTGCACCTTTTTGAGTGGCAATGAGAAAGTAAATCAAAGCCATTTCTCACATTCAATGAAAACAAACTGGGAATAAAATGAAGGTTACATTTGTACAGAACTGCAGCCAAACCTCCTCTGTGAATATATCCCCATAATTCATAGATTTGCAAGGACATTTTCATTTTCTATTGTCTGAGTAGATATAGCAATCTTTCATGGGTTTATGTTTCACATGTAACATGTGAAACAGTCTGGAAGTTTTTAGCACCTGGAAAGATGCATTTTACCATCAGTAGGTATATGGCAGACTGTCTGGCCGGACATCCCACTATGGTAATGGATGGAGTAAACTGTACAGCCAGTAACTCAACGCCGAGTGTCAGGAGCCAACAGCTACAGGAGCCAACAGCTACTGGCAGATGAGCCCCTTTAGTTGGGGTAATGGTCCCCCTCAGTGGAGGAAATGTCACTGGAAACCATCATATTGGATCAAATGGCAAATTGAGCAGAGGAGGAACTCTGATTCCCAACAGTCATGGAGGTAGAAGAGGCCATGCCAGATTGACTGGCTGTGAAGGTGCACTTGGATAATATCCTCAAGGAGACCAAGGGTGTTAAATCCTGCACGTCTCAATTCATGTGTGCCGCAGGAGATGGCACTGTGATCATAGTGTGTGGGTCACTTCATGGCAAGCTGGGATCCACCTTAAACAAATTCACACCAGTGACATTTTTCCTGCTTCAGGGGGAAAATGCATTCTTGGATATGAGTTGCAGTCAATGAAGTTGAGAAATATGGCAAATAGGCTGAATACAGCAAATGTACTGTAGGTTCTTCATTCAGTGCAGCCTGGGGCTTCAAAAAGTGATTCTCTGGATTGTATTTTCCAGAATTGACTGACCATGCTGGCTGGTAATTTTAGGAGCTGTAGCTCTATTAAGATCTTTCACAGTCCACTACTGGGAACAGGCTGTACCTTTTCATCTTCTCCATACCATGCAATTATGAAATGAGCCTATTTGGGGTAAGGAGAAAAGCACTTCGATTGGAACAGCTGAATGGAAACCTCATGGACTCAGTGTATGTTTGTATACTAATCTATATTCTTCTACAGTGTAGAAGAGGCAACCCCTGGAGAAACTCACTTTCAAAGCAGCAGCAAGCTTCAACCTGTATACTCTGTGGTCATTTTTAAGAAGACAGTTTTAGAGTAAACAACCTGAGATTTGCAAGATTTTCTGTATTACGAAAGAGAAAGAATCTCTCCTTCAAAAGGATGGCTAATTTTTTTATTTCTCTTTTGTGCACCAGGAATAATTGCTAGCATTGGCAAAAGGTATCCATCCCTGTTTACCTAGTAGTAATGACAGGTCTAATAATGTAAAAACTTCTTGATCATTTATATTCTAAATAACAGAGCTAATGGATCGTGGTAACAGACATCTGCAACCTTCTGTTCTTTGTGTGTGTGTTTTTTTTTTGTCTCTCCCCTCCAATATACTAGCAATCACTCCACTATTTACATTCTCTGTTTTCATTTTCTTGTGAATCTTGCATTGCCTCCACATTTTGTTTCATAACCTGACACAAACACGGTTGCATGCTCCACCTCCCATTGTTTAGAATTACCAAGCTCTGTGATTTCGGGAAGATCAGCCCATGTTTACCCATTCATTCCACTGCCTAGCTCACTCTCAGTTTCTATTAATCCTTAGCTCATCAGTCTTAAATCCCTCATGCCCTCCATTCTCTTTACAATGCAGGCTGCTGGAACTTTACAAAAACAACACAGAACTGCTCTTCCCCAGAGACTGCACCCACCCTATGGACATCCGTCATATACCAAAGTGGGTTAACATGACCAAACCAGAGGACTATCTCCATACCTGCTGGGAACAGTTCACTGCATGTCCATACAAGAAAAATGAACACAGGCATGTCTCCTGAGTGGATCCATCTGCGAGTGGATCCCAGTCATGTCCCAGAAGTGGAAAATACTACTGGAACCTTCTTCCCTATCCATTCTGCAGACAGTGCTACTCTCAGAAACATAAGTGACCATGCTAATAGAACTGTCATGGTCAATTTCTCCCTCCTCTTGGGAAACATTTACAAATAAATAAACAAAGCCCAAACAAATCAAATGAAACAGACCTAGTGAGACTGAAGCATCTAATGGACATAACCAAGCTTGCCCACTGTCCTGTCTGTTGAAATAAAAACAGGAGTATGAGAAGTGATCTGGGCAGCCAGAAAAACATTGCATAAACCAGGGGTTCTCAACCCTTTCATGCCATGGGCTGGACACTCCCCCTCAGACAGCTGAGCAGGCCGGACACATGGTTCCCACCATTGTAAACACTGCTGTAAACCGCAGCAGGTGCGTTTGCATGTGTGTGGGTGCGTTTGCACATGTGTGGGTGCATTTGTGCATGCACGGACATGTTTATGGCTGTCATAAATGTGTCCACTTCCACTTCTGGGGTCGCCGCTGTGGGCCGGATGATTTGCTGTTGGGGGCTGGATCTGGCCCATGGGCCGAGGGTGTGAACCCCTGGCATAAATGCTACATTTTCCTCCTGAGGAGGAGAAGGAGGAGGAGGAGGATCAGGACCAGCCCCAGCACCACCAACTGTTCCTTCCTCAATATCATCCCCTGGGTGGAGTTTGACTTTTTTCTGCTGTGAAAAAGGAAGGGAGATTATAGCCAGTCCAGTATCATGGGGCGCAGGGGTGGGGTGGGGGGTAATCCTTATCTTCTTCCTGTGTTGAGTTGTGAGAAATTCCCAGCTCTTTGTTCTTGTGAAACTCCACCCATCCCCCCAAAACACCCCCAAACTACTTACTCAAAGACCCTCCCTGAAAACCACACCAGAGATTCCCAAGAAGGGGCGGAGCCAGAAGAAGAAGCGGGGGGGGGGGAGGAGGCAGATGAAATTGGTCCCTGCCTGGCATCTAACTCTCCCTGGCCCTTTCTTGTCCAATGATTCAGGAACTAGATCCGTTCTCCTGACGCAGACAACGCTCAAAGACCAACAGAGACCAGCCCTGTCCCACGCGGAGAGCCTCCTCCTGCCCCATATCTGGAGATCAAGGTCCCTCTCAAACATCCCAAACAGAAGCAAGGGGAAGGCATGGGACCCACAAATAACCCGATGCATCTCTCTCTCTCTCGTGTCCCCCCTCCTCCCTATAATCCACCCACCCTTAACCGCGTTGCCAAACAGAGAGCTGGGAAGCGGGGCTGGAGTGGGAAGGAGTAGGAGTAGGAGTAGGAAAAGAAAGACTATTTACAGACTCATCGCCACTTACCCCAGGGGAGCAGCGCTGGAAAGAGGCCGAGGAAGCGGGGAAGAGGTGGGGTGGGTGGGTGGGAGATGACGGCGCTAGTGCTCTGGAAGGAGCCACGGGGTGCAGCCAGAGGATGCTGGTGGCACCTGCCGCTCTCGGTTTCTCAGTGGCTTCCTCCCCTGGAGAGAGTGAAAGGAGGAGGAGGAAGAAGAGAGGCCGGCTGTCACTCCAAGAGTCTCCCCCCCCCCGCCTTCTTCAAATGGTCCCTGGCCCCAGGAAGATGTCTGGTAGCCCCAGGGACTGTTTGCCCATCTGGATCAGTATATTGTCTGCTCCGGCAGCTGCTAATCAAGCCCCGGGTGGGAGGGTCCAGGGAGGTGGGTGGGTGGGTGGGGGGAGAGAAAGAAAGAAAGAAAGAAAGAAAGAGAAGCACGGTTAGATCCCTACCTAGTGGGCGGGAGGCAGGGGTGGCTGCAGGCCGGGCGGAGGAGCGGCGCCGAGGCTTCGAAGGGCTCCGGGATCGGGAGCTGTTTTTCAGCACCAGGCGCGCTGCAGCTCCTCAATTATTCAGGGCGCTTCGGGTGTCTCTCCCGGTCCCTTCGCGCCGCCACGTGATGATGATCATCCTCGTCTCGCTCTCTTTCAGCCTGAAGGGGGCGCGCCTCCTCGAGATCCCCAACCTGTGCCCCCCACCCCCACCCCCACCCCCCCACACACACACGATAGCCTCCTCATCAGCGTCTGTCTTCTAGGGGGCTGAAAAAGGGTGGGTGGGTAGATGATACTTAACCCCCTTGTCAGTTTTCCCCGGAACAGTCCCAGTGCACGGCTCATGAACCCGTGTCATCATTTTGCAGAGATAAAAGCAATAGCAATTCATAGTTACACTTAAATACCGCCCCATAGAGCTTAGTGAACTTTCGGGGGGGGAGGGGCGCTGGGGGGAGGCAGTTCACAAATTCATTAGTATTTTTAGCCCCCTCCCCCTCAAAATGTTGGGGACTGATTTTACCAACCTCGGAAGAAAGTCCACCTTGTGTTCCCATCAGGACCGAACCCACCATGTTTTGGCTGCCTACAGCTATGAGAAACCTGGGGGACATAGTGAAAAGCAGAGACATCACCTTGCAAACAAAAATTTGCATAGTCAAAGCAATGGTATTCCCGGTGGTAATGTACGGCTGTGAGAGCTGGACCATTAGGAAAGCTGAACGCAGAAGAATAGATGCCTTTGAGTTGTGGTGTTGGAGGAGAATCCTGAGAGTCCCCTGGACAGCAAGGAGAACAAATAGGTCAATCTTAGAAGAAATCAACTCTGACTGCTCCTTAGAAGGTCAAATAGTGAAGATGAAGCTAAAGTACTTTGGACATCAAATGAGAAGGGAGGATTCACTCGAGAAGGCCTTGATGCTGGGAGAGGTGGAAGGCAAAAGAAGTAGGGGGCGGCCAAAGATGAGATGGATAGATGGTATTGTAGATGCAGTGGGCACAGAACTGGGTGGGCTGAGGAGGATGGTGGAAGACAGAGGCAGCTGGAGGACAATGTTCCATAGGGTCGCAAAGGGTCGGAATTGACTGTGCAACTGAACAACAACAACAACAACAACAGCGGTTTAACCCCTGGGCCACTCAGGGTGCTAAAAGGCACCCCTTCACACACAACCCACTGGCAGGCCACTAGGAATGAACCCGGTTACTGGTGGATGGGAAGAGGAAGACAGAATTGCAGTCTCTCTCCAGCTCCTCAGCTGGGTGAAGTGAAGAGAAGCCCAGGAAGATGTCTGGTAGCCCCAGGGACTGTTTGCCCATCTGGATCAGTATATTGTCTGCTCCGGCAGCTGCTAATCATTTCCCATTCCTGTTACATGATCTTTTCTCCCTGGGGATGCCAGAGACTGAAACTGGAACTTTCAGTGTGTGCAAAGCATTTGCAGGCAATGCTATAACTCATGCTAAATAAACAGTTCCTCCCATTGTGGAAACAGCTGTGGTTTGTGGATAATACTGGACTGAAGGTCTCCCTTGCTCAAAAGCCAATCATATCCAACTCTAGGGTGTGGTGCTCATCTCTGTTTACAGGTAAAGATCCAGGCATTACTAGATGCTGAAGCATATAGAATGCTGTTCCCTTTCCTGCCAAAGAGGTATTTATCTACTTGCAATTTCTTGCTTTCAAACTGCTAGGTTGGCAGAAGCTGGGACAGAGATGGGAACTTATTCCGTCATGCAGTATTCAGATATTGAACTGTTGACCTGCTGATCTTCCAGTTGTCAAGTTCAGTGTCTTATCCACTAAACCACCAATAATAATTATCTACTAATTCCAATTAATAACACCCTTTTCAGGGTTTACAAGGGATAGAGTATTGAGCAAAGGTTCAGCATTCCCTTCTTCTCAGGTCACCTTGGGACTATACAGCTTTCCCAAGGCTCTGTTGACTGGCCTTTCTCCTGGAGAATACAGTGGGAAATTGAATCTATGATCAAATCACCACATGGTGGAGGAAATCCACTGGGTGGATGTGGGAATGGTAAAGCACACTCTGAAATCTGACATACGCCACTCCCCAAATTCTTGGGTTGTTATAATTTGGAAGTGGCTTGACAACACTTCATAAAAGCAGTCATTTCCAATTACACCAATTTTATCTAACTTACAATGTGATAGGTTACTGGAGACTAAACACCTGGTATCATGGTGGTGTTTTTCTTATGTGCCATCAAGTGGTTTTCAATTTATCCTGATCCTATGAATAATTGATCCCTGAAAGATCCTACAAGTAATAGCCTGGTTCATCTCTGCTTGTAAACTCCAGCCCATGGCTTCCTCTACTGAGTCAACCCATTACATTTTCAGTTATCTTCTTTTCTTGATACTTCAACTTCTCCGAGCATTATTGTCTTTTCCCATTGAGTCTGGTCTTCTCTTGGTGTGCTTGAAGTATGATAGCATCAGCTCAGTGACGTTTGCTTCTATAAACAAGACTTCATCTTTGATCTTTGATTTGCATATAGTTGTTGATTTTTTGATCTCTGGTTGCTTTGATCCTTTCTCTGAATCCTGCTCTATGCTGTTTATTTCATCACTTCCCATTCCACCCAATCTAATCCATGTGTGGCCAGATTATTTAAATATATACAGAATGGCATTAGAGAAAGTCTAATAACAAGTGAATAGCAAGTGAAGATATGTAGGTTTTTTCAGCAAGGTAGAGACATCTGAAAGTTAGCATGCAGATGTTTTTGAAGAGTGGGAAATGCTTCCCATAGGGACACTCTCTTGGCACTGATCAGAAATGGGAATTAGTGTTTTGTTTTTGGGTTATGCCCAATGTTTTCCCCATTTTTAGTGTTGACATTATGTTCATTCCAGGTTCTTCACCCAGTCTATTTAATTGCAAGATTTAGTTCTCAAATTACTAGCTTAACTGTTGGTTTTATTGCTGCTTAAAACTGCTGTTTTATTGCTGCATTAATTTTTTAATGGTTTTGTTGCTAAATTGATAAAATTTAACCTATTTCATGGAGTTGGTTTATCTCTCCCCCAAAGAAACACACAAAGAAGCATGTATGTATGTATGTATGTATGTATGTATGTATGTATGTATGTATGTATGTATGTATGTATGTATGTATGTATGTATGTATGTAGGTGAAAGCATAGTGCACAAACAAGCACGCACAGTTACACGTGAATATAACAGGGGGGAAAACCTATGTTTCCCAATGAATTTTAACACTCAATGAACAGCTGCAGCTAAAATCTTGGTCTCAGATGTGATATCTATGTAAATGTCAAAGACATTTCCCTTCCTGTATTTTCACTTTTTATATTCAAGATTATCTGTCCTTAGGTTCTGAAAGACCTGATACAATTCCAGCTCCATAAAATCTGTACTTGCTAACTTAGTGCTTCTCAAACATGAGTCTCCAGATGTGATTGGATTATGGGTCCTGAAATCTCCAAGTGTTGGCTGGAGCTTTGGGGAGCTGAAATCCAATAAAACCTTGGAATTGAAGATTGGGAAGCGCTGTGCTACCTGCTCTTGCTGTCAGATTACTGATACCAAAGGCCAGCCACTTTCTCTCTTTTAATGGATCGCATCTGCTGGATTGCTCAGTGAGTTGGGTATCTGGCTGCAGAGCCAGTTTTGGGGAGTTTGGTTCCCTATTGTGCCTCCTTGAGAGGGACTGGACTCAGTTATTTATAGGATCTCTTCCAGCTCTGCAGTTCTATTATTATTATTATTATTATTATTATTATTATTATTATTATTATTATTATTATTATTATTATTATTATTATTATTATATTTATTTATTTATTTATTTATTTATTTATTATACCAGCCAACTTAGCAGTTTGGCAGCAAGGAATTGCAAGTAGATAAATAGGGACCACGTCGGTGGGAGGGTAAACAGCGTTCCGTGCGCTCCGGTGTCTAGTCATGCCTGCCACATGACTACGGAAATGTCTGCAGAAGTAGACAGCACTGGCTCTTTAGCTATGAAACAGAGATGAGCACTGAACCCTAGAGTCGGATATGACTGGATTTCGAGCAAGGGTGACTTTTATCTTTTATAGCACATTAACATTCCACACACATCCTAAAAGTATATTTCTCATGGAACTTCCCAGCTACATAGAGATGGAGTTAGCATCTGAAAAGAAAAGATACCATGTTGACTGTTGAGGCAGGCAGCCAAAGCTTTACTGTATAGAGGATTAAACTGTTCATTCCTGCATATTTTCTAAAGGTAAAGAGGGGGGATATCCTAGTTATTAAGTCTATGCAGGATGCTTTGCTCTGATCCACAGTACATACAACAGTCTGTTTATATATGAGTTATTTTAAAATGCACACTCATTGTGTAGAGAAAATGCCAAGAGCAATTATATGATTAGGTTTTGCAGCCTATTCTTGAAGTCTGATGAGTCAGAACATTCCTTAGACCAATGCTTTTACTCCAATTTGTTTAAAGTGTAGTGAGCAGAATAACTCAGGGGTCAAGTAGCTTCAGATCAGCCTTTGAATTGCATTTTTGGATGAAGACCACATAGAGGCCTGGATTTTAAGAATTATTTTTAAACTGTTGTCCCCAAAATGCTTGAACATTCTGCTCTCTGCAGATTTATTTCAGTGCTCTCTACATTCTTGATGGTCTTTTGGAAGGCATAGCAACTGGCAAATGGCACAACCAGGGGAGAAAGAAGATTTCTCTCCACCAGCATGGTATCTTTTTGTTGAAAAATTATGCAGTATGTTTCATTACTCAATATTATACATAATATCATTGATCCAGAGCAAAAGGTCATGGCTCTTGTAGTCCAGGACAAAAACACTTAAAAATGGGAGTTTACATACCTTTGGTTTCCTTCGAGACTAAAATATCTGCTGGATTTATTTGCTGCTTTCCATTATAATGACCTTTTCAATCATTACTGAGCCACTTAGTTTATTGGTTACCTGCCCTAGATAAATATGGGAATTTTTTTTTTAATAGCCAGTGAAAACAACAAAGGTTTCTGTGGTAATTGAAGTCATGGCAAAGTCCAGCATCTTAACCATTAAGCAACCGTGGCCCCATTACTATGTAGAATACATTCCCATATGTAGCTGAGATTGGGTTTCCACACCATACAGCTAAATTGAATACAATAAAACCCTGAATTACATATCCCCGAGTTACATAAAATTCAACTTACATAATAATTTTGTGCTAAAGCCATGTCCGGATTTACATAAATGTCCCGATTTACATAAATTTACATAACACGATTTCCTATTGGTTTGCTTTGAGTTACATAAAAAATTCATTTTCCTATAGGTTTGCTTCGATTTACATAAAATTTTCATTTTCCCTATGGGTTTGCTTCGAGTTACTTAAAAATTATTTTTTCCTATGGGTTTGCTTCAAGTTACATAAAAACCCAATTTAAGCAAAAGCCTACGGAATGGACTTCTTACGTAAGTAGGGTTTTTACTATATTTCCATTCTAACTTCCATTCTAATTTCAAAATCAGTAGCTGTTTTAGTCTCTTGCACCACAGATATCCTGTTTACCTTGAAGATTAATACATTTTATAGCATTCTGTAACACATTTGCTTCATAATTTTGCTAGTGTTTCATTACCAGGGAGTCCCCCACTGACTTCCCAAGGAGAAGAACCAGTCTGTATAGCCTTGCACAAGTTACTCAGTCCCAGAATGCTTCAAAAAGAAGGGAATGGTAAACCACTTTTGAATAATCTCTGTCTGAAAAGAATCACTGTAACTCCGAGTTGACTAAATGGTACACTATTATTAGTAGTATTTTTATCATGTCAAAAGCAAACAAAGGTGCTTTCTGGGTTGAAATGATTTTTGCTGGAGGAAATCCACTCAGAGGATGCCAGAATGAGGCTCCTTTCATGTCCCCAAGATCTTTCCCCACCAAAGTGGTCCCTATTTATCTACATGCAATTTCTTGCTTTCGAACTGCTTGGTTGGCAGGAGCTGGGACAGAGACGGGCACTCATTCCATCATGCAGTGCTCAGGTCTTGAACCGCCAATTTGCCAACCTTCCAGATAACAAGGCAAGCTTCTTAACCACTGAGCCACAGCAGTCCCTATAGTTACAAGCAGAGTCTTCATTATATTTACTTCAGCACTCTAACAGACTGTGTTATTCCCCTTTCAACAATTCTTTGCCAGGTAAGACACACAAATCATTTCACAAGTGTTTTCTCCAGGTGTGAAAATTTGTCTTAACAGTATGATTCATGGCAAAAAGTGCTGTTTGATGTGTCGTACCTGAGGGAAATATTTTGCAGCTTTTGCTAGAAACTACGGTATAAGAAAGCAGTGACGCATCCATGTGGAACAGGTATAAAAGTCACACAGATACAGTAATACATCTTATGTTTCTAGTACATTTTAAACTCCTATGTTGAAGGAGTTAGAGCACCTTTATGGAAAACCAAAGAAACACACAATATCCAAACTTTTTGAGATGTAATGAAGGTATAGATCAATGTTTCCCAACCTTTGGTTTTTGAACTTCAATTCCCAGAAGCCTAAGTCAGTTCCCCAAAACATTGATCAGCCAATGTGCTGACTTAGGCTTCTGGGAATTGAAGTCCCCCTGTGGGGCATGGCCCCCACGTTGGGAACCACTGGACTAAAGGAAACAAAAAACACAGAAGAAATACTTTATGAAGGGAGACAAGCCTAATGTATGGATGGTGGGGAACTATTTATTATACATATAAGTGCAGAACTAGCTACTTGTATGATTTCTCTAGAAGAGTCAGGAAAGAGCTGGGGGTAACTAGTCACACATATTCTCTTGTGCAGAATTAATTTATATTCCAAGGAAAAACATGCCACTACGATGACAGTAATATAATGGGGCAGAAACATTTGTGGTGTGGTTGCAGCTTTTCAACTATTTCTACCCTTTACAGCAGATCGGGCTCGCTAAATATGAGCAAAGCAATCCCACAAAGGCCGGTTGTACCATCATGTTCTCCTGTCAGTATCGATACCCTGACATTGTAGTGATGGAAAAGTATATTTCTTATCATAGACCACTATTTTGTAGCATGTTGATGGCTTTTTTAAAAAGCATCTAAATTTTTTTTTTTACTCATTACCAGTGATGCACTGCAGCAGGTTCTGTCAGGTTCTGCAGAACCGGTAGCGGAAATTCCCAAGGCCATGCCCACTTGGTTGGCAACACCCACCTCCATAGCCCATAATGCAAGATGATTGGCCACACCCACATATTTGACCCCGCCCACAGATTTGGCCAGCCCACAGAGTAGGTAGTAAATTTTTTTGCAGTGCATCACTGCTCATTACCTTTGAGAATATAATTACTTTAAAATGGTGACTATAATGGTAGCTCATGAGGACTGGGTGGCCTCTTGAAAATCTAACTATAGCTTTTATAAAAACTACTTTTAAAAAACTATAACGTTTATAAAGTAACTTTCTAAACTGTGAGCAGAGCCCTTAATAACTGCATCAACAAGGAATCTGGGGCAGGTAATGTTTTTAGTCCCATTTTTTAAAGGTTGAAAATACAAGGATGAACAATCATTAATGGTTGCTCTCTTCATCCAGGAAAGGCTGTTTAGAATTGGCGTGTGTGTTCAGAATCAAGGAGTGAATAGTTTCTTAATATATTCTGCCTGCAAATAAGAAATGAAAACATAATTAGACAAGCCAAATTAATCCTTAGTGAATTGCTACTCTCTTCAGAAAACATACACAGCTCTGCTTCCATTTGGAGGGCGTGTGTGTGTGTGTGTGTGTGTGTGTGTGGGGATCAACTCAGCTGATTAACACAATAAGCCTACATTTGTATTTTTTCTTCTTCAAAAATTCCTTGATATCTCAGAGTATGAAAGTGAATTACCATTATCTATCTTAGCCGACACAGTTACGAGTTCTCAATCTTCTGCAAAGGACTGAAACAGTCTTAAATCTCTGTTGTTGTTCAGTCACACAGTCAAGTCCAACCCTTTGTGACCCCATGGACCACAGCATGACAGGCTCCTCTGTCATCCATCCTCCTCCAGATCCTGCCCAGTTCCATGCCCACCACATCAATACACATCAGTGATGGTGTCTAACCATCTTGTCCTCTGCCATTCCTTTCTCCTTTTGCCTTCGATATATCTCAGCATCAAGGCCTTCTCATCTCATTTGGTGACCAAAGTACAGTACAGTGATACCTCATACAACGTCCAAACTTGGTTCCACAAGTTTGGACTTTATATGGATTTGGACTTTGTATGAGGCATGCAAAATCCTAGCCACGATGCCTCATACAACGTCCAAATCCTTGCCGCAATGCCTCATACAACGTCGTTTCCATAGAGATACACTGTACTGTAACAGCACAGACTTCAGGGCAAAGTCAAGGAAACACACAGGAAACTGACAGAACTTTAGGAAATCATTGTCTAAAGGCTAAAAACATTACAAAAACTTGTCATACAACCCTGATTGTCCAAAAACCTGAAGAATGCTGCAAAAATCCCAGGAATGCTTCTAAAAATTCTGACGAAAAAATCCAAAAAAATCCAAAATCGCGCTCAAAACCACTCCTAAACACTCTTTGCCTCATGCAAAATCCACAAGAGCAATGCACGCATGTGTCCTGCCTTTTATACTGCCCAGGCACAATGCAACCTGGGAAAACCCCAATGCCTCATACAATGTCACACGACTTTGTATGAGGCAACTTTTTCCAAGGAATTAGGCGATGTTGTATGAATCCGATGTTGTATGAAGCGGACTTTGTATGAGGTATTATTGTACTTCAGCTTCAGCATTTGTCCCTCCAAGGAGCAGTTAGGTTCGATTTCCTTTAGGACGAACTGATTTGATTTCCCTGCAGTCCTGGGGACTCTCAAGAGTCTTCTCCAGCACCACAGTTCAAAGGCGTCTATTCTTCTGCACTCAGAAGGATTGGCTGATTTGATCTCCTTGCAGTCCAGGGGAATCTCAAACCACCCCTTTATTATCTCATACTGTATAACTTAAAAACCTTATTAGGGTTGCAATAAGTCTGTTCCATAAGCATTAATAATAATATCAAGGAAACATGCTAAGAATGCTTATACTGTATATGAAGTAGACCTCTCCTTTCTCTCATTCCTTTTATCCAATTGACAAAGCTTGGAGCATTCTTTCTGATGTTTCTCCCTGCCAGAAAGAATATATATATATATATATATATATATATATATATATATATATATATATATATATATATATATATATATATATATATATATATATATATATATATATATATATATATATATATATATATATATATATATATATATATATATATATATATATATATATATATATATATATATGTGCGGAAGCTGGTATTTGAACTGATGCAAAACAGCTACAGAACATACGTCACAGTTTGTTGGTTCAGAGAAGACTGCAGTTAATTAGCCAGCATGTCACATTACGTTGAATTACTCTTGATACATTGATCGTCTGAATTAACCCAATTTAGACAATAACACAAAAATACATGTGGTATCTTAATTTCTTTCCAGACACCAATACGGGAAATATATGCACATGATATAGTTCTACTGCTACAATATGCTGAAATCGCTTTTCTATCTGCAGTACCCCAGAGAGCAGTCCTATACTGTACATGTTTATTCAGAAATAGGTCACACCAAGTTGTTTGTTTGTTTCTTTGTTTCTTTAAATTTTTATGCCGCCCAATCAGGCAAACCCGACTCAGGGCGGCGACCCGAATTGTTGTTGTTGTTGTTGTTGTTGTTGTTGTTGTTGTTGTTGTTGTTGTTGTTGTTGTTGTTGTTGTTGTTGTTGTTGTTGTTGTTGCTGCTGCTGCTGCTGCTGCTGCTGCTGCTGCTGCTGCTGCTGCTGCTGCTGCTGCTGCTGCTGCTGCTGCTGCTGCTGTTGTGTTTGTTTGTTTGTTGTTCTTGTTCTTCTTTTTCTTCCTCTTCCTCCTCCACCACCACCACCACTTTGGATGTCGATGAAGATACAAGGGCTGGAGCAGAATAAGTTCTTCTTCTTCCATGTCTAGGCCAGATGTGAAGCTGTAAAAATAAAGGCACTTTTGGTGAGTTCATTCTGCAGTTCCATTCGCCTGGCCTAGTGTGAGAAAGATTAGCCGGCAACACAAGGTTGCTGTTACCAGGGTACGCCTGATTGTGGTTCAAAAATAAAAAAATATCTCTGAGTAGGCTTTTTCTCTATACCCCAGCAAAATGAGTTAATAAGAGTAGACTTGGAAGAGAAGAAAGGGTTAACAGGGGCAGAGGAAAGGATAGAGCAGCTGGGTTTGGAGGCCTAAAAAGTGTGGTGGAGAAGGAGGAGGAAGAGGAAGAAGAAACAGACAGACACCCAAAGGATGATGAGTATCGGTAGGTCTAGTCCCAGGGAGAACATATCATATATATTTAAAAAGGGCCCTTGGACAGGAAAACTAGTTCAAATTAAGGTTCCACTGGAGGAGACAAGAGAAAACTTTCCAAGAAAGCCTTCTTATTGGGGTGAAAGAGAAAGAAAGAGTAGACAGTTGAAAGAGCTGTGGGGAGTGAGAGGCAATTGGGAGAAACTTTTCTCTGGCAACCTGTTCCCATTGTCAACACCATGTTATGTCGTTTTAAAGGCACTAAAGAGACTACGAAAGTGGGTTGCAGGTAGGAAACTAGCAACTAAATATCCTCTGTAAATAGTTGTTCTATTTCAAAAGCACCCATTTTGTATTAAAGGTTTTAAGTTCTGAGTACGTTAGGTTCTCCTTGATTACATTGTGCTATACTTTGCCTTGTAAAGCACTCAAAATAGCAAGTGTAGTGAGGGTGACTCAAATCTCAAGAAGAAACAAGAAAAGAATCTCCAAAGTGTTTTCAGTATGGAGGAAGGTAGGAGGGCTACAACATTAATAAAATATATATTATATAATATATTATTATATATATTATATATATATATTAGCTGAAATCCTGTTGCTTAGTGTAGTAACTTCCACTAGAGCAGAGGTCAGCAAACTTGGCTCTCCAGATGTTCTTGGACTTCAATTCCCAGATCAGGAGGCATACTGATTTGGGCTTCTGGTAATTGAAGACCAAGAACACCTGGAGAGCCATGTTTGCTGACCCCTGCACTAGAATATGCTGCTGCAATTAGCAGGGGTTGGTAAGTCAACCACTACATAAGGTCCATTGATTCAAATAGGCCTACTCTACTTGCAATTTACCATGCTAAAGTAAATCACAATTAGAATAGGCCCATTTGAATCATTAGATCTTACATTGATTAGACCTCTTGGTTGGCTCACCATATCCCTACTGTTTCAATGAGCCTACACTAGTACAACCTATTATGCTATGCAACATGATTTGAACCACACTATATTGTTAATATGTTTTGGGAGCAAAGGAAATCCATATGATATATAATACAGTGGAACCTTGCTTAACAAATTTAATGCATTCTTCAGGACCTTTTGTACTACAAAAAAACCTGTAAATCAAATTTCCCATAGGAATGCATTGTATGCAATGCAATTTCCCATAGGAATGCATTGAAAACCAATTAATCCATTCTGGAGGGAAATTGTTAACCAAGCCACTATTTTCTATGGATTTCCTTTTCTTATGTGAATTTTGTGTTAACTGAGCTGTTTGTTAAGCGAGGTTCCACTGTATTCTGAAGTTGTTTGTTAATTTTCAACACCTGTTGAATAATTAGCATTGTTCATTTGTCTAAAACGAATGGGCCTTTCCCATGAGCAAAAATTTGTACCTCTTGACACCATTGAGAATGATCTCCCTTAACTGTCCATTAACAACTCTGAAGGCAGGCAGTGATGAGCAGATTAGCAGGATCTGATTAATCAGAATCAAAGCTTGTTGGGAGAAGAGGGGAATGTTTTCTCTGGCTGGCACTGCCAAGGATGAATGCCTCTTCAGCTGATTTTAAAAATGCTAGCAAATGTAACTGAGGGCGGAAAACTCATGTGGAGAAATGATTGGCTTCACACACTACACTGAGTGATAGCCAAGCCTGGGATGGAAGGTGTAAAGTTGGCATTTGCATAATAAAACTTTAACCTGGCTACTTATGTTTTCCAGGATACTCTGTGGGCTAAATCCAAACCCAAGAAACAAGGAGGTGTACCGGCTGTTACCTCAGCATTTAACACTACTAGAGGGTTGATCCTTGGATTAATACAAGAGATCTAGATTTATGACTTGAATATAAATTTGACAGAGAGCTGTACCTGATCCCATTTCTCTGATGAACCTGTCTTTTTGATATAAGTGTTTTCAATTACTAGTTTGTGACAATTTTATATTCAATTGTAGGTGGACATTTAACCACATTTGGACATACTCTTCCTCATTAATGTGAGTCCCTTTGACACCACTGCCCTGGCCATTACACTGCCACATCAACATTGGCACTGATGCCCTGATGCCAACTCTTTCCATGCAGAGTAAAAACTGGAACTTACTTTTGATACTTCAAACAAAACTACATTGCATCTCACTCAAATAGGGGAAATTGTGAGGAGCCAAGCTGTATTCCTGCTCATTCTGCTCACCAGATGCTCAGTGCAGATGGGCAATTTTCAGGTCTCTGCTGCTCTCTCTCCCTTTAATTGTTTATCTTACAGTCAAACTAGAAAGCCCTTCTAATGACTGGCCCTTCAAAACAAGGAGTGCCCTTTGGGAGACCTACACACAAAAGACTGTGCTGTGGGATGACATTTGGCCACCTTACTTCAGATGTGATGGAGGCAGTGGTGGGCATCAGCAGGTACGCACCAGTTTGCCAGAATCAGTAGCAGAAATTCTGGCTGGCCCTGCCCATCCAAGTTTTGAAATAAAGTAGTCCTAATTCGGGTGCAACACAGGGCTTCCCCTGGTCATGCCCACCATACCACACCCACAGTGTGGTAGTAAATTTTTTTGGAGCCCACCACTGGATAGAAGATGCTGTCCTGTTGTCCGTGTGGGATTCAAGTGTTATTTTGTTTCTGAATGTGCACTTTGCAAGAGTAGGTGGAATATATGTACAACATGATTTCTCTTTGCCTCTGGTGGACAAATATCTTAAATTTAATCCAATCCCGGGTCTTCAGACTGTTAGACTTCTCACATTCTAAACAAGGCATATCGCCTTTATCTTCACCTTTGCTCACAAACATGCTTTGCATATTTTTCTATAGAATGTCAAATTCTCGTCTCTCCTCTTTTCCCCCACACTGTATATGTACTGCTTGAATACCAAAGCTAAAGTTAGTATAAGGACCGATATCATCAGAAAACTGACAAACTATATATGGGGAACTCAATCATCCAAGCTATGTACATCAGCTTCGGCCCTGAGCATCTCTGCAGCAGAATATGCTAATCCAGTATGGAGTGCATCCACTCATGTGAAACAAGTTGACATCGCTATTCAATAAACAATATGTATTGTGACAGGATGCCTCAAACCTACACCAGTTGAGAAAATATATCCTCTAGTTGGCATTGCTCTAAGGAAAGAAGTAGTGGCAGACACTGAGAGAACTAAGCAAGAGTATGACCCTTGACATCCTTTGAACAGATGTGACCCTCAAATCTGCTGACTCAGATCCAGGAAGAGCTTTATGGCAAGAACAAACACTCTTGAGGGTGTTAGTTCTTGCCATAAGAGCAAACCCAAATTAAAAATAGAGGAAGGAGCTCACTGGATAGACAATAGCATTAAAGGAGGATATGGCTGAGGAATTCGACCTCCTCTATGTCACTTGGAGGACCCTGAATAAGCTGAGGGCTGGAGTCCCTAAATGTATGACCAACATGTGCAAGTGGGGGCTGCTGGCAGACACACGCTGTGAATGCGGAGAGATGCAGAATTCAGCTCATTTGCTGGTCTGATGATTCCTATGAGAAACATGTTCCAATGAGGACTTAATTTTGGCCAACAACAAAGCAAAGAAAGTGGCTTAATTTTGGTGGTTCAAAGTTTGATCTGGACATGAAAGAAGAAGACATTGTATATGATATTTTCCTGGAAGAATTGGCTATTTTCTCCTCCAGTGGAAATGAGGTTGTACAATTTTAATCCCTCTTATTACAGTAATTAATTACATTGACTGCTCACACAATTCCCTTGTAAGCCTGTTTCAATTTTTCCTATGCTCACTCTCTGCAGAATTCTATTAAAATTCTATTATTCTTCCACAAAAGGCAGCTTTCTGGTTCCAGTGGAGCACACAACCATCACCATCGCAACACTTCTTTGATGTTGTGCTCTGATCTGTAAACTATTATTTTATGACGACAGTGTCATCACCTCTCTCTGTGCTTTTCATTTACAGGAGCCACAATATTGATTCAGATCATCATTGAACTATAAAGATGGAAGAGATCCAAAGAGTCATCAAGTACAAAAATAGAAGGAAATCCACAATTAGAGCACCCTTGAAGATGATCATCCAACCTCTGCTTAACTATCTCCAATGAAGTGAAATCTACCACCTTCCAAGGCAGACCATCCCATTGCTACTTTCAAGAAGTTGTTCCTGAAGTTTAGATTAAATCTCCTTTATCATAATTTGAAATCTTTGCTTTAGGTCATACTACCTAGGGCAACTGCCTCCCTCAGTGAGCTAGCAAGTCCCCTTCAGTATATCAGATGTTTGAATGAAACACTTCCTTTGTTCCTCTGCAGAGGGGCAGGGGAAGTGTAATTAATTTTTCCCCTTGTAGGTTAGTCAAATTCATTTGCCTGCATGAAGTGGCTCATCTTTCACTTCACCATATGGGCAAAAGGTCAATTGGGGTGTTTGCAGGGGGGAACAGACTAAATGTTATTTAACCCCTTCCTCTTCTGAAACCGACCCAAAAATGAACAAGTCCAAAATGCCCCACAAGAGGCAGTCTGGACATGCTTTTGGTTAATATATTTGAGTCATGCTGATTTTGAACTATGCAAGGCTTTGGTGTCATGCAGCTCTGTCTTTGCAGGTGCACCCACCCAAATAAAGACTCAGACACCGGTATTGGATTAAAGGCATTGGGCCACTTTTATTGAATAATGCCCTAGTCCGAATTATAACTTTCAATTGGTGTATCATCCAATTGTAATTCTTTAAGGCAAGCAGGCTGCAGTAGCACTGGTAAGGTTCCACCCAAATTGCCAATGGCAATTGGCTATTATGTATCAATTTGTATCAATTTGTTTGTTGTCACAAATTGTTGACCGAAGTCAATATACTATCTATTGACCCCAACCTCTGACGTGTATCCGTTAAAATATCAAGGTGATGCAGGCTGTGAAGCTCCTAGCATCACCTCGTTCATGGTTCGCCCTTGACCGGCCAAGCCTGTTTCCCCTGTACCTATCTACGTGTTGGCCAATCAATTGCAAACTTGCCAGATACCTATGGGTCATAAATGTTACCTTACCAGTGCTACCCGCCACACGGGGAAGCGTCCATGATGACTCACACACACACACACCCCGACCGACAACTTGGTCACCAGGCCCGCTTGCACGTCCTCCAGAAAGAGGTCCATACCTCTTGTTGACAGGTGAACCCCATCTCCAGAATACAGGCTAAAATCCTGAAACCCTATCCCCGGGTGACGAATGGCTGTACCGAAGCCATTTTCCATAAAGAACTGGGCAACAGCCCTGTTTACTGACCGCCGGGCACGGTCCAGACCACGGAGGTCAATGCCTCCCCTATAACAGTGTCTCAGCATGATGTCTGACCATAGCAACCGTGTGTATGGCCATAAATGGTGAAGGAACGCCAGGTCACTGCACACCGACATCTTTAAGGCAAGGCCAGTGATCTGTGCGAGATTATTGCCACCGAGGTGCAGAATTAAAACATCTGGCGGTCCGGCATCCCTGATGGACATCAGGAATGGCAACAGTTTCCGCCACCTCATGCCGCGCACACCATACCACTGCATATGCGCGGATGCACGTAGCCCAAGATGGGGTCCCCACTCCAATGAAGCAGCGTACTGTGCCGCCCAGTGCACATAACTGTGGCCCACCAGCCACACTGCCACCGGTGTGCGGAAACACACAGGGTCTGTAAAAGAAGGAGAGAGAATTGAGGGCATAACGAGGCACTCATGCAGTGAGGGGACAGACATACAAAGAAAAGCGCGCAGATCCCCACCTGCCCATCCGACGTATATCAGCCTCCGAGTACCCAAATGCGGCTGCAGTTGATGCAGCGTCTATCCTAAATGAATGGGTACCATAACGAGCCCCAGGGATGCCCGCACTGTGAAGTGCCGTCCCAGTAACCCTCCAGAATTGGAATTTGGTAAGGGGAGACCCATCCTGGTGGCAGAACAACAGGCCAGGACGTGAACCATGCACTGCCAAAAACGCATGTAGGGCACCAACCGGACAGATGTCAGCAAATTTGCATCGTAGAAGCGTCACACTACTACCCTTCCCGTGCTGATTGGCCTTTGAGGAATGAATCCTCAACTGAGCCCACTCCTGGTTGAGAGATACATCTTCTAGTTACAGTGCCCTACGAGACGTGTCCCCCTTTGAAAGTGGGACCAGCTTGCTGATTCTCAGAGCTCCAAAGAAAGCTACAGTGGTAGCTGCATGAGAAAGAGACTCCTCATACCTATCATAACACAGGCCATGCCAGCCTTGAGCAAGGTGTGTCAGAAGACACGGTGAAACAGGCTGATGTGTGTCTGGGCGGCTGCCGCGTTCATGTGTCCACCCTTCCAACACATGGCGTATACGGAAGTCACCCATGCCATCAGTAAAGCCCTATGCCTTAGCCATGAATGCCAAGGCCGAAAGCCTGGTGGCAATGGTGCGTGGGGCCAAACCTTGAGCATGAAGGTGCACCATGTACTACAAAACATGGTCACCGGGATCGGCCACATGTCAGGCAGCTGCCTCTCCCTACAAAAAGCCCTAAACTGAAGTAGCATGTGCTGATACGTCTTACGTGTGCGAGGTGCCAAAGACATGCCAATCGCCCGGTTCACTTCTCCTCACCAAAGGTCCACATCTCGGCCGGAAGTGGAGAGGGAAGTTCCTCTGCATCTGGAGCCAAGGCATGGAACCGAGAGATCTGCAGGCGGGATAAAGCATCAGCAATATCGTTAATGCCTGGCACATGTCTGGCCCTAAAGAGCACATTAAGGCGCAAGGACCTAAAAACAAATTGTCGAACTAAGGCCATGACTCTGGGAGACTTAGATGTTTGGGTGTTAACAATATGCACTACGGCAGCATTGTCACACCAAAAGTGAACTACGGAATTAGCCCACATGTCTCCCCAGAGCATAAGTGCACCTAAAATCGGAAAAAACTCAAGGAACGTAAGATCGCGTAAGTGATCCGTGCCTTGCCATTCCTGGGGCCATTTACCATAGGCCCACCTACCCTCAAAATAAATCCCATACCCGAGGGAACCTGAGGCATCCGACTGGACCTGGAACTGAGGGCTGACCATACGCTCCGCCCTCCAAAAGGAGACGCCATTAAAGCCCTGTAAGAATGTGAGCCAAACCAACAGGTCAGCCCGCAAACCCCTAGTCAGCTGGACCCTGTGGTGCTTTTTTGAAAGACCCACCATAGCATCACAAAGACGCCTGGCGAAGGCCCTACCTGGTGTTACCACCCTGCAGGCAAAGTTGAGGTGGCCGTGGAGCACCTGCAACTCCCGGAGAAATACCTTGCGCTTGGCAAGCATTGTCAAAATCGCATCTGAGATCCGAGTCACCTTTTCCATGGGTAACCTGGATGTCTGGGCAACGGTGTCAATGTCTATACCAAGAAAGGTAAGGGTGGTGGCTGGGCCCTCTGTCTTTTCAGGTGCCAGAGGAACACCAAGTTCCTCCATGAGCCCCTGAAATATGGTAAGCAGGCATCCACACGTGCCCGAGTCGTGTCCACCCCCGAACAAAAAATCGTCGAGGTAGTGTGCCACGGACCGGGATCCCGACCTTCGAACGAAAGCCCAATGAAGAAAGGTGCTAAAACGTTTGAAGGCCAAGCACGAAATGGAGCAGCCAAAAGGCATGGCCTTGTCCACATAAAACCTGCCCCGAAAACAAAAACCTAAAAGCTCAAAGTCATCAGGGTGCACCGGCAACAATCGGAATGCTGATTTGATGTTGCACTTTGCCAGTAGCGCCCCGCAACCACATGAGCGTACCATCTGCAAGGCCTGGTCAAAGGACGTATACCGGACTGAGCAAAGGTCATCCGGTATAGCATCATTGTCCGAGGAACCCGCAGGGTAAGAAAGGTGGTGAATCAGACGAAATTCACCTGAGGACTTTTTAGGCACTAAGCCCAGAGGGGATACTTTTAAATTTGGGTATGGGGGCGTATCAAACAGTCCAGCAACCCTACTCTCTCTAACCTCTTTGGCTATCTTCTCCGCAGCAACGTCCTCATTACCCCTAAGAGACAGCAAATTCAGTGCGTCCTGAGGCGCGGAACACCCCTGAACGGGATGCGGAAGCCAAAAGTAAAACCCTCTAGCAGATAGATTGCATCATCCTGTCTAGGATATACACGCAGCCACCGTTCAAGCATGCTAAGATTAAGTGGGGAGGGGGCCTTTTGAATGGGTAGCGGCGTCAGAGGGAGCTCTGGCTGACCCCTGGTATCCCTTTCCCCTACCCCGGGACCCACCGGCCCGCGGGCACGTGGAGGCGGCATGAGGGCTGGAACAGGAAGGGCACTCATTCCTAAATTTACATTGGCGCCTGTTGCACACTCCATTGGCAGAGTAGCTCCAACACAGCAGGCAGGCTGGAACCCCCTGCCCCGCTGGCTGGCGGGGAACCTGTGTAGTGGCAGACCGCTGTACGGCATGGCCGCAGTGGTACCGGTCACCTGGCGCCGGCCGTGTAGGGGTCATATAAAGGAGCCACAGTTGCTGGCAGGGCTCGTCCCACCGCATCTCCGGGTAAAGGGCCGCCCTCATCTTAAATTCCTTATCATAGGCCAACCATGATGGGCCAGGGAAATCGACGATGGCCTGGTAAATATTGTCCAGATACTGGACCATCAGAATGGCCAAATCAAGACAAGCCCTAAGATATACTGCCATATATATTAAATAGGCCGGTAACCAGTTGGCCCACGTACGAGGGGGCTTACGACGACGGGACAATTCATTGTCCCTGTCGTCCTGCCCCTCCTTCTCCTCCTTAGTAGGTTCACGGTTAAGGAGGGTGAAAATATCAACATATTCCCCCTGCTATATCTTTTCCCTGATGGCCTGGGATAAATGGTCACCCAGGGCAGGGAGTAGCTGGCCGTCAGCATGGCCGTAGTCGGCACAGAGTGAAGTGGGGGAACGTATAATGGGCCCTGTCGCCCCCCAAGAAATTGAGCTGGAACCGATGGGGCGGTTATCCCCGGCAAAACCTGAGAATAGTTGGGAGCCCAGGAGGTCAGAGGGTATTGCGCAGTAAACTGGCCACCCGCAGCAGACTGGTGAGGCCAGGGCCACTGCACCCCACCAGTAGCATGTGTCAGTGTCGCCGGTGTGCTGACTTGACCAGCATACTCATTTGTTGCACACCCCTGGGCCGCCCCCACTGGGGGTTCCGGCCCCTGGCGGGCGTTGGAGCTTGCGATGGAAATCGAGCTCTGAGCCGCTGGATGTCCAGGCCAAGTAGGACCGGTCACCGATGGGATGCCCTGCTGGGGCGGCCGGACGGGGAGCTGCGGAGCGCCAGCATGCGTTGGCCTGATGGCCTCCAGCAGCTCAACCCGGCTGATGGCCCGCTGAGAGGCCGGAATAGGCATATGGGCCACGGCCAAAGAATGGCCAAACCCATAATCCAGTGGTGGTGGGGCAATTCCCATGGATGCCTCGAGGGCCGCTATGCGGGCAAGCAGCACATCAACCGTGTCCGACCCACCAGGATAAGGTGGGCCAGGTGGGCCAGGTGGCCCGCCGGGCAATTGTTGACTAGGTGGAGGGGGAAGGCCACGCGGCAGTCCCCGGCCGCAATAGGGCCAGGTCAAATAATCTGGCCCATGGGGTGCTGGTGCGATGAAGGGGCGCGATCCCGCACCGTGCCCAATTGGGCCACCATGCCCCAAGCCGGAAGAAGAGTCAATGGGGGCAGAAACCCCCGGGGAGCAGACCTGCACAGTCCCCGCTCGAGCCCTACGACTGGGCTGGGGGGCAGGGGCCTGGTCACCAACATCGGTGGCAGTGGTCAAAGGAACCCTGCCACCCCCCCTTGGTGCCCCCGCACGAGCCCTCCTGCCCGATGGTGGCCCAAGAGAGGTGGTCAAGGGGGTAAGGCGAGCCCTTCCCCCTGCGCGCGGCCGCGGGAGTCTTCCGTTTGGGTGCCATGGCCACCCAAACCTAGAAGCGCTGATCGGAGGAGAGATATCCCCGATCAAGGAGCTGAATGAGACAAAAGTCAAAATAGCAGCGTCGGAGCGAACTTCTCTGCTCCGTCGCTGTTCTAAAATGGCGGATACCCATCAGTATTGAACTCACATCGTGAACTGTTTTTGACTGCAGTACACCACAAAGGCTCTTATGTGTAGACTAGGGGTTCTCAACCTATGGCCCGGGGACCAGATGCGGCCTGTGACACCATTTCATGTGGCCCCCACTGCTTCCACCACACCCAGAAGTGCCATGTGTGGCAGGCAGGCAAAATGGCCATCCGAGCCACGAAGCTGTCTGAGGGAGCGTGACTTGGCCCTAGGCTTGAAAAGGTTGAAAACCCCTGGTGTAGATGTTGTTGAACTACAGCTTCTGTCCTACTTAGCCATTGGCTTTTGTGGCCATCTTTTTTATAGTGCCTTCTCTCTTCATGTTTAGGGCAGTTCCTGATGCTTTTCTCCCATAATAACTTTGGACTTCAGCATTTGCCAAAATATAAGCAGGGTTGTACTAAAGAGGAAAAAACATTGTCCTTCTTTTCATACTGTTGTCTTAGTAAAATTGTCCCTCTCTGACATTGAAGCCTGTTTGTACAGATGGTATTTTTGACTTCAGAGTCTGTATTTTCCATATTTTTTTTGTAAGTGCAGATGGTCTCCCTTTTTCTCCTAGAGTGGTGGTTTGTTTTGTTTTTGGCCCAGAAAATTTCCACTTTCTCTGGCTTTTGCACAAGAAAGACTGCAAATCAAAATGCCAAAAAAAATATTATAATAACAGTTGTATAACTCACTAAGAAACATATTGTGTCATGATCCTTGAAGGAGTCAAAGCAAAATGGCACATCAGAAAGCAAACGACTCCTAACAGTTACCTGTAAGTTAGAAAATGTAGTGAAGTTGTTGCCCAAAATGGGCAAATTGCTCGTGTGGCTGTGGATTACCAAAAGGAATACTGTACTTGCACCAAAAGTAAAAGAGAGAGAAAGGCTTTATTTTTCTTACATCGTGTTGTGACCTGGGGTCCTAGATGTGAGGAGGAAGACTTTCAGCTGGCCCAGCTGCCAGCTCCAACTTGGAATCTGAACCTGAGGAGGACCCCTTGCCAGTCCCCCAGGCCACGGCCAGCTCAGATTAAGAGGCCGAGTCCGAGAACATGGATATGGCACCGGTCTCGCAGCCAGCTGTCACTCTGGAGCCTGCCCAGCAGGGCCAAGCCGGGCCGGATGATCGGAGTTTGACAGTTAGGCCAGGTGCCAGCAGACAGGCTATTCAGGAGCAGGCCAGCACGCCTGCTCATTACAGGGTTTCATTGAGGCATCATATGCAGCTGAGAATGGGGAGGTCCTGGGCACGGCTCCTGAACAGACTCTCGGCTGTGGGGTCTGACTCCCCTTAAAGGAGAGGCATGCCGGCAGCCCCTTGTTGGGCCAATTCATCAGTTTGGTGAACCCGACACAGTGCTCCTGGCTTCCTGACCTTGATTCTGAACATCGGACTGTGATGTTGACCACACTCTTGGACGACCACTGCACCTCTAGTATGACTCCACTGGCTCCTGTCCTCCGGACTGGCAACAAAGACTCTGCTCCTTCTGAAACCTGAAGTAACGAGAAACTCCCCATCCCCCAGTGTAGCTCTAACCAGCTATAGAGCTCTGCTGGTGCCGGGCTCTGGCGCGGGTTGGGCTCCTCTTTCAGCAAGAAGGGCAAAGATATATAAACAGACAAAGATCTTTTATAGACCAGGCCCATGAGACAGACAGCCGAATACACAAAACTCACAGTAGTGCAGATCTGGTCTTATCTTTTGCATACCAACTCAGTTCTTTTACCTACTTCCTACCCAGAGACATGGGGAGGGAGGAGGGGTACTTTTTTCCCTTTTGTTCACTTAAAGTTCAAAATGGCTTATCTTTGGCTACAAACTATTGAGCATCTTTAAATAATGATGAACTTTCCTTGCATACTGTCTGCCTTTAAGAACAATAGTTGTTACATCTGGCCAGATATTTTTGAACTTTAGCCTTTCCTCTCCCCTCCCCTATCTTTCTTTCTTTTTTAATAAAAAAAAACCCTCTGTCTCCAAATCTTATACTTTCTGAAGAAAAGTGCTGGAGTCGAGAGTTTAGAAATGTCCTTTACTTCATAGCCTTTTCTCCTCCAATAAAGTTGTGTTTTGTTGCTGCTGCTGGATTACATATCTACAATTTCTACTCTTTCTTTTCCTGTGGTTGTGAACTGTTTATTATTTCTTTCCTTCATTTTGTTTGTGCTGGTTTTCATTATAAGTGCATCACTTGCCCCTAGCATGCACTGCAGAACCCAGCTCCTCCAGTACTAAATGTTAAAAAAATTGTGTTAGATGTTTCCCACGTTACAAAAAATGTTTGTTAGGGGTTAGATTTTTTTATGGTGAAAGGGAAAGAAAGGAAAGGAAAGGAGAGAATGAGAGAGTGATAATACAAAGAACAGCTTTGTAGTGGTAGATTTTAAAATGCAAGTGTTTACTGGCCAGGTTACCTTGCTATGGCAATAAAGTAGACCTGTGATAGCCAACCTTGGCACACCAGGTGTTCTTGGACTTTAATTTCCAGAAGCCCAAGTCAGTACACCTGCTGATCAGGGCTTCTGGGAATTAAAGTTCAAGGACAGCTGGAGTGTCAAGGTTGGCCATCTCTGGAGTAGACCATACTGCCAGCAACTCAAAGCCAAGTGTCAGGTGGCGGTTAACTAACCCGACAATCCTGAGGACTATTGGCCTTGGATGCTGAAGTCCATTGGGAAGGATAATGGTCCCCAAGTGGATTAAATCCCACTTGAATCCATCTTGATGGAGGGCAGCAGCTTCATCAAAACTGGCCTGGAACTGATAAGGACTTTGTGTGCCAAAAGGGCTCAGGACCAGAATGTGACTTGCAGAACTGGATCAGTGTTTCAGGTCATGCTGCAATGTAGAAGGCAGATGAAAGGCCACTACATTATATTCTCAGGACAGTCTTCATGGCTGATCACCATGGTGATCACCAATATTTGGATTCTGAAGAGGAGGGAGGAGAAGGAAGAAGGAGGAGGAGGAGCTTGCTGTGGCAATTTCCATAGGCAGCCCACTGTAGGGCATACCAGTGATGGCGAACCTTGGCACTCCAGGTGTTCTTGGACTTCAATTACCAGAAGCCCAAGTCAGCACTCCTGCTGATCAGGGCTTCTGGGAATTGAAGTTCAAAAGAACAGCTGGTGTGCCAAGTTTTGCCATCATTCATCTAGAAATATAGATACCATATTTGCCGGTGTATAAGATGCATCAGAGTATAAGACGTACCCCCCCCCCTCATTGTTTCCAAAATAGCTTGCTATAGTACAAGATGCACTTCATTTTTTCCAGTGTATTTTAAAGAGTAAAAGTGGGTCTTATATACCAGCAAATAGGGTATATTAATCAATGAGGTGCATGTTTTTTGTAAAATCAATGTCACTTAATTGTTAATTCAAGATTAAATTACCTTCAAATACTTTGTATTACACCAGAGATAGCTCACAATTATATATATATGTCACTATATCATTTCTCTCTTCTCCCTGTCCCCAGATAATGTCCCCAGGGTGGCAGATAATGTCATGGAGTCTGTGTACGCTGACCTTTCCACTACAGGCTGTGTCAGGATATCTGAGATCGTTTGAGGATGGGGGCGAGGATATAAATGACATTTAGCCGACTGCTAGTATCTAAACACTAATTATACCACTAGCTAGAAGAGATGGGGGAAAGTAAAAAGATATAAAGGCCAGGAAGAAAAAGATTAAGTTCTTATTCAGTAGCTTATGTAATGCAATCAGTTCCAGCTGCTATTAGCACAGTTTCTTTGCTCCACATATAATTCAAGGAAGTCAGGTCAAACTGTCTGAATCATATCTTTTCCCTTTATCTTCAGTTCACAAAGTAATTGTGATTTTCCACTTTTGCAAAATGATGTGCTTGAATATCCGTATGTCTCTTTATGGATGGAAGGAAAACTGCTAAATGGACATGTGGTTACGCATGCTGTCTAGGTTTCCCTTGCTCGAAAGCCAGTCATATCCGACTCTAGGGTTCAGGGCTCATCTCAAAGCCGAAGAGCCAGCGCTGTCTGTCTACTGCCCTGTTTATTTGGTAGAATCTTGTTTAATGAGAAATGGATGCTCCTAGCAACAATATATAATTGCCCGCCATCCCTTGTGTCTCAGTTAAGCTACTGTCATAAGAACATAAGAACATAAGAACATAAGAACAGCCTTGCTGGAACAGGCCACAGCCCATCCAGTCCAGCATTCTGTCTCACACAGTGGCTCACCATTTCCTTCAGGGTATTCCCAAGGAGATGCCTTCACCTGCTTAGGATTCCCTGGAAATGGCATTGAGAGATATCCTGCCTATCTCTCCAACCCGGAGGTTGTCCTTAGGTAGCCATAATTATAGCCATTGATAGCCTTGTCCTCCATGAACTTGTCTAATCCTTTCTTAAAGCTGTCAAGACTGACAGCTGTCACCACTTCTTCTGGCAGGGAGTTCCATAGACCAGTAATCCTCTGGGTGAAAAAGTACTTTCTCTTATTTGTTTGAGAACTAGTACCCAAAAGTTTCATGGAGTGTCCCCTAGTTCTAGTGTTGTGCGATAGGGAAAACAGTTTTTCCTTATCCACTTTGTCCACACCGTGCATGATTTTATAAACTTCAATCAGGTCACCTCTTAGACGCCGTCGTTCAAGAGTGAAAAGGCCCAACCGTTGCAGCCTCAGATGGTAAGGAAGGTGTTCCAGTCCCCTAATCATTCTGGTTGCCCTCCTCTGTACTTTCTCCAACTCCATAATATCCTTCTGGAGGTATGGCGACCAGAACTGTACACAGTATTCCAGATGGGGCCTCACCATAGATTTATAAAGAGGCAAAATGACACTTGCTGACTTATTTTCTATACCCTTCCTAATGATCCCTAACATTGAGTTTGCTTTTTTCACTGCTGAGGCACACTGGGTTGACACCTTCATTGAGCTGTCCACCAGGACACCAAGGTCCCTTTCCTGGTTTGTCGCAGAGAGTTCAGACCCCATCAGTTTATAAATGTAATTGGGGTTTTTTGCCCCAACATGCATCACTCTGCACTTACTGATGTTGAAGCTCATTTGCCACTGTTTTGCCCACTCCCCCAGTGTCAAGAGATCCCTCTGGAGCTCTTCACAATCTCTCACAGTTTTCACTACCCTGTATAATTTAGTGTCGTCAGCAAATTTGGCTACCTTGCTTTTTACTCCTACCTCTAGATCATTTATGAAGAGGTTGAAAAGCAGGGGTCCCAGTACTGAACCTTGGGGGACCCCACTCTTTACTTCCCTCCACTTGGAGAAGTGTCCATTTAGTGCTACCCTCTGTTTCCTGTCCCTTAGCCAGTTGCTGATCCAGGACAAGACCTGTCCCTTTATTCCATGACTGGTAAGTTTATTCAAGAGCCTTTGGTGTGGGACCTTGTCAAAAGCCTTCTGAAAGTCCAGATAAACAATGTCAACTGGATCCCCCTTATCCACATGCTTGTTGACACTCTCAAAAAATTCCAACAGATTAGTGAGGCATGATTTGCCCTTGCAAAAGCCATGTTGGCTCTCCTTTAGCAGCGCCTCCTCTTCTATGTACCTATTAATTCTATCTTTTAGGATGGTTTCCATCACTTTACCTGGGACACATGTCAAACTGACAGGCCGGTAATTTCCTGGATCACCCCTGGATCCTTTTTTGAAAATTGGTGTTACATTCGCTACCTTCCAGTCATCAGGCACAAAGCCTGATTTGAGGGAAAGATTATATATTTTGGCTAGGATATCAGCAATTTCATCTTTAAGTTCCCTGAGAACTCGTGGATGGATGCCATCTGGTCCTGGGGATTTGTTAGTGTTTAGCTTAACAAGACATGCAAGGACCTCCTCCCTGGTTATTTCTATCTTGCTTAATTCTTCGGTTTCCCTCCCTACGAAGATAGGTTCTGTTTTGGGCATTTGGTCTCTATCTTCTTCAGTGAATACTGAAGCAAAGAATTCATTGAGTCTCTCTGCAATCTCTGTTTCCTCTTTGATAACCCCTTGCCTTCCATTGTCATCTAATGGTCCAATGGCCTTCCTAGTTGGGTTCTTACTTCTAATGTACTTAAAGAAGTCTTTGTTATTCCTCTGAGTATTTTTAGCTATACGCTCCTCAAAGTCTTGCTTTGCTTTCCTGATTGTTGCCTTGCATTTGTTCTGCCAGAATTTATGTTTCTGCCTGCTGTCCTCATTTGGACAAGCCTTCCATCTTCTAAATGAGCTTTTCTTGCTCTTGATCACTTCCCGAACAGCTCCTGTAAGCCACATTGGAGTCCTCTTGGACCTGGCAGTGCCCTTTTTCCTTTTGGGTATGCATTCCAATTGGGCCTCTGTTATTGTTTTTGTAAACAGCCTCCATGCCACTTGGAGTGTTTGGACTCTCTCAATTTTCCCTTTCAGTTTCTTTTTTACTAGTTTCCTCATCTTTGGGAAATTTCCTTTTTGAAAATTTAAGGTCTCTGTGTTAGATTTTATCAGTGACTTGCGGTCTATGATCAAGTTAAACATAATTGAGTTGTGGTCACTGTTCCCTATTGGATCAGTCACATTAACATCTTGCACCAGATCCTGAGTATTACTCAGGATCAAGTCAAGGATTCTTGTACCTCTAGTTGGGTCTTCAACCATCTGTCCCAGGGAACAATCATTGAGCATATCTAGGAACTTTATCTCTTTATCATGTGCTGAACAACAGTTCACCCAGTCTATGTGAGGGTAATTGAAGTCCCCCATTATAACCAGGCTTCCCTTCCTGGATGCCTCCGTTACAACATTCTCCAACTGCCAGTCTCCCTCAAGAGTTTGGGTCGGAGGCCGATAGTATATGCCTACTGTTAGACCATCCTTGTGGCCTGGTACTCTTACCCACAGAGCTTCTAATGGTGACTCTAAATCACCTAGATATTCCAATTCATAAGATTTTATCACTTCTTTGACATACAAGGCTACACCACCTCCTGTTTGCCCCTTCCTATCCTTCCTGTACAGTTTGTAGCCTGGGATAACTGTATCCCATTGGTTATCATCCGTCCACCAGGTTTCAGTGATACCAATAATATCAATATTTTTATCTATTACCAAGTATTCCAGCTCCCCTATTTTGTTCCGGAGGCTCCTGGCATTTGTATACAAGCATTTATATATGCATTTCTGACACAGTCTTTTGCGTCCAGTTGCATTGTTAGACTGCCTCTTGCATCCTTCTGCTAGAATGCTAGTGACTAGCTCCTTGCTCTGCTCAGTAAATTTTGCATCCTCCTCACTACTCAAGTACACACTTTCCCGAACCGGATGCTGCCCAGCTCCTGTCGGCTTTCCCCCAGTTATCAGTTTAAAAGCTGCTCTGCAGCCTTTTTGATGTTGAGTGCCAGCAATCTGGTCCCATCATGGTTTAAATGCAACCCATCCCTCCTGAACAGATTTGGCTTGTCCCAAAATGTTCTCCAGTTCCTGACAAATCTGAAGCCCTCCTCTCGACACCACCACCTCATCCACGCATTGAGGCTTCTGAGCTCTGCCTGCCTGGTAGGTCCTGCGCGAGGGACAGGCAGCACTTCTGAAAATGCTACCTTGGAAGTCCGGGACTTCAATCTTCTTCCTAACAACCTAAATTTGGCTTCCAGGACAGACCGCTTGGCCTTCCCAACATCATTAGTACCAACGTGTACCATGACAACTGGCTCGTTCTCAGTTCTCTCTAATAATCTATCTAGATTTCTTGTGATGTCTGCAACTTTTGCACCTGGCAGGCAAGTCACCATACGGTTATCATGTGCATCACAAATCCATTTCTCTGTATTTCTAATTATTGAATCGCCTAGTACAAGGAGCCTCTCTCCTGCAATCTGTTCATCTACATGCACCTCATCAACCATATTAAGGGAGAGAACCTCAGTTTGTTCCTGATGTTCAATTTCCTGGATCTCATCAAGTGTGATGAAGGAGAGATCATCAGGTGGAACCAGCTGTTCCTCTGTGTGTTCCTCGTCAGGTGTGATAAGGGAAAGAGCCTCAAATTTATTCTGTAATTTCAGACTCTCAGAGTGATCCCCTACTCTTCTCCTCCTTTGAGTCACATTCCTCCAACCATCTCCCTCCTGAGTTAGTGAAGGGCCTTCTCCCTCAGAACTGTGCCCTGTCTCTTCTTTGTCCAGCATAGTCTGCTCCGCTCTGTCCAAGAACAGCTCAAGCTCCTTAATACTGTCCCTATCTGTTACCTTGTAAAGATGTCTTCTTGTACTTTTGCTATTTTGATTTGCTTGTGTTATAGCTCTTTGAGGTTCTGCATCATTCTTAAGATCACTAAAAATTAAACTGCTAACATTACAATGCTATACTTTGTACCTCCCATCTATTCAGGGATGCTTCTTCTTCTTCTTCCATGTCTAGGCCAAAATAAACTGCCAAAATAAAGCCACCTTTTGGTGAGTCCATTCTGCAGTTACTTTGGCCTGACCTAGTGTGAGAAAGATTAGCCGGCAACACAAGGTTACCATTACCAGGGTAAGCCCGATTGTGGTTCAAAAATAACACAATCTTCAAAGAAGCTCTTTCTGTGTACCCGTGCCATGAAGACTGTCCTGCGAATATAATGCAGTGGCCTTTCATCTGCCTTCTGCATCGCAGCATGACACCCGTACCACTGATCCAGTTCCAAAAGTCACTTTCTGGTCCTGAGCCCTTTTGGCACTTTAGTGTATGAGAATCAAGGCACAGGAACAGCCGAAGGATTGGCTTAACACAACTTTATTGCATGGTGGTCTGGGGGAACATGAGGTAATGGCGGACGAGCAGCTCAATATATACAGTGGCTATACATTTGAAAGTGGCTCCACGATAGCCCATTGGCTATTGCTGGCGTGACGTCATTTCAGGTCACGCCCTTCTTGTCCAGGTGAGGTAGTGGCGGGAATCTTCCCGCGCTGCAGTTCTTTGGGAATTGGAACCGTGTGAGCTGGGCGCTCGCTATTGCCACCAGGTGGTCATTAGCTTGCGTCCTAATTGCAACGGGTTACATTGATACAGTTGGTGGTTGTTTAAAGGCATAGAATTGAAAACACAACATCCCTCCCCCCTAGGATGAGACGAAGTCTCTCATCCAAGATGGCTTATTGCAAACGCGCTTTGGGCGTGCTGCTGGCTGGCCTGTCCCGGGAGTGCTACTGCTTCTCTGTCCCCTGGCTCCTTGTCCTGCAATGGGAGAGGGAGACTCGTTAGTGATTTGCCGCGGCTCTGCGGCTTTTGGGGAAGGGACGGAAAACCCGGGGGCACTGGGGACAAACGAAAAACCCCGCTTCTCGCTTGGATGGGTGGGGGACCACTCCGGAAAAACCCCCCGGTTTTGTAAATGAAAATCAGAATTATCCCCTAGGGTGTCATTAGAAGGATTCCGCAGGATATCTATGAGGACAGATTCGGATTCCTTCCCCTCCCCCCTAGGTGGGGACCACTGGCCTCCCTCTCCTCCCCCTTGGGCTGAACGGGTGGGGGAGAACCCTAACGCTGAATCCTTTTCCGCGCCGTCTGCGCTCTGGTGTCCCGGAACCCTGCTGCGGAGTTGGTATGCATGTCGTCTCCAGAGTAGACCCGTGCTGGTCTCTACGCAGTACAACACGGGACCCGTCCGCTCAATGATGACGCCCGGGACCCAGGCCGGCCCCGCGCTGGCGTAATTCCTGCAGTGCACCGGGGCACCGACTTCGAAACTCTTTGTGTCCGCCAACCCGACATTCCTCCCTGTGTCCTCCACCCTCGTGGGGTCTAGCCTGGTCAGAATCGTGGTCAGCTTCCTACGCATTAAGAGCTCTGTGGGCGAATACCCAGAAGCTAGGGGGGTCACCCTGTAGCCCAGCAGGAACTGGCACACTTGTAGGTTGAGATCCCCGGGACCCATGCGCCTCAGCGCGTCTTTGGTGGTGCGCACGAGGCACTCGACCTGGCCGTTCGTTGCCGGGTGGAAAGGGGCGGAGGTGATGTGCCGAATGGCATTGATCTTGGTGAATGCCCTGAACTCTGCGGACGTGAAACAACTAGCGTTATCGCTAATTAGGGTGTCGGGTATACCGAACGTGCTAAAAACCCTACGCAAATGCTTCACTGTTGTTGCCGAGGAGGTGCTCGTAACTGGAATGACCTCCAGCCACTTGGAGTAAGCATCAACTACGAGGAGAAAAAGTGTCCCCCTGAATGGGCCCGCAAAATCAATGTGCACACGGGACCACGGCCCCTTTGCTGCGTCCCATTCCATGTGCGGCAGACGCGCTTCCTCGGGTCGAGAGCATTGGCAATTCTCGCAAGTGCCCACCATGTACTCGATATCGGCGTCTAGTTGGGGCCACCAGAAATAGCTCCTGGCCAGGGCCTTGGAGCGCACAATACTGGGGTGTCTGACGTGCAGCAGTTTGAGCACCCTAGACCTCAGGGACTCGGGGACTACCACCCGCTTGCCCCACAGAAGGCACCCCCTCTCGATGGACAACTCTAGCCTCTTCCTGAAAAACGGGGCAAACTCTGCTGCCGGGGAGGACGCCGGCCACCCTTTCTGCACCCAGGAGCTGACTAGAGCTAGCGTTTTGTCCTTGCGGGTCGCCTTGGCGATGTCTGCGGGTACAATGGGGGGCGAATCTAAGACCTCTATCAGGAGCACTTGGCGGTCCTGTTCCTCTTCGCCCACGAGGCCGCTAATGTGGGGCAGGGGAGACCTCGACAGGGCGTCCGTGTGGCTTATTTCCTTTCCTGGGCGGTACACCAACGCGTGCTGATACGCGTTTTAAAAAATGGCCCACCTTAACATCCTAGGGGACAGGATCTGCGGAGTGGGCTTGTCCGCAGTGAAAATGCCTAGCAGGGGCTTGTGGTCAGTCACTATGGTGAAGGGGCGGCCGTAGAGGAAATCGTGGAACTTCTTAGTCCCCGCGATTATTGCTAGCGCCTCCCTGTCTGTCTGGGCGTAGTTTCGCTCTGTCTGGGACAGGGATCTGGAGTAGAATGCTACCGGGGCCTCCCTCCCGTTTTCCAGCACGTGGCACAGCACCGCCCCCACCCCCACTGGGGAAGCATCACATATCAGAACCACTGGTCTCTTGGGGTCAAAGTGGGTGAGAATGGCATCAGACGCTAGGAGCTGTTTCAGTTCAGTGAATGCCCTCTCCTGGCTCTCGTCCCACTTCCACGCCTCGTCCTTCTTTAGCAACTTATGAAGCGGCTCCGCTACCGAAGCCTTCCGAGGCAGGAAGGAGTGGTAGAAGTTTAAGAGCCCTAGAAACGACTGCAATTCGGGCTTGGAGGTGGGGCGAGGGGCATTTTGAATTGCGGCTACCTTTGATTTGGAGGGTTTGATTCCCGCAGGGGTTACCCGGAAGCCCAAGAACTCAACCTCTTTCGCGAAGAAGACGCATTTGTCTTTTTGTAACCTCAACCCCGCCTTTTCAAACACCCCCAGTACTTTGTCTAGCCTTTCAGCCAACTCCTCCTCGCTCCCCCCCGTTATCAATACGTCATCAAAGTATGGCAAGACCCCATCTAGCCCCTTTAAGAGGCGTTCCACAAGCGACTGGAAAATGCCAGGCGCCGAGTTCACGCCGAACTGTAGACGCGTCACCTGGAACGCCCCCTTATGAGTGGCTATTGTTTGCGCAGCAGCCGCAGCTGGGGTTACTGAGAGTTGCTGGTAGGCTTGCGCCAGGTCAAGTTTTGCGAAACATTTTCCCCCATGTAACCTGGCCAACAGGTGGCTGACTACCGGCACCGGATACGCATTTGGGCGGATCACCTTGTTAATGGTGCACTTATAGTCAGCGCATATGCGAACCTCCCCGTTGGCCTTAAGCGCAGTTACAATCGGAGTTTCCCACTCCGCGGAATCAACAGGAACAAGAATCCCCTGGCCCACCAATTTGTCCAGTTCCACCTCTATCTTGTCCTTTAGTGCGAAAGGCACTCTGTGCGGCTTGAGTCTTATTGGGCGGACCTCCGGACCCAGGTCGAACGCTACTGGGGGTCCCTTGAATTTTCCGAGTCCTTTCTTGAAAACTTCGGGGTGCGCGTCACACACCTCCTGTATTGGGTCAGTCCCGACGGCATGCACCCCCCCCAATGAACAAACCCAGGGGCTTAAACCATTGTGTCCCGAGGAGGCTGCAACTTCCCCCCTTGAGAACAACCAGGGGAAGTTCCGCGGCGTGTCGCTTATATTGGACCTTGAATTTCCCAACCCCCAACACCGGAATGCTATTTCCCTGTACGTCCCGCAGCGTGGACCTCAACGCTTTGTGCTTAGGGTGCACGTGGGGGGAAATTCCCAAGAACCCCCGCTGGGACATGATTGAATAGGAGGAACCCGAGTCTATCTCCATTCTAACAGGGGCCCCTTGCACCAGTACCTCAACAAAGTAACGGGGGGTGTCCCAAGGACACGCTGTAAACCGGAGCGTCGTCGCTGCTGTCGTCGGAGATGCGGCCTACGCCGTCCTGCTTCCCCGCGTGTCGGGTGCCCTCCTTGGCCCTCGGCGAGCGGTCTGACGAGCTTTTCCGGTCCTTGCGCCGCCGTCTACAGACCTTGGCGATGTGCCCCCGGCGTCCGCAGTTGTGGCACTTGGCCTTCCGGAACGGCATTTGATGCGGTCGTGGGCCGCTCCACATCCGTCGCAACGTCGGCCTTCCTTCCGAACCCTCCGGACGTCCTTGTCGTCGCTGCTCTCGGTGGAAGATTTCGGCGTGCACCTGGCCGCCTGCACCGAGCCCGCTGCCTTGTCGGGCTGTGGAGGCCCTTCCCGGAATCCCTTGACTCCGGCCCTCGTGGCTTCCGCGGCCTGCGCCGCCTTCACGACTTCTCGCAGCGTCGGGGGAGGCTCCTGGTTCATCAACTTCCGCTGAACCTCCTCGTCCCACAGGCCGCACAGCATGCTGTCCCTGAGGGCGATCTCCAGATTTTCCCACTTGCATGGGCCGGCAGCCAACCGCAGGGCCGCTGCAAAGGCGGCAATGGACTCACCAGGCGCCTGAACTCTCTTCCAGAACGCGTCTCGAGCCGAAAACATCGAAACCGAGGGCTGGAAATGGTCGCGCATCACTTTGAGAAGCTGTTTGGCCATCAATTCGCTCACTTTCTTCGGCGACACTAGGTCCACCAATACTCTTTTGGCGGAATTCCCTAGCATCCGAGTGAGGATGGCCCTCTTCTTTCCCTCGTCCGTAATGTCGGACACCACCAGCGAATCTTGGAAGTCCATTTCAAAGAGTTCCCAGTCTTCCGGCTTGTTGATGTCGAAACCGGCATGTGTCTTGATCTCGTGGGAAGCCATAATCCCACCTTCGTCGCCAATTTAGTGTATGAGAATCAAGGCACAGGAACAGCCGAAGGATTGGCTTAACACAACTTTATTGCATGGTGGTCTGGGGGAACATGAGGTAATGGCGGACGAGCAGCTCAATATATACAGTGGCTATACATTTGAAAGTGGCTCCACGATAGCCCATTGGCTATTGCTGGCGTGACGTCATTTCAGGTCACGCCCTTCTTGTCCAAGTGAGGTAGTGGCGGGAATCTTCCCGCATTGCAGTTCTTTGGGAATTGGAACCGTGTGAGCTGGGCGCTCGCTATTGCCACCAGGTGGTCATTAGCTCACGTCCTAATTGCAATGGGTTACATTGATACAGTTGGTGGTTGTTTAAAGGCATAGAATTGAAAACACAACAGGCACGCAAAGTCCTCCTCAGCCTCAGACCATTATTGATGAAGCTGCTGCCCTTCATCAAGATGGATTCAAGTGGGATCTAATCCACTTGGGGACCATCACCCTACCTTGTGGACTTTGGCACCCAAGGCCAATAGTCCTCAGGGTAGTCAGGCTAGTTAACCACCACCTGATACTTGGTGTTCAGTCACTGGCAGTATGGTCTACTCTATTAGCATACCAGGATAACCTGGCCAGACAGTAGGGATTAAATCAAGTTGTTGTTCTCGCGTAAAATTCCCTGAATTTTTATTTTCACCCTGTGGCATCTGCAAATTCAAAGCTTGTCACTGGCCCTCTGCAGTTACTGTGAATCTCTTTTGAACTGCTGCAGTTATTTGCAGGGCAAGTATATTTTTGAGTTGTGGCTGTTTTGATTTCTGGAAATCAAAAGGCAAGTAGCTGCATATTAAACTAACATGGGGAAGTTATGCAGAGTTTTCTGTCATGTTCCCCCCTGGGTCTTCTTAAGCTCACGCAGAGCAACCAAGACCTGCAGCAAAATATTCTATTCACTAAGAACGAAATACTGGGCTTTCATTGCTAAATATATTCTGAATACATGGCACCACTTGGAACAAAATACTTTTTAAGGCTTAGAAGTTCTAGTTTAGAAAAATAACATTTCCAAATTTTTATAATCAAGTTCACTCTGTGCTGGAACAATAAATGAGAGAATCACTGGATATGGGTAGAAAGCTTTCCTGCACTGTTTTGGGAACATACACAGTAGAGTTAACAGCTTCCAACAATTTTAAAAACAGGCTTCATACCTGATATTCATGAAATCACAGAATTAGAGAGCTGGACTATAATCTAACAGTTATTGAACCCACCTCCTGCCAAAGCAGGAAATGAATAGCAAAAGCATTTCTGTGTTAAAACCTTCTGTTAGGGAGAGGCAGACACTCTCTGGGGCAGCGCATTCCACTATTTAACAGTATTTACTTTTAAAATGTCTTTTTTAATAGTTAGGCAAAATCTTCTTTCTTAGAATTTGAATCCATAATGTTGTATCCTGTCTCTGGAGCTACAGAAAACAAGCTTGTGGTGTCTTATAAGTTATATTTACAGTACTAAGAGTGACTAACAAATAGAATTTTTTGGAATAGTAGCCATGTTAATCTATGTTTCAAGCATGTCAGAGAATAAACAAAACAAAGCCAAAAATGCTGTAGCACTTTGAAGACTAACGGTTATATTTTAATGTTAGCTTTCATGGATGAAGTCCACTTCATCAGACATGGGAGTGAGACTTCATGGCATCAGTTTAGACACACCAGGTACAGATGTACAGAGTAATTGGTTAGCATAGATAAGTATTCAAATCAATATGATGGAAAATGGTCAAATCTAGTTGTGATGCCAAAAGTTTATTGGCAACTGGTGTTCTAATAAAACCTGTATCAGATTGCAAGAAGTAAAAGCATCCTTCTTGCTGGCTTTTGTTGATGTGCATAGAATGTCAAGTAGTTGGTCCCCCTCCCCAGACGAACTTGAGGTCTTCCTATCCTCTACCGAAGGAGATGCTATTTGTGGACAGGACATGAGATGTGCTTAAGTTCTTTAAGCAGTTTTTTGTGTGGAGTCATTGTCGTTACG
Organism: Bradypodion pumilum; assembly: GCA_035047305.1. Taxonomy (NCBI): domain Eukaryota; kingdom Metazoa; phylum Chordata; class Lepidosauria; order Squamata; family Chamaeleonidae; genus Bradypodion; species Bradypodion pumilum. The sequence continues at coordinate 364,592,831 of JAWDJD010000003.1, forward strand.
TAAAATATGACAAATCCTTGAATTAAATTTTCCTTAATTCCTCTTTTCCGCATCTTGTTCATGTAGCAGTGGAAAATCACATTTCAACTTTGATGTAAGAGAGATAGATGTCTTTAAAGTCATGTTAACACCAGAGATGATTCATTCTGGATTGTCAGAGACAGCTTTATTCAGGACTGTAGAAGATATTTCTCACTTTTCCTTTAAAGTTTAAAGATTTGTGTTTCTGTTTTGACTTGATGTAAATGTTCCACATATTCCCATAATTCCCCACTCAGCAGGATTATTGAGCATCAGTGGTTCTGTAAAGTTGAGAAGAATGGGTTACAGATAAATTATCAGTTATGTTGAGTCCCCATGCCCTCAGGCACCAAATATTTTATTTTAGTAGTTTGTGACACATTTGTTGGTTGTTTGTCTGACCTGTTGTGTGTTTTGTCATCATTTGTTATCTGCTTGTTCACCGCCCAAAGTGGGATACCACCCAAATGGGTGATATAGAAATATAATAAATAAATAAAATAAATAAAAAAGGGGCAAATTACACAAATTATGCAAATTACGTAAATGCATCTGCTTCCATTTTCAGTGGAGGTGGTGACAACATGGGCCACATGAAATGGTGCCACAGGCCAGGTGTGGCCCATGGGCCATAGGCTGTGAACCCCTGGGTCAAAGCTACATCTTATTCACATAGGGTTGTTGTTGTTGTTTTTTGGGGGGAGGAAGTACAGAATCATGGTCCACCCTGACATGTCACGATTCAGTTGATGGAGTAAACATGTGCAGCTTGTCAAAGCTTAAATTACTTTTTGACTACAACTCCCAGAATACCCAAACCAACATGGCTAGTGATCATGCCGGAGAGAATTCTGAGAATTGCAGTCAAAAAGTATCCTAATGTTCCCTCCTTCTGAAGTCAACATATACATAGGCGATCACATAATTTTTGTAATCCAGGGTGAGAATTTTGCAAAAAAGAAAGACTCCCAATTACACCAGCATGCTGACAAACTTACAAAGGGTTTGCATTTATACAGCGCCAGTATGATGTGGTAGTTAGAGTGCTGGATGAGGATGTGAAAGTTCCAGGTTCTCCACCATCATGGAACTGACTTAGTGACCATAAGCCCTAGCTATGGTCTTGCAGTTTGCCCTTCCTCACAAGGTTATTCTGAGAGTAAAAGTAGAGGTATAGTACTGTGCATAGAATGCTGTTTACCTTCCCACCAAAGTGGTACCTATTTATCTACTTGCAATTCCTTGCTTTGCAGGCACACCCCCCAAAGAAAGACTCAGACACCGGTATATGGATAAAGGCAATGGGCCACTTTTATTGAACAATGCCCTAGTCCGAATTATAACTTTCAATTGGTGTATTCATCCAATTGTAATTCTTAAGGCAAGCAGGCCGCAGTAACACTGGTAAGGTTCCTCCCAAAATTGCCAATGGCAATTGGCTACAATGTATCCATTTGTATCAATTTGTTTGTTGATACAAACAAATTGTTGACCGGAGTCAATAAACTATCTACTGACCCCACCCTATGACGTGTATCCGTTAAATCACGGGGTGATGCATGCTGAAAAGCTCCTGCCATCACCCCTTGCCTGGTTCGTCGTTGACCGGTCAAAGCTATTACACCTGTACCTGCCTAAGTGTTGGCCAGTCAATTGCGAACCTGCCGGATACCTCTGGGTCATAAATCTTTACCTTACCAGTGCTACCCGCTTAAAGTGACCAAAGTCAAAGAAACCCCTTTGCTCAAACACTAGCAACAGTGTGGGGTGGGCAAAAAAGCCAGAAACCAAGGGCCAATTGTGGGTTCAGGCCAAAAATTCCCACCCGGCCCCGAAGCGACCAAAATATCACACTGTTCACTAGGGAGGGGGTGGAGGGAAAAACTTCTCCTCTCCGTCGCTCTTTTTAAAATGGCAGCTCGTCTGCCTCGTGGCCACCCCTTTTATAGAGGGGTGGCCACGCCCCCTAACTCACCCGGATGTCTGAGTCCGGGGGGGGGGCGCAAAGAGCGCGGCGGCCATTTTGGCGTCACGCTTTCATTGCAGGCGCACCCCCCAAAGAAAGACTCATACACCGGTATATGGATAAAGGCATTGGGCCACTTTTATTGAATAATGCCCTAGTCCGAATTATAACTTTCAATTGGTGTATTCATCCAATTGTAATTCTTAAGGCAAGCAGGCCGCAGTAACACTGGTAAGGTTCCTCCCAAAATTGCCAATGGCAATTGGCTACAATGTATCCATTTGTATCAATTTGTTTGTTGATACAAACAAATTGTTGACCGGAGTCAATAAACTATCTACTGACCCCACCCTATGACGTGTATCCGTCAAATCACGGGGTGATGCATGCTGAAAAGCTCCTGCCATCACCCCTTGCCTGGTTCGTCGTTGACCGGTCAAAGCTATTAAACCTGTACCTGTCTAAGTGTTGGCCAGTCAATTGCGAACCTGCCGGATACCTCTGGGTCATAAACTTTACCTTACCAGTGCTACCCGCCACACGGGGAGGCGTCCATGATGACTCACCGCCCCCCCCAGACCGTCAGCTCGGTCGCCAGGCCTGCTTGCAACACACCCAGAAAGAGGTACATACCTCCAGCCGACAGGTGGACCCCTTCTCCTGCCTACCAGCAAAATTTTTGTAAGCCTATCCTCAGGTGTCCAATGGCTGTCTCCCAGCCATGCTCAGCAAGGGACCGAGCAACAGCCCTGTCCACTGACTGCCGGAACAGTCCGAACCACGGAGATCCACGTCTCCCCTAAATTGGTGTCTCGGCACGATGTTAGACCATAGCAACCGTGTGTAAGCCGTACGTGATATAAAACGCCAGGTCACAGCCCCTCGACAGATTAGGAACAGCAGTGATCCGTATAAGATCGTTGCCGCTGAGGTGCCTATTAAGAACATCGGGCGGTCCAGCATCCCCGACGGACATCAGGAATGGCCACAGTTCCCGCCCCCTTGTGCCGCGCATACCATACCATCGCATATGTGCGGATGCACACAGCCCAAGTCGGGGTCCACTCTGTCGCCGCAGCATATACTGCTGCCCAGTGTACATAGCTGCGGCCCACCAGCCCCACTGCCACCGGTGTGTAGAGACACACAGGATCTGTAAAAGAGGAGAAGAGGTTAAGGACATAACTAGGCACTCGTACAGTGAGGGGACGTACATATAAGAAATTGCGCGTACACGCATGTCCGCCTCCGAGTACCCCAAACGTAGCCACGATCAATGCGACGCCTATCCTAAATAAATGGGTGCCAAAACGGGCCCCCACACCGTGAAGTGCAGCACCGGTCACCCTCAGTAACATTACTTTGGCAAGGGTAGACCTATCCTGGTGGCAGAAAAACAGGCTGGGGCGCGCAGCAGGCACTGTCGAAAATTCATGTAGGGCACCAACCGGACAGATGTCTCCAATAAAACTTCGTAGCAGTCTGACTCCACTGCCTACGCCGTGTTGAACAACCTTTGAGGACCGTATCCCCAATTGAGCCCACTCATGTGTGACAGAGACATCGTCGAGTTCAAGTGCCCTACAAGACACATCCGCCTTACACAGATGGTACCAACTCTGGCACCCACTCACTGATGCGGAGCGCTCCAAAAAGGCTACCGTGGTAGCTGCGTGACCAAGAGCCACTCCACACCTATCTGAACATAAGTAATGCCAGCCTCGTGCAAGGTGGGTCAGAAACTCTGGGAACTGGGGTGACGCACGTCCGGGCGGCGGACACGTTCACGTGTCCACCCCTCCAAAACACGATGCATGCGGAAGTAACTCACGCAGTCATTGAACCCCCCAACGTTGGCCATAAATGCCGGTGCCGAAAGTCTGAAGGCTAGAGTACGGGGGGCCAAACCCTGACTGCGAAGATAAACATGCATTGTAGAATCTGGTCTACAGATATTGACCACACTTGAGGTAACTGTAGTTACTCGCAAAAAGTTCTAAATAGCATGAACGCATGGTGATACGCGTTACGCGTGCGAGGTGCCAATGACATGCCCGGTTCACCTCTCCTCGCCAAACGTCCAAATATCGGCCAGGAGTGGCAAGTGGAATTCATCTGCTTCCGGAGTAAGGCACGGCACCGGGGGATCTGCAGGCGGGATAAAGCAGCAGCAACGTCGTTATTAATACCTGGAACATGTCTGGCCCTGAACAGCACATTTAGGCGTAGGCTCCTCAACAAGAATAGACAAACTAATGTCATGACCCTGGGGGATTTGCATGTCTGGGTGTTGACAATGTGCACCACTGCCGCATTATCACATCAAAAATGGACCACTGAGTAGGCCCACTCATCGCCCCATAGCATCAGTGCTCCCCAAACTGGGAAGAAACTCAAGGAAGGTAAGATCGCGGAGGCGATCCGTGCCAAGCCATGCGTGATGCCATTGGCCGTAAGTCCACCTACCCTCAGAGAAAACCCCCATAAGTCAGGGAGCCGGAGGCATCCGACCGTACTTGAAATCTAGGGCAGACCATAAGGTCTGATCTCCAGGAAGAGACCCCGTTAAAACCCAGGAGTAATTTGAGCCAGGCCGGAAGGTCCACCCATATGCCCCTGATCAGCCGGACCCTGTGGTGACGTTTTAACAGGCCAGCCATGGCGTCACACAGGTGCCCGGCCAATGCGCTGCCGGGTGGAACCACCCTGCAGGCAAAGTTAAGGTGGCCATGAAGTAACTGCAGCTCACGAGGAACACCTTATGTTTGGCAATCAATGCCAAAATCACCGCGGAGATCCGAGCCACCTTATTCATGGTTAACCCGGATGCACGTGCGACAGAGTCGATTTAGAAATGTGAGCTTAGTAGCTGGGCCCTCGGTCTTTTCAGGTGCCAAGGGGACACCCAGTTCCCACCTGAGTGTCTGAAATGTAGTGAGGAGAAGCGTGCACGTGTCCAAGCCCTGTTCACCCCCGAACCAAAAGTCGTTGAGGTAATGGGGTAGAGACCGAGACCCCGACCTGCGAGCAAAGGCCCACTGAATGAAAGTACCGAATTGTTTGAATGCTGAACATGAAATAACTCAGTCAGAAGGGGTTGGCCTTATCTAAGTAAAATTCCCCTTGGAACCTAAAAACTCAATAGCTCTAAATCCATTGGGTGCACTGGCAGTAATCGGAAAGCCGAGTGCATATCACACTGTGCCAGGAAAGCACCGGGACCACATGAGCGTACCACCCATAGGGGCTGAACAAACTACGAGTACCTGACTGAACAAGGTCGTCGGGAATGGCATCCCTGATCGGAGAACCCACAGGGTAAGCTAAATGGAGGATTAAACGACATTCACCCTGGTTCTACCTCGGTACTAGTCTCATAGGGGAGAATTTCAAAGTAGGAAAGGTGGTTCCAAGAAGGGACCCGCTACTCTCATAGCCTCAACTCCCGTAGCTGTGCACAGTGGAGCCACCTCTTTGTTACCTTTCAAGGGAACTAGATTAGTAGCATCCTGGGACCCCTAACACCCCCGAATGGAATACAAAAGCCCCATTGGAAACCCTCCAGCAGGTACCCCACATCATCCCTTCTTGGATGAGCTGAGTGCCATCGCTCCAGCCTGAGTACACTAATTGGGGAGGGGGGGCTTTGACAAGGCTAGTTCCTTCAGACTGAGCTCTGATCGCCCCCTGTGCACCCCTACCTCTGCCCCATAACCCACCAACCTGCGGGCACGCGGAGGCAACGTAGGGGCCAGCGCAAAAGGGGACACCCTAGTCGGTAACGACACTGGCGCTTAGTACACACGTCGCTAGCTGAGCAGGTCGAACACAGCAGGCGGGCTGGAACCCCCTGCCCGACCAGTTAGCGTGGAGCCTGTGTCTGAGCAGCCCGCTGCACAGCATGACCACCATGGTACCTATCACCAGGCGCCAGTCACGTGGGAGTCATGTACACGAGCACAATTGCTGACAGGGCTCATCCCACCTCCTCTCAGGGTGTAGGGCCACCTTCATCCACATTCCTCATCGTAAGCCAACTGCGATGGGCCCATCAAATCAACCATCGCCCTGTAAATATTAGCAATGGATGGAACCATTGGGATGGCCCAATCAGGCCGGGCCCTGCGGCATACCACCATATATATAAGGTATGCCGACAACCAGTTGGCCCAGGTGAGCGGTGGCTTACGACGACGGGACAGCTCTTTGTCTCTGTCGTCCTGTCCCTCTCTCTCCTCCTCAGTGGGCTCACAGTTCAATAGGGAGAATATCCACATATCCCCCTCCAGACCTTATCCCTCGTGACCTGCGGCAAATGATCACCCAGGGGCAAGGAATAACCAGCCGTCGGCAAAGCCATCAACGGCACGTTCTGTATAAAGGGCATACGCAGCAGGACCCGGACAGCCCCTGCGATGCTCGGCACTGCCCCAGGGGTGGACACCCCCGCCCTTAACAAGGGACCATTTAGCAACCATGGGATACTGGGATAAGATGGTAATTGATGCCCGCTCGCATCAACTTGACGAAGCCAGGGCCACTGAACCCCACCACCGTAAGTGGGCTGTGGTGTTGGTGCACTTAAATTGAACCTGATACTCACTAGGTGCACCCCCGTGAGCCCACGGCGGGCGTCGGAGCTCGCGACCGGAATCGAGCTCTGGAATCACCCCCGACTGCTCCCAGCCTGGACATCAGGTAGAACGGGTAGCTGCGAGACACCAGCTGGGCCGGCCGGACCGTCTCACGCAGCTCGACCCGGTTGGCTGCCCGCTGAAGCATAGTGGCCGGCAAGGTAGCCGGGTCGATGAAGGGGCCCCTGTTGAAAAAAGAGAAGTGCCCCCCACTCCCGAGGAGGTTGTGCAATGCCCAAGGATGCTTCCAGCACTGCTAAACATGCTGACAGAGCATCCACTGCCACAGAGCCCCCCAGCATAAGGCGGGCCGGGTGGGCCGGACGACCCACTAGGCAGTTGGATAGGTAACCCAAATTGGCGAGCCAGGGCCAGAATAGGGCCATGCACAAAACCCCGGCCCATGAGGGGCTGGAGGGGGAACGGGTTGTATGCCCACACCAGGCCCTCCCACGCTGCCCTGACCCATGGCCGGTAACGGCGGGCCGGGGGCCGAAGCCCTTGAGGGGCCGGCCTGTAGCTGGCCAGCCACCGAGCTGGAGCCCGGCTGCCAAGTGAACTGCGGGCCGAGGGCCGGAGCCCCTGAGGGGCCGGCCGGAGGCTGAGCCAAGTACCAGCCTGAATCACCCCACCGGTATCGGTGGGCAAGGCTGTGATAGTGCCCTGCCCCGGGAGCGCAGCCCTGGTCCTCTGACCTGAAGGCTGCCCCCCGCCCTGCGCAGGGCCCGCAAAAGTCCTCCCCTTGGGCCGCGGTTTCGTTGCCGGGGCCCTCCGTTTGGGAGGCATATCTTCCAAGAAAGAGCAGGATCCCTTTCCAGGGATCAAAAACCTAGCGCCAAAAAACACAGAGCAAAGCAAGCTAAGGCTCTGTGCTAATCCTCCCTTCCCAGCCGGGAAGGATCAAGGGCTAAAGAGCCGAAGAGTACGGACAAACAGCGACGGAGAAAACTTCTCCTCTCCGTCGCTCTTTTTAAAATGGCAGCTCGTCTGCCTCGTGGCCACCCCTTTTATAGAGGGGTGGCCACGCCCCCTAACTCACCCAGATGTCTGAGTCCGGGTGGGGGGGGCGCAAAGAGCGCGGTGGCCATTTTGGCGCCACGCTTTCATTCGAACTGCTCGGTTGGCAGGAGCTGGGATAGAGACAGGAGCTCACTCCATTGTGCAGTACTTAGGTCTCAAACTTCTGACCTGCTGACTTTCCAGTTGTCAAGTTCTGCATCTTAACCACTAAGACACCACAGTAATTCCATGCACTATGAATCAAGGTAAGCTGGGCATGGTCAAAAATGAGAGGGCAAAACTGAACATTGACATCCTGGGAATCAGTGAATTAAAATGGACAGGTATAGGTGGATTTAATTCAGGTGGTCATTATATTTACTATTGTGGGCAAGAATCCCTTAGAAGAAATGAAGTGGCCTTTATAGTCAATAAAAGAGTGAGGAAAGCAGTAATGGGATACAGCCTGAAAAATGACAGATTGATCTCAATCTGGAACCAAGGTAAACCATTTAACACCACAAGTCTGTGCCCCAACCACTGATGCAGGACAGGCTGAAGTCAACTGGTTCTATGAAGACCTACAACATCTTCTTGAATTACACAAAAAAAAAATGTCATTATCTTCTTAGGCGACTAGAATGCCAAAGTAGGAAGTTAAATTCTGTGAGTGAGGTAGAAATGGAGACTACACAATATGAAGCTTGTCTGGGAGCATCTTGCTATGTAGTTTAACACCCATTAGAGTAAATGCAAATCTGTCTTTCTTTGCTGTTAACAGAACAGTGGGTGTATTTCATGTGCTTATCATTTGACATTAAAACAAAGTGTGGAAAAGAAGAAAGCTTTATTGATCCAGAATGTTGTTCAGACTTTGTTCTTATGGCTTATGTTTAATGTTTTAAATGCATCGTTGACTCTGCTCCTGCAAATTTCCCATACTCAGTGCATTTGTACTACATATCCTTGCAACATTTTAATTGTTTTGCAAGACATTGTTGGACACATTTAAGGAAAAACTAGACTATAGGGTGGGGGGTGGGAAATCATTTGTGGATTCCCTGATGAATTGGCTCCTTAGAAATAGCTTGCTAGGGTCTTTCCTAAAATACAGACCAGCAGGTTTGGTTGTCAGAATATTTGTTGTTAGTGGTGGTAATGATGAAAATTAGATCGTGCGGTCTTTATGACTCATTGAAACATCTCTCATGTAGATTTGCCAGGAAACGCTTCTAATTGCTAAATATAATTGAGATGTCAATTAGCCAAATACTTTCAATGAGACATGGCAGCAACTGCCACTTCTAATTTTACTTTAGTTGTTTAACAAATAACAATCTCATACAGGTCCTGTGTAGCTGCCAGATGTGACTATACATCTGGACAGTGTCCCCTGCGCTCATGTATATTTTCATGGAGGTTATGTTAAAAAGGTGATGTTGATAGAATATCTGTTTGGCCTCAACTCTTTCTGGTTCAAAATGCACCTGTTCCATGGGATTTAATAATTTGGGGGCTAAATCTAGTGCCACCTTAGTGCCCAGACATTGGTTCAAAGGGATGTTCTGTCTCCTCGCAACCCTTCGCACTACCTGAACAGCTGTACAGTACTGTGGGTTTTCCCAGCTCTCTGGAGAAAGAAGCCGTTGGGTGTGTATCTCTTGAGGGAGTGTTTCTGCCCTCCCAGTTTCACTAATGGGATGAGTCTTTTCAGAAGAACAGTTCTGTTGTATTCTGGTCATTTGGTAAATGTTAGAATGCTTTGTTCAGGTCTGGTCTCACCGCAAGGCACAGTAAAGTGACTGCCCTCAGGCAGCAAATGCTGAAGGATGGCATCTGCTAACACACTGTGTCCAAACTGTTCTACCCAATCTCAACAGCTGTTATCCTCTTTTGAAGGAAAGAGCCATGTGTGCCACATGCCTTGTCCTTTAACATAGCATACTGCCTGTGATTGGGGCGAAAGACATCATTCCATTACCAATACATTGAAGGAAGATTCAACCCTCAAGCCAGTCAGCTTTTGTCCAGATAATGAGAGCAAACTAATCTGGCAACCTTGGCTTTGTCATTTAGAAATAGATATAGATATGAGGTCACGGTGGCTTAGTGGTTAAGACACTGAACTTAATGACCGGAAGGTTGGCAGGGCAGCAGTTTGAGACCTGAGTCCTGCATGACGGAGTGAGCTCCTGTCATCTGTCCCAGCTCCTGCCAACCTAGCAGTTCTAAAGGAAGAAATTGTAAGTAAATAAATATGTGTCAGTTTTACAGGAAAGGTAATAGAGTTCTGTGTGCTTCGGTGTCTAGTCATGTTTGCCACATGACCACAGAAACATCTGCAGACAAAGACAGCACAGGTTGTTGTTGTTGTTCAGTCGCACAGTTGACTCTGACCCTTTGCGACCCCATGGACCATTTTCCTCCAGGCGCCTCTGTCCTCTACCATCCCCCTCAGCCCTCCCAGCTCTGTGCCCATTGTGTCTACAATACCATCTAGTGAAAAAACCGTTTGGAGAGATAGCGATGTAGTTCTCTAAGTCGATACTAGTTATAGCGACTAATGGGTTAAACCAGGAGCTCGACTTGGCAGCGTTTCTGTAGGAGTACAATCCTCATCACCTGGGTGAGCTCTAATTTAGCTATCGGCTACACATGAGTCAGCTTTCAACTGTGATAAAGGTAGCTGTTTCTCATACACCTTTCAACGTCCATATGCACCTAATAATTTGAGCGGAGGCAGGACGCGGGTTTAAGAAATCAGCATTACACATTGGTAAGCTTGTATTCTCATTCTGTACATTCATTGTATTTTTATGTGCCTATGTTATTTATATTCAGCCATGTTAATCATTCTGTTTATGTGTAATTTTTATGTATAGATCTCCTTGAAGAAGATATTTCTTATTCGAAAAGTCGCTATAACTAGTATCAACTTAGATAACTACATCGCTATTTCTGTGCACTTCCATGCTTGTACAGCTCATTTTTGTTCATCTTGGCTTATTTTCCTATTTACCAGTGATCAGCTATAGTTTTTGTTTCTACCCATAGAGGAATTTTTTATGTTATTACGTTTCTGGCCATATTTACACCTATAAAGACTTTTATGAAAATACGACGGTTGTACTCTTTTCTTAGCCAAGATATCTCTCCAAACGGTTTTTTCACTAGTTGAGCTCTTCACCGTTTGCGCCCCTTTCTTCTTGTACAATACCATCTAGCCATCTCATCCTTGGCCTCCCCCTTCTTCTTTTGCCCTCCACCTTTCCCAACATCAATGCCTTCTCAAGTGAATCCTCCCTTCTCATTTGATGTCCAAAGTATTTTAGCTTCATCTTTACTATTTGACCTTCCAATGAGCATTCAGGGTTAATTTCTTCTAAGATTGACCTATTTGTTCTCCTCGCTGTCCAGGGGACTCTCAAAACCCTCCTCCAACACCACATTTCAAAGGCATCTATTCTCACATCCATACATTACTACTGGGAAAACCATTGCCTTGACTATTCTAATTTTTGTTTGCAATGTGATGTCTCTGCTTTTCACTATGTTCCCCAGGTTTCTCATCGCTTGTCTCCCAAGAATCAGTCGCCTTTTTATTTCATGGCTACAATCCCCATCTGCAGTGATCTTTGATCCTAAGAAAGTAAAATCTGTCACTGCTTCTACCTCTTCCCCGTCTATTTTCCAGGAACTGATTGGGCCTGTTGCCATTATCTTGGTTTTCTTGATATTGAGTCTCAAGCCAGCTTTTGCACTCTCCTCCTTCAGCCCAATCAAGAGATTCTTTAGGTCTTCCTCACTTTCTGCCATTAGGGTGGTATCGTCTGCATATCTCAGATTATTGATGTTTCTCCCAGCGATTTTAATCCCATATTGTGGTTCCTCCATCCCTGCACTTCGCATTATGTGCTCTGTGTATAGGTTGAATAAGCATGGTGACAAAATGCAGCCTTGTCTTACTCCTTTTCCTATTCCAAACCACTCTGTTATTCCATGTTCTGTCCTAACTGTTGCTTCTTGGTTCATGTACAGATTTCTCAGGAGGCATATGAGGTGCTCTGGTATTCCCATCTCTTTAATTACTTGCCACATCTTGTTGTGGTCCACACAGTCAAATGCCTTAGTGTAGTCAATAAAACAAAAGTAAACTTGTTTCTGGTATTGCTTTGTTTTCTCCATGATCCAGCGTATGTTGGCAATGTGGTCTCTAGTCCCCCTGCCTCTTCTGAAACCAGCCTGCACCTCTGGTAATTCTCTCTCCACATGCTGCTGAAGTCTATCCTGTATTATCTTGAGCATCACCTTGCTGGCATGTGGGATGAGCGCGATTGTTCGATAATTTGAACATTTTTTGGCAATGCCCTTTTTTGGGATTGGGACGTATACTGATCTTTTCCAATCCTGTGGCCACTGTTTTGTTTTCCAAATCTGCTGGCATATTGAATGCAGTAATTTGACGCCATCATCTTTTAGCGCTTTGAAAAATTCAACTGGGATACCATCATCTCCACTAGCTTTGTTGTTTGCAGTGCTCTTTAGGGCCTTTATGACTTCGCTCTCCAGGATGTCTGGCTCAAGTTCAATTTCTTCATCATTGTGATTATCAGGAGTGTTGAGCTCCTTTTTGTAAAGTTCCTCTGTGTACTCTTTCCATCTTTTCTTAATTTCTTCTGCATCAGCTAGCTCCTTTCCATCTTTGTCCCTTATCATGGTCATTTTTGCTTTAAATGTTCCCTTGATTTCCCCAATTTTTTTGAAAAGATCTCTGGTTCTGCCTCTTTTGTTGTTTTCCTCCATTTCTCTGCACTGTTCTTTTAGGTAGTTTTCCTTATCTCTCCTTGCTTTTCTTTGAAATTCTGTGTTCAAATGATTGTAGTTTTTCCTTTCTCCTTTGACTTTTGCGTTCCTTCTTTCCTCTGCTATTTTAAGTGCCTCATCAGACAACCACTTTGCTTTCTTACTCTTCTTTTCTTTTGGTATGGTTTTCTTTGCTGCTTCCTGCATGATGTCCCTCATCTCCGTCCATAATTCTTCCGGTACTCTGTCTACCGAGTCTAAGCCATTAAATCTGTTCATCACCTCCACCGTGTATTCTTTAGGGATGCTGTCTAGGTGATATCTTTCTGGTCTCCGTGTTTTCCCTATTTTCTTTAGTCTAAGCCTGAATTTTGCGATCAGTAGGTTGTGATCTGAGCCACAGTCTGCTCCAGGTCTTGTTTTTGCTGACTGTATGGAGGTTCTCCATCTTTGGCTGCAGAGTATGTAGTCAATCTGGTTTCGGTGTTGGCCATCTGGTGATGTCCATGTGTAAAGTCGCCTCTTGTGTTGCTGGAAGAGAGTGTTTGCTATGACCAGTGCGTTCTCTTGGCAGAACTCTATCAATCTTTGCCCTGCTTCATTCTGTGTTCCAAGACCAAATTTGCCTGTTATTCCCTCCACTTTTTGATTTCCTACTTTGGCATTCCAGTCTCCTAATATAATTTGGACATCATTTCTTGGTGTCTGTTCTATGAGGTGTTGTAAGTCCTCATAGAACTGGTCCATTGTGGCTTCATCTGCACCAGTGGTTGGTGCGTATATTTGGATCACAGTGACATTGAAAGGTTTGCCTTGAAATCTGACTGACATCATTCTGTCATTTTTGAGATTGTATCCCATTACTGCTTTTCTCACTCTTTTATTGACAATTATGGCAACTCCATTTCTTCTAAGGTTTTCTTGCCCACAGTAGTAGATATGATGGCTTCCAGAGCTGAATCCACCCATCCCTGTCCATTTTAGCTCACTGATGCCCAAGATGTCAATGCTTATTCTTTCCATCTCATTTTTTACCACTTCCAGTTTTCCTTGATTCATAGACCTCACATTCCATGTCCCTATGCAGTATTGTTCCCTGCAACACTGTATTTCTCCTCCCCCTTTCGTATCCCTCCCCCTTTTCAGATCTGCTGTGCTGAGCATCCCCTTGTTTTGCCTTTTGTTTTGGTCCATAGGGTTCTCTTGGCAAACTTTGTGGCGTGCCTTGCCGGTCTCTACGCCAGTCTTTTCCCATCACACATGTTATCACAGTTTAAACCGTTTTAAAGCAAAGTATTATCATGCACAATATCACAGTTTATCACATAGTATCAAAGTAACAGTTGAACTAATTAGTGAAAGGGAAAGAAAGAAAGAAAGAAAAAGTCCACTATATCAGGTCTCTATGTAAGTCAGTTTCTTGTACAGTCACTATGTCAGTTGCCATAAGCCATCTATGTTTAGTCAACTATATTATTTCAGTTCGGCACAGGTTCTTTGGCTATAAACTGAGAAGAGCACTGCACCCTAGAGTTGGATACAATTGGCTTTCAAGCAAGGGAGAACTTTACCTTTATGATATAGATGATATAGATATAGATATAGATAAAAATGATCATTATAATGGTAACAGCTTTGAGACTGGTTATTGTTAAAATATGGAAAATTGATTGTGAATTTGAATTGGATGACTGGTTTAAAGAGATGTGGAATATGGCAATATATGATAGATCGACCTGTAAATAAAAATTAAAAAGGGATTCTTTTAAAAGTCTGATTTTAGAGAGATAAGGGTAGAATTTATTGAATATGTTTTAATGAAGGGTAAAGGAGTAAAGCCAAGGCAAGAATATTTAATGTTCTAGAAAGAGGGGACAAATATATACATAAAATGTCATATAGAGAATATTTATAAGAAGATATACAGCGTCCTGCTAAGGTGGAGTGTGCATAGAGTAGTTTATATATGTTTTTCTTTTTATGTTATAGATTTGTGTCTTTTAAAGGATTTTCTGTGAGTTTTAAAAAAATATTTTGTATTTGTATGCTGTTGTTTTTCTCTTTATTGTTTATGTTTATTGAAAAATACAAAATTAAAAATTAAAAATATATCTTGATGGCATGCAGTATAACTAGGTTCCTCCAAAGAGGAGGAAGACGCCAAGTGCCACGTCTCATCTCTACTCCACCCCCAGCCATTCCATCGCTGGGGGGGGGGGGGAATAAAAGGACCCTGGGACTTTGGGCTGTTGGGCAGCCGAAGAGGAGGAAGACACCAAGTGCCATGCATTGACGAGCGTTGCGTCTCCTCTCTACCCCACCCCCAGCCATTCCATGCTGCCATTGTTGCACTTTAACTGGAATTCTTTACCGATACTTTATATTGCTAATTATATTATGTTATGTTATTATTGTACTGATTTTTGTATTGATTTTCCTTTGTATTACTGTATTATTATGTTGTTATATTGCATTGTATGGATTTTGATATGTTGTTAACGCCTTGAGTATGCCTTGGCTGAGAAAGGCGGGGTATAAATTAAAATTGTATTGTATTGTATTGTATTGGATTGGATTGGATTGGATTGGATTCAGCTGGGGGAGGGGAAATGTGCTCAAAAATGCCAATGTATGCTGTTGTGTTGGTATATTCCTCACGTCCACATTAGTTCTTGCAGGAAGTTACTGTGAAGGATAACAGAGAACTTTGTCTCCCGAACTAGTTGAATCACTTGAAACACAGAACTTGGGCTTTTCCTAATGCCTGCTCAGCATCACAAATTTGGTGAGATCAGTAGGTTCATATAGCCTACGGCACAGAGAAGGTCAAGAAGCAAAGTCTTCACAACTTTGGTGCTTGCAAACAACTGAGAGAAGCTGGATTTGATCCACCTTCCTTTTCCCAAGCAGATGAAGGCATCTGCTTGGGAATACCCTGAAGAAAATGGTGAGCCACTGTGTGAGACAGAATGCTGGACTGGATGGGCTGTGGCCTGTTCCAGCAAGGCTGTTCTTATGTTCTTATGTTCTTATGTTCTCCATGTGGAAAAGAACATAAGAACAGCCTTGCTGGAACAGGCCACAGCCCATCCAGTCTAGTATTCTGTCACACACAGTGGCTCACCATTTGCTTCAGCGTATTCCCAAGCAGATGCCTTCACCTGCTTAGGATTCCCTGGAAGTGGCATTGAGAGATATCCTGCCTATCTCTCCAACCTGGAGGCTGTCCTTAAGTATCCATAATTATAGCCATTGATACCCTTGTCCTCCATGAACTTGTCTAATCCTTTCTTGAAGCTGTCAAGACTGACAGCTGTCACCACTTCATCTGGCAGGGAGTTCCATAGACCAGTGATCTGGGTGAAAAAGTACTTTCTCTTATTTGTTTGAGAACTAGTACCCAAAGGTTTCATGGAGTGCCCCCTAGTTCTAGTGTTATGCGATAGGGAAAACAGTTTTTCCTTATCTACTTTGTCCACACCATGATTTTATAAACTTCAATCAGGTCACCTCTTAGACGTCGTTGTTCAAGAGTGAAGAGGCCCAACCATTGCAGGTTGATGGGGAGGGAGGAAGCCTGCAAAGTGTCCCAATCCTATACTCCCATGAGCTGAAAGCTGAGTCCCATCAACTCCCATGAGTTCTTATTGTGTTTATGATAACTAATGGGATAAAAAAGGAGATACTCTTCACTGTGCCACAGTGGCTAAGATGCTGGGCTTGATGACCAAAAGGTTGACAGCTCAACAATTTGAGATTTGAGTGCTGCATGACAGAGTGAGCACCCGTCTTCTGTCCCAGATCCTGCCAAAAAGGTAAAATTTCTATACTTTCTACAGAATGAGGGACCTTGACCTCTGGAACTAGGAAGTTCCTTCTCCCAAATATTTGGAAAATTCGTCTGTTCAGGCATGCACAGGCGTGGGGGGAGAAGTGAGAAAAGAAGAAACCCCACATGGCAGCAAATACCAGAATACAAAGGGAGGAACACAATATCTCATATTGATTGGAAGGCAATACTTTGGCTACAGGCTTCTAACTCCTTTAAATAACTTCTCCTGAGATCTAATTTCCTGTTCTGTCTCCAGGTCTGACACAGCACGTATGAAAAGAACTATGATTAATCAGGCAGGGTCTTGAAGCAGACTTTTAAATGGCATTTATTATGAGGACAGACAATGCAGGAAGTGCCATGCTGAACAAAGCATTCTTCATTGTCGTGTTTTATTCAGACACATTTTTTTTTAAAAAAAAAATTAATTGGAGCTGAGGTCCAATTTAGCTCACTATCAGTGTCACTGGATTCATTAACAACAGAACAATGCTAATCACACTTTCAAAGGGGTTCCAAGAGGAGTTAATGTGAGACACACCTAAGCCGCAGGAGAAGAGTATAGTTTTGCCAGTGAGGATGTTCCTAGAGGCCTATAATCTATAAAAGAGAGTTGTCCCGTTGTGCATACCTGTCAACCCATGGCTCCGGAAAAACGGGACCTGCGCAGATCGCTTGTGCGCAGGTCGCTTTCCACGCACACGTGGAAGTGCTACGCAGCTTGCACAGCCCCTACGCAAGCGGTGTAGTGCTTCCGCGCATGCGTGGAAGGGTTTTACCCCTTCCACGCAGGCATGGAAGCACTACGCCGCTTGTGTAGGGGCTGCACAAGCAGCATAGCGTTTCCACGCATGCGTGGAAAGCGTTTCCCCCCACTGCCAAATTACGGGGTTTTGGCAGTGCGGGATAGGTTATGACATCAATCGACGTCAAATTACGGGGTAATCCCGGCCAAATCAGGATGGTTGACAGGTATGCCCGTTGTGGGTCCTCAATACAAATCCACACCCCTTAACTGTCCACGCACAATCTTCGCGCACATTTACTTGGTGCGTCAGAAAAGGCCACTGCTGGGGTCTGGACTGCAAGGGGGCCCTGTGCCCCACAAATTGATCTGTTTCCCAATGATCTGTTTCCCAATGAGCTGGCTGATGTCACCAGGCAGCTGGCTGATGTCACCCACTGGCCACCTGGGATTGTGCCCAGTGGTGGGCTTCAATTTTTTTACTATCACACTGTGGGTGTGGCCAACTCATGTCCATGGCCATGTGACTGGATGGGTGTGGTTAACCTGCTGTATTTTAATGTGAGCTTTTGTGGATCAAGTCCACTTCATCAGAACATTATCAATTACACTTCAATGCTCTAATTTTCCTCTAAAGAGTAACTGCAGCAGAGTAACTGCTGGCTCAGCTTCACCCCACTCTGGGCGCCCGGACCCAGCAGCAAGGATGTTGGAGTTGTGTCCGGAGTGGGGTGAGAGGAGGAGGTGTGTGGGGCAGTGTGGGGCAGTGTGTGGGGCCAGCCAGTTTTACTACTGGTTCTCCCGAACCTGTCCAGACTTGTTGGAGCCCACCACTGATTGTGCCATCATTTGCCTTTCCCTCTGAGCTCAGCTGTAGTTTTCACAGTAGGTGGAAAGCGAATGGGCATGTGGGATCAGCACTGTGGGGGTCACAAGATGCAAAGGGGAGGTGCTGTTGGGAAGGGTAAGGGTGGTAAGTGACTGTCGACGGAGAAGCGGGAGGGAAGGAAGGAGTGCCCCACATACAAAACTATACATACCAGAGCGAAGCCGGGTAATCAACTAGTATCCAATAATGCATGAGGAAGAAATACCTTTATAGGATCACTTTTAAAAAATCAATCATTGTGCGAGCTTTCATGATTCAAGACCACTTCTTCAGGCATGCATTAATTTCTTGTGGTCAGGGTAGGAAAATTATAAAGGAAAACCCCAAAAGTTCATGGCATGATGTTCAACCAGGCTATTTCTCTTAGATGACATTCAAAGTTTCTCCAGTACCATTCTGTTTTGTATCTTCTCCTGGGTCTTTGGAGGGATAGCACACTTCACAGGGGCTCAGGAACAGAATGCCAAAGCATGGAGGCTGAAACATGGAAAGATCTTTCTCAAACACATTCAAGCTGGACAGCTTTGATGGTTGTCATCTTTACAAGCATAGATCTGGTGACCTCAAATAGCACAGGGGGCTCATAAGGGTAGAGATAGTCCAGTAAGGTAAAGGTAAAAGTCTCCCTTGCTTGAAAGTCATTTGTACCCAACTATAGGGGGTGGTGCTCATGTTTTATAGCCAAATAGCAAGTGCTGTCTGCATCTGCAGAGGTTTTCATGGTCATGTAGCAGACATGACTAGACACTGGAGCACATGTAATGCTGTTACCTTTCCCACCAAAGTGGTACCTATTTACCAACTTGCAATTTCTTGTTTTCAAACTGTTAGGTTGGAAGGAGCTAGGACTAACGACAGGTACTTACTCTGTCACGCAGCACTCAGGTCTTGAACTGCTGATCTGCTAACCTTCTGGTTGTGAAGCTCAGCATCTTAACCACTAAGTCTGTGGTAGTCTGGTATGTATGTGCAAAACATGTCTAAAACTTCATGTCTTAAGAATGTTTGCTTTTTAGACTTTTTTTAAAAAAGTACTTTTATTGAAAGTATAGCAGTTCTTTTAATTTTACACCAGCAAACATAAATTTATTTATTGACACACATAAATGTCTTGCAAAGTACAGTCCACTTTTCTCTTCTTTTTGGTAATATATTTCCTCATTATCAGCCCTATGGAAGTGGCCGTCCTACTATGGAAACCTCTCAGAGATCCTCTAAGCAAATAAAGAAAATCAAATAAAGAAATTTCGTCATTACTCCTGGTAGTTCTGATGCAGTGATGCGGCGCAAATTTTTTTTTTTTACTACTCCCACCATGGGCGTGGCTAACTCTGTGGGCCATGCCTACTTGGCCTCCCTACACTGTGGCTTGGGTTGGGAGGTGAGCATGGCCTCGGGGATTTCTGTTATCGGTGCCCGGGCACCTGTGGGCACCTGTAGCAGCTCAACACTGTTCTGATGAGGACACTCGTGAGGACATGACAAGGCCCAGCTAATCGGATCAGATCTGTATGCAATCTAAATTGCTAAATACTAAATATCGTATTGTATTGGCTTCTTTTTGCCACTAGCAGAGGCTGTAAAAGTAACATATTCCTTTCCTTGCGTGTTTAACAGCCTTTTGGAAGCAGGAATAGAGTTACAGTCAAACTTGACTGCCTGCAATATCCTCCGGTCTTCCAGCCTACAACTGGAAGCTGAACTTGATGACTGGAAGGCCAGCAGGTCAGCACTTCGAGACCTGAGTACTGCATGATGGATTGAGCTTCCACCTCTGTCCCAGCTCCTGCCAACCTAGCAGTTCGAAAGTAAGAAATTGCAAGTAGATAAATAGAGACCACTTTGGTGGGAAGGTAAACAGCATTCCGTGTACTCCGGTGTTCAGGCATGCCTGCCACATGACCACGGAAACGTCTGCAGAAGCAGACAGCGCTGGCTCTTCGGCTTTGAAACAGAGATGAGCACTGAGATGAGCACTGAACCTTAGAGTTGGATACAACAGGCTTTCAAGCAAGGGCAACCTTTACCTTTACCTTAGACATCAGCCTCTTTGCTCCATCCTATTTACAGTACCTCTATCTCTTCCTGTTTACTGTCATGCCTGATGAAGAATTCTGCTCAGCCAAAAAATTGCTTACAGTTTCATGGCCCTTAGTCAGTCTAAAAGAAATATTCCCCAAATGTGGATTTGGGGGATGCTGGCTTCTAATGCACCCAGATTTTTGTTCTATTTTAAGACAACCATGTCTGAAATTGTTTATTTCAACTCCTGATTCTCCACCTGGGTCTTTTTTCTCATTGATGATTCTGAACTGATCCATCTTTTATCAGCAATGGTTTTATACTTTCAGTCCTTTCAACCCAGAATAATTTATGATGTGAAATTATTGTTAATGAACTGTTATCCACAACATCCAAATCAGATACAATTTTAATTTCCTCTTTGTTTCCCAGTTAGATTCAAGTACTATATTTTCTCAGTCACAGAAATGTAAATAACACGTTTCATATATTTTAATTGCCTTAAGGCTACTATTTTAATCTGGTGAATCCCACAAGGTGACAAAAGAGAGTGTTCCTATGGAAACCAGATCCAACAGAGAAGGTGTTAATAGATGGTTCAGGAAGAAATAATCCTTAAAGGAAAGCAAGGTTTTGTCTGAATACAAAACATGATTTGCCAGTGAAAAGTTTGCTCAGGCCATATCTGTCAAGTTGAGGCGGTAAAAAAATGGGAAGCACCACTGCCTCTGACAGGCACGCATGTGCGAAGGGGTTGCTCCAGCGGTGCGCATGTGTGAATGGGTTACTGCACATGTGCACTGCTGAAGTAACCCCTTTGCGCATGTGCACCGCTTACTTGACGGGCGTGCATACGCAGTAACCCCTTTTTTGGCCGTTCAAATACAGGATGGCCGCATAAAGGACTGGGAAAGAGGGGTGAAATGTGGGATTTCCCAGCCAATACGGGATACTTGACAAGTATGGTCTAGGAACACTGTGGAAACAGGTTGGCTTGCTCCATTAATTAGGTTATATAGTGTACTCCCTAGAAATATTACTCCTCTTCCATACAGTTTATCATTTTCCTAAACTTAGAAGCCACAGATATTTTGGGAGCTTCTTGCAGGATGGGCACGTTTAATAAATAAAACTGTTTGTAGCTTTGGCTGAGATATGTCTTCATTTTCAATTACCAAATTTCCTGATCATCTGTTTCAAAGGAAAATAAACTTTGATGACAGCTATAAACCAACTACAGCCTGTATGACTGACTAGTGGCACATGCTAACTTGTTTTCCCTTCTTGTTTGCACCAAAAAGCTGACTTCCGAACTGTTGCGTGCGACCTCCTGGTCAAAAGCTACATAGAAGAAGATATACACCAAAAGATCCTTCACAGGACCCTCAAGTCTGTAACACATCATACGATAAATAATTATAAATAAATAAAACTGGAACTGTAGAGCCCCAAATGAATGACAAGCCTAGTTTATCAGGCATTAAAGAAGTATGTTCTGATCTTCTCTCTCTTTCTGTCTCATCATTTCACTGGACTTTAACACAATTCCTTCTGCAAATAACTAATTGGCTAGAAAGTGCCTTCCCTGGAAATTTACACAGCAGAGCTGAAATGAAGTCACAGTAGGGGATGTTTTTAATTAAGTCACATCAATAGAATGTTTCATTTGATCAAATGCCAGGGGTCACAATGGCACAAAGGGAAGGCAGATACTTTAAAGTGAAAATTACACCATGTACTCATTGGAAAACCATTTCACAAAACAAGCAACTCAAATATATGGCTTGATGACCCCCAAGAGGGAAACTAACCCCTTTCCAGAAACATTGCTCTCCTTCCAGATTCACATAACAGTGGCAATTCTGCCTTCAATTGTATGCTTGAAAATAATATTGAAATTCATAGATTCTCTACTACACTGATATGTAGACAGGAAGAAGTATAAGCAAGGGCAGTAAGATCTCATGGGTATCATATGGAATCCAAGATGCTTTGTGCAATGTAGAGAAATTAGGATATAAATTAATCTACAGCTTTGTTTGCATTTAGATAAGGCATGGTTACCTTTGGTAGAATCTTGAGTCTGACAACAATAGCCAGAATCCTGTTAGTAGATCTCTTATGCATCATGTCACATGGAATTGAGCTGTGATTTTGATGGCTGAAAATTGTAATACTGCTGTTTATTCCTAAGTAGTAAAGGTCTCCCTTTCTCAAAAGCCCGTCATGTCTGACTCTAGGGCCCGATGCTCATCTTCGTTTACAGCCCAAGATCCAGAGGTAGCTGCATCTGCAGATGTTTACATGGTCATGTGACAGACATGTCTAGATGCCAGAACACATGGAATGTTGTTACCTTTCCTGCCAAAGCAGTACCTATTTATCTACTTGCAATTTCTTGCTTTCAAACTGCTAGGTTGGCAGGAGCTTGGACAGACATGGGAGCTCACTCCGTCGTGTAATACTGGGGTCTCGAACTGCTGACCTCCCGACTTTCCAGCCATCAAGTCCAGCATCTTAACCATAAAGCCCCCACAATCCCTTGATTACATTGTCCCATATTTTGCCTTCCAAGTTTCTCATAGATATCCTGAGCACTTGGATCTCAAACTGCTGACCTGCCAACTTTCTGGTCATCAAGCTCAGCATCTTAACCACTAAGCCTCTGCAGCCCTTTTTTATTCCTAAATAAATATGCACAATTTGAACTGTGCTTTGTCTATTCTTTTCTTATTCAATAAATTACCCCTGTGTGAATATGGTATTCTTCTTCTTCCTGTGCCATTGTTGTTGTTCAGTCGCACAGTCAATTCCGACCCTTTGCGACCCCATGGACCATTTT
The DNA here is from genome assembly GCA_035047305.1 of Bradypodion pumilum. Classification (NCBI taxonomy): domain Eukaryota; kingdom Metazoa; phylum Chordata; class Lepidosauria; order Squamata; family Chamaeleonidae; genus Bradypodion; species Bradypodion pumilum. Next base: position 364,615,584 of record JAWDJD010000003.1, read on the forward strand.
CCTCCAGGCACCTCTGTCCTCCACCATCCTCCTCAGCCCGCCCAGCTCTGTGTCCATTGTGTCTACAATACCATCTAGCCATCTCATCTTTGGACACCCCCTTCTTCTCTTGCCCTCCACCTTTCCCAGCATCAAGGCCTTCTCAAGTGAGTCCTCCCTTCTCATTTGATGTTCAAAGTACTTTAGTTTCATCTTCACTATTTGTCCCTCCAATGAACAGTCAGGGTTGATTTCTTCTAATATTGACCTATTTGTTCTCTTTGCTGTCCAAATATTGGTGATCATCATGGCGATCAGCCATGAAGACTTTGTGAATATAATGTTGTGGCCTCTTATCTGCCTTCTGCATCGCAGTGTGACACCTGTACCACAGATCCAGCTCCACAAGTCACTTTCTGGTCCTGAGCTCTTTTAGCATGTAAAGTCCTCCTCAGGCCAGCATTGATGAAGCTGCTGCCCTCCATCAAGATGGATTCAAGTGGGATTTAATCTACTTGGAGATCATCACCCTTCCCTGTGGATTTCGCCAAGGTCACTAGTCCTCAGGGTTGTCAGGTTAGTTAACTGCTACCTGAAGCTCAGCGTTGAGCCACTGGCAGTATGGTCTACTCTATTATCATAGCAGGATAACCTGGCCAGACTTGAGTGAATATGGTATAGTCAGCCCAAACCAAATCAAGACACACTAATGACATAGTTCAAAGATCCTTTATAGGTATGTCTCTAAACATGTGTGTATACATGAGCTCTGAGAGTGTACCTGGCAATACACCCACCCCCACATTTTGTTCCCCTGAAAACATCACAGAAATGGTCTTCTCGTTTTCCTTTTCATTAAGAAGGCAGTGAAATGATAAGACCATACTTTGCCTTAGTTGTTGTCAAGGTCCTGCACAAGAAGGAAAGTGTTGAGAGCGACAAGCTGAAAGGGGGGGGGGGGAGACAATAAATGAGACCATGGGGCCAGTCCAGCTTTTAGGCAGGAGATTTGTACTATCAAATGAGTAATTATTTATTATGCTGCCATTATCCTTTTACTGACAGATGTTTACAATGGCACATATGGGACTTCCTGTCAAAATAATTTGGCTGGCTGTATGCATGAGGTACCTCAATGTGGCTGGTGTGCTGCAAAGGGTCAGACTTGATAGTGCAACTGAACAACAACAATGTGTTTCCCCACTTATTCCTCCTCTCTCAACAAGGCCAAGACCAGTATTTGAATGGAGGGCAGCGGAGAATTCACAAGCAATTAAAATTCCTTGTCTACAGAGCCCGGAGAAAAATAATCGATTCTATATGTCCTGAGGTGAAATGTGATACCAACAAACCTAGAACTAGTTTTACAAAATCTCAGGATTTATTTTAAGTACAAATCCCGAAGCCTTAGCCCAGCAAATTAAACTGTTTTAAGAAAAAACAGACCCTTACTTAAAGTTGTGTTTCTTTAGATAGAAGAGTAAACAGTTATGCACACAATTTACATTAACCCACTACATTGTGGGGTTGCATTAATATATTCAACAGTTTGGTCTTTGCTGTTTCTTTCTTCCACCCATTTTCATGACCTGCAGTGCCTACCCTGAAGAGGAATCCTATAGGTCTCATAAGCCGGACTGCTTTTAATACTTAATGGTCTAATTTTGGAATATGTTTTGAGCAACTTCTTTCCTCCCCTTTCTGATTCGTATAGACCAGGACTGCCGAAAGAGACATGACAGCATTGCAGGCGCACCCCCCAATAAAGGACTCAGACACTGATAAAAGTGGATAACGGCATTGGGCCACATTTATTGATTCATGCCCTAGTCCGAATTATAAATTTCTATTGGTAATTGACCAATCATAATTCTTAAGGCAAGCAGGCCGAAGTAACACTGGTAAGGTACCACCCAAAATTGCCAACGGCAATTGCTACAATGTATCCATTTGTATCAATTTGTTTGTTGACAACAAACAAATTGTTGACCGTAGTCAATATCTAACTAATGACCCCACCCTCTGACGCGTATCCGTAAAATCACGTGGTGATGCATGCTGTCTAGCTATAGCCATCACCCCGTCGCCTAGTTCGTCGTTGACCGGACAACGTTTAACCAACTTATGCCTGTCTAGTGTTGTCCAGTCAATTGCGAACTTGCCGGATACCTGTGGGTCATAATGTTTACCTTACCAGTGCTACCCGCCCATGTGACCAAAGTCAACAGCAGCAACAGACAAAACCCCTATGTCAAACCATAGCAACAGTGTGGGATGGGCGAAAAAACCAGGACCCGGAAGCCAATATGGGTCCCAGCCAAAAATTCCCACCCGGCCCCGAAGCGACCAAAACATCACACTGTTAACTAGGGAGGGGGTGGAGGGGAAAAACTTCTCCGCTCCGTCGCTTCGCAAAATGGCAGCTCAGCTGCCTCATGGCCACCCCTTTTATAAGGGAGCTGGCCACGCCCCTAACTACCCGGATGCCTTCGTCCAGTGGGGGGCCCCCCGCAAAGAGCGCGGTGGCCATTTTGGCGCCGCGCTTGCATTGCAGGCGCACCCCCCAATAAAGGACTCAGACACTGATAAAAGTGGATAACGGCATTGGGCCACATTTATTGATTCATGCCCTAGTCCGAATTATAAATTTCTATTGGTAATTGACCAATCATAATTCTTAAGGCAAGCAGGCCGAAGTAACACTGGTAAGGTACCACCCAAAATTGCCAACGGCAATTGCTACAATGTATCCATTTGTATCAATTTGTTTGTTGACCACAAACAAATTGTTGACCGTAGTCAATATCTAACTAATGACCCCACCCTCTGACGCGTATCCGTAAAATCACGGGGTGATACATGCTGTCTAGCTATAGCCATCACCCCGTCACCTAGTTCGTCGTTGACCGGACAACGTTTAACCAACTTATGCCTGTCTAGTGTTGTCCAGTCAATTGCGAACTTGCCGGATACCTGTGGATCATAATGTTTACCTTACCAGTGCTACCCGCCACACGGAGGGGCTTCAAAGAAGGCTCGACGCCCCCCTCAGACTGTCAGCTCGGTCAACAGGCCTGCTCGCCAATCACCCAACAGGAGGTCCATACCTCCTCGCGACAGATGGACCCCATCCCCTGCATACAAGTCATAACTTTGTAGGCTAATAGCGGGGTGACGACTGACCCTCCCCCAAGCCCTGTCGACAAGGAACCGCGCCACTGCCCTATTCACCATGCGTCTAGCACGGTCAAGGGCCAGGAGGTCAACGCCCCCTCTGTAGGAATGGCGCGGGACCATGTCCGACCAAACAAGGGTTGTGGAGGGCCAGACGTAATGCAGGTAGGCGAGGTCCTCGCAAATCGCATGCTTCAGTGATAAGCCGGTTACCTGGCCCAAATCATTGCCCCCCAGATGTATGATCAGAATGTCAGGCGGGTCAGCATTCTGGCCTGAAAAAAGGAAAGGCAGCAGCTCCCGCCATAACATCCCAGGCTTACCATGCCATGTGAGACTTGCGTATGCACCCAGTCCCAGTCGGGGTCCCCACTCTGTCGCCACAGCGTAACGCGCTGCCCTGTGCACGTAGCTATGGCCCACCAGCCATACTGTCACCGGTGTAATACGACACCCCGGGTCTGTAAATAAAAATGAGGAAAAGAAGGTAAGGTGACTGGGTTGGTACTCACGGCGGGAGTGAGTAACTGAAAACACTGCGAACCCCACCGTCCCATGCTGCGTATGTCAGCCCCGGAGTACCCAAAAGCCGCTGCGGTTGAGGCCGCCCCTATACGGGATGAATGGGTGCCATAGCGGGCGCCTGGGAGGCCCACACTGGCCAGCGCTTTGCCCGTCACCTTCCAAAATTGAAATTTAGTAAGGGGAGACCCATCTTGGTGACAGAAAAACGGGCCATGGTGCGTGCCACGCAGTGCCAGGAACTCCTGTAGGGCACCAACCGGACAGATGTCTGCCAAAGAACACCGTAGCAGTCGCACACCACTGCCTACGCCATGCTGATCCGTCTTAGAGGAGCGTATCCTCAACTGAGCCCAGTCTTTGGCAACACAGACATCCTCGAGTTCCAGTGCCCTACGACTTGCATCCGCCTTAGACAGCATCACAAGCTCGCTGATGCGGAGCGCTCCAAAAAATGCCACCGTTGTGGCTGCATGGAATAGGGCTGCCTCATATGCATCAAAACAGAGGCAAGGCCAGCCCCGGGCCAACTGGGTAAGGACCCCTGGGGAAATCGGGTGGCGGCTGTCCGGGCAACGCCCGCGCTCGCCCACCCACCCCTCCAAAACATGTCTCACACGGAAGTCAGAGGTGCTGTCCACATGACCCCCCACTTTGGCCATAAAAGCCAACGCTGAAAGCTTAGATGCTATGGTGCGAGGTGCAAGGCCCTGAGAATACAGGTAAACCATGAACCGCAGAACATGGGTTACCGGGATCGGCCAGGTTCCTGGCAGTTGAAATTGGGTACAGAATGCCCTGAAAGAATTAATTGCGTGGTGATACGCCTTACGCGTGCGTGGCGCTAGCGACAGGCCAATCGCCCGGTTCACCTCTCCTTGCCAATGGTCCATATCTCCTCCGGGAGTGGCGAGGGAAATTCCTCCGCATCCGGGGCCAAGGCACGGAACCGGGAGATCTGTAGGCGGGACAAAGCGTCAGCAATATCATTATTAACCCCTGGGACATGCCTGGCCCTAAACAGTACGTTGAGGCGCAGGCTGCGCAACACAAATTGGCGCACTAGGTCCATAACCCTGGGCGATTTAGAAGTCTGTGCATTGACAATGTGGACCACAGCCGCATTGTCACACCAGAAATGCACGACCGAGTTGGACCACTCCTCGCCCCATAGCATCAAAGCACCCAGGATAGGGAAAAACTCCAGATATGTGAGATCACGCAGCGACCCGTGCCTGCCCAGGCCGGTGACCACCCACCATAGGCCCACTTCCCATTGAAGTACATCCCATAACCGAGGGATCCCGAGGCATCAGACTGAATCTGAAATTGAGGGGAAGCCAGGAGGTCATACCTCCAAAATGAGACCCCATTGAACTCCCTCAGGAACTGTAACCAGACAAGCATGTCTGCCCTGAAACCCCGGGTAAGCCGAACCCTATGGTGAGGCCTGGATAATCCTGCCATGGCGTCGCACAGGCGCCGGGCAAAAGCCCTGCCCGGTGCGACCACCCTGCAAGCGAAATTAAGGTGACCATGTAGCACCTGCAGTTCTCTTAGTGATGCCTTGCGCTTGGCCAGCAAGTCCGAGATAAGGGCCACTATCCTTGACACCTTATCCCGTGGTAACCTAGACGCCTGTGCTATCGTGTCAATCTCCACCCCCAGGAAGACTAGCTGGGTAGATGGGCCCTCGGTCTTTTCGGGCGCTAAAGGGACACCGAGTTCCTCCATTAGCGTCTGAAATGTGTTGAGGAGACGTGTACACGTGTCCCAGCCCCGTTCACCCCCGAACAAAAAGTCATCCAGGTAATGGGCTACAGACCGGGACCCTGACTTGCGGACGAAAGCCCACTCTAGGAAGGTACTGAAACGCTCGAAAGCCAAGCATGATATGGAACAGCCAAAAGGCCTGGCCTTATCAAAGTAATATTCGCCCCGAAATTTGAAACCCAGCAATTCAAAGTCGCCCGGGTGCACCGGCAAGAGGCGAAAAGCCGACTTAATGTCGCACTTAGCCAGCAGCGCACCCGGGCCACATGAGCGCACCATGCGCAGCGCGTGGTCAAAAGATGTATACCTGACTGAGCAAAGGTCATCAGGGATAGCATCGTTGACCGATCGGCCAGCTGGGTAGGACAAGTGATGGATAAGGTGAAACTCACCTGGAGACTTCTTGGGAACCAAGCCCAGGGGCGATACCTTAAGGTTAGTGAACGGGGGTGCAGGGAAAGGGCCAGCGACCCTGCCCGCATTGACCTCCTTATTAATGCTGGCGGCAGCCACCTCCTCCCTCCCCCTAAGGGACAAAAGGTTGGGGGCATCCTGAGGGGACCTATCACCCATGAAAGGAATACGGAACCCCTGCCTAAAGCCCTGAAGTAGATAATCCGCATCCTCCCCCTTCGGGTACAATGCGAGCCAACGCTCCAACATGTCCACATTAAATGGGGAGGGAGCCTTTCGGTGAACCAGCTCCATCTGCGGCAGTCTTGCCAGCCCACTGTCCGCCCCTCCCTCTGCCCCGCGTCCCTCCAGGCCTGGGACAGGCAGAGGCTGCATGGGGGCCCGCACAGGTGGGACACTCATGTCTGTACTTGCAATTCTTCTTATTGCAGGAACCATTGGACGAGAAAGTCCAGCACAGCAGGCGGGCTGGAACCCCCTGCCCCGCCACCTGGCGGGGAACCTGTGCTGGAGCCGCTCGCTGGACCGCATGTCCACAATGGTATCCTCCCCCTGGCGCGGGGCGCATGGGCATCATGTACAGAAGCCAAAGCCTCTGGCATGGCTCATCCCACCTCATCTCAGGGTGCAGGGGAATTCGCATACGGAATTCCTCGTCATAAGCCAACCACGACGGGCCCGGAAAGTCAACCATCGCCCGATAGATGTTGTCCAAATACTGGACCATCGGAATTGCCAAATCCGGCCGGGCCCTCAGGTACACCGCCATGTAGATGAGGTAAGCCGGCAGCCAGTTGGCCCCGTCCGTGGTGGCTTGCGACGACGTGCCTGTTCCTTATCCTTCTCATCCTGCCCCTCCCTCTCTTCCTTGGTGGGCTCCCTATTTAGGAGTGAGAAGATATCTACATACTCCCCCCGCCATATTTTCTCTTTGGTGGCCTGTGCCAAGTGGTCACCCAGTGGCAAGGAATACCCCGCTGTCGGCAAGGCCGAGACAGGCACCGCAGAAACTGCGGGCATCTGGAAAGGGGCTTGGACTAGCCCAGCCACCCCAAAAACATTCCCCACAGGGTAGAAAACACCCCCCACCCCGGGGCCCTGGGTGGTAGTCGTCGTCGCCGGGTGGGGCGTCAGCGGCGGTACCACCGCACCACCCACGCGAGGCCAAGGCCATTGGAAAGCCCCCCCACAACGTGGCCACATGTGTAGGTGCACTAGTTTGGACCGCATACTCACATGCTGCACCCCCGCGGGCCGCCCCCACCGGGGGTTCCGGCCCACTGGGGGCGTCGGAGCTCACGACCGCCATAGAGCTCATCGCTGGGGCCTGACCCGCACTGGCCTGTTGGTTGGGGAGCTGCGAGGCAGTGGCCGAAGTCACGCCACGCGCCTCAAGCTGCTTGACCTGTCCCGTTGCCTGCCGCTGCCCAGCAGACGACGCGTCAAAATGAACCCCAAAGGGAGCCCCAGCGTGGCTGGCCCGAGCCAGGGAAGCCTCGAGGGCCGCAACGCGGGCCAGTAAGGCCTCCACACTGACGTGGGGCCAAGGGCCAGCCGGCCCGCCTGCTACAGGCGTGGGTACAGGTCCTTGTACCCCGGGGCCCGAATAGGGCCATGACCCCACACCCAGGCCCGGTAGGGCCGATGTAGGCACCTGCCAGGGAAGGGGACCACACCACCCCCCAAGGCTGGAAGGCCCCGGAGTGAGCTGCGCCCCTATAGAGGAAGGCCCAGTAGAATGGGAAGCACCAGGAGCGGTGTCCACCGCTTGCGGGCCGCGGGCCGCAGCCCATGCTGGACCCATGCTTGGGTCCCCCGCCTCCGGCCAAGGGGGAATAGACCCCATCCCACCGGTCGCGGTGGGTGCGGGCAAAGGCGGCTGCTGGGGAGGCGCAGCCGCGGTCCTCCGACCCGGATTGCGCCTCCGAGCCGCGCGAGCCGCGCTCGCGGCCGCCTTCTTCTTCGAAGGCATCTCAGTCCAACCTATGGGAAGCCGAAAGAAGAAAACCAGCAGCCAAAAGGCTTCCCAGTCAAGGCAAAAGCGACGGAGGTAAGAGGGAAAAACTTCTCCGCTCTGTCGCTTCGCAAAATGGCAGCTCGGCTGCCTCGTGGCCACCCCTTTTATAAGGGAGCTGGCCACGCCCCTAACTACCCGGATGCCTTCATCCAGTGGGGGGGGGGCCCGCAAAGAGCGTGGCGGCCATTTTGGCACCGCGCTTGCATTGTCACTTCTAGCCTGGACCTCATTCCACACAGAATGACAGGTCAGTGGCTTGTCCTTTACTGTCAAGTCAAAGAGAATAAATTCTCAGGAGACAGAAATCTCGAGCTCTCTTAGGGGCTCTCCCCTGCCCCAATCCCAGAAAAGAAAAGAACAGCCAGTCCCAATATCGGTTGTGACAGTACACTCCCATTCAGATAGGGCTGGCTCATGCAGTTCCCAACAATGCTGCCAAAAAAGCAATCTAGTTTTATCTCCTCTTAATTAAATCAGGCTTTCCTGATTCAGCAGAAAGAAATCCATCAGCCAGCTCAGCAGAGGCTTGACATAGAAATGGCATGTAAATAGCAACAGCAATTACACTTGTATACTGCCTCATAGCACTTAGTGCACACTCTGGGCAGTTCCCAAGGTAATTAGCATTTTGCCCCCAATATGTTGGGTACTCATTTTTCTGACCTCAGAATGATGGAAGGCTGAGTCAACCTTGAGCCCTGTCAGGATTGAATTCACAACATCAGCAGGTTTGGCTGCATGTTGTTATCTACTAGAAGTCCCCATTTGAGCATGTTGATCTTGTATTTAGGCACTCCAACCAGAATCCTCTTAGTGACATAGGGGAGGTTGAGTTCCCCAAACTGTGATCCTGACTTCTCAATGGGAATGCAACCTCTTCCAGTACAGGCTGGATTTCTATCCCCTTGTGATTGGCCAGGAGCACCTATGACTTGTCTACAATAGGTTTCAGTCTGTTAGCCCTCATGTCATCCATTACTGACAACAGGCACCAGTTTAGGCGCAGAACAGCATCCAGAGAATCAGATGGGAAGGAAAGAGTTAGGTGTTATGAGCATATTGATGGCACCAAATGTCCAGACAACCTTTTCTAGCAGTTTAATATAGATGTTAAATGATGTTTGGGACAGAATTGATCCTTGGGGGATACAAAAGGCTAGGGCGCTGAACAGGATTCCACCACCACCACCTTCTGAGTTTGGCCATCTGGGAGAGACTGGCACCACTGTAAGATGGTACCTCTGAGACCCATCCCAGAAAGGTATCCTACAAGGATATAATGGTTGATAATGTCAAAAGATGAGAGATCCAGCAAAACCAAGAAGGGCACATATTCCTCCAGTTCAGTTCCTGGCACAGATCGTCCACCAAGGAGAAGCTGTCTCTGTTCCATAACAAGGTCTGAAGCCAGATTGAAATTAATCTAGGTAACCCACATCAACCTCTGGAGCTGGGATGCCACCACACACAAAACTTGGTCCAAAATGGGATACTGTATTAGTGACTATCTAATATGTATGCACTACAGTGGGATTCAAGGAGGACTTTTTTAAAACAGTGGTCTCACTACTGCCTCCTTTAGGCATGCCGGTAGACTGCCTTGCTGCAAGGAGTTGTTTACTATTCAGCCAGTCTTCCTTCTGGCTGCTATAAGTCAAGAAGGCCAAGGGTTTTGTATACACATGGAGTGGCTTTTAACTCTTCAAGATCGTGTCCACATCCTCTGGCTGCACCAACTGAAATGTATCCAACACAACAGATATGCATTGTAAGCCTCCCTGAGTGGTAGGTATAAATGTGAATGAATGAATGAATGAATGGATGAATGAAATACAGCATGTAAGTCAGAGCGGATCCAAGTGACATTATCTGCAAAGTGCCATGCAAATGCTTCACAGCAAGCCATTGAGTGGATTCCTTTTTGTTCTGCAAACATTTCACAGTTGCTTTGAAAATCTTTGATTGAAAAGAGAAATGCAGAGTATACATGCTGTTACAGACCAGTGAGCAAATAAACGGGTTGTACTTGCTTTCATATATTTCATTCTGCAGGATAGATAAATTTGATGAACCAGTGTTGTATAGTGGATTGATTGTCCCAGTAGGACTCAGGAAACCTGGGTTCATAGCCTGTCTCAGCTATAGAAATTCCAGGTGGGGGGTAGGAGTGGTAAAAACACTCCTTAACTATTTCAAATACTTTGAAAACAATACTAGAGTCTCTATAGGTCCAATATGCCTTGGCAGCTTATAAGAATGATATATACACTTGGGGAATCTAAGCAAAAACTACATGTCTGTGAGATGCTATATAAAAGAAAGGTGATGAACCAAAACAAAGTACTGATCCTGATCATGGGAAAATGTGCAAATAAGAGGCAAGAATCTCAAGTAAAGAAACCCCTAACAGAGCATAGTATTTATATGCAAGAGCTTCTAAACATCTTGCTTAGAACCCAGACATCATCATTCTTCAGCCATCAATAGCTATGTTATACAATGGAGGAGTATAATAACCCAGCTGTCTTAAGGAATTGTCATGAGTTGTTTTGGCAAATCATCCTAGAGGCTTCCTAGCCTGGCATCACTCAAATGTCGGAATAAATTAAGATGAGATGGAAGCTCATATTTCACTTGACCCAATGGCAAGCATAGTGGATTCTCATAGGCAGCATAACACATTTGTCAAATTGAATTACTCCAATGATTTTGACATTCTGCTGAAAGCACTGCATATTTTATTGTAGGGATGGATGGACTCAGGAGGCTCTTTAGCTCAGTGATCATGAGCATGCTTTGAATGTGGAAGGTTGCAGGTTCAATCCCGGCATCTCCATGCAGCCTAAGGAAAAATTTTGCTTGGAAAGCTGCTGCCAGTCAGAGTTGACATTACTGGGCCAGAGAGTCCAAGGATCTGTACTGCTCCCACGTTATATCTACTATCGCATTTCCATAAGATTATAGTAAGTTAAATTGAGGATATACAGAATAGTTTTTCCTGGATTGGAAATGTATGGTATGTATAGATAGATAAGATGCATAGGTGAGAGAGATCCTGCAACCTCTCTTTTTTACTTCCACTTAGGATTGTTCACTTTCTGTACAAGTTACTTCAATTGAATGTACAAAGCCTTAGAAATGCTTGGCATTGAGAGTGAGATGGCATTCATTTCTTGTCTGTCAGTTTGTTTGCTTGTTTGTTTGATGGGTGGAATGCAAGAAGCAAATAAACCAAAACATTTGACAAAATTGCTCCATCAATCTGTAATCTCACAACCACCAGAGGTGTAAAACAGGCTCCATGTATCTATGGCTTAAAAAAATACTTCATTCTAACCAAACCAGTCCAACAAGTTGTCTGTCTGAACAGAAGACTAGATAGGAAAGGACTACTCAGCAAGTTTCCTGTCTGGTTGCAAGTCAACCCAAACTTCATTTAGAAGATTTCTTAGTCACTAGAAGAAAAAAGGAAGAACAAGTAGAACAGCTGGGGGTGTGATTTCAAGAATACATATTTGAAATGTGGGGTGTGGGGGAGACAGACAGTTACTCTGCCTGTTTCTTTTCCACTCTCCTTCTCTCATGTAAAATACAAGTTTGTTCTCCAGTTTTCAAGAATTTGCAAGCGAAAGAAACAGCAAACCCTGTACATTAGGCAGTTGAGACAATTATCACAAGGAGAAATTGTGTCTTACATACCGTATATACTCGAGTATAAGCCAAGTTTTTAGCCTCAAAAACAAGCCCCAAAAAGGGGACTCGGCTTATACTCAGGTCAACTACCATGAGGGTCCCAAGACTGGATTGAGATGTGCCAACAATTTAATTAATTGTACCATATTTTCATGTGTTTTGATTATTGAAACTCACTAGCAGCTGCTGCATTTCCTACCCTTATACTCGGGTCAATCAATTTTCCTGGGTTTTCAGGTCAAAATTAGGTACCCTGGCTTATATTCGGGTTGGCTTATATTCGGGTATATATGGTATCTGAGGGAGTTGAAGTATGCTGCCTGGCTCATAATTCGCTGACTCACAAGACAGCCTGCTGCCTGAGAAATGATGCCAGGAAATGTAACTCTTATGTAGACATTGTAAACAGTGATAAGGTGGCTGAGTCAGAACTGGATGCAAGAGCTAACACAAAGAAATGAACAGAAGTGTGACACTTTTACAAAATGTTGCTTGCTGCAGACATCTACCACAGCATTGCAGATCAATCGAAACAGAACTGAAATATCATTCTAAATCTCTCTCTCTTTGTCCTCTGATATCATAGGATAAGCATCTTAATCACTGAAGGATAGATAGGAAGGTGGATTGGAAGACTACAGGTAAATAAAGCATTTTCCTATGTCCAGTATTTTTAGACGTTTATCGTTTCCTCGCACCTTCTCACAATTCAGCAGTCATTGCAACACTTTATAGAGTCAAATGGAAATCACTTCTTGTTCTTCTTGTTCTACTGTGTCCAAATCTGAATATAGATGATCATCATCATGATCAGCCAGGAAGACTGTCCTGAGAATATAATGCAGTGGCCTTTCATTTGCCTTCCAGACTGCAGCATAGCACTCATAGAGGGTTGGGATTCAGCAGGTTCGCCCCAGTTCATCAGAACTGGTAGCAGAAATTCCAGTTGACCCCACCCATCCAAGTTTTGAAATAAAGTAGTCCTAATTCAGATGCAACACAGGGTTTTCCCCCTGGTCATGCCCACCATACCACACCCACAGAGTAGGTAGTAAAAAAATTGAATCCCACCACTGCACTCATACCACTGATCCAGTTCCACGAGTCACTTTTTGGTCCTGAGCCCTTTTGGCATACATAGTCCTCCTCAGCCCCTGGCCAGGATTGATGAAGTTGCTGCCCTCCACCAAGAGGGATTCAAGTAGGATTTAATCCACTTGGGGATCATCACCCTTCCCTATGGATTTTGGCACCCAAGACTATTAGTCCTCAGGATGGTCAGGTTAGTTCACCACCACCTGACACTCAGTGTTGAGTTGCTGGCAGTATGGTCTACTCTATTACCACAGCAGGATAACCTGGCCAGACACAGGAAATCACTTAGTCGACCCATATCTCTAAACAAGAATTGGCTGGCGCTTCCCATTGAAATCTGGTTGCTGTTGTGCCGTATGATATACTGATCATGAAAACTTAGTTACAGCTCCCAAGATCCTTCTACCCATATGGTCAATGGCCATGCTATCTGAGATTTCTGCGAACTGTAGTCCAAAATATAACTTTTCCCGGATCTGGAATGCTGTTTAATGCATGAAACAAGAGGCTCTGTAGTCCAAAGGCACAGCATAGGCTTTGTTTGAAGAAGGTTGTTGTTGTTGTTGGTCAGTCGCACAGTCGATTCTGACCCTTTGCGACTCTATAGACCATCGTCCTCCAGGCACCTCTTCCTCCACCATCCTCCTCAGCCCACCCAGCTCTGTGCCCACTGCGTCCACGATGCCATCTAGCCATCTCATCTTTGGTCGCCCTCTTTTTCTTTTGCCCTCCCCTTTCCCAGCATCAAGACCTTCTCAAGTGAATCCTCTCTTCTCATTTGATGTCCAAAGTACTTTAGCTTCATCTTTACTATTTGACCTTCTAAGGAGCAGTCAGGGTTGATTTCTTCTAAGATTGACCTATTTGTTCTCATCGCTGTCCAGGGGACTCTCAAAACTCTCCTTCAACACCACATTTCAAAGGCATCTATTCTTCTGCACTCAGCTTTCCTAATAGTCCAGCTCTCACACCCATACATTACCACCGGGAAAACCATTGCTTTGACTATGCGGATTTTTGTTTTCAAGGTGATGTCTCTACTTTTCACTATGTTCCCCAGGTTTCTCATAGCTTGTCTCCCCAGAATCAGTCGTCTTTTTATTTCATGGCTACAATCCCCATCTGCAGTGATCTTTGATCCTAAGAAAGTAAAATCTGTCACTGCTTTCCTGAGTTCAATTCTTTTTTTTTTTGTTCCTATTTTTTAAAAAAAGACTTAATATTTCTTTCTTTCTTTTTTTCTTTCTTCTTCTTCTTCCTCTTCTGTAGTCAAATCCTAATATTGGCAATAGCCATGGTGATCAGCCATGAAGACTGTCCTAAGAATATAATGCATTTTGAGGATCCCTTCTCTATAGACACTGCATCCTGTTCTGTTGGGATATCATTTGAAAATTCCATTTGGTATATGTCCCTTCAGGTTAAACTGTGGGATCTGCGCACACAATTGGCCAACTGTCCCTGACAGAACCCCGGTTTGGGAGATCACTCCTTCGAGCTGTAAGGTTTCGAGGGGACAGAAATTGGGGAGCGGATATTTGATATAGCTTGATTCACTTATTGCTGACCTGACAGGCAGCTAGGACAATGGAAAGCCAGAAGTCACAGATGGTTAACTCGATAGGCATGTAATGGATAATCTTGCATCCGCAGATGTCCTAAAGTCTCAGAGTAAACTTCAGCCAACTGTTTGCCCCTGATAACGAGGAACAATGCTTGTTCCCAGTAGTTAATTAAGTTAGATAAGAAACTTCCCCTGGTGAAGACTTCCCCAATTAACTTGTGTAAACAGGATGTGCAGACTCAGATTTTCCTTTGTATCGCTATATGCACGCAGCCATGATATAAGCTTGAGAATTGTCTTCATTAAACACTGGTCTTCGCTCCATCCTTGCCTCACGTGTCTTGCTTGAACAGTCTCCTCTGGGACCCTCTGGCCCACATCGGGCCCCGATCCAACATTAAACTATTCTTCATTCTTTGGAAATCCAAAATAATTCACTCAGTGGTTCAACCCCACTGTAGATTTTTCTGTAATTTCAGGTGGGGGAGGTGGCAGCAAAAGGGATGATCTTTAGCCTCTTGAAGCCCTTTGGATTGCACAACATCTACCCGTTTCTGTGCTCTCCAATCACTCATTCCTTGCTTTTGTCACCTCTTCAATTGATCAACTTCCACACAAATTACTTGAGTCCCTTACTCCATAATTTGCTTGGAGCCAATTTAGCAGTTGCTCCTCTTTGAGGAACAGCTATTGAATCTGATTATATATTGAATTCCCAGGTGAGTTTCTGTGGCCAAGACCACAACTCTTGAAAACTCGCCTTGTTAGCTGGAAGGCTGGCAAGTTGGCAGTTTGACACCTGGGTTCTACATGATGGATTGAGCACCTGTCAATGTCCCAGCTTTTGGGACATGAAAGGAGCCTCATTTGGGCATTCCCTGAGCAGAGTTTCTCCTACAAATCCCCCCCCCCCCCGAATAATTTCTGACATGAAATTATTATCTTATATGCCATCTGCTATACCACAGTAGCTCTCTCAAACACTATGTATCCCATGTATAAAAGAAGGTAGCCATGTTTCCTATTACAGCCCAAATCCAACACAACACTAGCAAAGTGAAAACCCCACTGGTACAGTTGTATTGGATTACACTAGGTCCAGTGCCTGTCCTTTTAATATAGACTTTTTGTGAAAAAGGCAAGGAGCATAGAAAGGGTTGTCTGACCCAAGAAAAATAAGGATTCTCAGGTAAGCTTCAGACTTTGCAGAGACAAAATATTTACTTAGACCTATTGCACATAATAGGTTCCAGCAACTGGCCTGAACATAAACGCAAATTTTATAGAATGTATTTAAATAACATATTTATTATATTACTGGTGGTGCAGTGTTTCAACTACTGTATTGCAGCCAAAATGTTTTGAGTTCAGTCCTGATAGGACTCAATGTTGACTCAGGCTTCCATCCTGCCCCATTGTTGGGGGCAAAAATGCTAATTAACTTCCAAACTGACCAGAGAGTACACTAAACACTATGGGGTGGTATATAAGTGTAATTGCTATATGACTGTTGCATGAGTAACTATGAGTAACACGAGTAACTATTTAACAGCTCAAGGTAGGGAAGCAGCCTCAAATAACAACCTCCTACTCAGCTCCCTGTGAAATTCAGAGTAGGTTAGCCATGCCACCACAAACTCTCTTCTGAATTGTTTTCTTTGTAGTCACTCCTGCATACTACATAGAAAACAATTTCAAGAAAGCAAAATCTCTAGAACTTCAGCAAAAGCTCTTAGCATGGGAAACCACAATCAGAAGTTGCAGCACTAAATGACTCTAATACTGCAGCTTCACAATTATCTCCTGCATCTTACACAGACTTTTCCCAGAAATCATTTGCAACAGGCTTCATCCTCTTCCTATAATGTTTCTCAGTGATTCATCCCAGAGGCCCTGGAATGCATGACTCAGGCAGTAATACTGCGCTACACCTCCCTTTGACCCTCCTCTACATCAGTATACCCTTTGTAAAGCTCTCTTTGGAATGCCACCCCAAAAGATGATGGCCTTGGTTCTTGCTTATCTAAGAAATGCTGCATGAACTGTAACAAGAGCAACAAAGCTCTGAATCTTCTTCCAGCCTACAAATATGATCCTGGGAAAGCTGTTTGAGCCCCTACATGAGAACAGCGAGTTATGAGAAAGTTTGGATCTAACTGCTGGAAACACAACACTGCCTGCAATTTAGATGAGTGTTTTGTTTTCCTTAACATGTACTACTGACAGTTTTTCTGATGATAAGGAAAGCAGTAACAATCATTGTTGTCGTTGGGGCTAGAATTGCCTGTCCTGATGGAACAGTTGGCCTGAAAAATGTTTGGTGGGTTTATCTTTCTTTTCTTTCTCATGTAAGAGCCAATAAAGAATAGGCGCCAAGTTGACAGCAAAAATAAAGGTGTTACAAGGCTGCCTGCTCAACCGAGCCTTGGAAAAGTCACTTTTAAAAGATTACAGCTCCCAGTATCCCCCAGAGAACATGGCTGGAGGTTGTAAACTAGAGGTTCTCAATCTATGGCCCATGGGCCGGCCCCAGCCTGCAACACCATTTCATGTGGCCCACATCATTGCCACCAGAAGTGGAAGCCGACATATTTACATAATTTGCATAATTTACAGCAGCATAAATGTGCCTACGGCTGTCACAAATGCTTTTACAACAGCCACCGATGCATTTTTCGGCAGCGTTTACAGTGGGAGTAACCACCAGTCTGGCCTGCTCAGCTATGTGTTGTCTGGTCCATGGCGTGATAAGATTGAGAAACCCGGTTGTAAACAGTAACCTTTACAAAATCTGGTTTAAGCCTGGGAGAGGCTGTTTCCATAGAAGCTAGAAAGATGTGTGATTATAGGAAATATTTTAAATGTGGGATAAGGTATAGCAAGCCTTTTACTTAATTCATCAGTAGAAGACCCAGAATCCACTAAAAAGTGTGCAAAGGAATTACTAGCAAATCTTTCAAACAAAGAAAACATAGAACTGGAGACGGAGGAGAGAATGCTAGACACAATAGGAAGAAGGCATTATCATGTATTATTGTGTGTTTAGTGATACCAACCATAAAGTTGCCTAAGAATTTACATATTTTTGAATTTTGCTGTACATTGCCTGACCTATTCCACATCTCCTGGTCTAATGTGCAAATTTGAAGACCATTCTGTTCAGATTTTGCACTTTCCCAAATTTTGCATTTCCCCCCCTAAACAATATCACTCCAAAATTAGTCTCCTAATTCACTCTCTCCGTGTCTCCTTTGCATACCCATTAGTTTGCAGGAGAGGACAGATAGGGTTTCACAAGAGGTCTGGATTGATCTCTTGCCAAGGGTCTATGTCAATGATGGGCAGTCTTGGCCCTCCAGCTGTTCTTGAACTTCAATTCCCAGAGGCCCTGATCAGCAGGAGTGCTGATTTGGGCTTCTGGGAATTGAAGTTCAAGAACAGCTGGAGGGCCAAGACTGCCCATCACTGGTCTATGTAATTATATAATTTACCATCCTAGGGCTGCAGGTTGCCTATGGTTACTTGAAGAAAGAGATGAGGCTCCAAGACAAACATCAATAGTTGAAACAGGGATGTGCTTTGGATTCTGAATTTATTTGAAAAATGAAGTTAAACACAGATAATTGTCCATTTGTTAAACAAAACAACTCAAGGTGAAGAAGACTAAATTGGCACATGAATGGAATCAGGGCTCTACAAAGTGCTGAATTTTGCTTTGGAGCTTTGAAGATTTTTTAAAAAATAGCCTTGAAAAGCTGAGTGAAAGAAACATTTGCTACCAGAAAAGTGGAAGTAATAATATAACAAAAACAGGAAGCCCAAAGTAGGAGACTGACAAATCAAGCACCAAATGAAAAGCCCAAGCTTTCCTGAAAACTCAAGTCATGAAACCTGGAAGAGCTCAGATGATCTACTAGCCCAGTGATGGAGAACCTTGGCACTTCAGCTGTTCTTGGACTTCAATTACCAGAAGCCCAAGTCAGCACTCCTGCTGATCAGGGCTTCTGGGAATTGAAATTCAAGAACAGTTGGAGTGCCAAAGTTCACCACCACTGTACTAGCCCTTGTAGTATGTTTTTAAGTATTTTATTTTACAATACTTTTATAAGCTACCTTTGGTTCCTGCAAGCAAGAAAAGCTGGAAATAAATCTTATGTATGTATGTATGTATGTATGTATGTATGTATGTATGTATGTATGTATGTATGTATGTATGTATGTATGTATGTATGTATGTATGTAATGGAAGCAACACTCAGAGCAACCTTGTGAAGGTTCATGGCTAAGTCAAGATTGGAACATGAGTCTCCCAAGCTCTAGTCCCTATCTATTACAAAACATTAACTCTTTTCTTATCACAGTTTAAATTGTTTGACTATACAATGTACAGCTTCAGTTTCCCAGATCTTTACAATTCTTTTTTTCTCTTACCAAGCAGTTTGACTTTAACTTACAGCTTTTTGCTTTTTAAAGTACTTGAGCGCTTACACTTTATTGGTCTCAAGAGAAGGCGAGTCGAAAGAAATGGGATGGGGTGTTGCCAAGCAACAACTAACCAGATGCTCCATAATCCCTACCTTAGTATAGTTATTGAGTCACCCAAACTGTGTGCTTTCCTTAGCAACGTTTGAATGCAGATAGAATACCAATTGCAGCCACCACCTTTTGGAAAACATTGCAAAAATATGGAAAAAGAATTTAGCAAAACCATTCTTTCCATATCTGGAAGGGCTTTGGAGATCATTTGATGCAGATAGCACCCTTTAGCCACTCTGCCCTGTTCCCAATTATGTTAAATTTCTTGATCTTTTTGTGTAAAGCTATGTGGAAAAGGTAAATAGGATGCACTCCGATCTACTTGACATATGGCCACGGAAAAGTCAGCCCTGGCTCTTTGGTAAAAAGAAAATAAATGGAGGTGAGCATCATACCCTAGAGCAGGGTTCCTCGACCTTTTAAAGCTGGGCGGCCAGTTCATGTTCCCTCAGACTGTTCAAGGGCCGGACTTGAGGGGAAATTGGACGCAATTGTCTAGGGAGGATCTCTCTTTTTCAGGCCCAGGCTATCACATTTGTTGTTGTTGTTCAGTCACATAGTCGAACCTGACCCTTTGCAACCCCATGGACCACAGCACACCATCACATTTATACTTTGAGGCATAGATTTAGGTCTTCCATACTTAAAACACTCTTACCAGATGATTTTATTTTATTGACCCTCACCAAACATGTAGCAGAGCTACAATATGGCAATAGCCACAATTGCTGTTTGCAAAAATCTATATCTATAAAACAGAAGTGTGGGTTTGTATGTGCTCTATAGAAATCCACACCCCTGAACCGATCACACTGAAATTCAGCACATCCGTACCTTGGGTTGACAAGATCAGCACTGCGGGGGTCATGAGCCCCATGGGGGGGGGGTGTAGCCACCAAAACTGATCTACAAAGGGGGGCATACCCGACTGGAGGGTGTGTGTGTTGCCCAGTGATGTCATAGTGATGCTAACCCAGGTAGATCATGACATCATCATGATGTAATTGAGCAGCTAATGTCATAGTCCCAGGTAGGGACACAAAGGGGACACCCCCACCGGCAGGGGCTGCAGACAAATGTATGGGAAGGATAAGGGCGGTAAGTGACCATCGACGGGTGAGGGAAGCAGGACGGGTGAGGGAAGAGAGAGACGGAGGAAGAGAGGCTGCCCTGAGCAAAGCCAGGCAATCTGCTAGCATAAAATAAAATTCAAGTAGAACTAGCTGAGCACTCCTACACTAGCTTTTTTTTGTTGATAAGTGCATAGCCAACATCTCTGTTCTACTTCAGGGCTTTTGGGACCACATCGCCCATAATCCTTCAGGCCTACATGCTTACATTACCATAGTGAGCCCTGGTGGTGCAGTGGTTAAACTGCTGCAGCCCAAACATTGTGAGTTTGATTCTAATGGGAGTCCAGATTGACTCAGGCTTCCATCTTTCTGAGGTTGGTAAAATGAATATGTAGCATGTTGGTGGCAAAATGCTAATTACCTTGTGAACTACCCAGAGAGTGCACTAAGCACTCTGGAACAGTATATAAGTGTAATTGCTATTGCTATAGTGGCCTACTAGATGCTCCAATTGGAAGCCTACAAGAGTGTAAGAATAATATCTTCTTACTCATGATCCCCCAATTACTGATACTAATAGACATAGCATACATTTGGGAAGAAGGACAATACATGCTGCCCTGAGTTCCTGGAAAAAATTATGAGATCCAAATGTCATAGATACATCAAATAAACAGATATATTTTGAAGTATAGTAGTTTAATAAATGTTTCTGTTCATTGACAGGCAATCCGTGGTTCATAAACTACAGTCAGTATATACATACAGCACCCAAACCTCTCAAACCAACCCCACTGGGGAAAAAATGAGCCAAAAATATTTGCTGTTCTTGGAAGCCTCCAGGATAGGTATTCTCAATCAACAAAGCACAAGATCTTTCATTCCAGTTTTCACCCTCCTGTCCATTTCTACCTGGTGAATTTTTAGAGAATTCAAGGAGCTGGAATGCAATTCTGGAAGGAACTGCCCAGTCATTGTGGTTCTGTGAAAATGTCTTCTGATGAGATTTCTAGTTTGCTCGACACAAATACATATAGCAACACTGGCATCCATATACTGTTTTTTGATCTGCCCATATCTCACAGGTTCTCTCCATTCCAAATTTCCATTATGCCTAGTTCATCTGGCATCTCCTCTATATTATACCCAATATATCTATATTCCCCACCATCTTGGCTTGGAGGACTGCAGTCTCTGGAATATTTAATTTAGTTGTGGTGGCTTAGTGGTTAAGATGCTGAGCTTCAGGACTGGAAGGTCAGCAGATCAGCAGTTCGAGACCTGAGTGCTGTGCAACAGAGTGAGCTCACATCATCTGCCTCAGCTCCTGCCAACCTAGCAATTTGAAAGCAAGAAAATTACAAGTAGACAAATAGGTACCACTTTTCTGGGTAAGGTAGCAGTGTTCCATGCGCTCCAGCCATGTGACTATGGAAATGTCTGCAGACACACACAGCACTGGTTCTTTGTAAGTGGAGATGACCACCACCACCCAGAGTTGAATACAACTGGCTTTCAAGCAAGGGAGGTCTTTACTTTAAGACAGTTTCTTAGAGCCTTGGAGTTCTAAATTAATTTAGCTTAGGAATTAGCTTAGGGGTACACTGAAAGAGCTTCCTCAGAGAATGTAGTATTTTTGAACCACAATTGGGTGTTCCCTGGTAATGGCTACCTTGTGTTGCCAGCTAATTTTTCTCACACTAGGTCAGGCAGAAGGAACTGCAGAATGAACTCACAAAATGCAAGCGCGGCGCCAAAATGGCCGCCGCGCCCTTTGCGGGCCCCCCCCCACAGGACAGAGAATCCGGGTAGTTAGGGGCGTGGCCAGCTCCCTTATAAAAGGGGTGGCCACGAGGCAGCCAAGCTGCCATTTTACCTCAGCGACGGAGCGGAGAAGTTTTTTCCCCTGCGTCTCCGTCGCTCGTTAGCTTACCGGGAAGCCTTTTGGTAGCGGTTCTGCCTTTCCGGCTTCCCTTTTTGCTCCAGTGGAGATGCCTTTGAAGAAGAAGGCGGCTTCGAGTTCAGCTCGCGTTGTTAGGAGGCGCAACCCAGGTCGGAGGACCGCGGTGCCGCCTCCTCAGCAGCCACCTTTGCCAGCCCCGGCCGGGGCCGGCGGAATGGGGTCTATTGCCCCTTGGCCCGATCAGAGGGCGGGCGCGGAAGGGGTTCCGGCCCGCGGCCCACGAGCGGTGGACACCGCTCCTGCTCCTGCCCACTCTGTCGGGCCTACTCCTCTTGGGCTCCAGCCTCTCCCGGGGCCCTCTAGCCTTGGGGGGTGGTGCGGCCCCCTGCCTTGGCAGGTTTCTCCACCAACCCTGCCGGGCTTCGGTGCTGGCCAATGGCCATATGTGGGTCCCGGGGTACAGGGACCTGTACCCATGCCTGGGCCAGGCGGGCCGGCCGGCCCTTTGCCCATGGTCAACGTGGACACCTTGCTGGCCCGCATTGCGGCCCTGGAGGCGTCGTTGGCGCGGGCCAGTCAGGCGGGCGCCCCTTTCGGGGTTCCTTTTGAGACGCTGTCGGCTGGAGGACAACAGCCGGCGGGGAGGGTCGAGCTGCTGCAGGCGTGTGGCGCGGTTTCGGCCACTGCCTCGCAGCTCCCCAGCCAGCAACCAGGTGCGGGTCAAGTCCCGGTGATGAGCTCTACGTCGGTCGTGAGCTCCGACGCCCCCAGTGGGCCGGAACCCCCGGTGGGGGCGGCCCACGGGGGTGCAGTGTGTGAGTATACGGTGCAAGCGAGTACATCCACACACATTCCCAATCTAGGGGGGGCCTTTCAATGGCCTTGGCCTCGCGCGGGTGGTGCGGGGGCCACGCTGTCGGCGACCCACCCGGCGACGACGACTACCACCTTGGGCACTGGGGTGGGCATTGGTCCCTACACTACAGAGAATGTTCTGGGGGTGGCTGGATTAGTTCAGACCCCTTTTACCAGGCCGGCTGTCCCTTTTTCGGCCTTGCCGACGGCAGGGTATTCCTTGCCATTGGGTGATCACCTGGCACAGGCTACTAGGGAAAAGATATGGCGAGGGGAGTACGTAGATATCTTCTCACTCCTGAACAGAGAGCCCACCAAGGAGGAAAGGGAGGGTCAGGATGAGAAGGACAAGGAGCAGGCACGCCGCCGTAAGCCGCCGCGTACCTGGGCCAACTGGCTCCCCGCTTATTTAATATACATGGCGGTATATTTGAGGGCGCGGCCGGATTTAGCTATTCCCATGGTCCAATATTTGGACAACATATATAGGGCGATGGTCGATTTTCCGGGCCCATCATGGCTAGCATATGACGAGGAATTCCGTATGAGGATTCCCCTTCACCCCGAGATGAGATGGGATGAGCCGTGCCAGAGGCTTTGGCTTTTGTATATGACACCCACACGCCCTGCCCCGGGGGATAGATACCATTGCGGACATGCGGTCCAGCGAGCGGCTCCAGCGCAGGTTACCCGCCAGGCGGCGGGGCAGGGGGTTCCAGCCCGCCTGCTGTGCTGGACTTTCTCGTCAATTGGTTCCTGCAATCGAAAGAACTGCAGGTATAAGCATGAGTGTCCCACATGCTCTGGCCCCCACGCAGCCTCTGTTTGCCCCAAGCCTGGGGGGGCGCGAGGCAGAGGGAAGGGTGGACAGTGGGCTGGCAAGGCTGCCACGGATGGAGCTAGTTCTCCAAAAGGCTCCCTCCCCAATTAAGGTGGACATGCTGGAGCGCTGGCTCGCATCGTACCCGAAGGGGGAGGACAGGGAGTATATTCTTCAAGGTTTTAAGCAGGGATTTCGTATCCCTTTTGTGGGTGATAGGTCCCCTCAGGATGCTCCCAACCTTTTATCCCTTAGAGGAAGGGAGGAGGTGGCTGCGGCCAGCATTCAAAAGGAGTTAGTCGCGGGCAGGGTCGCTGGACCTTTCCCCGTACCCCCGTTTCCCAATCTTAAGGTCTCGCCACTGGGTTTGGTCCCCAAAAAGTCCCTAGGGGAGTTTCGCCTTATTCATCATTTGTCCTACCCAGCCGGCCGATCGGTCAATGATGCTATCCCTGATGACCTTTGTTCAGTCAGGTATACATCGTTTGACCATGCGTTGCGCATGGTGCGCTCGTGTGGCCCGGGTGCCCTGCTGGCCAAGTGTGACATTAAGTCAGCTTTTCGCCTCTTGCCAGTGCATCCGGGCGACTTTGAGTTGCTGGGTTTTAAATTTAAGGGGGAATATTATTTTGATAAGGCCATGCCTTTTGGCTGCTCCATATCATGCTCGGCTTTCGAGCGTTTTAGTACCTTCCTAGAGTGGGCTTTCGCCCGCAGGTCAGGGTCCCGGTCTGTAGCCCATTACCTGGATGACTTTTTATTCGGGGGTGAACGGGGCTGGGACACGTGCGCACGTCTCCTCAACACATTTCAGACGCTAATGGAGGAACTTGGTGTCCCTTTAGCGCCCGAAAAGACCGAGGGCCCATCGACCAAGCTAGTATTCCTGGGGGTTGAGATTGACACAGTAGTGCAGGCTTCTAGGTTGCCGGGTGATAAGGTGTCCAGGATCGTGGCCCTTATCTCGGAATTGCTGGCCAAGCGTAAGGCATCACTGAGAGAACTTCAGGTGCTGCATGGGCACCTTAATTTTGCTTGCAGGGTGGTCGCACCGGGCAGGGCTTTTGCCCGGCGCTTATGCGACGCCATGGCAGGGTTATCCAGGCCCCACCACAGAGTTAGGCTCACCCGGGGTATCAGGGCAGACATGTTCGTCTGGTTGCAATTCCTGAGGGAGTTTAATGGGGTCTCATTTTGGAGGTCTGACCTCCTGGCGTCCCCCAATTTCCAGATCCAGTCTGATGCCTCAGGATCCCTGGGTTATGGGATGTACTTCAATGGGAAGTGGGCCTGTGGTGGGTGGCCACCGGCATGGGCAGGCACAGGTCGCCTGCGGGATCTCACATACCTGGAATTTTTCCCCATTCTGGGGGCTTTGATGCTATGGGGCGAACAGTGGGCTAATTCGGTGGTGCATTTCTGGTGTGACAATGCTGCTGTTGTCCACATTGTCAATGCACAGACTTCCAAATCGCCCAGGGTCATGGACCTAGTGCGCCATTTTGTGCTGCGCTGCCTGCGCCTCAACGTTTTGTTCAGGGCCAGGCATGTCCCAGGGATTAATAATGATATTGCTGACGCTTTGTCCCGCCTGCAGATCTCCCGGTTCCGCGCCTTGGCCCCGGATGCGGAGGAATTTCCCTCGCCACTCCCGGACGAGATGTGGACTATTGGCAAGGAGAGGTGAACCGGGCGATTGGCCTGTCACTAGCGCCACGCACGCGTAAGGCGTATCGACAAGCATTCAATTCTTACAGGGCATTTGCTACTCAATTTCTCTTGCCAGAGACCTGGCCTATCCCGGTGGACCATGTTCTGCGGTTCATGGTTCACCTGCATGCACAGGGCCTTGCACCTCGCACCATAGCATCCAAGCTCTCGGCGTTGGCTTTTATGGCCAAAGTGGGAGGTCATGTGGATACCACCTCTGACTTCCGTGTGCGACATGTTTTGGAGGGGTGGGTGCGCGAGCGCGGGCGTTGCCCGGATGACCGGCACCCTATTTCCCCAGGGGTTCTTACCCAGTTGGCCCGGGGCTGGCCAGGCCTCTGTTTTGATCATTATGAGGCAGCCCTTTTTCACGCAGCCACAACGGTGGCATTTTTTGGAGCGCTCCGCGTCAGCGAACTCGTGATGCTGTCTAAGGCGGATGCAAGTGGTAGGGCACTGGAACTCGAAGATGTCTACGTAGCCAAAGACTGGGCCCAGTTGAGGATACGCTCCTCTAAAACAGATCAGCATGGCGTAGGCAGTGGTGTAAGACTGCTACGTTGTTCTTTGGCAGACATCTGTCCGGTTGGTGCCCTACAGGAATTCCTGGCACTGCGTGGCATGCACCACGGCCCGTTTTTCTGTCACCAAGATGGGTCTCCCCTTACTAAATTTCAGTTTTGGAAGGTGACAGCCAGAGCCCTCACCAGGGTGGGCCTACCAGGTGCCCGTTATGGCACACATTCGTTCCGGATTGGTGCAGCCTCTACAGCAGCTGCTTTTGGGTACTCTGGGGCTGACATACGCAGCATGGGAAGGTGGGGCTCGCAATGTTTTCAGTTTTATGTGCGCCCACTCCCGCCATGAGTACCAATCCAGTCACCTTACCGCCTTTTTTCTCAATTTTCTTACAGACCCTGGGTGTCGTATTACACCGGTGACAGTATGGCTGGTGGGCCACAGCTATGTGCACAGGGCAGCGCGTTACGCTGCGGCGACAGAATGGGGACCCCGACTGGGACTGGGTGACCACGCCAGTCTCGCATGGCATGGTAAGCCTGGGATGTTATGGCGGGAGCTGCGGCCTTTCCTTTTTTCTGGCCTGGGTGCTGGCCCGCCTGACATTCTAATCATCCACCTGGGGGGCAATGATTTGGGCCAGGTCACCGGCTTATCGCTTAAGCATGCGATTTGCGAGGACCTCGCCTACTTGCATTATGTCTGGCCTGCCACAACCCTGGTTTGGTCGGACATTGTCCCGCGCCATTCTTACAGAGGGGGCGTTAACCTCCTGGCCCTTGACCGCGCTAGGCGCGCGGTCAATAAGGCAATGGCGCGGTTTCTTGCCAACAGGGCTTGGGGACGGGTTAGTCATCACCCCGATATTAGTCTACAAAATTATGACTTGTACGCAGGGGATGGGGTCCATCTGTCGCGAGGAGGTATGGACCTCCTGTTGGGTGATTGGCGAGCAGGCCTGTTGACCGAGCTGACGGTCTGGGGGGGGCGTCAGGTCTTCTTTGAAGCCCCTCCGTGTGGCGGGTAGCACTGGTAAGGTAAACAGTATGACCCACAAGTATCCGGCAGGTTCGCAATTGACTGGACAACACTAGACAGGAATAAATTAGTTAAACGTTGTCCGGTCAACGACGAACCAGGCGATGGGGTGATGACGATTGCTAACCAGCATGCATCACCCCTGTGATTTCACGGATACGCGTCAGAGGGTGGGGTCATAAGTTAGTTATTGACTACGGTCAACAATTTGTTTGTTGTCAACAAACAAATTGATACAAATTGATACATTGTAACCAATTGCCGTTGGCAATTTTGGGTGGTACCTTACCAGTGTTACTTCGGCCTGCTTGCCTTAGGAATTACGATTGGTCGTTTTACAATGCAAATTTATAATTCGGACTAGGGCATTGAATCAATAAATGTGGCCCTATGCTGTTATCCACTTTCAATGTTGTCTGTGTCCGTTATTGGGGGGGTGCGCCTGCAATGCAAGCGCGGCGCCAAAATGGCCGCCGCGCCCTTTGCGCCCCCCCCCCACAGGACAGAGAATCCGGGTAGTTAGGGGCGTGGGCAGCTCCCTTATAAAAGGGGTGGCCACGAGGCAGCCAAGCTGCCATTTTACCTCAGCGACGGAGCGGAGAAGTTTTTTCCCCTCCACCCCCTCCCTAGTTAACAGTGTGATATTATGGTCGCTTCGGGGCCGGGTGGGAATTTTTGGTTGGGACCCATATTGGCTCCGGGTCCTGGCTTTTTTGCCCATCCCACACTGTTGCTATGGTTTGATATAGGGGGCTTTCTGTGTTCCTACTGTTGACTTTGGTCACATTGGCGGGTAGCACTGGTAAGGTAAACAGTATGACCCACAAGTATCCGGCAGGTTCGCAATTGACTGGACAACACTAGACAGGAATAAATTAGTTAAACGTTGTCCGGTCAACGACGAACCAGGCGATGGGGTGATGACGATTGCTAACCAGCATGCATCACCCCTGTGATTTCACGGATACGCGTCAGAGGGTGGGGTCATAAGTTAGTTATTGACTACGGTCAACAATTTGTTTGTTGTCAACAAACAAATTGATACAAATTGATACATTGTAACCAATTGCCGTTGGCAATTTTGGGTGGTACCTTACCAGTGTTACTTCGGCCTGCTTGCCTTAGGAATTACGATTGGTCGTTTTACCAATGCAAATTTATAATTCGGACTAGGGCATTGAATCAATAAATGTGGCCCTATGCTGTTATCCACTTTCAATGTTGTCTGTGTCCGTTATTGGGGGGGTGCGCCTGCAAAGGTACCTTCATTTTGGCAGTGTCATGTCTGGCCTAGACATGGAAGAAGAAGAA
Source organism: Bradypodion pumilum (assembly GCA_035047305.1). Taxonomy (NCBI): domain Eukaryota; kingdom Metazoa; phylum Chordata; class Lepidosauria; order Squamata; family Chamaeleonidae; genus Bradypodion; species Bradypodion pumilum. The sequence continues at coordinate 364,643,580 of JAWDJD010000003.1, forward strand.
ACTTAGGAATTGAACACAGTACTGACACCAGCACGCCACCCCATTCTCACTCAGCCAGCAGTAGTGAGCATAGGTCTAAGTTTCCATGTATTTACTAGATATTCAGCATCATTAACACAGAAATGTCAGCCAGCACATATGTGCAGGTGGCACATATGTGGCACATAGGCTGGTGTTACAGCCTAAACACTGGTTTGAGGGTGCTGCAGTGGACTCTGGTCTATTGAGACAAATGGGGTATGGCTTCATGTCCTGCTAATGCTACCTCTTCCTTTCTCCTTGCCAATGGCAGAGGCTCAGATCCTGGCTGATGTTTCCTATGTGGAGACTTTGTATGACTGAGATTGTGCGTGTATTGCAGGGGCATGATGACAGAACAGATTTAAAGAGAGCTGCCTGCTTTGAACTCAGGAACAAAGAGAAGCAATAGCAGGTGAAGAATGTTTCTGATTTGGGAGTGCCCAGAACTAACCTTCTGCTAAGTTGTGAAGTGAATGGACAGAGTTAGGCGTAAGGCAGTGTCAGTAAAAGCTTGCCTCCCTGTCTCTCTGTATATATGAACGTCAATGTTTGCTTGCATGTAATTTAATTTAATTTATATACCACTCTATCCAATGGACTCTGGGCGGTGTACACAAGTTAAAACCAATATAAAATGATTAAAAATCCTTAAAAACATAGCAATCCTGGCCCCCAGGCCCATTTTGCCAGCCACATCTTCAATTATTTCCTAAATAGTAGCAACTGGGCCTGAAGGCATAGTTCTACTGGGAGGAGGTTCCATAGCGTGGGAGCTGCAACCGAGAAGGTCTTTTTCCTCATGCTGGAGAGGTAGCCTCCCCAATGGATGGTATATGGAGGGTGTCCTCTTGGTTTGCTCTCATGGGACGGGTCAATGTCCTAGGGATGATGCGGTCTCTGAGGTATTGATTTGATTTGATTTGAAATTTAATTTATATACCGCAATTCTCTGCCCAAGGGGCGACTCAATGCGGTTTACAAATTACAGGATACAGCATAAAAATATCACAATAAATATCACAAAAATTACAGTATATTACAGTACAATACAGTAAATTCAATGAGATACAAGATACAAAATATCAAATACAATAAGAACATAAATATACAGAATATATAATAAATATGCAATAATATGCAATAATAATCTTAACCTATAAAACCAAGGGTTAACCGTTGGAACTTGCTATAGGTTCCTACGCCTCGCCCTAATGACCCGCACCCACCATTTGTGCAAACGGCTGAACTGGGTCCGCAGGTCAACGAAGGATTGAAAAAACTGGCACTGGGGCAATAGCCCCACAAACGCGAAAAAAGGGAAACAACTTCATTTCCCAATGTTCTTTGCACCGCGTCGCGCCACAGCCAATCAGGCTGAGAGGCGCAACCACAAAGAACATTGAGAAATGTGCCGTGGCGAATCAAAATCGAGCCACAGAAAAAAAACACCACAACCACAAATCACAAACCCATAACTATAAGCCCCAGGGTCCTGCGTGACATAAGTGCGCAGAACACTGAGGAAGCCGGCGCCCGATTTTTTTAAAAAAACTCACTGCCTCACAGCCACGCAAACACCAACCGCCCTTCTTTCCCTCACCAACGGTGCCTGAAGGTCCCGACTGGAGTTTCCCCTTTAATATCAGTAGGTGGGGGGGTTGCGATTCCCATCTCCGCTGGCTCCCCTAGGGTTGGGAGGTTTGTGGGGACAAAAGGGGTATGTCCCCCCAATACTTCTGGACCCAGGAGACCAGGGAAAGGGGTTCAATTCCCCCTCCTAAAAAAACTCCGTCTTTAAATAGAAGAAACCAAGCCTTATCTTCTCTTTAAAAACGGAGGGTTCTTTTAGGAGGGGGGAATTGAACCCCTCTCCCTGGTCTCTTGGGTCCAGAAGGGTTGGGGGGACATATCTCTTTTGTCCCCACAAACCTTCCCACCCCAGGGGAGCCAGCGGAGAGGGGGATCGCAACCCCCCACCCACTGATATTAAAGGGGAAACCCCGATCTACTTTCACGACTCCACAAAATCAAAGCACCATAACACAATAAAGCCCCCCTCCCCAGTGAAGCCGGCCAGTGGAAATAACCCCCCCCAACGCCGCATAAAGCAGCATTGGAATTCCCACGGTCCGGCCAGCCAGGCCATCCCACGGAAATAAACCAACCCCCTCCCAAAGCCACAACAACAACAAAATTATAAAAATAAATAAATAATTATCAAAAAATACCTTAAAACACAATCAAAAACATCCAAAAATACACAAAAACAACACCAAAAATAAAACAAAGTAAACAAAAACAAAATCAAAAACAAAACAGTCAAAAAATACAAAACCCAAACCCATCCTCCCCACAAAATAAATAAAACAAGCCAACTCACCATCACATGTCCTACCTGCATGATGACCGGAAATGAAATGAATAAAGAAAGAGACTACTTACCGGAAGAAGCTCCACCCAGAGGCCAGGAGAGAAAAAACAGTCAAAATACAAGAAAACCCCTACCAGCACCACCTGCTGGCCACAATAGTAAAAACAATTCAAAAACACACAACAGCCCCAGACAAAAGGCCACAACAGTAAAAACAAATCAAAACAATAACACAAAATCACAATTTTACACAAAAGGTCACAATAATGACAAGTCAAAAAAATTACACGAAAATACAATTTAACACAAATCACAAACATATGTCAATAAAATAAAAAAAATTATTAAAATCCTGTGCTGAGTTCTAACTCAAATAAAAACCCAAAACAACTAAACACATTTTAAAAACATTGAATGTAAAAAACATTTACTTTCACATTATTAACATTATTACCTACAGTACAACTATTTTTTTAAAAACCAAAAACTAAAACATTATTCAGTTACATAAAACAGCCAGCCAAGCAAAAAAAAATTTGTATAAATAAACATTTAAAAAATTACAGAGTAAGCAATTTGTAACAAACATTAACACAATTTAACCTTCCAACACAATTTAAAACAGCCCAGCAACGCCGGGCAACCTCTGCTAGTACAATATAAACCGGCACAGGCAATCCGACTCCCCCCAGCAAACAAATACTGGGGGAAGGAGCTCCATATCTCGGCTGGGAGCTGAATACAAAATTCAAAATACTAAATGTCCAAGTACAGTTCATTAAACAGTTACGCCAAAATACAAGGTACAGTAACAAATACAAATATAAATTATACAAAATACCATTAAATACAGTACTGTAATCACAGTATCAATTGCATAAACCCTCAGCTCCCTCATGTCTGCAAAAAAAACCTTGGCTCTGAAACATCCTCGTTGGACCCCTATAGCCCCACCACAAGGAAAACAGTTCCAGCTGGGCTCCCACCTCCCCCGACTGGGCAGGCCAGGGGAGGGAGCTGAAGATGTTGTGGCGGCTCTTGGGTTTGGTAGTGGTGGCTATTCATAACCCCACCGTTTGGAAATTGGCTCCAGCTGGGCTCTCACCTCCCGCGACCGGGCAGGCCAGGGGAGGGAGCTGAAGATGTTGCGATGGCTCTTGTGGCTCATGGCGGCGGCTATTCATAGCCCCACCGCTAAGAAAACGGCTCCAGCTGGGCTCCCACCTCCCCTGACCAGGCGGGCCAGGGGAGCAAGCCGAAGATGTTGACAGAATCAATACTGCTTCCTCAACATCAGGTCAGTATTAAGTTGCTTTTCTGGTGGTCTTTGATATCTGTCAGATGTTCCTCCAATATTACACTTGAAATGTGTTGATTCTCCCTCCCCTGCATGCTTTTCTTCACTGTCCACCCTTTACATACCATGGACAATCTTTGCTAACTTCTAGCTCTCTCTTCTTTTTATTTCAAAGATGAAGTCACATCATCTGGAGGCTCTCATGAGTCATGTGAACCTCTTCACAGCACAGCTTCCTTTCTGCAGGGTAACAGTTCTCTGCTTAATGTTATTTAATTTGATTTAAATGATTTATAGTCCGCCTTTAGAATAATAACCAGGTATCCTGGTCCGCTATCATGAAGGGCTTTAAAGGTGACAACCAGCACCTTGAATTGCACCCGGAGACATATAGGCAGCCGGTGCATGTCCCACAGCAGTGGCAAGGCACGGACGAAATGACTACACCTCACCACTGCGCATTCTGCCGCATTCTGGACCAACTGCAGTCTCTGGATGGTCATCAAGGGCAGCCCCATGTAGAGCGTATTACAATAGTCCAAACGGAAGGTGACCATGGCGTATATCCTTTTTTTTTGCTCCTGGCTCTGCCTGTCATTCTGGTTCCACCTACCATTGGCCACTCTGCCTCCTGGTAGTCACAATGGCTACCAATTGCCAACAAAGAGAAGCATACAGCAGAGATGTGGAAGAACTGCAGAAGGTGGTTTGCCCAAAGGATTTCCAGCTCTGGAGTTCAGCCTGCTTAGATAGGCCTGTTCTTATCTGCATTTCCTATGAATGCAATCGGGAATATATGCCAGAGTACCTAATTAGTGGGGGAAGGTTAACATTTAAATTGGGGGGAAATGCTAATTAACTTGTGAACTGCCTAGAGAGTGCACTAAATGCTATGGGGCAAACATATAAGTGTAACAAAAGCACTGTTTCCTTACACTATTCCTCCAAGCACACACACACACACCAATTTTCTGTTCACCGAGAGCCAACAGCCAGGAAAATATATACGGTACTCATCAGTAGGAAATCTGGAAAGTACCTGGACAATTAACTTTTCCTCATAATTTTATGCCGCTTTCTGGTTTATTCTAATTACAGCTAAGTTATATTGTAGAATCGTGAAACCCATCCAGCTTTATGTAGCAACAAACTTGAATTATTCCTTCCAAGAATGTTCTAATTACATGCTTGGGTGTGCAGATTGTACTCAAGGGAAGGCACTAACCATATCATCTTAAATATATAAGTATACTCAAAAGTAAGCATCATTACATTCAGTGGCTCAAACCCCTAGGTAGATGTATATCATAGTGCAGCTTCTGCTGATTTTAGTTGCAAATCACACTAAATAGAAAAGGGGTAAAAAGAAAGCATGAGGCAAACAAATCCGGTCTGTTTTGGACTGGTCCTCACCTAGGGTTGCCATAATTCTCTCCCACCAAACCAGGACAGCCATTGCATTCTTCAAACTGTGCATGCGTTGGATTTGGCTGTCAGGGAGACTGCAGCTCTAAAACACCCATAATCCCTGTCCAGGGCAGACAGGGAATTCCGACCCTATGCAATTAACACTTTGCAGTCACGTGAAGAAGGAATCCTCCATCCCAGTGTATGGTGGAGGTTTGGCTTCTTAGATTTGGGTATTTCTTGCTCCCTCCCGGCTTTTGAGGAAAAGGGCTGAGGATAACTCCTTGTCTCCCAAACTTCAAGGTGAGCCAAGAGATTTTTGCAAAGAGTTATTTCACTGCCTCTGTGCCTTTCTTTCAATTATCTCGCTTGCAAGTGCCACCTCTCCCCGGTGGGCTTCTCAGGGTGCTGTTTTGCCTTCACTGCTTTCAAGCACGATAATTGAAAGAAAGGCAGGGAGGCAGTGAATTAACTCTTTGCAAAAATCCCTTGGTGAGGGATGATCTTGCTTCCTTTGTTCAAATTTAAAAATCCGGGACTTTTACATGTTTTTTCTTGAGCCGGCCGGGACAGCTTGAATCCAGAAAAATCCTGGAAAACCGGGACATATGGCAACCCTATCCTCACCAGTAGAGTGGGCAGCCACCTAGACAGTAGTTATGTGGGGCATCAATGCCAACCACCACCCCACCCCAACTGTTTCTCCTTTTTGGAGATCTCCATGTGGGCAATGTAATCTGGCCTGTGCCCTCTAAATTGGCCCCTCCACCTCAGGACCCTTTCCTTTGCCAGTGTTGAGGTGTATCTTAGCAACTTGACCTGTCAGCTGCTATAGGTGGAGTGAAAGTAATATTTGATAGGTTGACCTATGTTTCAGACAGCAGAATGTCTTGGATGGTTCCTGGTTCACCAACAGAGCCCATCACCACAATTACTGGACTGTCAGGATCATCATGGTTTCATCATTCTGTTCTTTTAAGAAATTCACAATTTTTAGTTGTATGCATAATAAATAACTTCTGCCCCCCCCCCAACAACCAGCCCCCACAGACTGCCCTAGAACTTTGGAAGGCAAGCGAGGAGCTACCAGACAACTGGGCAGAACCACGTGACTCTCTACTGCCTAACCAAGAACAACTATGGCATGTATGGAGAGCTTTAAACAGACTGTGTGCCAGGGTAGGAAGAGCAAGAGCTAATCTGAGAAAGAGGGGTTTTCCTGTAGATCAGGGGTGCCCAAACTACAGCCCGTGGACTGGGTAGGCCCATGTGATGTTACCACCCAGCCCCCAGGCTGGATTGCCACTGACACCAGAAGTGACTCACCACTGCCGGAAGTGCTGAAATTGCGATGAAATCATGCCAAAATGCACCAAAAATGCACCAAAAATTCAAAAAACAGAGCAAAAATGTTCCGACCCTGCTCCCTCCTCCATTGGAAGTAGCAGGGGCAGGGGGAAAGCCCGAAAACACATGTTGAATTCACATGCCACCGCTGGTGCCGCCAGGAGGAACCATGTGACTGGCCTGCTCAGCTTTTTGAGTTCTCGTGTGTGTGTGTGTGTGTGTGTGTGTGTGTGTGTCTGTGTCTGTGTGTGTGTCTGTGTCTGTGTCTGTGTGTGTGTGTGTGTGTCTGTCTGTCCTCCTGTCTGTTTGTCTCTGTGTTGCTCCAAGTAGCATGACAGGACAAACTACACACCCTGTCCCCATCTTCTCTTCTTCTTTCCAACATTTTTGGCAGTCCAACATTGGGCTCATTGTACCATTAAGAGCAAGGCTGGGATTAGAGGACAGATGTCATGACTCATGAGCCTTCTTGTAGTACAAGTCCAATGCAAAGCTTAAATAAAACTGTGCCAGCAAATAACCTCCTATCTGTGATATCCTAAGATCCTGTTCCTGTGATATCTCAAAAGCATGGCCCTTTGGCCATAGGGCAAGGCCCAAAAATCTTAGGAGATGTTGATCTGACAATGCTCCAAGCTCTGTCTAGAAACCCTCTGACTAGCAGGTCTTGTAGGATACTTCTACCTCTCCCTGATTAACAGAGCAAAAATGTCTTCTTTTTGTTGCATCAACAGCTGGCGTTTGATCATGGAAACCATGAGCTGGTGATAGTATACTCCACCTGGACACAGGAGCAGAGATTGGAAACATTACTTGTGAGCATGCTGACTGGGGATTCTGGGAGACATAGTCCAAAATAGTAATCCTTTAGAGTTCTCCACAGAAATGGCTACCCAGGGGCGTGGCTAAGATGGTGGGCAATTAGCACGGACTTTTGATCGGCTCACGCTAGTAATGCTATTTAAAGAGGTTAATCCCAAAGTGGAAAGGTAAAATTTCCAAAGAAAATGAAGTGCTTGAGGCTCTGAAACTGAAGATCATTATTTGGCACTATTAGGAGACTGGAGGTCGGAGTCCGAGGATCGGACAAGGGGAGAGGTGTGGCGTAAGCTGTACCACTCGAGCCGCTTCGTGGTTCGGACGGGATCTCTAAAATCTGCTTTTGGAGGAGACTTAATTCCTTTTATGTTGGAATAATTAAAGACTGTGGCAGAGGCGGTGGATGTGGCACGAGTTGGAACGGAGTGAATCCTGGAAAGTCACAGTAAGTGGCGAGAGCGTGAGAAAGTGAAGAAGAAGGAGGAGGAGGAGGCTGGGCTGAAGTAATGGCAGCGGAGGCATGAAAATGAAACTTAGCAACTAAAAGCACGATACTGAGGGGAAGGGAAAGAGAAGAGCTGTGGAAGGCTTGGATGGGGAAGAAAGGAAGCAGTTCGTGGATAGAAAGTAAGCCTGAAAGTTTGAGAAGTGATATAAATTTGCTTTGAGAACGTACTTGGGTGAAGCTCTGGGTTGGAGGAGCAGAGGAATAGAGAAAAGAGCCATGCTGTGAAGCCACCATTTGCGGTTGGACTTTAAAATGGGGTTTGAGCTTTAAGAGAGAAGTCTGTGAATGGAGCCTAGCCAGACTTTCATTTCAAACTTGTTCCTCCGGACGGAAAGAAAAAGCTCCTCTGGGCTTGTTACAAAGTATTTTTTCTTTTTTTCCCCTTTCTCTCTTCCCCCATTGAGTGCTTCCCCTCCTCCGCCTTGCAACAGGAGGCTGCCTTGCTACAAAGTTACGGATGCAGCTTGGTTTTTGTATATCATTTGGGAGCTTTGTTGGAGTGATTCAATTTTCAGTTGGATATTTCTATTGATTTTTTCCTTCTTCTTTGGTTTGGATTTGCTTCATTCAAGGTTTTTGCATTTGGATTATAATTACCTGTGGATTATAAAAATTATATTGATCTCCCGGATCCTTGATGTAAAGTAAGAGAGAAGTGGAATCTTCAATCAAGTTCCCGGGTATTAAGATTTTGGCTAAGCTGTGTTGTGTCACTGCAACTGGAATACAGCAGTTGGGAACCTTGGTTGATTGAACTTTGAGGGTTCCGGGGGACTGAAAAGGATCGCTGCACTGTCCTCTATTATCATCTCTATTACCCTTTGGAAATCAGGAAAGTGACTCTATTTTATAGTTGGAAAATTTGATGTAATTGAATTCTGGAACAGTTCCAGGGAGAGGACTTTGCAGGTTTGAAAAGTATTGCTGCACTGAAATTATTGTTTGATATTACAATGGATAAAGTGGCAAAGAGTAAAGGGAAGGAAGAGGAAGTTGTGAAACCGAAAAGGAAGGGTAAAGCAAAAGCTGTGGAACCACCTTCATCGTCATCTTCATCATCGCCTGAACCTCCACCTGACCAGACTCAAATAATGGTGCAATTGAGTAAATTATTCCAAAAAAATGAGAGGATGGAAGAAGCGAGGGTCAAGGATAAAAATGAAATGTTGGTTAAATTAACAGGATCGATTACTGATCTTTCCAAAAAAATTGATTTAAATATTCATAAGCTGGAGGGTAATGTCAAGTTGATGCAAAATAATATGAAAGAGATGAAAGGGGAAATGAAAGGGATGCATGAGGAGGTGAAAGAAAATAAGATAAAGTTGGATGAGCAAAAAAAAAGGATGGATGTGATGGAAGAGATGATGAGGAAACAGAATATTGTGATACGTCACATGACTCAAAGAATGCCAGACCAGCTAAGAGACAGAATAGTTAATTGGTTAAATAATTTGAAAATGGGGAAAGATTTTGTCAACGAAGACATTGTAAGTGCTTATAGAGTGGGACCGAGAAGGGGGAAAATTGAACACAGGAACGTATTGGTTAAATTTGCAAATTGAAGGTGATGGCTTTTTTTAAAACAAGCAGGATCTGGCGTTCTGAAAATTGATGGAACTGATGTGGAGGTATATAATGATATTCCAATTACGGAACGTGGTTGGAGATATAAAATGAAACCGGTAACAAAAATTTTGATAAAAAAGCAATAAAATATAATTGGAGACCTCCACAACAGTTAAGGTTTTTCTATGACAAAAAGATGCAGGTGATAGATGAAAAGACCGATGTTTGGAATATTTGACTTTACTTGAGTTGGTCAGTGCAGGTTCAAGCGAATGGTTGGAGCTAAGGAAAGATATGTTGGCATCAGGAGGGATAAGAAGAGATTATGGTGAGGCGGATGAGGGAGGTGCTGTGGGAGGAGAGCAAACTGGAAGTGCTGGAGCAGAATTGTCATTGATAGTGGTGGAGGAGGAGTCAAGCAAAGGCTAGAAGGGAAAGGGAAGGAAGGTGAGAATTTTTTAAAGGCTAATGGTATTTTTAATAGTTTGTATCTTTAAAATGTGGAGACAGTGCTTGAGCTTTAACTAACATGCTCATCTTACACGTTCCCCCCCCTCTTTGATAGTCAAAGGTGTTTTTTTTCCTTCCTTTTTTGAAGGAGAAAGTGGGGAGAGTGTTATTGTGTGTTTTATGTTTTCTTTTAATTATTATAGGTTAATTGGTAGCATGCCCAAGGGAGAGCTCAGGAGAGATAAAAGTGTGGGATGATTTAAATTATGAGACCGATAAAGATATTAACATGGAATGTAAAAGGTACAGGATCTCAAATTAAGAGGAGGAGGGTAGAATCAGCTCTGAAGAGGGATAGACCAGACATAGTCTTTTTACAGGAAACTCATCAAAAATCTCAAGAGAAACAAAAAAATTTTAAGTTGGATGCAGCACTATGAAAAATCTTATGGTACATCGAAATCAAGTGGAGTTGCAATTCTGATCTCGAATAGATTGGGGTTTGAGATAACAAATAGTATTTCAGATGTGGAAGGGGGATTTTTGATAGTGAAAGGGAAAATAGATGATGAGGAAATAATGTTGGTAAATATATACACCCCAAACGATCATCAAGCGGAATTTTTAGAAAACATGCGTACGATGTTAGTAAAAGAAAAATCGAGGATGATTGTGGCTGGTGATTTTAACTTAGTAAGATCAAATCTGGATTGTACAAATATATTAAGAAGTGGAAAAGGGATTAAAGGGCAAATGTTGGATAATTGGACGATTGCATTAGGTTTGAAAGATTCCTGGAGAGAACTTAAGGGATCAGAAAGGGTATATTCTTATTTTTCGCAGGTTTACAACTCTTATTCCAGAATTGATTATATATTTGTATCTGAAAATTTGGTTAAAAATATGGAGGAAATGGAAGTCGGAATGTTTAAGGAATCTGATCATGCCAAGGTGATACTGGATTTGAAACTACGGAACGAGATTCAATCAAGGAGAACTTGGAAATATGATCCTAACCTATTTAGAGAGCAGAAGTGTAAAGAACAAATTATGAAGAGTTGGAGTGAAAGTTGGCATTGGAATGATAACGGTGAGGTAGAATAGAATGTGGTCTGGGATACCATGAAGTCGATTTTCAGAGCGGAGTGTATAAAGTTGGCAAGTAATAGATATAAAAATTATAAGTAAACACAGGATAAGCTTGAAAAGGAGATAAAGAATAAAAGAATAAAGAATAAAAAAGTTTTTGCTAATTTATTAAGATTAAAGACTGAATTGGCAGGTAAAGAAATTGAAAAGGTGAAAAGAGATCTGGTGTATTTAAAAAGGGAATATTTTGAATTTAGTAATAAAAATTCAAAATTATTAGCAAAGGCAGCAAAGGATAAAAGGGAAAAGAGGGAAATTGGAGTCTTGATTAATGAACAAGGGATAAGATGTAATAAAGTAAAAGATAAATGTAAAATTGTGAAGGATTTTTATCAAGCTCTTTATGCAAAGAAAGACATAGATGAGGGGAAACTTAAAAAGCAACTAGAGATCCAAATAATTAGTGGTATAAAACAGGAACATAGGGATAGAATGGAAGAATTAGTGACAGAGAAAGAAGTAAAAGAGGTAATTGCTAGATTGAAGTTGGGAAAAGCCCCTGGAGAAGATGGGTTGCCCGCGGATTTTTATAAGGAATTTGGAGATATTGTGGTATCAAAGTTGGTAAAATTATATAATTATATATTAGATGGTGGGCAAATCCCGACTTCATGGTATAGGACCGCAATTGTACTTTTGCCAAAACCTGGAAAGAATTTAGAGAAAGTAGAATCCTATAGACCCATTTCATTGATAAATCAAGACGCCAAGATCTTCACGGCAATACTTGCTAATCATTTGAATAATTTCATGGGGGAATATATAAATACTGATCAAGTGGGGTTTTTGAAAGGAAGACATATGGCAGATTTGACCAGAAGAGTAGTGGATTTAGTGGACACGGTGAGTCAAACAAAAGAAAAAGTGGGATTAATATCTCTGGATATATTCAAGGCGTTTGACTCTCTACAATGGATTTCAATTAAGGAAATAATTAAAAGTTATGAATTTGGTGTCAAATTTAGAAGGGTAATTGGCCAATTATATCAGCAAGGAATAGCCACTGTCAGAGTAAATGATGAGGTTACAGACGAGGTAAAGTTGGAGGCAGGTACGAGACAGGGCTGTCCTTTGTCTCCAATACTGTTTATTATGGCAATGGAGTTATTAGCAAAAGCTATAAGAGAGGAAGGAAAAACAGAGGGGATTATGGGAAATAAGATAAGTATGTATGCCGATGACACTTTGATAATTGTAAAACAACCAGAGAAGGTAATGAATAGAATTAGGCAACAACTAAAGGAATTTGAGGATATTACTGGGTTGAAAATAAATTGGGATAAATCGGAAATGATGCTTTGTAATATGGATGAGAAAAATCAGAAGAAGATATAGTAAATATTCAGATCAAGAATAAGATGAAATATTTGGGAATAATTCTATCAAACAAATTGGGAGAGCTTAAAAGACTGAACTATGATTATTTGAAAACTAAAATTAAGAACAGGATACAAAGTTTTCAAAAGTTGAAACTGTCATGGTTCGGGAGAATTGCACTCGCTAAAATGATGTTGTTACCTAGAATAAATTTCTTATTTGATGCGTTAGCAATTCAATTGAAGGACAAGGAAATTAAGGAGTTTCAAAAACTGATTAACAACTTTTGTAATAGTGGAAAGAAATCCAGGTTACCAAAAAAGCTATGGTACTTACTGCAGAAAGAAGGAGGGTTGGGAATGCCGAATTTGATGGCATACTATCAGGCATTTCAAATCAAGAATGTCGTGAAGATCTTGGCAAGGGAAAAGGTAATATGGGAGGATATTGAGATGAGGGACTATAGACATATAGGTAAAATGGTCTTTTTAGGTGGTAATTTAGGAAAGGTAGTGACTAAAAATATTATGATGAAAGGATTAATGAATGTATGGAAGAGGGTGAAGAAGGATCTGGTTCCGAATGTCTCTCCAATACTGGAAATTTTAGACATGGTGAGTTTTCCAATTATCTTAAATAAGGAGACAATGCAAGCGCGGCGCCAAAATGGCCGCCGCGCCCTTTGCGGGCCCCCCCACAGGACAGAGAATCCGGGTAGTTAGGGGCGTGGCCAGCTCCCTTATAAAAGGGGTGGCCACGAGGCAGCCAAGCTGCCATTTTACCTCAGCGACGGAGCGGAGAAGTTTTTTCCCCTGCGTCTCCGTCGCTCGTTAGCTTACCGGGAAGCCTTTTGGTAGCGTTTCTGCCTTTCCGGCTTCCCTTTTTGCTCCGGTGGAGATGCCTTCGAAGAAGAAGGCGGCTTCGAGTTCAGCTCGCGTTGTTAGGAGGCGCAACCCAGGTCGGAGGACCGCGGTGCCGCCTCCTCAGCAGCCACCTTTGCCAGCCCCGGCCGGGGCCGGCGGAATGGGGTCTATTGCCCCTTGGCCCGGGGTGGGCGATCAGAGGGCGGGCGCGGAAGGGGTTCCGGCCCGCGGCCCACGAGCGGTGGACACCGCTCCTGCTCCTGCCCACTCTGTCGGGCCTACTCCTCTTGGGCTGCAGCCTCTCCCGGGGCCCTCTAGCCTTGGGGGGTGGTGCGGCCCCCTGCCTTGGCAGGTTTCTCCACCAACCCTGCCGGGCTTCGGTGCTGGCCAATGGCCATATGTGGGTCCCGGGGTACAGGGACCTGTACCCATGCCTGGGCCAGGCGGGCCGGCCGGCCCTTTGCCCATGGTCAACGTGGACACCTTGCTGGCCCGCATTGCGGCCCTGGAGGCATCGTTGGCGCGGGCCAGTCAGGCGGGCGCCCCTTTCGGGGTTCCTTTTGAGACGCTGTCGGCTGGAGGACAACAGCCGGCGGGGAGGGTCGAGCTGCTGCAGGCGTGTGGCGCGGTTTCGGCCACTGCCTCGCAGCTCCCCAGCCAGCAACCAGGTGCGGGTCAAGCCCCGGTGATGAGCTCTACGTCGGTCGTGAGCTCCGACGCCCCCAGTGGGCCGGAACCCCCGGTGGGGGCGGCCCACGGGGGTGCAGCGTGTGAGTATACGGTGCAAGCGAGTACATCCACACACATTCCCAATCTAGGGGGGGCCTTTCAATGGCCTTGGCCTCGCGCGGGTGGTGCGGGGGCCACGCTGTCGGCGACCCACCCGGCGACGACGACTACCACCTTGGGCACTGGGATGGGCATTGGTCCCTACACTACAGGGAATGTTCTGGGGGTGGCTGGATTAGTTCAGACCCCTTTTACCAGGCCGGCTGTCCCTTTTTCGGCCTTGCCGACGGCAGGGTATTCCTTGCCATTGGGTGATCACCTGGCACAGGCTACTAGGGAAAAGATATGGCGAGGGGAGTACGTAGATATCTTCTCACTCCTGAACAGAGAGCCCACCAAGGAGGAAAGGGAGGGTCAGGATGAGAAGGACAAGGAGCAGGCACGCCGCCGTAAGCCGCCGCGTACCTGGGCCAACTGGCTCCCCGCTTATTTAATATACATGGCGGTATATTTGAGGGCGCGGCCGGATTTAGCTATTCCCATGGTCCAATATTTGGACAACATATATAGGGCGATGGTCGATTTTCCGGGCCCCTCATGGCTAGCATATGACGAGGAATTCCGTATGAGGATTCCCCTTCACCCCGAGATGAGATGGGATGAGCCGTGCCAGAGGCTTTGGCTTTTGTATATGACACCCACACGCCCTGCCCCGGGGGATAGATACCATTGCGGACATGCGGTCCAGCGAGCGGCTCCAGCGCAGGTTACCCGCCAGGCGGCGGGGCAGGGGGTTCCAGCCCGCCTGCTGTGCTGGACTTTCTCGTCAATTGGTTCCTGCAATCGAAAGAACTGCAGGTATAAGCATGAGTGTCCCACATGCTCTGGCCCCCACGCAGCCTCTGTTTGCCCCAAGCCTGGGGGGGCGCGAGGCAGAGGGAAGGGTGGACAGTGGGCTGGCAAGGCTGCCACGGATGGAGCTAGTTCTCCAAAAGGCTCCCTCCCCAATTAAGGTGGACATGCTGGAGCGCTGGCTCGCATCGTACCCGAAGGGGGAGGACAGGGAGTATATTCTTCAAGGTTTTAAGCAGGGATTTCGTATCCCTTTTGTGGGTGATAGGTCCCCTCAGGATGCTCCCAACCTTTTATCCCTTAGAGGAAGGGAGGAGGTGGCTGCGGCCAGCATTCAAAAGGAGTTAGTCGCGGGCAGGGTCGCTGGACCTTTCCCCGTACCCCCGTTTCCCAATCTTAAGGTCTCGCCACTGGGTTTGGTCCCCAAAAAGTCCCTAGGTGAGTTTCGCCTTATTCATCATTTGTCCTACCCAGCCGGCCGATCGGTCAATGATGCTATCCCTGATGACCTTTGTTCAGTCAGGTATACATCGTTTGACCATGCGTTGCGCATGGTGCGCTCGTGTGGCCCGGGTGCCCTGCTGGCCAAGTGTGACATTAAGTCAGCTTTTCGCCTCTTGCCAGTGCATCCGGGCGACTTTGAGTTGCTGGGTTTTAAATTTAAGGGGGAATATTATTTTGATAAGGCCATGCCTTTTGGCTGCTCCATATCATGCTCGGCTTTCGAGCGTTTTAGTACCTTCCTAGAGTGGGCTTTTTATTCGGGGGTGAACGGGGCTGGGACACGTGCGCACGTCTCCTCAACACATTTCAGACGCTAATGGAGGAACTTGGTGTCCCTTTAGCGCCCGAAAAGACCGAGGGCCCATCGACCAAGCTAGTATTCCTGGGGGTTGAGATTGACACAGTAGTGCAGGCTTCTAGGTTGCCGGGTGATAAGGTGTCCAGGATCGTGGCCCTTATCTCGGAATTGCTGGCCAAGCGTAAGGCATCACTGAGAGAACTTCAGGTGCTACATGGGCACCTTAATTTTGCTTGCAGGGTGGTCGCACCGGGCGGGGCTTTTGCCCGGCGCTTATGCGACGCCATGGCAGGGTTATCCAGGCCCCACCACAGAGTTAGGCTCACCCGGGGTATCAGGGCAGACATGTTCGTCTGGTTGCAATTCCTGAGGGAGTTTAATGGGGTCTCATTTTGGAGGTCTGACCTCCTGGCGTCCCCCAATTTCCAGATCCAGTCTGATGCCTCAGGATCCCTGGGTTATGGGATGTACTTCAATGGGAAGTGGGCCTGTGGTGGGTGGCCACCGGCATGGGCAGGCACAGGTCGCCTGTGGGATCTCACATACCTGGAATTTTTCCCCATTCTGGGGGCTTTGATGCTATGGGGCGAACAGTGGGCTAATTCGGTGGTGCATTTCTGGTGTGACAATGCTGCTGTTGTCCACATTGTCAATGCACAGACTTCCAAATCGCCCAGGGTCATGGACCTAGTGCGCCATTTTGTGCTGCGCTGCCTGCGCCTCAACGTTTTGTTCAGGGCCAGGCATGTCCCAGGGATTAATAATGATATTGCTGACGCTTTGTCCCGCCTGCAGATCTCCCGGTTCCGCGCCTTGGCCCCGGATGCGGAGGAATTTCCCTCGCCACTCCCGGACGAGATGTGGACTTTTGGCAAGGAGAGGTGAACCAGGCGATTGGCCTGTCACTAGCGCCACGCACGCGTAAGGCGTATCGACAAGCATTCAATTCTTACAGGGCATTTGCTACTCAATTTCTCTTGCCAGAGACCTGGCCTATCCCGGTGGACCATGTTCTGCGGTTCATGGTTCACCTGCATGCACAGGGCCTTGCACCTCGCACCATAGCATCCAAGCTCTCGGCGTTGGCTTTTATGGCCAAAGTGGGAGGTCATGTGGATACCACCTCTGACTTCCGTGTGCGACATGTTTTGGAGGGGTGGGTGCGCGAGCGCGGGCGTTGCCCGGATGACCGGCACCCTATTTCCCCAGGGGTTCTTACCCAGTTGGCCCGGGGCTGGCCAGGCCTCTGTTTTGATCATTATGAGGCAGCCCTTTTTCACGCAGCCACAACGGTGGCATTTTTTGGAGCGCTCCGCGTCAGCGAACTCGTGATGCTGTCTAAGGCGGATGCAAGTGGTAGGGCACTGGAACTCGGAGATGTCTACGTAGCCAAAGACTGGGCCCAGTTGAGGATACGCTCCTCTAAAACAGATCAGCATGGCGTAGGCAGTGGTGTAAGACTGCTACGTTGTTCTTTGGCAGACATCTGTCCGGTTGGTGCCCTACAGGAATTCCTGGCACTGCGTGGCATGCACCACGGCCCGTTTTTCTGTCACCAAGATGGGTCTCCCCTTACTAAATTTCAGTTTTGGAAGGTGACAGCCAGAGCCCTCACCAGGGTGGGCCTACCAGGTGCCCGTTATGGCACACATTCGTTCCGGATTGGTGCAGCCTCTACAGCAGCTGCTTTTGGGTACTCTGGGGCTGACATACGCAGCATGGGAAGGTGGGGCTCGCAATGTTTTCAGTTTTATGTGCGCCCACTCCCGCCATGAGTACCAATCCAGTCACCTTACCGCCTTTTTCTCAATTTTCTTACAGACCCTGGGTGTCGTATTACACCGGTGACAGTATGGCTGGTGGGCCACAGCTATGTGCACAGGGCAGCGCGTTACGCTGCGGCGACAGAATGGGGACCCCGACTGGGACTGGGTGACCACGCCAGTCTCGCATGGCATGGTAAGCCTGGGATGTTATGGCGGGAGCTGCGGCCTTTCCTTTTTTCTGGCCTGGGTGCTGACCCGCCTGACATTCTAATCATCCACCTGGGGGGCAATGATTTGGGCCAGGTCACCGGCTTATCGCTTAAGCATGCGATTTGCGAGGACCTCGCCTACTTGCATTATGTCTGGCCTGCCACAACCCTGGTTTGGTCGGACATTGTCCCGCGCCATTCTTACAGAGTGGGCGTTAACCTCCTGGCCCTTGACCGCGCTAGGCGCGCGGTCAATAAGGCAATGGCGCGGTTTCTTGCCAACAGGGCTTGGGGACGGGTTAGTCATCACCCCGATATTAGTCTACAAAATTATGACTTGTACGCAGGGGATGGGGTCCATCTGTCGCGAGGAGGTATGGACCTCCTGTTGGGTGATTGGCGAGCAGGCCTGTTGACCGAGCTGACGGTCTGGGGGGGGGGCGTCAGGTCTTCTTTGAAGCCCCTCCGTGTGGCGGGTAGCACTGGTAAGGTAAACAGTATGACCCACAAGTATCCGGCAGGTTCGCAATTGACTGGACAACACTAGACAGGAATAAATTAGTTAAACGTTGTCCGGTCAACGACGAACCAGGCGATGGGGTGATGACGATTGCTAACCAGCATGCATCACCCATGTGATTTCACGGATACGCGTCAGAGGGTGGGGTCATAAGTTAGTTATTGACTACGGTCAACAATTTGTTTGTTGTCAACAAACAAATTGATACAAATTGATACATTGTAACCAATTGCCGTTGGCAATTTTGGGGTGGTACCTTACCAGTGTTACTTCGGCCTGCTTGCCTTAGGAATTACGATTGGTCGTTTTACCAATGCAAATTTATAATTCGGACTAGGGCATTGAATCAATAAATGTGGCCCTATGCTGTTATCCACTTTCAATGTTGTCTGTGTCCGTTATTGGGGGGGTGCGCCTGCAAAGGAGGTATTGAAGAAAAATGAAGTTATCCTGTTGAAAGACTGGTTCCGGGTATGCAACAATGAAGCTAGTAGGATAAAATTGTTTGAGCAATTAAAAATTAATTGGTTTCAGAGATTGAGGATTATTAAATGGAACAGTAAATATATGAGTGATTATGATTTGGAAAGAGAAAAGACGGAATTTGAAGAGCTGATTCTAAAAGTCAGAAAGGGGGATAAAAATATTAAGGGACTAGTCAGTAAATTGTATACAATACTAAATAAGGATGGTGATCCACAAGAGGATTTGAAATCAAGGTGGGAACAAGAATTGAATATAAAGATAGGAAGAGATATATGGAGAAATAAATGGAAAAAGAGGATTATGAGAACTATGTTGGTTAGAATAAAGGAACATAATTTTAAAATGTTGTGGAGATGGTATCTGACCCCAGTGAGGTTACACCAAATGGACAATAAAAAAGACAAAATGTGTTGGAGATGCAAGGGTTCTATTGGAACGTACGAACATACGTGGTGGGGATGTAAAGTGGTTAAAGATTTTTGGAAAAGAATTGAAAAAGAAATTGGAGAAATATTGGGCAAGATGATTAAATTGGGCTCAGGCACCACCTTGTTAACAAATATGGAAGGTGTTAATTTAAACAAGGATGAGAAAGAGTTATTAGAAATAGTGATTACAACGGCCAGACATTGTATTGCTAGACATTGGAAAAATGATGTGATTATACAA
Organism: Bradypodion pumilum; assembly: GCA_035047305.1. Lineage (NCBI taxonomy): Eukaryota > Metazoa > Chordata > Lepidosauria > Squamata > Chamaeleonidae > Bradypodion > Bradypodion pumilum. Next base: position 364,662,731 of record JAWDJD010000003.1, read on the forward strand.
ACCGAAGAGTGGTATAAAGAAATGTGGAATTTAGCATTGAATGATAAATTGACTTGGGAGATAAAGAAAAAGAGGGATAATTTGAAAGAAAACAGATTTTGGAATATTTGGAAACCTTTTGTGGATCACTCCCTTAAGGGGGATGAAAGAAACAGACCTTTACCTGAGCAAAGGGGATTTTGGAATTAAATTACTGAGATACTTTGAGCTCTCCAGGGCAACGTAAATAAACACAGGGTGATTTATTGTTTTTATATATTTTTCTTTTTTCTTTTTTTCTTTTTTCCTATTTTTCTCCTATTCATAATGGTACTATATGACTTATTGGAAAAGGAGTTTTAGAGATGATAGTTAAGGTTAGAGAATAACCATTAAGTAATAAGTCAAGAGATTATAAGTATAATGATGGTTTTTAGTCATCAGGATAGGTGTGCATAATTCTTTTTTTAAAGTTGTTTTTGTATTATGTATTTTGATTATTTTTCAAGTATTATGTTGTATACTTTATTTGTTTTGTATTGTGTTTCACATTTATATGTATAAAAATTTATTAAAACTTTATTAAAAAAAGAAAAGAAATGGCCACCCATCAACAACCCCAGCCTGGCCTGCATGGGGAAACAGAAATGAAAGAAGCAAGTCCACCCTTTGTCTGGTTCAAACCACTCTAACTCCCAAAGAATATGCACTAAAATAAAGCAATTACAACAGCCAATCACAACAACCCCCAGTTCTGACAGCCAAGTACATCAACTTTGGCTTTGGGCCCTGTTTTACAATCCTTGACTCATTGCTAGAACCCAACTGTTTTCTAGAGCTGTCATTTCCTTTGACCCAGTTAATTGTAGGCAATGTAATAGTATGTATTATGTTGTCAATGGCAGGCACTTGTAGAAATCAAATAAACACTCTTTCCCCCAGCTCCAGCTCATGCTGGTAAGGAGGAGCTTTAACTAATGTAAACAGCACTAATTCACCTAATCAAGCTTGACTCATTCGATAATCTGTGTTATTATTCCAAAACCAACTCAAAAATAAATTGGTGGCTTGTGGGATGAACAAAGAATGAGACTGATCTTAATGCTAATGTTGTCTTCCCCACCTCCCACCCGTGTATTTCTTGACTTTCTGTACCAAAATCAAGACTCAGTTCTCATCTGGTTTCAATTCTTTTGTTTTTGCACTTTGCTGTATTTATTATCAGAGTTCTGTCTTCTTCTTCTTCTTGCTTTGTATATATCATACATCTAAACTGCTGATCAAGATGTTATCTTTGGCACCTGCCACATTCCCAGTTCGGCACCCCTGAAAGAAGGTTGAAAAAGTGGGTGTGATTGTGGAGACAGTCATGGGCTACAATTTGAAAGTAGCAGATCTTGTGATTTGGGAGGGGGGGGGAGAAACTGTGTTCAAATTATTTTTAACAGGTCATATATTGGTTCCCTAATGAAACTTGATAGCAAGGCTGGCCTGAACCTGGTGCCAGGTCCGTTATAAGAAATGAGAGTTGCATTACATTCATTTTTGTCTACCATTATTTTTCTTGTGTGTGTGTTTGAACTTTTTAATCTTTATCCACTAGGATTTTTTTAAAAATACCATTGAGTAAGTGTTCAGACATTTTCTGACCCCATGATAATTCCAACTTTTTAAAGTTTAGCAGAATGGTTATGGTGGTTGTGGTAGGTCTAGGTTATTGTATAAATTAAATGTACGTGTCTTGTATTCTTAAACTCATTAATGAATCCAACTTCCCTCACTTTTTGAACAGTAAGGTAAAAGTAAAGGTCACTGATGCTCGAAAGCCAGTCGTATTTGACTCTAGGGTTCAGTGCTCATCTCCAGTGAGTTGGAGGCGTTTCCGTGGACATGTAGCAGGCATTACTAGATCCCGGAGTGCACGGAAAACTGTTTACCTTCCCACTGAAGTGGTACCTATTCATCTACTTGCAATTTCTTGCTTTTGAACTGCTAGGTTGGCAGGAGCTGAGACAGAGACGGAAGCTCACTCTGTCATGCAGCACTCGGGTCTGACCAAAAGGTTAGCTGACCTGCTAACCTTCCAGTCGTCAAATTCAGTATCTTAACCACTAAGCCACCACAGTCCTCAGGCTGAGGGTAGGACTCCCTAAACCTAAGACCAACATGCTCAAATGAGGACTGCTGGCAGACAACAACATGCTCATTTACTGATCTGCTGATTACTACCAGAAACCTGTACCGATGAAGACTTAATTTTGGCCAAGAAACAAAGCCAAGTAAGAAAGTGGCTTCATTTTGGTAGTCCAAATTTTGATCTGGACATGAAAGAAGAAGTTCAACATACAACACATACATTATAAGTGTAGTTTTGTGTCATTTTTGCAACCAAATATGAATCTAGGAGTTGAATGTGTCCATCTTGGTCAATGGATGTTGATACAATACCATTGAGGTCGGCAGGAGGAACAAAATATTGTTTGGCATGATCCCTGCATCCACATAGCATTTTATTCCTTCAACGGGGCTGTAGCAGCTGCTTTCCAGCTGATGTTGGGTGGATGGGTGGTTGGGTGGTTGAGCAATGTGAGAATTTGAGATTGCAGCTGATCCCTCATCAGAGAAGAAGAGGATATAGTTCAGTGAGTTGGAGGCTGTGGCTGCTCAGTGGTTAAGAAGCTCGCCTTGTTAGCTGGAAGGCCGGCAAGTTATCAGTTTGGAACCCAGGTACTGCATGATGGATTGAGCACCTATCTCTGTCCCAGCTCCTGCCAACCTAGCAGATCAAAAGTAAGAAATTGCAAATAGATAAGTAGGGACGACTTTGGTAGGAAAAGATCTTGGGGACAAACATTCGGGTATCCCCTGAGCTGAGTTTCTCCAGCAAAAATCCTTTCAACCCAGAATAATTTCTGACAAGAAATTATTATCAGTACGGTAAAACCCCGAATTACATATGCCTCGAGTTACATAAAATTCGACTTACATAATGATTTTGTGCTAAAACCATGTCCCGATTTACATGATTTCCTATGGGTTTGCTTCGAGTTACATAAAGATTCTTTTCTCCTATGTGTTTGCTTCAAGTTACGTAAAAATTCATTTCCTTGTGGGTTTGCTTCGAGTTACATAAAAATTTGATTTCTCCTATGGGTTTGCATTGAGTTACATAAAAAATCAATTTAAGCAAAAACCTATGGAACAGACTTTTTTCCGTAAGTAGGGGTTTTACTGTATATTAGTATTATAGTGAGTTGGAGCAGCTGGTTGTAGAACCAGGGTTGAAAATTCAATACTTCACTGTGCCTCCCAGGAGAAAAGCCAGTTTGTGTAGCCTTGGGCAAGTTCCCCAGTCCCATGCACCTCGCCCTGCCAGGGCCGAAGGCGTGCTTTCACCTCCACTTCCTGCACGCCTTTGGCCCTGGCTTGGCAAGGCGCATGGGAAACGTTGCCAGCGCTGCTGGGAGAGGGAGGCCACCCAGCCCACCACCCTGTCCACCTCCCAGCAGTGCCGGCAACACTTCGCCCAGGGCCGAAGTGTGGAGGTGAAAGTATGCACGGACGGTGAGGGGCTGACCCACCAGTAGTGCCTAGCTGCTCTGGTACTTCTCCTCCTTGACTCCGGGACAACGGGCGAAGCGGGAGCAGTCGAGGCCTAGGCGCAACCGCAATCCACACCTGATCCTCATCTGACCAGGTGGGCTGCATCAGGAGGCTGGGGTGACTGTGCCGGGGTCACCCACTTCTGCTGGGAGCAACGCTCTGAGAGCAAGGAAGGTACCTGCCCAGTTTCTTTTCTTTCTTTTCTTTTCTTTTCTTTTCTTTTTTTGGGGGGGTGGGGGGTGGGGAATGAGGCCACACCCACAGTTATCCATGCCCACTGTGTGGTAATGAATTTTTTTAGAGTGCATCACTGGGTTTCAGAGTTTACCACTTGGTTTGCCTTTGTTGGGGTCTTACATCTGATGTTAGTCTAATCCTAACCCTAACCTTAATGTTGCTGCATAAATATAAAGCTCCTCATACAGTTCCTAAAGCCAGAAATGTGAACATGTTACGGGGAGAGCATAGCCCACTTCCTCTATCATCTCGCTTTTTATGCTTTCACTACCCAATCTAAAGAGCAGAGCTTCCTGTTTGTCTGGAACTCCTACATGCAAACAACAATACAGATTTCCCTGAACTGTCAAAAGCAGCAAACTTTGGAGATGATTGACCTCACAATCTGAAAAGCTATATGTCTTCCAGTTGGCATGATGGATACTTTATTGACATCTGCCATGACACCAAGCTTCACAGCACTATATAACTCCCAAACCAATCAAGTGAATAGGAGTTCTAGATATTCAAAAATATGAATATCTGCCCTGATCTGGATCTGAGTAACAGGTGGCCTGTCAGTTTTACACTCCTGCAACTCCAGCTGGCCAATGCCAGCCAAGATCCAAAGAAATGGTTATTTATAGCTAAGATGCACAAAGGAAAGAATTCTGGCATAACATCAGATCCCATCTGTATACCTGATTGCTCACAAAGTCATTAAAAAACAGACAGTACTGGAAAAGAAAGGTATCTGGCTATATTTCAATAATTTTATTTCCATCATGGAACAAGAACTCATTCAGAAGTAACCACCTACATTACGGGAGGGTTAGGCTGGAGTGCATAGCCATTACTGTACACTGAACCTTCATATGGACATCAATACTATAACTCAATGATAAAGACCATGTTTTTCATGAAAAATGTGCCATGTTTAATTTACACTGTCTCTAGTTGCAATAATCCCATTGAGAAACAGCACCAGATAATGGAGACTAAAGCAATTCAAAACTAAGCAGAAAGGAAGAGGAGCAAGCCAAAGGATAACATATACACCTTTATACTTGAACATTCAGCATTCCTTGTGAAAATACACACCTACATGGAGTGCATCAGTCAGCCAAATGGTAGCAAAACAAAAAGCATGGTTAGCATTCCATAGCGAACCAAGCAAATGGCATGAGAGAAAAGTATTCTTCCTCTAATTCTAGTTGTCCACTATAGTACAGAAGAAGTAGAATAGAAAAATGTCAAACTGAAGATCTCATGTTTTTTCTCTTATAATAGACTAGCTAGTTACCTGGCCTTGCCCGGGTTGTTTTTGTCCTTTAAAGCAAGGATGACACAGCTTGGCTGCAGTTTTACTTTTCTGCCTGGTGGCATTCCCGGCCCATAAACGTTAAGTTCTGTCATGCTGCGATCTCCTTTGGTCAGCAAAAGGAGGCCACCGCTTGACAGAACCGTACGTTTACTGGCAGGAGACCCCGCTGCTGAGGAAAGCTGTGGCCGCTAATCACAGCCACAGCTTTCTTTAGCGGCAGCGTCTCCCGGGGGGGAAATTTAAGCTACTGGCTTGGCTGTTCTGCACGTGCACAGTATGGCTGTTTCATTGCTGCTTCTCCGACCACTGAGGGTGTCCCCTTTGCATCCCACATTGGGGGGCATAAACCCCCAAATGGGTTTTGAGACCCCCCCCCATAGTGCTGATCTCACAAGCCCAAGGTATGTATGTGCAAACTTTCAGCGAGATTGGTCCATTGGTCCTTTGGAGCACATACAAACCCACACCTCTGTTTTATAGATTGGCTGAGAATGTTTTCCTAGCCATCCCATAGAATAGCCATGAATACTTCTTGGAGCTCAAATGTAGAGACTAAGAGGGCACAGCCTAGGACAGGGGTGACCAGAAGCCCAAGTCAGTACACCTGCTGATTGGGAACTGAAGTCTTAGAACACCTGGCGCACCAAGGTTGGCCACCCCTGGCCTAGGAGCTAAAGTGGCTGGAGGCTGGTAGAACCTGACCGGGGCATGGGATTTGTTGGGAGCAGAGAACAGTAATGGCAGATCAAGGGAAGAGGATGGTTGTGGCTGGTACCTCTTAACAGGATGCATTGACATAGCTCATAGAGCAAATCGCAAAAATCCTCAAAGCAAAACAAAAGTAGCTTGTCCATTTTCAATCTGCATTTAATTTTTTCCTTTGGAGACCAAATAATCTCCTTAAAACAGGTTATAACTCTGAGATGATAATTCCAACCCTGAGAGGATCTAACAATGCTAATTCTGAAATATCTTCTACATTATTAGAGAGAACAACTTGTTTCCATTGTACTGTGACAGACTTTGTATATCATTCAAATAAGACTTTGCATTGTATTCCTCGAAGAATAGAAGCACATGCTCTGAATGGCTCAGAACAATGAAGTCAAGAATAGCTCCCTAAAATGATATCATTTATACACAAAAATTACATCTTGCAGATCCATAGTAATATTCCTGATAACAGTACAGTATTCAGCAATGGGCTGCATTCAATATACCACGGCCATTGGTGTCGTTGTTTTACAGAGTGTTGAAAAGATAGCTTTGGGTGTGTAACATTTTATTTTATTTTTGCTATCATCTTAGAAGCATTGCTTCATATACTGAGAAAAACAACAGAAATTATTGATAGAAATACTGAATTGCATAAGCAATGAGTATATCCAGGAAGTCCTCACTTGCTACTTGTGTAAAAGTCTACTAAGCCACCTCTGATATCCTAAAAGTTACTGCAGAAGATCCCTTTATTTTGGGGTCACAGAAAAAATCAAGTATCTCAAATAGTTTGTGAGCCAACCCTTCACCTCAAAGCCCAACTGAATTGGCAAAACAAATCACTGGATTTTATATGGCCGAACCTCCTCTTCTGCTATGCTTTTATATTATTAATGAGCCCTATTCAGACATTTTGCAAGTTAGTAAGATCAATGCACAAGAAGGAGAAGTGCTCTAGCCTGTGTCTTTCTGTTATGGCATCCCTCACATCAAGACACCTTTTTGAGGAGGAGAGCCTCCTTTATTCATTAGACCCGTTGCCTGACCCAAAACATTGATTTTCTGGGGTTCCAGATCAGCTGAAGAACTTTTACAGATAAAGGAGTCTGCTCTTCACAAAGTCACTCTTCATACGAAAAAACTGACTGTAAAAATGTTGGAGAGGAAGTAGGGCTAGACCACCTTTAATCTCTGATTTCTTATTTTACTTATTTTCACTAACGCCCAAATTACTGTATCATTCCTGAGCAGTGGGGACAGCCCTACCTGTCTGGCTTTCTCTCTCACACTTTCTACGAGACTGGCCCCTACTCTGTTTATGTTGCATGAACTGGATGATGGCTAATCCTGACAAGATGGATGTTGTACAGGTCAAGAAGAAGTCAGACACAGAAACTGGAATTCAATCTGTCCTAGAAGAGGTTGTGTGCCCCCTAACAGGTCTGGTTCATAGTCTAGGCATACTCATTGACAATACACCTTTGTTAGTTTTCCCAGTGCAATAACAACAACTTTTGTACAATTCCTGCTTAGTGTGTCAGCTACGGCATTGCCTGAGTTAATATGACTTAGCAACAGTCATTCGTGCAATAAAGAGGGCCCGGGTTTTTTGCCTGTGCAACATGCGGCAGCTAAGCTGATAACTGGTGTTGTGCTCATACTGCCCAAATACTAAAACACCTGCACTAGTTGCCAGTTGAATAATGGTCCCAATTGAAATTATTGGTATGACCTTTAATGTTCTAAAGGACTCAGTAGTTTAGTGGTTAAGATGCTGAACTTGATGACTGGAAGGTTGGCATGATTGAGTGAGCTTCTGTCTCTGTCCCAGCTTCTGCCAACCAAGCAGTTCGAAAGCAAGAAATTGCAAGTAGATAAATAGGTACCACTTTGGTGGTAAACAGTGTTTCATGCACTCCGGTGTCCAGTCATGCCTGCCACATGTCCATGGAAATGTCTGAAGGCGACAAAGATGAACACTGAACCCTAGAGTCAGATACAACTGGCTTTCGAGCAAGGGTGACCTTTACCTTAACTTTACATTAAGGTTCTAAATAGCTTCAGGATTGGATATAAAATGGACCACCTGTCTTCCTAAGAGCCTGTAAGGACTTTATAAGTTGGCTTATGATGTTTAACTTGCTATACAGCACTGTTTACAAACTTAACTTTGCTGAATTTAATTTTAATTACTTTACAGCGGGGATGGTTTATATCATTTCTTATAAGCCTTATGTTGTTTCATCTGTCTTATTCTTTTTAAATATTGTAAAGCCACCTCGAACCCCATCCTTTACTGGAAAGGCAGCATATACAGTAAATGCAATTTTAATCTATACTGTATTTTTATTTTTAAAAGCAATTGCAAACATACACACAAACCCCCTGTGGTTGTTGTTCTTTGCCCAGTGAGCTCCTTCTTCTAATTTGGTTTTGCTCTTGTGTTACCCTCAAGAAATGCTCCTTTCACCCATGGTACTTACAAATAGTATCAAATGATTGTTTTATATATCATTACATTGCTATATTCAAACTCTTGACCTCCAAAAGGATAATAATGTTCTAGCTTTGTTCATTTTCATTTCACTAATACATAGTTCAAGATTTCTCCACACTTTCTTTCACTTATTCCTTTTTTACCTTTATTTCACATATTGTTTTATCATTAAAAGCTATATTCCATATCTCTTTAAGCCAGTTATCAAGTTCAAAATCAAAGTCTACTTTCATTTTTTAACTAAGTTTAATCTTGCCACTGTGACTAATATGGCAATCATTACTTTATTTTGCCATTCTAAGTGCATATTTCCAAAATTAGATATTAATGTTCTTTCAGGACACATTTCCAAAATAATATACAATATTTAAAAACACATTTTCCCATATTTTCTTCACAGTCTTGCATTTCCAACATTAATGAAGATAATTCCAACCTCTTTTTACATCTCCAACAATCGTTTGGATATTTTGTATCAGAATGGCTTAAACATATTGGAGTCATGTACCATTTCCATATTGTTTTATAACAATTTTATTTAATTCTAACAGACATATTTTTCATATTCTTTTGTTTCCACATCTTACCTATTCCTTGCCTTTGATGTTACCTCCTAAATCAGTGATGGCAAACCTTGGCACTCCAGCTGTTCTTGAACTTCAATTCCCAGAAGCCGAAGTCCCTGTGAATCCACACAAATGGGTTTACTCAAACCCATTTGTGTGGATTCATAGGGACTTGAAGGTCAAAAACAGCTGGAGTGCCAAGGTTTGCCATCACTGTCGTAATTCCACCGCCCAGATTATTATTAAACTTTGTTGTTCTCCCTCAGATTCTGTCAATATTTTATATATTTTGTTGATTAACCTTTTTGTTGTTATAAATGCAATTAAATAATTAAACATTAAAGACATTTGAAAAGCCACAGTAAAACTATGGAGGGTAGTGATTAAAGCTATCATTTAATGATCCTTTTGTGCTTTCTAAAAAGAAACTACAGGACAAGTTTTCTTGACTTCACATGGCAAAATCCTGTTGCATAACTTTGTGCTCATTGTATCAGATTGAACACAGAGGGGGAAAATGCAGCAATTAAAAACTTCCTACAACCACCACCCCCAATTTTAGCAATAGCAAGTAGTGATAGCAATTACACTTGCATACTGCAGGACGGAATGAGCTCCCGTCTTTGTCCCAGCTCCTGCCAACTTAGCAGTTCGAAAGCAAGAAATTGCAAGTAGATAAATAGGGACCACTTCTATGGGAAAGTAACAGCGTTCCGTGTGCTCTGGTGTCTAGTCATGACTGCCACATGACTATGGAAACGTCTACAGAAGCAGACAGTGCTGGCTCTTCAGCTTTGAAACAGAGATGAGCACTGAACCCTAGAGTCGGATACAACTGGCTTTCGAGCAAGGGAAACCTTTACCTTTACTTTTACTGCCCCATTAGCGCTTACCACACTGTCTGGGCAGTTCACAATGTAATTAGTATTTTTGCTCCAAACATGCTGGGTCCTCATTTTACCAACCTCTGAAGAATAGAAGGTTGAGTCAACCTTGAACCCCATCAGGATCGAACACACGATGTCAGCCGTTTTGGCTGCAGTACAGCAGTTTAGCCACTGCGTCACCAGGGCTCCAAGGTTCTCTAAAGGTAAAGGTTTCCCTTGCTCGAAAGCCAGTCGTATCCGACTCTAGGGTGCAGTGCTCATCTCTGTTTCAAAGCCGAAGAGAACTCCCTGGGAAAGGCCCTGGTGATGGAGGTGGGCTTCAAAAGTGAAAAATTACCACTGAATCCTAGTTATGCAAGGAAGGAAGGCCATTAAAAACCAACTGAATAAGTAAATTTGTTTATGTTATTATCAGTTTTCTTTTAATTACGTCACAATCAAACCATTCAGGTTTCCTTTTTCTAGGTATTTGAAAATCAAAATCCACCTGTTGATACTGGCAAGAGGACACATAGAAGTTTGGCCATGGAAAGGCTGGTTTTGGGGGAATTCCCCTCTGCTATCAGTGATGAGCACAGGGATAAGGCTCACGAAGCAATTAAAGCGCCCATTAAACTATCAGTTTGGGAATGTGAAGGTCGAGAAAAAGAGACAACGTTGGTGGCTTTTGCAATGAGCCTTATCAGTAGAGGCAAATTGATGGCAACAGCGTAGGCCTTATGTTCTCAGAGCGTTGGAGTGACGATGTGTTACATGTGGCTAAACAAATGTTGCCTGACTAGCAAGCTGTACGAAGTCTGAAAAACAAAGACCATATTGTCTGATTTGCTACAAGAGTGTGAAACCTAACCAGAATGTTTGCCTAGTGCTGGCTTTGTGTCAGACACATGATAGCTAAAAATATAAAAACAAGGTGCACAATGGTGGTTAAAAAGAATACTAAATACTGTATACATATATTTTTTTTAAAAAAAAACACATACACAGAGAAAGGCTTCATCCACCAGCAATATTGTTTTGCATATTCTTCTCCAAGTGAAAAAAGTTCAAGGTAATTTAAATCAGTTTCTTTTGTAGAGGACAAGAATGGAAAACCAGTCTCTGCCCTAATAAAGCCTACTCCTTCTTCTTCTTCCATGTCTAGGCCAGATGTGAAACTGCCAAAAGGAATGCACCTTTTGCCTGACCTAGTGTGAGAAAGATTAGCCAGCAGCACAAGGTTGCCATTACCAGGGCATGCCCAATTGGAGTTCAAAAATACCACAACCTTCGAGGAGGCTCTTTCTGTGTGCCCCATGAAGCCTACTTGACATTCAATCTAATTTACCTAATTTAACAATTAACAATTACACTTATATACTGTCATACAGGGCTTTGAGCACTCTCTCAAGGTGGTTCACAAGGTAATTATCATCTCACACCTCCAACATGCTGATTCCTCATTTTACTGACCTTAGAAAGATAGAAGGCTGAGTCAACCTTGTGTCAGTAGGGATCAAACTCAGATCGTAAACAGAGTTTGGCCTGCAACCACGGTGTCATGAGAGCTCTGAATGGCATCCAACTGATTTATGTTGCACTTACTTCCAAGTAAGATTTAAGACTGCCAATTTAGATGCTCTGTAAAACAAGAGTGTGCGTGCATGCTTCACATACAATTCAGCAAAGCAAATGTCAGGGCTGGCCTTGCCATTGGGCAGAGCAAGACAATTGCTTCAGGTGTCAGATGGGAGTGGTGGTTTTGCTCGATTCTACAGCTCTTCTGCTTTTGAGGATAGGGCCCTGTTGTGTCACACATGCTGTCCTGTGTGAGTCCCTTAAATTGTTGCCTACAATGTGGCGAAGGATACTCTCCCACTTCAAGTCCCAGCAGACGTTTCAGCTGCAGTTTCTCCACATGGGATGGGAGAATAGATACCTTGTTTTTGGTAGCAATCAGTTGTTGTTATCCTTTTTAAAGAAGTAATTATTACTGTAAAGTACTTACCTTTCTTAAAAATATATACTTAAAATTACAATAATGCCCTCAAAACTCTTAAATTACCACTATTATGGGTGGTTGTTTTTTTATGTGCTGTAAGTCCCACACGCCAGCAAGGTGATGCTCAAGATAATACAGGATAGACTTCAGCAGCATGTGGAAAGAGAATTACCAGAGGTGCAGGCTGGTTTCAGAAGAGGCAGGGGGACTAGAGACCACATTGCCAACATACGTTGGATCATGGAGAAAACAAAGGAATACCAGAAACAAGTTTATTTTTGCTTTATTGACTACACTAAGGCATTTGATTGTGTGGATCACAACAAGATGTGGCAAGTGATTAAAGAGATGGGAATACCAGAACACCTCATATGCCTCCTGAGAAATCTGTACATGAACCAAGAAGCAACAGTTAGGACAGAACACGGAATGACCGAGTGGTTTGGAATAGGAAAAGGAGTAAGACAAGGCTGCATTTTGTCACCCTGCTTATTCAACTTATACACAGAGCACATAATGCGCAATGCAGGGATGGAGGAATCACAATATGGGATCAAAATTGCTGGGAGAAACATCAACAATCTGAGATATGCAGACGACACCACCCTAATGGCAGAAAGTGAGGAAGACCTAAAGAATCTCTTGATCGGTTTGAAGGAAGAGAGTGCAAAAGCTGGCTTGAGACTCAATATCAAGAAAACCAAGATAATGGCAACAGGCCCGATCAGTTCCTGGAAAATAGACGGGGAAGAAGTAGAAGCAGTGACAGATTTCACTTTCTTAGGATCTAAGATCACTGCAGATGGAGATTGCAGCCATGAAATAAAGAGGCGGCTGATTCTAGGGAGACAAGCCATGAGAAACCTGGGGAACATAGTGAAAAGCAGAGACATCACCTTGAAAACAAAAATTAGAATAGTCAAAGCAATGGTATTCCCAGTGGTAATGTACGGATGTGAGAGCTGGACAATTAGGAAAGCTGAACGCAGAAGAATAGATGCCTTTGAAATGTGGTGTTGGAGGAGAGTTTTGAGGGTACCTTGGACAGCGAGGAGAACAAATAGGTCAATCTTAGAAGAAATCAACACTGACTGCTCATTGGAAGGTCAAATAGTAAAGATGAGGCTAAAGTACTTTGGGCATCAAATGAGAAGGGAGGATTCACTTGAGAAGGCCGTGATGTTGGGAAAGGTGGAGGGCAAAAGAAGAAGGGGGAGGCCAAGGATGAGATGGATAGATGGTATTGTAGACACAATGGGCACAAAACTGGGAGGACTGAGGGGGATGGTGGAGGACAGAGGCGCCTGGAGAACGATGGTCCATAGGGTCGCAAAGGGTCGGAATCGACTGTGCGACTGAACAACAACAACAAAAAGTCACGTCTGATTTATGGAAACTCCATTAATATGGTCTGGCCAGGTTATCCTGCTTTGGTAATAGAGTAGACCAGTGGTGGTGAACCTTGGCACTCCAGGTGTTCTTGGACTTCAATTCCCAGAAGCCCAAGTCAGTACTCCTGCTGATCAGGGATTCTGGGAACTGAAGTTCAAGAACATCTGGAGAGCCAAGGTTCACCACCACTGGAGTAGACCATACTGCCAGCAACTCAATGTCGATCATCAGGTGGGTAACTAACTTGACAACCCTGAGGACTAATGGCCTTGGGTGGGCAAAGTACACAGAGAAAGGTGTTGGTCCCCCAAGTGGACTAAATCCCACTCGAATCTGTCTTGATGGAGGACAGCAGCTTCATCAATACTGGCCTGGGGCTGATAAGGACTTGGTGTGTCACAAGGGCTAAGGACCAGAAAGTGATTCGTGAAACTGATCCAGTGGTACGGGATGGTTGCCATGCTGCGATGTGGAAGGCAAATGGAAGACTACTGCATTATATTGTCCCCAAAACAATCTTCATGGCTGATCACCATAATAGCCAGAATCAGATTCAGATATGGCACTTGAAGAATGAATATCTGACCTCCAAAATGACCTCAACAGACCTGCTTAGCTCTTTCAAGTTCAAAACTGTGGTTTCCTTTATGGAGTCAATCCATTTTGCATTAGGCCTTCCTCTCATCCTGCTGTTATCTAACTTCTCCTAGCCAAAACCATTCCTTTAAACTCCTAATTGTTACTGGTTACACTGGGGGGGGGGAGGTCATATTACTTTGTTAGTTTTAAAAAGTAACACTGTTTCCTCACGTTACTGTAAATATAGTACCACAAGTAATATTTTTTTCTGGAATGTGCTTTTTCCTTGTTAAGGAAAAGACTAGACATACCTACTGCAAACATAACCTTAAGCAAATAGTATCCACATCAAGGTATTAATTCAAAAGCTCTTGCTGAAATCTTAAGCATGTAGCAACTTCTGCAACATATTGTGGCCTCAAGTGAACACATCATGGTCTAGTCTAGAGCACCTCCCAGTGGCTATATAATAATTTTATGTCAGAATCTATTTATTTATTTAGTGCGATTTGTATAGTCGCCCAATTGACGAGCGACTCTGGGCAGCATACGCCATTTCAACTCAGGTACATAAAATCCCCCAACACTTAAGCTATAAAAACCCTTAAAATTCCTAAAACACTAAAAGACTACCTCCGACCCGCACCAATTAAAACTTTGTTTAAAAAACTTGTTAAAGCATAAGTAGTCCTCCACTAAATGAGCCAGTGGCGGTGGGGTGGGGTGGGGTAGCTCTTTCCTGAAGGGCAGCAGCTCCATCTGGAGACGCAGTTCAACTGGCAGGAGGTTCCACAGGGCTGGAGTGGATACCGAAAAGGCTCTTCTTCTAGTGCTAGAGAGGTGAGCCTCTCTAGCAGTTGGTATTTTTAAGGAGCCCCTCCGGTCCGTTCTACTGGGACGGACAGATAACCTAGGGGTGATGCTGTCTCTTAAGTATCATGGCTCACTACTATATAGGGCTTTAAAGGTCAGCACCAGCACCTTGAATTGCACCCAGAGGCACACTGGCAACCAATGCAGCTCCCGTAGCAGGGGTGAGGCATGGGCATAATGCTTGCACACCATCACTACATGGGTTGCTGCATTCTGAACCAGTTGTAGCCTCTGAATGGTCATCAAGGGCTACCTCTTGTAGAGTGAATTACATTAATCCAGTCTGTAGGTAACCAGAGTGTATGTGACCATAAGCAAAGAGTCCCAGCCCAGGAACGGGTATAATTTGCAAATGACACAAAGTTGTGCAAAAGCCCTACTAGCCACGACTGCCACCTGCTCATCGAATAGGAGTCGCAAGTCCAGAAGGACCCCCAGGTTACGCACCAGTACCAAAGATGGTAGCTCCCGGGATAATGCAGGGGTCCTGACCCCAGCCACTCAGTCTTGCCAGGATTCAGTTGCTTGAGAAACTCCACCCAGGGGACACCCGGATGTGGCTCCTTTCATGTCCTCATGATCTTTTCTCACCAAAGTGGTTGCTATTTATCTACTTACAATTTCTTGCTTTTGAACTGTTGGGTTGGCAGGAACTGGGACAGAGACGGGCTGCACTCAATCCGCCATGCAGTACCTGGGTCTCAAACTGCCAACTTGCCGGCCTTCTAGCTAACAAGGTGAGCTTCTTAACCACTGAGCCACCACAGCCCCCATGATCAAACAGGACTGGTTTTATTATAAAACTACTAATAACCCAGTGTGGAGTTCCAGAATTCCCTGGATATTTCCCTGGCACAGTTGCTTGACAGCGGCCCACATGCAATATTCTTCTATTGCAGTACTCAGTTGTTCAAGATACTGTGTAAAGTCTATCTGAATAACCAACCAAAGACCTGAACCAAGCCCAACTCTCCTGGGTGTCTGGCAGTTGTGTTGAAACTCGTTCCCACAAAGACAGCCATGTTACCTTTGCAGACTTGCAATCTAACACACCAGGAGGTTGGGAGAATCCCAAAACAGCTCGTGTAACAGCTTACTTTTCTGGCGCACTGTCTATCAAGTCCAAGCCATTAAATATGTTTCTCACCTCCACCGTGTATTCATTAGGTATGTTGTCTAGGTCATATCTGTCTGGTCTCATTGTTTTCCCTATTTTCTTTAGTGTAAGCCTGAATTTTGCAATCAGTAGATTGTGATCTGAGCCACAGTCTGCTCCTGGTCTAGTTTTTGCTTACTGTATGGAGGTTCTCCATCTTTGGCTGCACAGTATGTAATCAATCTGGTTTCGATGTTGGCCATCTGGTGATGTCCATGTGTAGAGTCGCCTCTTGTGTTGCTAGAAGAGGGTGTTTGCTATGACTAGTGCATTCTCTTGGCAGAACTCTATCAATCGTTGCCCTGCTTCATCTGTGTTCCAAGACCAAACTTGCCTGTTATTCCATCTCCTTTTTGATTTCCTACTTTGGCATTCCAGTCTCCTATGATAATGTGTACATCATTTCTTGGTGTCTGTTCTATGAGGTGTTGTAGGTCTGTTCTATGAGGTGTTGTAGAACTGGTCAACTGTGGGTTCATCTGCACCAGTGGTCGGTGCATAGACTTGAATTACTGTGATATTGAAAGGTATGCCTTGGATTCTGACTGACCATTCTATCATTTTTGAGATTATATCCCATTACTGCTTTTCTCACTCTTTTATTGACAATTATGGCTACTCTGTTTTTTTCTAAAGTTTTCTTGCCCACAATAGTAGTTATGATGGTTTCCAGAGCTGAATTCACCCATCCCTGTCCATTTTATCTCGCTGGTTCCCAAGATGTCAATGCTTATTCTTTCCATCTCATTTTTAACCACTTCCAGTTTTCCTTAATTCATAGATCTCACATTCCATGTCCCTATACAGTATTGTTCCTTGCAACACTGTATTTCTCCTCCCCCTTTCCTGCCCCTCCCCTTCTTCTGATCTGCTGCGCTAAGCATCCTATTTCCTCTAGACTGTGCCTTTTGTTTTGGTCAATAGGGTTCTCTTGGCAACTTTGTGACATGGTTTGCCGGTTTCTACGCCAGCATCCTCCCATCATACATGTTATCATAGTTTAAAAACAAAGTTTAAAACATTTTAAAGACAAAGTGTTATGATGCATATTATCACAGTTTAAAATGCAGTATCAGAGTAAAAGTTGAGCTAATGTCAAGTCTCTACTATAAGTTATATCAAGTCTCTACTGTATCAATTCACTATGTAAGTCAGTTTCTTGTAAACTCGCTATGTCAGTTGCTATGTATTTCATTAGTCATTTCAAAACTAGTCATCAAACTTGGTATGATAAGGAAAACCTTGGTATGAAAAGAACAGTCCACTATATCAAGTCAACAATTGTAAAGAATTCAATTAACTAGTGATATGGTAATTCAGTAACTTATCACATGCATGCAGCTTGGAGTCTGTGATGAAAACAGCGATGCGGGACATCATGCAGGAAGCAGCAAGGAAAACCATACCAAAAGAAAAGAAGCGTAAGAAAGCAAAGTGGAAAGCAAAATGGTTGTCTGATGAGGCCCATAAAATAGCAGAGGAAAGTATGAACGCAAAAGTCAAAGGAGAAAGAAAAAAATACAATCACTTAAACAAAGAATTTCAAATGAAAACAAGGAGAGATAAGGAAAACTACCTAAATGAACAGTGCAAAGAAATGAAGGAAAACAACAAGAGGCAGGACTAGAGATCTTTTTTAAAAAATTGGGGAAATCAAGGGAACATTTAAAGCAAAAATGACCATGTTTAAGGGACAAAGACGGAAAGGAGTTAGCTGATGCAGAAGAGATTAAGAAAAGATGGGAAAAGTACACAGAGGAACTCTACAAAAAGGACCTCAACAATCCTGATAATAACAATGATGAGGAAATGGAACTTGAGCCAGATATCCTGGAGAGTAAAGTCAGAAAGGCCCTAAAAAGCACTGCAAACAACAAAGCTAGTGGAAATAATGGTATCCCAGTTGAATTTTTCAAAGCCCTAAAAGATGATGGAATCAAATTACTGCATTCGATATGCCAGCAGATTTGGAAAACAAAACAGTGGCCACAGGATTGCAAAAGATCAGTATCCCAAAAAAGGGCAATGCCAAAGAATGTTCAAATTATCGAACAATTGCGCTCATCCCACACGCCAGCAAGGTGATGCTCAAGATAATACAGGATAGACTTCAGCAGCATGTGGAGAGAGAATTACCAGAGGTGCAGGCTGGGTTCAGAAGAGGCAGGGGGACCAGAGACCACGTTGCCAACATACGGTGGATCACGGAGAAAACAAAGGAATACCAGAAACAGGTCTACTTCTGCTTTATTGACTACACCAAGGCATTTGACTGTGTGGACCACAACAAAATGTGGCAAGTAATTAAAGAGATGGGGATACCAGAACACCTCATATGCCTCATGAGAAATTTGTACATGAAACAAGAAGCAACAGTTAGGACAGAACACGGAATGACAGAGTGGTTTGGAATAGGAAAAGGAGTAAGACAAGGCTGAATTTTGTCACCCTGCTTATTCAATTTATACACAGAGCACATAATGTGCAATGCAGGGATCGAGGAATTACAATATGGGATCAAAATTGCTGGGAGAAACATCAACAATTTGAGATATGCAGACGATACCACCTTAATGGCAGAAAGTGAGAAAGACCTAAAGAATCTCTTGATTGGGCTGAAGGAGAAGAGTGCAAAAGCTGGCTTGAGACTTAATATCAAGAAAACCAAGATAATAGCAACAGGCCCCATCAGTTCCTGGAAAATAGATGGGGAAGAGGTAGAAGCAGTGAAAGATTTTACTTTCTTAGGATCTAAGATCACTGCAGATGGCGACTGCAGCCATGAAATAAAAAGACGACTGATTCTGGGGAGACAAGCTATGAGAAACCTGGGAAATATAGTGAAAAGCAGAGACATCACCTTGAAAACAAAATTCCGCATAGTCAAAGTAATGGTTTTCCCGGTGGTAATGTATGGATGCGAGAGCTGGACAATTAGGAAAGCTAAGCGCAGAAGAATAGATGCCTTTGAAATGTGGTGTTGGAGGAGAGTTTTGAGAGTACCCTAGACAGTGAGGAGAACAAACAGGTCAATCTTAGAAGAAATCAACCCTGACTGCTCCTTAGAAGGTCAAATAGTAAAGATGAACCTAAAGTACTTTGGACATCAAATGGGAAGAGAGGATTCACTTGAGAAGGCCTTGATGCTGGGAAAGGTGGAGGGCAAAAGAAAAAGAGGATGACCAAAGATGAGATGACGAGATGCAGTGGGCACAGAGCTGGGTGGGCTGAGGAGGATGGTGGAGGACAGAGGTACCTGGAGGATGATGGTCTATAGGGTTGCAAAGGGTCGGAATCGACTGTGCGACTGAACAACAAACGGCTTACTAGTCACAATCAAAAACCACCAAGACATAGTTCTATTGGTGTCCATTGTTTCTCAAACTCAAACTTAATCAGTGACATACTGGGTGGATCTGTTATGATACTCAAAAATGTATTTTAGTTAATTTGATGCTCTTTGCTCAAGTAATAAAATGAGAGTATTAATTTTTTTGGACTACAGTTCCCCGAATCTCTGAATATTGTCAGAAATATTGCAGATAAGTAACTGCTACAGGGCCTTTTACAACTGTGGGACACAACTCTGAACTAAGTTTCCAAATGAATTTGCCCTCTTTTATTACTCAGGTTTAGATATTTCATTTTACCAAACTTATGTAAGCTGCTTTCTGGAAAACTGCTGTTTTGCCATGGACTTTAAAAGCTTTCCTTGTATTTAAGGTTGTTGCTTTTGAATACCTTGCCCTTATTATTGCCTTACTGATTTTGGGCCACCTAAGATAGACTATCGAAAGATAAAGGTCACCCTTGCAGGAGTTTGAGACTCCTGCTCTTCATAAATGATCTAGGAGTAAATAGCAAGGTAGCCAAATTTGCTGACGACACTAAATTATACAGGGTAGTGAAAACTGTGAGAGATTGTGAGGAGCTCCAAAGGGATCTCTTGACACTGGGGGAGTGGGCAAAACAATGGCAAATGAGCTTCAACATTAGTAAGTACAGAGTGATGCATGTTGGGGCAAAAAAAAAACCCAATTACATTTATAAACTGATGCGGTCTGAACTCTCTGCGACAAACCAGGAAAGAGACCTTGGTGTCCTGGTGGACAACTTAATGAAGGTGTCAACCCAGTGTGCCTCAGCAGTGAAAAAAGCAAACTCAATGCTAGGGATCATTAGGAAGGGTATAGATAATGTCGGCAAGTGTCTTTTTGCCTCTTTATAAATCTATGGTGAGGCCCCATCTGGAATACTGTGTACAGTTCTGGTCGCCATACCTCCAGAAGGATATTATGGAGCTGGAAAAAGTGCAGAGGAGGGCAACCAGAATGATTAGGGGACTGGAACACCTTCCTTACCATCTGAGGCTGCAACGGTTGGGCCTTTTCACTCTTGAACAACAGCGTCTAAGAGGTGACCTGATTGAAGTTTATAAAATCATGCACAGTGTGGGCAAAGTAGATAAGGAAAAACTGTTTTCCTTATCGCATAAACTATAACTAGGGGGCACTCCATGAAACTTTTGGGTACTAGTTCTCAAACAAATAAGAGAAAGTACTTTTTCATCCAGAGGATCTCTGGTCTATGGAACTCCCTGCCAGAAAAAGTGGTGACAGCTGTTAGTCTTGACAGCTTTAAGAAAGGATTAGACAAGTTCATGGAGGACAAGGGTATCAATGGCTATAATTATGGATACCTAAGGACAACCTCCGGGTTGGAGAGATAGGCAGGATATCTCTCAATGCCATTTCCAGGGAATCCTAAGCAGGTGAAGGCATCTCCTTGGGAATTCCCTGAAGGAAATGGTGAGCCACTGTGTGAGACAGAATGCTGGACTGGATGGGCTGTGGCCAGTTCCAGCAAGGCTGTTCTTATGCTGCTTGAAAGCCAGTCGTATCCAACTCTAGGGTTCAGTGCTCATCTGTTTCAAAGTCTAAGAGCCAGCTGTCTGCTTCTGCAAACGTTTCTGTGGGCATGTATCAGGCATGACTAGATGCACAGAATGCAGTTTACCTTCCCACCGAAGTGGTCCCCATTTATCTAAATGCAATTTCTTGCTTTTGAACTGCTAGGTTGGCCGGAGCTGGGTCAGAGACAGGCGCTCATTCCCTCCTGCAGCACTCGGGGATCGAACTGCTGACCAATGAACATCCAGTCAGCGTCTTAGCTACTTAAAATTCTTCTACTATGAGCTATGATCGGAAGGCATTCAGTATCACACACCCTTATGTTAAGGTATTGGATTAGTTGGTGAACCTCTTGTCCATGAACTTGATTTAGTCTTATTAAATATGAAGCACCAGTATTCTGTGTATCACAGGGGTTCCCATCACAACATTTTATGTGCCCCCCCCAAGGGCATTCGAGAAACAAAATGGCCACCCCATTGTGCAGGCAGGGCAAAACGGCCATCCGGCCCTCGAAGCTGAGAGCATGACCTGGCCCATGGCTTGAAAAGGCTGGGAACCCCTGGTATACAAGTCAAGTGAAGCAAAGACTAACTCAACTTCTGAAATGTTCACAAAAAATCTGTTCTAACTCCTTGCATATGTATACTAATCTCTAGTCAGGGAGGATTAGCACTCACCTGATAACTGTTGCCTTTACACACACAAAGACAGCACTGAAAGTATGACTCACTTTGGGTTAATTCCTTCCCAGAAAAACAGTTGGACCCGCTTTGCATAGTAGTCTTACTCATGCACACCACACATTTAGTTTTACCAACACAAAAGAGTGAGACAAAGTTCTATTTAAAAAGATGTCTGGGCAGTTCTCCTGAGGACTGTCTGACTGCACACATAATTACAGATGCACCGTAAGCCCTTTTACCTGTGGGAAATATTTTCCAAGACCTACTGCAGATAACAGTGAACCCTATATTTACAATGCAGACAATGGCTTCTTGTGGCCATCAAGGGTAATCAAAGTTTTTTTTTACTGAATATTTTTAGACCTACAAATAACCGAAACCAGATACTGAACACAGAGAAAGGGGGCACCTGTTCTAGAAGTGCAAGAAAATGCACCTTGTATCTCCCTCAACACTCAAAGTGGTAAAAAAAGAAGACCTGTACCAAAAAGTATTTGTTTACAAAGACAAGTTCAAGGAAATGTCATTTCACAAGAAAGTGTCAGACACTAGTTTATTAGACAGCCTTTTAATGAAGCTCTGGAAGTGCTAGAAATTCTAGCTGCCCAGAGGGATCGGAGCATTAACTGACTATACAAGTTATTTAATTGGAAATAAGTTATTGTATTTTGATAAATAGATGTTCATCTGGTACATAAATAGATGTTCATTTAGTACATAAATAGATGTTCATTGGTACACTCTGGCAGTCAAGCAACTTAATGCTCCACATAGAAGTACATCTTATTCCTCAGTTTCAGAGTCTTCATCATCATGGCTGATCTGGAAATAACGAAGTTCATAGGTTTCCTTGTCAGATGCAACCACACGTAGCCAGTCACGAAGATTGTTCTTCTTAAGGTACTTCTTAGTGAGATACTTCAGATACCTTTAACACACAAAGTTACACATAGTGATTTATTTGCATGGTGTCATCAGAGCTGAAGCGGTCTTTTTATAAAGACAAGCTACAAGACAGCAGTTTGAAACAATGCTAACATCTAGACCAGGGGTGCGCAAACTATGGCCCGTGGGCTGGATCCAACCCATGGCACCATTTTATCTGACTGCACACTGCCCTCACTGCTCCCAGAAGCAAAAGTAAAATATGCCCGCACATGAGCAAAACGCTACCATGAATGACCCAGGGCTGTCATAAACACTTTTACAACAGTTGCAGGTGCATCTATGGCAGTGTTACGTGCATGTGTGGATCCGTTTTACTTCTGCTTCTGGTGGGAGGAAACTACATGACTGGTCCTCTGCCCAAAAAAGTTTGGGCACCCCTGATCTAGACCAGGGGTTCCCAAAGTGTTTACGCTGTGTGCCATTCATGTGGTTCCTCCTGCCGTAAAACGTCCCACAGCTGTCATAAATGTGTTTACAACAGCTGCAGGTACATTTATGCAGCATTTGCACATGCGCAGGTGCATTTACTTCCGCTTCCACTAGTGACACGGGCAGGATGATTTGGTGCTGCAGGACGGATCCAGTCCGTGGGCTGTAGTTTGGGCACCCTTAATCTAGACCCATGATGGTGTACCTCGGCACTCTAGGTATTCTGGAAAGTTCGGTTTCACTTACCAGTGATAACTTTCGTTCTTCGAGTATATAGTTTGTGAATACACACTCATGGGGGGGGTTATGCGCCTGCGCAGAACAGCCGATCGGAGGCTTGAAAAGCTATTGGTCAAAAGTTTTGGCGGTAAGACCGCCCACCGTACCGCCCACCCTGAGGCGCCCGCGCGCCATTTTACCTCAGTTCCATACTTAAGCCAAGCACAGGATAAACCAACTGATCTCATCCGTGCAGCTCAAGAGGGGAGGTAGGGTGGGTAGTGTGTATTCACAAACTATATACTCGAAGAACGAAAGTTATCACTGGTAAGTGAAACCGAACTTTCTCCTTCGTATAGTTTGTGAATCCACACTCATGGGAGATTAGCAAGCTCACACTTACTTGGTCGGTGGGCAGTCGGATGAGATGATCCCACGATGAGCTGAAGAACCCGTAGGTGGACCCGTCAGGGGCGTTGAGTCCGGAGCCCTCTGGTGAGGACGACACGGCCAAGCCTGGCGTCCGCAGTGGCTCTGGTGTCCACCCTGTAGTGCTGGACAAATGTGGAAGGTCTGGACCAGGTGGCAGCCTTACATATGTCCTCAAGCGGTGTGCCCTCCAGAAAGGCAGTGGATGTGGCAACCGCCCTGGTGGAATGCGCCCTGACATGCGGTGGAGGTGGCAGTGAAGCTGACTCGTAGGCCAGGTAGATGGTAGAGGTGATCCATTTGGAGAACCTTTGAGCAGAGATGGGTTCACCCTTGGACTTTCCCCCATAAGCCACAAAGAGGCGTTGTGACTTCCTGAACTCTCTAGTCCTGCTGGTGTAAAACAATAAAGCTCGTTTCACATCCAGCGTGTGCCAAGTCCTTTCTTGGGCGTTAGTGGGGTTCTGGAAGAAGGTTGGCAAGGAGATAGTTTGTGCCATGTGAAACTTGGAGACCACCTTGGGTAGAAAGGTGATGTCCGCTTGGAGGACGACGCGGTCGTTGAAGAACTGGAGAAAAGGTGCGTCTGCTCGCAGGGCAACCAGCTCACCAGCTCGTCGTGCAGACGTGATGGCCACCAGGAATGCTGTCTTCCATGTGAGGAGACGAACATCGGCGGTAGCCAAGGGCTCGAAGGGGGTCCTGGTGAGCGCGTTGAGAACGGTGGACAGTGACCATTGAGCCGTCGGTGTCCGGGCCGGCGGAAAAGCGTTCTTTAGTCCCTTGAGGAAGCGCTTTACCGTTTGGTCGCGGAAGGCCCCGGAAGCGGGCGAGCCAGCAGGAGAGTGCGCTACCACTGCTGCGAGATGCACCCGGATGGAGGTGATGCTGAGGCCAGACTCCGCCAGCTGGAGGAGGTAGGTTAAAATGTCCTGCAGTCCCACCTGGGTGGGGGGCGTTTGCCGGGCGGCCAGGAAAGCACAAAAACGCCTGTATTTGGAAGCGTAGGACTTCCTTGTGGAAGGGCGCCGCGCTAGTTCAAGGATCCTGGCCAGTCTGGGGTTATCCTCCACGCGGTGAGGTGGAGGCTGGGCAGGTCCGAATGGTGCAGCTGGCCCTGCTCCATTTGGAGGAGTGTCGGTGATTCCGGCAGTGTGCGATACTGTGACGACATGCGCAACAGTAGCGGAAACCAGGGTTGGCGCGGCCACGCCGGTGCCACCAGAATTGCATTGGCTCTGTGTTGGTGCATCCTGGTGAGCACCTTCTGGACCAGAGGAAACGGAGGAAAGGCATAGAGATAGTCCTGATCCCACCGTTTCATGAAGGCATCGCCCTCGGAGTTCAGTCCGATGCCTGCTCTGGAGCAGTACCTGCTGAGTTTCTTGTTGGACTCCGATGCAAAGAGGTCGATGCTCGGCGTCCCCCAGACCTGGCACAGAGACTGGAACACTCCGTCGTCCAGCTCCCATTCGTGGGTCGTCGAGGTGAGACGGCTCAGGTGGTCTGCCAAGACATTCAGTGTGCCCTGAATGTGCACTCCAATTGGGAAAATGTGCCTCTCCAGGCACCACTCCCACAACTGCACTGCAAGGTACAGGAGGGTGGTGGACCGTGTTCCTCCCTGCTTGTTGAGGTACGCCACCGCCGTGGTATTGTCCGAGGCCACTTGAACCGCCTTGCCGGTGAGCAGAGTCTCGAAGGAGCGCAGGGCCTTCCAAATGGCCAGCAGCTCCAAGTAATTTATGTGGTGCACCGTTTCGTGCGGTGTCCAGGTGTCGTTGACCGTGAGAGTCCCGCAAGCAGCGCCCCAGCCGAGGTTGCTCGCGTCGGTCAGTATCTGCAGCGAAGGTTGCGGGGGGTAGAAACTCTTCCCCGTGGCCACGTTGAGTGGTGTAGACCACCACAGCAGTTGGTCCCTCAGTTCTGGAGATGGGGTCAGCCGTTTGGATTGGCTCTCCCGAAGTGCGTCGAACTCGTGAAGGAGCCACGATTGCAGGGACCTGAATTTCAATTTGGCATGGGGGATCACTGCCGTCGTAGAGGCCATCAGGCCTAGAAGTCTCTGAGCCTTCTTCGCCCGGATGCACGGTTTCGTGCGCAGTTCGTTCACCCCCTGCGCAATGTCCCGTAAGCGTTTCTGGGGGGCGTAGGCTCTCGTAGTGAGCGAGTCGAGTACCGCTCCAATGTACTCGATGCGCTGGGCGGGAGTCAACTTCGACTTGGTGAAGTTGATCCTGAGGCCGAGACTCTCCATGAGGTGAACCGTGTATTGTGTGTCCCGAACGGCCGACGATTTGGTGGGGGAGACGATCAACCAATCGTCGATGTATGGGAAGACCCTGATGCCCCGTTGGCGGAGGAATGCAGCCACCGGAGCCATGCATTTGGTGAAGACCCGCGGTGCCGTGGCCAGGCCGAACGGTAGGCATCGGTACTGGTACACGGAATGGTCGATACGGAAGCGGAGAAACCGTCTGTGTTCCTCGAGGATGGAAACGTGGAAGTAGGCATCCTTGAGGTCTATGACTGTGAACCAGTCCCCTTTGTTGATGAGGGGGAGGACGGTCTGTAGGGTCACCATCCGGAACTTCCTGGTGTGGATGCATTTGTTCAGGCGGCGTAGGTCCAGGATAGGGCGAAGGCCTCCGTCCTTCTTCTGGACCACGAAGTACCTCGAGTAGAAACCGTTGTCCCAGTCGGACGGTGCTACCCGCTCGATGGCTCCCTTGGAGAGAAGGGTTGCTATTTCTTCCTCCAAATGGGGGGACGAGGTGGTGAGACGATGTCTTCCTACTCGAGGCACCCGCACGAACTCGATGGCGTAGCCAGAGGACAAGATCTTTAAGACCCACTGGTCGTCCGTGATGCCCGACCATGCCTGGAGGAAGTTCCGGAGGGGGAGGTACGGGATGTGGAGCGAGAGAGACTCGGCCGTCGCAGCTTCAAACGCGGGGCTTGGGCCTCGCGGTCGAACGCTTGTCCTGTCCGTAGGGCCGGTAGCGGGGTTTGTGTTGTCGCCGCTGTTTATAGGAGCTGGATCTAGGCTGCTCCGCCGGTCCCTGCTGCTGTGGGTTGCCCTGGAACCGCCGTGTGAAGGGCTGGAACCTCGGCCTGGTGGAAGTTGCCGGCGTGGTGAGCCCCAGGAACTTCGCCGTGGAACTGGTCTGGCGCATCTCATTCAGGACCTTATCGGTGTCCTGACCGAAGAGGCCCTGCCCGTCGAAGGGAAACTCCTCGATGAGCTTTTTCATAGCGTCATCGAGGGAGGTGTCCCTGAGCCAAGCATGGCGACGGAGGTAGATTGCGGAGGCCATGTCTTTTGCCGCATAATCGTTGATATGCCGGGCAGTGCGCATCAGCTGCTCGGCGACGAAGTCCCCCTCGGCGGCCAGCGCGTCAATCCTCTTCTGGGCATCTGCGGGCAGTTTAGCCGTCTCAACCTTCACCTGCTCCCAGAGGTGAGATTGGTACAGGCCCATGGCGGCCGAATAGTTTGCGGCCCGAAAGAATAGGGAACCGGTGGCGTAAAACTTACGCCCCACCGCGTCCAATTTCTTTCCCTCCGGCGTCGACGGGACCGGGAATCCGCTGGTGGCCGTCCTATGCTGGAAGGCCTTGACCACCAGGGAATTCGGCAGGGGGTGCGCCTGCAAGAACTCGACGTTCTCGTCCAGGACCCGGTACATGCTGTCGAGCCTGGACGAAACGGAGTGTGCCGCCAAAGGTTTCTTCCACGTCGCCCTCGCCGTGGTCATCATGGAGGGGAGCATGGTTATGTGGACCGGTCGCACGGCACGCCTGTCGAGCTTCGCGGTCATCTGATCCTCACCCTCCAGCGGCGGCTGGTCGACCTTCAGGTTGAGGGCGGTGCCGAGCCTCGTGAGCATGGCGGTCAGTGAGCGCTGGTCCTCACCACGCGGTGGGTCCACCGAGCCGATGGCCTGTTCCGGCGTGCGCTCGGCGTCGACGTCTCCCTCGTCCTCCTCCGACGAGCTGGACTCATCGGAGGACGAGGGAGGCAGTCTTTCGTCCACGTCCGGACCGCGCCAGTACGGCCTGGGCGGGCCGGCGGGATGGGCGTCCACCGCATCAACGTCCGGACCACACCATGACGGGTTGGGTGGGCCGGCGGAGCGGGTACTCGACCCACGGGAGGTCGGTGGGGCCGCGGCAGAGCCGGGATGCCCGGGGCTTGCGGTGGTCGGAACCGGAGCCGCAGAGGCCGCAGGCGTGGAGGTCTGGAACCTGGTCGCAAACGACGCCATGACCTGAAACATCTCTCGGACGAGGGCCATCTGAGACGCGTCCGAGTCCGCTGGCGGTGGAGCTCCGGTGGCCGGCGGGATGGTGGCCCACGAAACGGTGGGAGCCGAAACGGTGGCCGGCGTCGGTGTCGGCGAAACGGTCGTCGAAACGGTGACGACCGCCTCGTCCGTCGGTGTTCTGGGCCGTGGAGAGACGGAGGCCTGCCTCGGCGAGGAGTTTCTGCCCCGAGGAGGAGAGGAGAGCACCTGAGGTGGGCGAGCTGGAGCCCCAGCCCTGCGTCCTTTCTCAGGTGACCCGGAAGACGACCGTCCTCCCCAGATGGAGGATCCCGGAGAAGGACATCGGGCAGTCGAGAACGGCGGAGAAGGCCCGGGAGAGGCGGGTGTGCGCGGAGTGGGGGGAAGCGACCGTCTCTTCTCCGACCCACGCTTGCGCTTCTTCTCACCGTTCTTGTCCTTCTTCTTCTTCTTCCTCATCGGAAGCACGGAGGAAGAGGCCGGCGGTGGTTGAGCGGCAGCGGCGGCCGTGGAGGCGGACGCGGCGGGAGCCAGAGCGAGCTCCATCAGGTGAGCCTTGAGGCGATTGCTTCGGTTCTGCACCGCGAGGCGCGTGAACTTTTTGCAATGCGGGCAAGACTGGCTCTGATGCGACTCTCCCAAACAAAAGAGGCACAGGCTGTGTCCGTCGGAAGCCGGAAACTTCTTAAGGCAAGCCGTGCACTGTTTAAACGCTGCAGCCATCAACCGCGGAAAAAATTCTTCCAGTGGAAGTTTCTGGAGACGAGTACCCCGAAGGGCCGACCAGCCGCCACCCCCTTGAGGGGGGAGACGGTGATCGATGCGAAAAATTGGCTACTGAATCCACTCAAGAGAAGAGACAGAGCCGGGGTGGCGATCCTGCCCGGAGGACAAGATCACCGAGAAAAAATTGAGATTTGCCAAAAAGACTTTCCCTCAGAAGGGCGAAAAAATTGAGGAAGCTCTCAACGATCGTCCTGCTGCTACGGCGGAAAGAAGAGAACTGAGGTAAAATGGCGCGCGGGCGCCTCAGGGTGGGCGGTACGGTGGGCGGTCTTACCGCCAAAACTTTTGACCAATAGCTTTTCAAGCCTCCGATCGGCTGTTCTGCGCAGGCGCATAACCCCCCCCATGAGTGTGGATTCACAAACTATACGAAGGAGAACTTAACTTCCCAGAAGCCCAAGTATCTGTGAATCCACATGAATGGGCTTACTGCACATATGCATACGTGCAGTAAGCCCATTCATGTGGATTCAGATACTTGGGCTTCTGGGAAGTTAAGTTCCAGAATGCCTGGAGTGCCAAGGTTTGCCATCACTGGTCTAGATTATCTAGTGCTGTGCTCCCAGTCTTGAATTCCCAGTCATTCCTGGACAAAGACTCCCAAAAGCATTCATGCTGGGCTGGCCAAGTTTTCTGGAAACTTTAGCCTAAGATCATTTGGGGACCTGAGGTTGAGAACCACTGATAGTGGATCACTGGCTGTTAAGCAAAACTAGACTACCAGAATAGCTACCATGTTGAATTATGAACCCCAAAGTCCTTAAACACAGGAAAGCCATAATGATCTCACACACCTAACTGTTACACTGGGGTAAATCAGAGCTATCCTGAAAAACTGTTTTAAAAACTACCATTAATGGCATGAAGTACTATGGATTCCTAAGGGTTAAATCCATTTTAGTCCCAAATCGCATAGGTCATTGAAATATTTATAAACATATGGACTTAATGAGACCCATCCAATCAGTGGATCTATTTTTAATTAGGGCTGCCAACTCATTTAGCTGACAGGAATTATATGAAAAACATTATTACACAGGACAGAATAATTTGCTAAGTTATTAATCAAATTTAATCTCAAGAGTTGATGAAACCTAGATCTGGTATTGACAAAATATAACAGAAAACCTACTCAAAATCACAATCCTGAATACACATACATAAATAACATATGATAGCTGTTACGTTTCCCTTTAAATAAGTCAAACTGCTTGCAATAATATGAAATTGCTTTGTGCACCATTCCATCTTTCTGTCCTCTTGCAAAGGTTGATCCATTCCACAACGGGATCAAGAACAGTCAGTAGAATGCCAAGCAAAAGGAAAACATTATTTCAAACAAAGAGATACATGGTTCTCAACATTGTAAAGTAAAACTCTTAAACCCAAGCACTTCATGTCAAGTGTATTTCTGAAATACTACCCCACAGTATAGGGGCAGTGGTCTTGCCCTAGTACAAGAGAAGGCGGTTAAGAAGATCAGGGGGAAATGATGAGCACCCTGACTTGACCCATCTTACGTCTTTACAATGAGACTAAAAATGAAACAAAGGGAGTAGTGTATGGAACAAAACACACCCACCTTTTTGAGAACTGTCTTTCAGAAGTCACAGTGATCTTGTTCTTAAGGCGTTCAATGTGAACTACATTTCCCAAGTTTCCGGTTTTTCCATTGACTTTAACTTTTTCTTTCAGGAACTGTTCCTAGTCCAACAAAATACAAAAATGCAACACTAGGGAATGGTGCCCTAGCACTGGAACTAGGGAAGGGACCCTAGCCAGACAATCCTTGTTATTAGATGACAGAAAGTAATAAAATCATAGAAATGAAGACAAAGAAATTAAATTTAACTAAACAAGATATAATATTGCTGTCAACAAACTGTTGGTCCTACAATAAATCTTAGTAAGTAGGTCAAAATCCTGATTTATTTTTTTACACATGGAAAGCACAGTAGCTAATTAACAAGGTGTTGGTCATGTGTCTCACCACAGGACCCAGCAACATGTTAGCTTAACTACTGTAATGTCCCCATTTTCACTTGTGTACATTAAAACTAACAAAATATTAACTATACAAAAGATTTAGGAACTATAGTCATTTGAGAGGTAATGAATCTGCACAATGTGAGAAAATCAGTAACCTAGGACAGCTTCCTTATTCTCTCCACGTCTGCAACTAGCCAAACTCACCATTAAATCAAGGTTAACCACAAAAATATAGACAAAACTAAGGATAGATAGAACAAATGTGTCAAGAATTTTAATTTTTACAAAAAGCCCACAAATAAGAACAGCCTTGCTGGAACGGGCCACAGCCCATCCAGTCCAGCATTCTGTCTCACACAGTGGCTCACCATTTCCTTCAGGGTATTCCCAAGCAGATGCCTTCACCTGCTTAGGATTCCCTGGAAATGGCATTGAGAGATATCCTGCCTATCTCTCCAACCCGGAGGTTGTCCTTAGGTATCCATAATTATAGCCATTGATACCCTTGTCCTCCATGAACTTGTCTAATCCTTTCTTAAAACTGTCAAGACTGACAGCTGTCACCACTTCTTCTGGCAGGGAGTTCCATAGACCAGTAATCCTCTGGGTGAAAAAGTACTTTCTCTTATTTATTTGAGAACTAGTACCCAAAAGTTTCATCGAGTGTCCCCTAGTTCTAGTGTTGTGCGATAGGGAAAAGTTTTTCCTTATCTACTTTGTCCACACCATGCATGAATATTTTCCTATTAAAAGAAATCTCAAGGATTAGAATATGTCGGCACTGGGGGGCATGGCTAAGATGGCCGACGAGTAACATCTTGATTCGGATGCACGCACTTAACAAAGTGGTAATTAATGTGTTGGAGTGAAATGCGAAACTTTTAAAGTGGCAACTTCTGTAGATAAGAATCTTGCTTGTCTTTTTGGAAAATTTCGGGAACTTTTGAAGTCGGATGGTCGAAGTTCGAGAGGTTTTCCTGGGCGAGTGAGGCCTGCGACGGCAGTCGCGAGAACGGGACCAGTGAGACTGCGGAGAAGCTTTGGAGCTGGCAAGAAGTTGTTTGGCACGAAAACAGCTGCATGTAAGTGCATGAATGGAGTACTAAAGACTAAACTCAGCTGGAGATCTTGTTTAATGAACCCGGGCTTTGAAATGGAAATGGGTGGAAGTAGATGAAAACAAGTGGCTGTTTCGTTAATGGCGGCGGTTCTGGAAAACGAAAGTGATCGTGCTGGGGTTTATGTCTTTTTTGCATATCAGAAGGACCATGCCGTGTTTTGATGGTAACAAAGTGGTTTTAAAAAAAAATACTTGTCTGGGCTATAACATTAGAAGGCAACAGTGAATCTCCCAGTTTAAAGTGTTTGGAAAAAGTCTGCCGTTCCACAGAAGAAGAAGGGGGGTTTTTACCCAGAAGTTAAGGCAGCCGCTGGAAAATGGCGTTTTGACTTGTCCGCTTCAAGAGAAGGATTAATTGGGCTTCTTTTTGCTCCTTCACCGTGTGGATTATAAATATTTAATTTTTTTGGAAAATATTGCTTCTTACTTCTCCTGCTTTCCTGTTTGGTTTTTGGGCTTTTTCTCCCTCCAGTCTCCCCTCCCTTTTTTTTCTTTTTACTTTTCGGCGGCTTGGATTTAAAGGAGAAGTTTTGGGTGACTGTTTCCTTGGAGCACTTACATTGCAGTGTGGAAGACGACTGGCTGGACTGATTGCTTTGGGGAAACGGACCCGCTGTGGATTATCATTTTTTTTTCGCCCTTCTTTTTTTTCTTCTCAGCTGCCTGTTGGGAGTATTGGTTCCTTCTGCCCTTTTTTGTGGATTACAATAACTCTTTGGACTTCTGCTTAATATAAGTTTCCCTGTTGGACTTGTGGAACCAGGGGTTGCAGTGTTATAGGCTTATTTGTTTGGCTAATTTTTACAACGATCTGCAACTTTGGGATTTTATACTATTATGGATAAAGGCACAAGAGGAAAAGCAAAGGAAGAAGATCCAGCTGTTAAGCCTAAGAAGAAGGAAAAAGTACCAATGGAGGAAGCCCCTCAGTCTTCACCCCCGCCCAGTGTCCTACGATCAAACTCAAATTATGGTGGAAATTGGCAAGCTTTTTCAGAAATTGGAGAAGAATGAGGATTCAAGGGTGAAAGATAGAAATGAAATGATGAAAAAGCAAGATAAGGTGGTATCATCTGTTGCAGATTTTTCAAAAAAGGTGGACTTAAGTTTGAAAAAAATTGAGGGAAATGTGCAATTGGTTCAAACCGAGGTAATTGCTATAAAAAAGGAAATAAAAGGGACTCAAGAGGTGGTACGGGAGAATAAGCTGAAATTGGAGGAACAAGAGAGAAGGATTGATGCTGTGGAAGATATGATGAGAAAGCAGAACATTGTGATCCGTCAGGTCGTGGAACGAACTCCGGACTTGTTAAGGGAAAGAGTGGTTCAATGGTTAAATGGTTTGAATATGGGAAAAGAATTTGTCCAGGAAGATCTTATAAGTGTATTCCGGGTGGGCCTAAGAAGAGGGAGGGTGGTTCAAAGAAATGTGTTGGTAAAATTTGCAAATTGGGCAGACAAGCTAAAAGTAATGGCCCATTTGAAACGAGTTGGTCCTGAGGCTTTGAAATTTGATGGCTCTGACGTAGATGTTTATAACGATATTTCGTTGAAGGAAAAAACATGGAGGTATAAGATGAGGCCTGTAACCAAATTATTGATGAGTAAAAATATAAGGTACAATTGGAGATTTCCACAGCAACTGCGCTTTTTTTATGATAAAAGAATGCAAGTAATTGATGAAGGGACCAATCCATTGGAGTATTTGAGCTTGTTGGAACTGGTAAAAGTAGACTCGGAAGAATGGATAAATCTTAAGAAGGAACTGATGGAATCGGGAGCATTGGGGAGGAAATACGGGAGGGAGGAGGCTGGTGGGGCAACAGGTGGAACACCGCAACGAAGGGAGGAGGAGGAGGAGCTGTCGTTGATCATGGTAGAGGAGGAGACAAGTAAGGAGTAATGAGAATCAGGTTATAACAATTTAATGCATTTAATTGATATAGAAAGGCGAATAGCACGTAGCACCGGTAGGAAGGCACATCTTGCATGTCCCCCTCTCCCCTCTTTGGTTGTCAAAGGCGGCTTTTTTTGTAAGAAAGTGGGGAGAGAGATAGTGTGTGTTCTATGTAGTTTTGTACGTTATAGGGGTAAAGGGTGGTTGGTGGCACGCCCGATGGAGAGCTTAGAGCTTGAAAAGAAATAGGTTATGGGAAGTATTAAAATAATATCATGGAATGTGAAGGGTACAGGTTCTGTTCTTAAGAGACGGAGACTGGAATTGGCGCTGAAGAAGGATAGACCAGATATATTGTTTTTACAGGAAACCCATCAGAAGTCAAAAGACACGAATAGACTTTTTTAAGGATGGATGCAACATTATGAGATGGCGTTTGGAACATCAAAAGCAAGAGGGGTGGCAATCATGATTTCTAAAAAATTAGGATTTGAGATTACAAAAAGGGTTGTTGACCAAGAGGGTAGATATTTGATAGTAAGAGGAAAATTGGAGGATGAGGAAATCATGTTGGTACATATTTATGCTCCAAACGATCATCAAGCGGAGTTTCTTGAAAAAATTCGGAAAATAGTGCACTAGAGAATGTTGCAAAAACTATTGTGGCTGGAGATTTTAATTTGATAAGGTCAGGGTTAGATTGTACAAATATATCAAGAAGTGGAATTGGCTTGAAAGGGAAGGTTTTGGATAAATGGATGGATGTTATGGGTTTGAAGGATTCTTGGAGAGAGTTTAAGGGCTCTGAAAGGGCATACTCTTTTTTTTCACATGTTCA
Organism: Bradypodion pumilum; assembly: GCA_035047305.1. Taxonomy (NCBI): domain Eukaryota; kingdom Metazoa; phylum Chordata; class Lepidosauria; order Squamata; family Chamaeleonidae; genus Bradypodion; species Bradypodion pumilum. The sequence goes on from JAWDJD010000003.1 coordinate 364,697,038, forward strand.
TGGGACATACTCAAGAATAGATTATGTTTTTCTTACCGAAAATTTGATCAAAGATATAGAAGGAACGGAAATTGGGATTATCAAGGAATCGGATCATGCTAAAGTATATCTGGAATTGAAAGTACAAAAAGATATTCGAAGAGTAAGAAATTGGAGGTACGATCCCAATTTGTTTAAAGATCAGAAATGTAAAGAGCAGATTATGGGAAGATGGAAAGAAAGCTGGCAGTGGAACGATAATAATGAGGTTAACTTTAACGTGGTATGGGATACCATGAAGTCGGTTTTTAGAGGGGAAAGTATAAAATTGGCGAGTTTTAAATATAAAAAATATAAAGCAGAACAGATAGAAAAAGAAAGAGAAATAAAACAATTACAGGAGGATCATGCGAAAAGTAAAGATAAAAATTTTTTTGCGAAATTACAAAGGCTTAAAGCAGAACTAATGGGCAAGGATATTGATAAAGTTAAACGAGATTTGATTTATTTAAATAGAGAATATTTTGAATTTAGTAATAGAAGTTCAAAATTATTAGCAAGAGCAGCTAAGGCTAAAAGGGAAAAAAGAGAAATAGGGGTATTGGTTGACAAGCAAGGTATAAGGTGTAATAAGAATGGAGATAAATGTAAAATTGTCAGGGAATTTTATCAGCTATTATATGCAAAAAAGGAAGTAGACCTGGAGAAGCTTAAAAAGATATTGGAGAGACAGTTAGGGAATGGAATAAAACAAGAGCATAGGGAGAAAATGGAGGAAAGGATTAATGATAAAGAGGTTAAGGAGGTGATTAGTGGGTTGAAGACGGGGAAAGCTCCGGGGGATGATGGATTATCGACAGAGTTTTACAAAGAATTTAAGGAGGTAGTGGTTCCAAAATTGGTGAAGTTATAAAATTATATTTTAGATGGAGGATCAATTCCGACTTCATGGTATAATACCACAATCGTTCTACTGCCAAAGCCTGGCAAGAATCTGGAAAGAGTGGAATCGTACAGACCAATTTCACTTATAAATCAGGATGCTAAGATCTTCACAGCACATTGGCTAACCGATTAAACAGTTTCATGGGGGCATACATAAATGTAGATCAAGTTGGGTTTCTAAAAGGTTGGTATATGGCGGATTTGACTAGAAGGGTATTAGATTTAATTGATAACGTTAACCCAACTAAGGAAAAGGTGGGCTTATTATCATTAGATATTTTTAAGGCATTCGACTCATTACAGTGGTCTTCAATTAAAGAAATAGTTAAAAAAATATGGGTTTGGGGATAGATTTAATAGGGTAATAGACTTATTATATCAAAAAGGGAATGCTAGGGTTAGAGTAAATGAGGAGCTTACTGATGTGGTAAATTTAGAGGCTGGTACTAGGCAGGGCTGTCCATTATCTCCTATTTTGTTTATTATGGCAATGGAGACTCTAGCCAAAAATATAAGGGATGATTTAAATATAGAAGGGATTATGGGTAACAAAGTGAGCATGTATGCAGATGATACATTGCTTATGATGAAACACCCGGAGCTGGTAATGGACAGGGTCAAAGATCATATACAGGTATTTGAAGCTACAACTGGATTAATGATAAATTGGGATAAATCAGAATTGATGTTGTGTAATGTGGGAGTAAGTGAGATGGGTAGGATAGTGGAGACATTTAATATACAAATTAAAGATAAGCTGAAGTATTTGGGGATAATTATTTCAAATAAATTAGAAGAACTTAAACGATTGAACTATGACAGCTTGAGAGCGGAATTTAAGAATAAAATACAAGAGTTTCAGAAGTTGAAGCTGTCATGGTTCGGAAGGATCGCTATTTGTAAAATGATATTGTTGCCAAAGATTAATTTTTTATTTGATGCACTAGCGATCCATTTGAAGGAGAAGGAAATTAATGAGTTTCAAAAGATGTTCAATGGTTTCTGTAATGGGGGTAAAAAATCTAGACTTCCAAAGAAACTATGGTACTTGTCTCAGAAAAAAGGGGGTTTGAGTATGCCAAATTTGTTAGTATACTATCGAGCATTTCAGATTAAGAATGTTGTGAAGATCATGGCAAGAGAAAAGACAATTTGGGAGCAACTGGAGATGAAAGAATATAGAGACATTGGTAGTATGATTTTTTTGGGAATAAAGGACAAGGTGAAAAGGTCAAATAATATTATGATGAGAGGTCTCATGGAAGTGTGGAAGAAAGTAAAGAAAGATATAGTCCCAAATCTCTCTCCAATTTTGGAATTGACGGATATGGGGTGTTTCCCAATAAAAATAGATAAGGAAAAAATGGAAATATTGGATAAAAATGGGGTGCTTTTTTTGAAGGATTGGTTAAAAGTGTGTGATGATGGTACTAAGAGGAAAAAAATATTTGAGAAGTTAAATTTGGATTGGTTTCAGAAATTGAAGCTGGATAATTGGAATAAAAAATATAAAAGAGAAGTAGGGTTAGATAGAAATAACACGGAATTTGAGGATTTGGTAATAAAGATCAGAAAAGGGGAAAGAGGTATTAAGGGTCTTGTAAACAAACTTTATATTATATTGAACAAGGGTAATGATCCACAGGAAGACTTGAAACAGAAGTGGGAACAAAATTTGAATATAAAAATTGGGGAGGTTGAATGGAGAAATAAATGGAAAAAGAGGATTATGAGAACAATGTCTGTAAGAATCAAAGAACATAATTTTAAAATGTTGTGGCAATGGTACTTGACACCACTAAGGCTTTATCAGATGGATAATAAAAGAGATAAGTTATGTTAGAGATGTAAAGAAACAGATGGAACATATGAACACATGTGGTGGAGTTGTAAAAAAATAAGGGATTTTTGGGGAAGAATAGAAGGGGAGTTTGGTGAAATATTGGGTAAAAAGGTCAAGTTGGTCAGGTACCATTCTTTTAACAAATGTGGAAGGTTTGGGTTTGAATAAGGAGGAAAAAGAATTATTGGAAATTGTATTGACCACAGGTAGACAATGTATAGCTAGAAATTGGAAAAATGATGTAGATATACAGATCGGAGAATGGTACAAGGAAATGTGGAGCCTAGCATTGAATGACAAATTGACATGGGAGATTAAAGTGAAACGAGATAATTTAAAAGAGAATAGGTTTTGGAATATATGGAAACCGTTTGTGGAGCATTCTCTTATGGTAAATGACAGTTCAGGACCTGCACCATCTCAAAGAGGTTTCTGGAGTTGAAATAGCAACTAAGCTCTCCGGGCATTGTATATATTCACAGGGTGGTTCGTAATTATTAAAAAATTATAATAGAGGTAGCTTAGAAAGCTTTTATTGTTTGATTGAGTAATATTTTACATTGTGGTATCTAATATTGTGGTTAAATGGTAAACAATTAGTTTAAGTATTGTTATGTGCTAGCCTCTATGAATGTGAGTTAATATTGCATTGAGGTTATCTTTGAGGTATTACTGTATTGTAATGTTATTGTTTTCTTTTCTTTTCTGTATGTCTGTTAAAAAAATTTAATAAAAATTTATTTAAAAAAAAAGAATATGTCGGCACTGTCAAAGTTCTGGATGCGTTGCCATTTTCATTACTGAAACCAAATCAAAGAATAGTAAATTTCAAAACTACTTACAAAGTTTCCTGAATCAAAGATTCCATCTTCTACAGGATGGGTGAGGTCAAGGTTATATTTGAAAGTTGACTTTTTCTGCTTCTTCTCTTTTTGCTGAAAGAAAATAAAATGCATCCTTTATGTACTTGCGACCTTCATTTAAGTAAAATAGGCCTAGCTATTCAGGGAGACATCTTTGAACACTTTCAGGTTCCCAACTTGGCTGAGGTTTTCAATAATAATAATAATAATAATAATAATAATAATAATAATAATAATAATAATAATAATAATAATAATAATAATAATAATAATAATAATAATAATAATAATAATAATAATAATGATGATGATGATGATGATGATGATGATGATTAAGGTTTCCCTTGCTCGAAGGCCAGTCGTATCCGACTCTAGGGTGCAGTGCACATCTCTGTTTCTAAGCCGAAGAGCCAGCGCTGTCTGCTTCTGCAGACGTTTCTGTGGTCATGTGGCAGGCATGACTAGACACCGGAGCGCACGGAACGCTGTTTCCTTCCCACCGAAGTGGTTCCTATTTATCTACTTGCAATTTCTTGCTTTCGAACTGCTAGGTTGGCAGGAGCTGGGATGAAGACGGGAGCTCATTTCCGGCCTGCAGTACTCGGGAATCGAACTGCTGACCTTCCGCTTCCCAGTCAGCATCTTAGCGACTTGAGCCACTGCAGTACATAATAATAATAATAATAATAATAATAATAATAATAATAATAATAATAATAATAATAATAATAATAATAATAATGATTTGTTTTTAGAACTGCAACCCATGTCATGTGAAACATAGAAATTGATTACTAGATGCCCAAGTACTACTTCCAGTTCAACACAATCCATATATAATCATTACTAACTGCCCAGGCTTCTTCTTCTTCTGTGTCTAGGCCAGATGTGAAACAGCCAAAATAAAGCCACCTTTTACTGAGTTCATTCTGCAGTACTTTTCACCTGTCCTAGTGTAAGATGAGCCGCACAACAAGGTTTCGTTGCCCAGGCTACACCCAATTGTGGTTCAAAAATACCAATCTTTGAGGTTTTTCCTGTGTACCGTTTCCATGGGGTGAAAAATGTGTAGCCCTCCAGAAATTGTTGAATTGTCATTTACATCAGCCCTAGCCAACCAGACAATTCTGGGGGGTGATGGGACTCACTGGGACGGCGAATCGTTCCTCGCTTCTGCCTTGGTAAATGGCTATCTCCCTATTCTAAGGTGACAACTACTAATTCCCTTACTACAGGCAAAGTGCCTTAAAACGGTGGTTCCCAAGAATGGGGCACATGCCCCACAGGGAGATTCTCAGAAGCCTAAGTCAGTACAATGTCTGATCAGTGCTTTGGGGAATTGACTTAGGCTTCTGGGAATTGAGGTCCCAAAATCAAAGGTTGGGGAATGAACACTGCCTTAGAGGCAGTATTTAGAGGGATTTATGCTGATCTGTCAAAATGGGAAGTTACAAGAGACAGAAAAAGTGATACAAAGCAGAAGAGATCACCTTGCACAAACGATACATAGATGCATCAAGGAATCTTTAGTTATTCCTGCCTGATCCATGATCTATCAGCATGAGGAATGTCAGTAGGATTCTCTCTTTCAGTCTGACTTAATACATATGGCTGTTATTAAAATGAAAATGTACACAAATGGCTCACTATATCCTTAAGCTAAGATGACAACTACTAATTCCCTTACAGGCAAAGACTTATTATATTATGCTTACTGGACCAAAAAAATCCAGAATGTACAGTGTTACCTCGCTTAAAGAGCATAATGTGCTCTTTAAGCAAGTTTGCTCTTTAAGCCAAACACCATTGTACGTGGCCAATTGTGACTTCTGGCAGGGGGGATTGTGAACCCGTTTTAGCTGTTAAGCAAGTTTTTGGTTGGTTTTAGTTGTTAAGCGAGGCGACCATTCGGAGAAAATTCTGCTCTTTAAACGAGTTAGTCTCTAAGCGAGGTGCCCTTTATGCAAGGTTTTACTGTATAACAAATAAGGAATCACCAAATTGCCCAACAAATAAAACCTCCCTTGCAACTATTTCTGGAAGGAAGAGACATGTTGGTCTGTTCAGTGGTTTTTTTTTTTTTAACTACCACCACCAGCCTCCAGTAAAGTTGAGTCGGGATGGGGAAAAAACCCAAAAACAGGTAGCAGTTCGTCAGGGGAAGCACCCTCCCTAGCGGATGACTGGCTGATGCCTTTGTACTTCCGAATACAAAAGCAGCAGACAGCAATCCGCAAGGAAGAGCACCACCCCTTATGTATAGCTGCCTGCCGATCTCCGGTTAGGTAATTCGGGAGAAAAAGGAGACAAAGCGGAGAGAACCATCGTTAGGCACAGATAGCTCTTCTCTGCCTCCTCCTTCTCCCCTGACCTACCTAACGAACCTTCCCGGGAGAAGAACGGGCTGACTGTCTCCTCCTCCTTCCCCCCATTGCTGCATCTAAACCAAAATTCAAAGCAGCAATGGGGAAAAGAGGAACCCACAGGCAGCCCGTTCTTCAAGCTAAAGTAACCACCAAAAACAAAGACCAAAATTATTTAAAAAATAATAAAACAAAAAATAAATCAATAATTTTAAAAAACATTAATAAACAAAAAAACCACAAAATACACAAACAAACAACAATCACACAAATAAACAACAAAATAAGAAAAACAAAATCAGAAATAACCAAACCAATTAAACAAACCTAAAACTCAACCAAAACAAAAAAGAACAGAAACACCTCCCAGCCCACCACCACAAAAGCAAAACAAAGAAGAACCCCAGAAGAAAGAAAACCAGACAACTCACCAGCACGTATTCCCACCACGAGATCGGAACAGAAATGAAGAAACAAAGACTACTTACCGGAAGAAGCCCCACCCAGAGGCCAGGAGAGAAAAAACATGTGAAACTAAAACAGAACCACTAGCAGCCTCACCTGCAGGGCAGAATAGTAAAAACAACTCAAAAACACACAACAGCCCGACCTAGAGGCCACAAGAGTAAAAACAAGTCAAAAACATAACAATAAATCACAATTTTACACAAATCACAAACATATGTCAAAATAATATAATAAAAAGATTTATAACATCCTGTGTTGAGTTTTAACTCAAATAAAAACCCAAAACATCTAAACACAGTTTAAAAACATTGAAGGTAAAAAACATGTACTGTATTTTCTGGCGTATAAGACTACTTTTTAACCCCGAAAAATCTGTGCCGAAGTCGGGGGTCATCTTATAGGACAGGTACTTAACTGCAGCTTGTTTCCCCTTGCTTCATATGTCCGGCACATATGGTGGGGGGGTGCTGCGGCCGAGTCCCTGCTCTGTGCGGGGAGTATGAAGCAAGGGGAAGCAAGCTGCACACATCTTCCTGTACCTCAAGGAGGAGAACGTGAGCGTGGATTGGTTCTCCACCAGAACCTGCCCATTTGACTCGGAGGGCTTGAGTGTGGGTTAATTTTTATTTGGTGTGCATTGGAAGAGAGGTAGTCTTATACGGCAAGTATATTCCAAGCTCTATATTTTAACTGGAAAAGTTGGGGGTCGTCTTATACGCCGGAAAATATGGTACTTTCACATTTTAAAAAATATTACCTACGGTATAACTATTTTTTTTATAAAAAAAACACAAACTAAAACATTATTTGGTTAAATAAAACAATTTGAAAAAATTATATCATCCTTTGTTCTTTTTTTAATCCACAAAAAAAAAACACCAAAAAGTTGGTCACAGTTTATAACAGCCCAGCATTGCTGGGCAAACTATGCTAGTCTGATATACAATAAAACCCCAACTTATGAAAAAAAAGTCCATTCCATAGGCTTTTGCTTAAATCGGTACTCGAAGCAAACATATAGGAAAAATGAAAATTTTATGTAAATCAAAGCAAATCCATAGGAAAAAGAATCTTTATGTAACTCAAAGCAAATCCATAGGAAATCATGTAAATTGGGAGATGGGTTTAGCACAAAATCATTATATAATTCAAATTTTATGTAACTCGAGGCATATGTAAGTTGGGGTTTTATTGTGTTTTAACTTGGGATTCTTGTACTGAGGAGAGGGTTAGACTCCATGGTAAAACAGGCCCTTTTCAACTCCATTATTCCATGAATACCATTATGGCATCTTTTTTTATAAATACAATGTAATTGTGTGTATACATTGGGCAGAGCTTCCTCTACAAAAAGGTTTGCCTGTTGACCAAATTTGTAAGTTATTGATTCACCATCAACTTATCACGTCATATATCTTTCTCAGTCCTGTTGAAAAGCCAGGAAAGGAGTGTTGTGTATTCAAACAGACTGCTTATTTAGGAGACAATATTATTTCCTAAATATGTGCATAGGTTATACTTCTTCCACTGAAGGGCGGCAATCTCCAACATTTTCCCTATACCTATAGGCTTATTTAATGGGCTAGCCTAGGGGTGGGGAACCTGCTGCCTTCTAGGTCCTTAAGTGCCTGAATCCACATTTTACAGAGCAAATCCTTTTAGTTTTATTAATACACTAGCAAGGGTTGCCCGGGGTTGCCGGGCTTCCCCCCCCCCGTGTTTTTTAATTAAAAATGAGCCAATTTTATTTTTTCAAGTTTTACATTGTGTTGGAAGGTTAAATTGTGTTGTTGTTTTTTTAAATTGCTTAGTCTGTAATTTTAATTTTTAAATGTTTATTTATGTTAAATTTGTTTGGCTTGGCTGTTATTAACTGTGATCTGCTTTTTTGAGTTTTTTTGAGGATTAATAAAAGAAGAAAGTATAATATAATAACTCAGCACAGGATTTTTTTAAAGTTTCTATTGTATTTTATTGACATATATTTGTGATTTGTGTGAAAGTGTGTTTAGTGTAATTTTTTTTACTTGTTTTTGTTGGTGTGACCTTTTGTGTAAAATTGTGAATTTGTGTTTTGTTTGGGGCTGTTGTGTGTTTTTGAATTGTTTTTACTATTGTGGCCAGCAGGTGGTGCTGGTAGGGGTTATTGTATTTTTTTTCCTCTCCTGGCCTCTGGGTGGAGCTTCTTCTGGTAAGTAGGGTCTTTCTGTATTCATTTCTTTTCCAGTCCTGGTGGAGGTAGCACCTGTTTTGGTAAGTTTGCTTGTTTTCTTTCTTTTGTGTGTGTGTGTGGGCAGGGGGGGAGGGGGGTTGGAATTTGTATTTGTTGTCTGTTTGTTTTTGATTGTGTCTTTGTTTACTTCGTATTGTTTTTGGTGTTTTTGTTTTTGTGTATTTTTGGCTGTGTTTGAGTGTTTTTAGTAATTTTTTAAAAATTATTTATTTGGTGGTGGGGAAGGTACGTGGTCATTGGGGGTTTGGAAGGCTGGGCTAGGTGGTGTGGAGGGGGGCATGGTCGTAGGGGGTTAGGAAGGGTGGGCTAGGTGGTAGGGAGGGGGGCATGGTCGTTGGGGGTTAGGAAGGGTGGGCTAGGTGGTAGGGAGGGGGACATGGTCGTTGGGGGTTTGGAAGGGTGGGTTAGGGGGTGGGGAGGGGGCATGGTCGTTGGGGGTTAGGAAGGGTGGGCTAGGTGGTGGGGAGGGGGGCATGGTCGTTGGGGGTTAGTAAGGGTGGGTTAGGTGGTGGGGAGGGGGTCATGGTCGTTGGGGGTTAGGAAGGGTGGGCTAGGTGGTAGGGAGGGGGGCTTTATTGTTTTATGGTGCTTTGTTTGTGTAGTTGTGAAAGTAGATCGGGGTTTCCACTTTAATATCAGTGGGTGGGGCTTGCGACCCCCCTCTCCACTTGCTCCCCTGGGGTTGGGAGGTTTGTGGGGACAAAAGAGGTATGTCCCCCCAACTCTTCTGGACCCAGTAGACCAGGCACAGTGGATCGATTCCCTCCCCCCCTCCTTAAAACAACTCCGTTTTTAAAGAGTAGAAAAGACGGAGTTTTTTTAAGGAGGGGGGTGGGAATCGATCCCCTCTCCCTGGTCTCCTGAGTCCAGAAGGGTTTGGGAAACATTCCCCTTTTGTTCCCACAAACCTCCCAACCCTAGGGTAGCCAGCGGAGAGGGGGATCGCAACCCCCACCCACTGATATGAAAGGGGAAACTCCAGTCGGGACCTTCAAGCGCCGTGGGTGAGGTAAAGAAAGCCGGCTGGTGTGTGTTTGGCTGTGACGCGGTGAGTTGTTTTTCTTTTTAATTTTTCGGGCGCCGTTTTCCTCAGCGTTCTGCGTGCTCATGGCGCGCAGGACGCTGGGGCTTGTAGTAATGGGTTGGTGCTTTCTGTTTGTGCTGCGTTTTTTTAAAATGGTTTTCTTTTGATTGGCTGCGGCGCGTTTCCGAACGCTGCGCCGTGCGAGAGCCTCTCAGCCTGATTGGCTCTGGCGCGGCGCAGCGCAAGGAATGTTGGGAAGTGAAGTTGTTTCCCTTTCTTCGCGTTTGTGGGGCTGTTGCCCCACTGCCGGTTTTTTCAATCCTTCGTTGACCTGCGTACCCAGATCGGCCGTGTGCACGAAGGGTGAGTGCAGGCAAGTAGGGCGAGGTATAGCAACCTATAGCCAGTTCCAACGGTTAACCCTTGGATTTATAGGTTAAGATTTTGTTAGTCCTTGATACTTTTGAGTAACTTTAAATATCCTCCAGTTGGTATCGCGCAGTGGACGCCGAGAGAAGTGAACAAAAGAATGACCTTAAACATCCTCTGAATGGATATGAGCCTCAAGCCTGCCAGCTCAGATCCAGGAAGTTTTATGGCAAGAGCAAACATTATTCAGGGTATGCAAGTGTGAGACCAAATTAGATGATGGGAGGAGCTCACTGGAGAAGGAATAACATTAGAGGATATGGCTGAGGAACGCAACCTCCCCGACATCACTTGGAGGACCCTGAGTAGGCTGAGGGTTGGAGGAGTCTCTAAATGCAAGACCAACATGGGCTGCTGGCAGAATGTGGACACAGAATCCAGCTCATTTTCTCGCCCAGCGATTACTGCCAGAGACATGCACCGATGCGGACTTAAGTTTGGCCAACGGCAAAGCCAAGAAGGCGGCTTCAATTTGACAGTTCAGAGGTTTGATCCAGACACGGGATAATAAGCTAGTAAAGGTAAAGGTTTCCCTTGCTCGAAAGCCAGTCGTATCCGACTCTAGGGTGCAGTGCTCATCTGTTTCTAAGCCGAAAAGCCAGCGCTGTCTGCTTCTGCAGACATTTCTGTGGTCATGTGGCAGGCATGACTAGACACCGGAGCGCACGGAATGCTGTTACCTTCCCACCGAAGTGGTCCCTATTTATCTACTTGCAATTTCTTGCTTTGGAACTGCTAGGTTGGCAGGAGCTGGGATGAAGACGGGAGCTCATTTCCGTCCTGCAGTACTCGGGAATCGAACTGCTGACCTTCCGCTTCCCAGTCAGCGTCTTAGCGACTTGAGCCACTGCAGTACCCTATAATAATAAGCTAGTCAGCTGTTATATATTAATAGTTGGTAGTACTTCAGGATCTTGACCCTTACCTTGTTAGGAGTGTAATGGGTTACTGTTGCCTTAAGGCAGCTTATGTTATACTGTAGTGGGGATCAGGTGGTGCGGGTTACACTAATAGCTGTGTGCTGCCCCACCTATGGGTTTTATGTATGTATTGGGGTATGGCTTGTGATCATCCATCACTATCACCCTGCTTTGTTCGTGCATGTTGGAATAAAGTGCCTTTTATAAAAGCTGATGTGAACTCCTTCCTCTAGGACAGTGCTCACCCTTTGGTTTTTGGACTCCAATTCCCAGAAGCCTAAGCCAGTACTTAGGCTGATCAGTGTTCTGGGGAGTTGACTTAGGCTTCTGGGAATTGAAGTCCAAAAACCAAAAGTTGAGAAGCACTGCTCTAGGACCAAGCTGCAGGGTTTGCCCTGCCTGGACGAAAGACCGGGGAGTCCTTGAGCCCAATCTCCCCTGTCATAATGCTCATCGGATGGGTAATCGAGAGATGAAACCTAGGAGGAGCCCGATGTGCACAACCTTCTTAAAGAGCCGGCAGGAGAAATGAAATAAAAATGGGGATTTAGCCCAGTCCGCACTTCCGAAGAATGAAGTCCCCATAGAAACCAATGGGGCTTCCCTTCTATGGAAACAGTTTAAGACAGGGGTGCCCAAACTTTTTGAGTCGCGTGCCGGTCATGTGACTCAGGGCGCCACCGGTCACTATGGCCCAGGGGCCGGATCCAGCCAGGCGGCATGGCTTTTTTTTGGGGGGGGTGAGGAGGGGGAGAATCCTCCCCTTTTTCTGTTAAACCAGGGGTGCCCAAACTAGTCAGGGGCCGGATCCGGCCCCGATGCCAATTCATCCGGCCCGCGAAGCCCTCGTCGCTCCAGGAAGCAGAAGTAAAACGCGCCCAGACGGGTGCGTTTTACTTCTGCTTCCTGGAGCGACGAGGGCTTCGTGGGCCGGATGAATTGGCATCGGGGCCGGATCCGGCCCGACTAGTTTGGGCACCCCTGTTTTAAGAGAGGCTTCTCTCCGCCTCCCCCACCCCAATCACCCTTTCCCCAGAAAACGACGTCGAAAACCCTGGGCGAAGACCAGCCTTTCTCGCTTTCGCCGACGTTTCTCCCCTTGACATCTGTTGTGCTGCCCAGAGACTCACCGGCGCCATCTTAGCGAGAGACCTCGCGGAAAAAGACAGAACGCCGCTCGCGTCTCGCATTTTATAGCTCTCCGCCAGTGACGCGGTGACGCAGGACGTGAAAACGGAAACATAGAGTTAGAATGTATTTAGAGTCACACGCGACACCCGACTTCCGATATTATTTCCTCTTCCGAAGAGGGCAAGGAAGGCCGTGTTTCAACAGCTCCTGGGAATTGCCTTCCTTAGAGGAGACCCGGGGGGGAGGGGGGATAAAATTATATTTATTAAAAGTCTCCCTTGCTGGAAAAGCCAGTTGTGTTCAAGTCTAGTGAAGGGGCAGTGCTCATCTCCATATTCAGCGCTCTGTGGTCACGTGGTAGGCAGGACTAGTATCTGGAGCGCTGTTTATCTTTCCTACCGAAGTAGTACCTATTTATCTACTTGCAATTTCTGGCATTCAAACTGCTAGGTTGGCAGGAGCTGGGACAGAGATGGGAGCTCATCCCCCCCCCTCCTGTAGCACTCAAGTCTGGAACTGCTGACCTTCCAATCGCCGAGTTCCACATCTTAACCACTAAGCCACTACCGGTGAAACTTGGAAAATTAGAATAGTGTGCAAATATTCATTCTGTCAAGCCTTACTTTGTTATAATATTGATGCTTATGGCTTAGTAAAGGTTCCCCTTGCTCAAAAGCCAGTCGTATCCAACTCTAGGGTTCAGTGCTCAGGTTTCAAAGCCAAAGAACTAGCTTCTGCAGACGCTTCCGTGGTCATGTGGCAGGCATGACTAGACACCGAAGCGCACAGAACGCTGTTACCTTCCCACCGAAGTGGTCCCTATTTATCTACTTGCAATTTCTTGCTTTTGAACTGCTAGGTTGGCAGGAGCTGGGACAGAGACGGGAGCTCATTCCGTCCTGCAGTACTCGGGAATCGAACTGCTGACCTTCTGCCTCCCAGTCAGCGTCTTAGCCACTTGAGCCACTGCAGTCCCTTACATCTTGTCAAAACCCCAACCCCCCAATCTCATGTACCCCATAATCATCACATAATCTCATGTACGCTGTATGCCATGATCATCACAATTATAAAGAATTAAGACATGACATCTCTCGCTTTGCATGTAGTGAGTCTATCTCATATATTTGTTTCACCTTTTAAGTGAAATGAATGAACATTTGCATATTCTAATTTTCTGAGTTTCACCTGTAGTTACAGATTTGCTGTACACATGCGGAGTAAACCCATTCGTGTGGATTCACAGAGACTTCGGTTTCTGGGAACTGAAGTTCAAGAAACACCTGGAGTGCCAAGGTTTGTCATCACTGGTCTAGGTAATTGCAATCTGATAATGTGTGATCCTAGAAATGCAAGCCAGCATAGATTAAGCTTCACATTAGGATGGATATCTGGGTTCAATTCCTATTCTTGCAGGAAAAATCACAAGGGGAGGGGGGAACAGTAAAAATTGTTATGGCACTGTGCAGATGTAATTCCCAAATGTAAGAAAGAAAGCCACATCGTTGTTCTGACAGAATCAGCAGTCAAAGTCAGATTTGGAGTACAGAAAATAGGCTCAATTGGGATAGATTTACATGCATGCTGGATGAGGAATGGAATCCAAAATCAACCTGAATATAGAAGATCTAACACCCGACAAAAGCATCTACCATTGGTATTAAAGCATGAATTGACATATACATTCTTGTTCAGTCTTAGTTCAAGACAGTTTAACCTCAAGATTCAAGATGAACTCTAATAGACATGACTGAAATCTGCAAACCAGGCTGAATAAAAATGCAAAATAAAATTACTTCAGCAATGTTCATAAAATTACATTTCAGTACCAATACGTACCTGCATAGACGAGCTGGCAGTGAAATAAAAAAAAACAACCTCACATTAAAAATATAGCAGCAACTCTTCTTTAAAGTGCTGCAGTGTTTTTGTTTTGTTTTTTTGCTTTCTGATATGCCTTAAATAAAAAAAGGCTTTGTACCTATTTGTGTGGTGTTAAAATAGTTAATCTTCTGATAAATTTCTTGACTGAGATGACAAAACAGAACACATTCTTCAGGTATGAAATGAGAAAAGGAATGATTGTTATAGCTAATGTTTTAAGCTAAAATCTGAAAACCAAGATAATTATTGAGGAAATCCCGGATGGTTTGGATGCACATTTGGTGCTGCCACATTGAAGGTCAAACAATGAAGTAATGACATCCAACTTTTGGTAGATGAGGAAAGTAATGAATATTGAGAAAATTGTCTACCCCCATATGTATCTACCCCCAGTGCGTATCTGTTTCACGAGGTCCTATTATGACTATCATCACTTGGGATGTGGACTCAACAAAGCCTTTTGCGTAGGTGTAGTACAGCTCACCATCTTAAAGGTTATCTTCCCTTTCCAACCCAATGTTTATCATTGCCACGCTAGTTTTTAAAGTTCTCCATTTTATTTATCTGTATAGAACACATATGCTACTGTTTATAATTTTAATGTTGTGGCCTCCAACCTTTTAGCCACCTTTAGTGTCAAATGCTTAAAGGCCATATTTTAAATCAAACAAATCAACCTAGAAATTAAGATCATAAGTAAACATTCATACATCAAGAAACATCAATGTTACAGAAATCCAGAATGGTCAAAAGGCTAGTACGGAGGAGAAGACCAAGAGGAAGCGAACAGAAGGAACCATGGAGACCAGAAGAAACAACACTATTGTGTTTTTTGTAAGAAAGGGAAAACAGAAGGTGCTACTTCAGGTAGGAAGAACAGCGCGAGTCTGAGGCAAAATGCAATAAACAAGCAGGTTGGAGCCACACAAAAGTTTTGGGGGCCATGTGTGCCCTGCAACCCGCTGATCACTATGAATCAGACTGGGGTAAAGTCACAAATTTTGATTGTATTTGCTGTTGTTCAGACACACAATTGAGTCTGATACTTTGCAACCCCATGTGGACCACAGCACGTCAGGCTCGTCATCAGCCATCCTACGGAGTGTGCCCAGAATTATGCTCACTGCGTCAACAAGGCTAACCACCTCACCCTCTGCTGCCCCCCTTTCCTTTTGCCTTCAATTTTTCCTAGCATTAAGGCCTTCTCCAGTGAGTCCTCTCTTTTGGTGGGCAAAGCACTTGAGCTTCAGCTTCAGTATTTATCCTTCCAAGGAGCAGTCAGGGTTGATTTCCTTCAGGATTGACTAGTGTGATCTCCTTGCAGTCCAGGGGACGCTCTTCTCCAGCCCCACAGTTTGAAGGAATCTATTCTGCGCTCAGCCTACCTTATGGTCCAGCTCTCACAGCCATACGTTACTACTGGGAAGACCATTGATTATATACATGCTGTTGTTTTTTCAGCCTCACTGACAGGAGAAATCTATTTCCAGGTAGTATCTTATTGTGATTCAGGCTAACAGAACTATGGCATTAGCTTTTATGGCCAGAACTGTCAGTTCTGAGGTAACCATAGTAATTTAATTTATTTATACCCTGCCTATCTGGGATATTCTCCCACTTTGGACGGCTAACAACACATTTAAAATAATAAAAAGAAAACAACAACTATACAATTAAAAAACTCAAACAAAAGGAGTAAACAAACTTAAGTAAATTATAAGTAACAAACAAAAAGAATAGTAAGGGGTCCTCACTTTCAATACATTAAACTAAAAAGCTTTTCCAGGTTTTAACTCCAATTCCCCTAAACTACGTTCAACAGGACAAGCAGTAAGTTGTAAAGAAACATGTTTCCAGTCGCTTTGACAAATTTTTTAAAAATGCTCCTTTATCAGGAAAGTATATAATCAGTCTCCTTCTCTACACCCAGTGTCCATGTAGTATTTCTTCCTGAAAAGACAATGAACGCTTTGCATGTTATGTGAGAACTACAGCGTGGCAGCCGCCTTTTAGCACATGTTGAGGGAGACATACTACTGTACACATGTGGGAGTAAGCTCATCTGTAGTGTAGGGAACTTCCTCACAGTTGGTAGCAGAGAAAGTAAAATAAGTTGATTTTAAGTTTAAACTTTATTTTCATTACTATAACCCAAATCATAACCCAACATTTCAATAAAATAGTTGTTAAAAGCCAAGAACTCTTGTAACACATGAATACTAGTACAGAAATGCAAAAATTACAAACCTTTCAAGTTTTTCTTTAAAGTCAAGGTCACTCAATGAGCAGTGCATCTATTTGCTAGCCAGTAGGTATATTGCATACGTATCTGAACATGGAAAATACAAAAATCTGTTCCTTCGTTTTCTTTATAGTTTTCAATCTAACAGTCACTGATGAGAATTGTCCTACAAAGCCTAGGTATCGCAATGTAAGTAAAAAGCCAGAGATCAGTGTATGAATTATTCTGTTGAAACAGGTTCATTATAGCGTATGAGTCTTGTACTTTAAACAGAAGGAAACATTTATGCACATCTTGTTCCTTTAAAGCCCCTCCAGATACATCATGATCCAAAATTTAAAGTTTACTGCTATCAAATTATGTCAATTTGTCACATAAGCAGCATAGTTACGTTTATTCTAGAGCTCTACTTGCATCATAGGCGTGCTATAAATCCATGAAATACAAAACCCTGTAAGACTTTCAAGCAGCTTTGTTAAAATAACCAACAAGCTCTTTTAATTCTTCACAAGAGCAGCCCTGAGAAGAGTATATTCAAGTCATGGCTCAACTAGCAGTGGTTTTGTTGAAAACAAAGACACAAGACAACACATCAACAAGTACATTTGTATTTAAAATAGAACATATGAAACAAAATAACCTATAGCTCACTGAACAAAAACATCCATGGACCCAAAATAGGAAATCTCGTTCTGTTACATAACAGGATAAAGCTGTTCATCCTTCATTTTAGTCTATAGCTTGTTCAAAGAGCTTGAGTCTGTTTCTGTAAACTAAATGCAAATTGTTCCCCACAACAAAGGTTTTTTAAAAGTGGATTTAGAGAAACATGATTACCCTGAAATAGTGTAAAGAACCTGAAATATACGGCATGTCTTTTATTAGCAGTTTATTGTAAACCTGGTGGATCCATAGATAAGACTGCTTTCCGTAAAATAAAATGGCTTTACTATTGTCTTATTGTAAAATAATGAAATCACACAGCTATATACCAAATGGTATCTTATATATGACCTATCTAGCAGATGCTACCTTTCCCATCTAGCCTTGATATCCTATAAATCCAAACTACAAAAGGTCAAGGTGAAAGATCAAATTGAAATTTCACCTAACCCCAAAAGCAGGAAGTTGAAGTAATGAATCTCCATAAGACAGCCATCTCCACACATTTAAGCTACATACAACCTATGCAAGCAGTAAGATGTTACCAGGACTCTTCAGATATCCTGACAACAGTAATTCTCTGAACTGCTTAGGCACGGTGAATAGCTGCTAGAAGACATTTGGCCATGATTAATAAGACTAGTGTCCCTGTTTCAGATTTAGTTCTATTCCTACCATGAATACTGACAATCAATTATATAGTAACATTCACACAGCTGAATTGGTATCTTAATGATATGCTTAAAATACTTTAGCCTTCTAGATGACCTGAATCTTGAAACATGTAGTTATTTTTCCATTATACTGAAACTGTGCTTTGTTCGAGTGTTTATTGCCAAGCCAATATGTTTTGTGCCTATTCTCTGCATAGATACTACTTAATTAAATCTGGAATCTATTGAAAAACCCTGATGGGAGTGTATTTAGACCCTTAGTCTAATGCCGTTGTCTGTGGAGAACCATACTCCTGACTGAAGTTCGGAATTCCTCCTCTTAATCCTCCACAAACACTTCCAATAATGAACTAAGCATTTTAATAAACCAGTTGCTTGTTCAAGTTTGTCAGCTACTATCAAAATTTAAGGCAAATTTGAGTAATTAGGTTCCTACAAACGCTAACAAAAATAGAAATATCTTGCAAGTGGAAGATCTTGTAGACAACAGGTTTTCAATATTTTTAAGCCACGGGTCAGGCCACACCCCCTCAGACAGCTGAGCTGGCTGGACTAGTGGTTCCCCCGCCATAAATACTGAATTTATGACAGCCACGGGCACATTTATGGCTGTCGTAAATGCATCCGCTTCTGGTGGCGAGCCACATGAAATGGTGCTGTGGGCCAAGTCTGGCCCACGGCCCATAGTCTGAGAACCCTTGTTGTAGACAGTATATCTATTAAGGATTAGGCATTTACCAGGTCCAGCGTGAGAGGATTTTCAGTCAGAGTAACCCTATGTATTTGACAGCGCTCTCTGACATAGGCCTTTACAAAAAGAACCCATGGTCTAAATGCAATTGGGTGAAATAGCATTCAAATTTAGTATCTATAAGTACTGCCAGCATGTGCATTTTTGCTCAAATGTCTAAAAAGAAATCAAGAAGTCTACTTGTGCTACAAAAGTAAAGAGTTAAAATCCATAATAGGTGTACCTAACACTGAAACACTTGAGCCATGCCCTTCTTTTAAACCAAATAGTTAAACTCCATGTTGAAATCAAAGGCCTCTAGTGAATTTCCCACCCACCCCTCATCTGTGTACTATTAACCAGAGCACGAAAACATCCCATATTCTGGGATGTTTTCATCACAAGTAAATTATGACACATTAAGTGTAAGCCAATAACATTCCAGAGATAGTTTTGTTGTACATGGTCATCAGTATTGGCATTTTGACCCCTTGAGTTCCCTTCTCCCTAGCTTAATGACTATATGCAAGTTAGTCAAGCCACATTTACCCATATTTAAGATAAAATGGTTATTTCCATTTGTTTAAAATGTACTGAAACACTAGTCTTACTTAAGTCAAAACTCAGTTCTATCTTGATACTGGTACTGCTACATAGTCTTACTTTAGCAAAGCATACTAATTTTTAATATCCTCGCCATTTAATAATGGCAATTTTGACTGCCTTGCCATTCCTGTATGTACTTGAGTTTCAGTGATTTTAGTATCGCCAAATGGCTTGCAACTTTAGTCAGCGGCTACTTTCAAACAAAGACACGAGGTTATTAGTGAAGGTTGTAGCTTTGGTGATAATCCGAACTAAAATATAAGATCACTGATTGCTGGGACCCAAACAGCAGCTGAAGTCAAGAGGGTCCTATTTGCAAGGTTTTATGGCTACAGCACATTCTTCGCTCATTGCACACATTACCGACACCTACAAGAGAAACAAACAAACACGGTTAGGTTATGCAACTGGGCTATTATCTTTGCAACAAGCATAGCTATGGCACTAAGGTCAGTACTACTTGAGTTCTGAGACCAGTATTTATATTTTAAACCACCTTTGAGAATATTGCAAAAGCAGCTAGTAATTTAAAAAAACACCAAATGAACTACTTTCTAACACAGGAGTTCTCAACCTTTTCAAGCCGGGGTCCGGGTCATGTTCTCTATTAGCTCCGAGGGCTGAATAGCCATTTTGCTCTGCCTGAACAATTGGTGTTCGGGGGGGGGCAACCATTTTGTCCCAACAGCTTCAAAGGGATGGCCATTTTGTTTCTCAAATGCCCTTAGAAGGGTGGGGGCCACGTGAAATGGAGCAGTGGGCCAGATCTGGCCTGTGGGCCTTAGGTTGGGAACCCCTGTTCTAACACTAGGCCGAGTTCCACGTGCCATTAGAAAGTTACAGATCAATGAAAAAATTCAGATCTAATGTTTATCAAGATAGTTTAGTGTAGCCATTTCTGCAGGAACCTAAATGTCATAACATTACCACTCTAATTTGGGGGTACAGTATTTTAAGAGACAGTTCAACCAGAATAGTGCTCAGGTATTTAGAACAGTGGCCTAGAACTGCATCAACATTGTTACAAGAGCAGTCATAAAAGGCCTGCCCCACATCTTCTTAGGAATAATAGAGAAGCAGTATCCAAATTGTTCTCAGATGCATCTGCAACACATGCCTAAGCTACAAAAAAGTAAAGCAATGGATCACTAGCATTTTCCCTGGCTATTTACAGCACATATGGAGCACAGGCTGGAAAGTCTCTAAAGTCACAATCCCATTAGATGTAACAGAACAGGGCTCAGAGTAGAACAGTCTTTTTAGATTCCTTTCACTTGTTATCATCCCTCTTTGTTTCACAATCCATGTTAAGAGAATACAAGTTTGAAAAGGTAATTTAAACAGCAAAGGAAACTCCTTTCAAAATATCTTGAAGTAAGCACAAAATCAATATGTTCACAATATTTCATCCACTAACAATTTACCTGGAAATCTTCACCCGCATTGTATTTTCCCTCTATTTCTTTGCCTAGTTCACCTTCTGGCACCTTCAGATCCTCACGAACATCACCACTTTCTGTCAGCAAAGAAAGATAGCCATCCTGTATACAGATCAGCTGCAGGGAATTTCGTAGAACAGTGTTTATTTAGATTGAAGCAGCAACAGTTTAATTATCAGCCATCACTCCTGCTGGTGACAGTATCTTCCTTACACTAGCATAATTTGTGCAAAGGATTTTGACCATTGTAGAGATAATGTACAATCATTAGTATTCTACAGTAATCAGAACATGTGATGCAGTCTTAACAATTAACAAGTTTATGACTGTAACTTTCTCCTTCAGTGCTACTCTGTTATAACAGTTTTGTTGGTTGCTGGTATGTTTTTGGGCACAATTCAAAGTGCTGGAGGGGAGAGGACCTTTTCGGTTGATGCTCCTACCTAGACTCTTAAACTCCCTCCCATATGAAGCCCTGTCTATTCTGACTTTCTGCAATCAAGCAAAGCCCTTTCTATTCAGGCAGGCTTTTTAATTACTGGCTGTCTAACAGGCATTCACGTCCGGTCCATAGGCCAAATTGGGCTCATGCATATAACTTAATCTGGCCCTTGGTGAGAACCCGGGGACACCTCTAGACCCGCCCACCACCGCCAGAAGTCACAATACATCACTTACCGTGTAATTGGATAATTATAATTATTTGGATAATTGTCTGACACTTTCCCACTTCATTTCGGCTCTTCAAATGCACCGCTGGGCAACATCCGGTGCCGGGTGGAGCTTGCATCATTGGCTTGGTTCCTAGCACAGAACCAGGAATTTGCAGTGGCACATTCGAAGAGCCAAAACAAAGTGGGGAAACATCGGACAATTATATAAACAGAGCGACCATGCTCCAAAAAGCCTCCTACCGCTGTGGGGAGTGGCAGAGGCTGTGCAAGAAGCTGGAAAGACAGCACTGATGATGACAAAAATGTTAAGTCCAGGGAGCAACTACGCCTCCCGCCCCCCACCTGTGAGAGTGGTGTGTCTGGCCCACGGCGCAAAAGCATTGCGGACCCCTGCCTGAGATCTTCATGGAAGTCATATTTTTCAGCCTTGCCACTAGTAGCCTCATTTGGTTACAGGAGAGATTTTCTTAGTGATCCCCTTAGGCTACAAAACTCCGGAGAAAGGCTATCCTGACCCTGTTGTTCTTTCGCCAGCAGGCAAAGATTTTCTTATTCTTTGACTATTTAGACTGGATTGCTACAGAATAGGCTTTGAAATAAGAGCAATTTTCTTTTGTTTGTTTTTAGTCTGTTCAATTTAAGAATTATACGTTTGAAAATTGTGTTATTTAATTTTATTATTAGCTATCATGAATTCCATTTTGGGAGAAAGGCAGAGAATAAATACAGTAAACAAACATTGAGATTAAGTTTTGAAGTAAGTATTATGTAGCATGATCTAAAAGAACCAGTACGATTCCATAGTAGCAATCTTTATTAAAACATCAGATACAATTACATCCCAAGACCAAAACTGGTGCGCCCGGTTATCAGGCAAACGTATATACCACAATTGGCTGTCTATGCTGGCACGCTAATTAGCTGCTTCGATGATTCCCACCTGTCCCCAACTAACTCAGCTGCAATTGTTTCAACCATTATAATAGAGCCATGACCCATGCTATATAGTGGACTTCCTCCCGTCAAGACTCAAGACCCATACACAACAGTAAGTCTTAAGAATAGCAAAATAGCTACATCTGAAGAGCATAACATAGGTAAACGTCTTGCCAATTTTAGCAGGAAGCAATTAGATAGTGTATTGGGTGCAAGGAAGAAAGAGGCAGAGAAAGACCAGGCCCCAACTGCCCAGAAACCATCCAGAGGCCTGGGAGGGAGAAGGTCACCATCCACCACTGCAGCCAGAGGCAGAGGAAGAGGAACAGCTGAGACACAGGGAAAACATCCACTGCCCGCCACTGCGATGCCCCTGGAGCAAGGGACCCAGAGACAACAACCCCACCTGGGGAGTGAGGACACAAGGATAAGTAGCTGATGTGAAAAATGTAGCTGAATTAATATAGAGACTGACATAGAGACTTCATACTGACTTAATATAGCAAGTAACATAGAGACTGTGTTTTAGAGTGTGATAATTATGCATGACAATATGTAGTGTAAACTGTTCTAAACTTTTAAAACTGTGATATGATGTATGATGCGAGGAAAAAAATGGCGTAGAAACCGGCAAACCACGCCACAAAGCTTGCCAAGAGAACCCTATGGACCAAAACAAAAGGCAAAACAAAAGGGCAGGCTAGGTGATACAGGATGCTTAACACCTCAGAGGGGAGAAAGGGGATGGACAGGAAAGGGGGAGGGGAAATGCAATGTTGTAAGGAGCAATACTGTATAGGGACATGGAATGTGAGATCAATGAACCAAGGTAAACTGGAAGTGGTAAAAAATGAGATGGAAAGAATAAGCATTGACATCTTGGGAATCAGTGAGCTCAAATGGACAGGGATGGGCGAATTCAGCTCTGGAAACCATCACATCTACTACTGTGGACAAGAAAACCTTAGAAGACATGGAGTAGCCATAATTGTCAATAAAAGAGTGAGAAGAGCAGTAATGGGATACAACCTCAAAAATGACAGAATGATGTCAGTAAGAATTCAGGGCAAACCCTTCAATGTTACTGTGATCCAAATATACGCACCAACCACGGGTGCAGATGAAGCCACAGTGGACCAGTTCTATGAGGACTTACAACACCTCATAGAACAAACACCAAGAAATGATGTTCAAATTATTCTAGGAGACTGGAATGCCAAAGTAGGCAATCAAAAAGTGGAGGGAATAACAGGCAGGTTCGGTCTTGGAACACAGAATGAAGCAGGACAAAGGTTGATAGAGTTCTGCCAAGAGAACGCACTGGTCATAGCAAACACCCTCTTCCAGCAACACAAGAGGCGACTTTACACATGGACATCACCAGATGGCCAACACCGAAACCAGATTGACTACATACTCTGCAGCCAAAGATGGAGAACCTCCATACAGTCAGCAAAAACAAGACCTGGAGCAGATTGTGGCTCAGATCACAACCTACTGATTGCAAAATTCAGGCTTAGACTAAAGAAAATAGGGAAAACAAAGAGACCAGACAGATATCACCTAGACAGCATCCCTAAAGAATACACGGTGGAGGTGATGAACAGATTCAATGGCTTAGACTCAATAGATAGAGTGCCAGAAGAATTATGGACAGAGATGAGGGACATCATGCAGGAAGCAGCAAAGAAAACCATACCAAAAGAAAAGAAGAGTAAGAAAGCAAAGTGGTTGTCTGATGAGGCTCTTAAAATAGCAGAGGAAAGAAGGAACGCAAAAGTCAAAGGAGAAAGGAAAAAATACAATCATCTGAACACAGAATTTCAAAGAAAAGCAAGGAGAGATAAGGAAAACTATCTAAAAGAACAGTGCAAAGAAATGGAAGAAAACAACAAAAAAGGCAGAACCAGAGATCTTTTCAAAAAAATCCGGGAAATCAAGGGAACATTTAAAGCAAAAATGACCATGATAAGGGACAAAGACGGAAAGGAGCTAGCTGATGCAGAAGAGATTAAGAAAAGATGGAAAGAGTACACAGAGGAACTCTACAAAAAGGAACTCAACACTCCTGATAGTCACAATGATGAAGAAATTGAACCTGAGCCAGACATCCTGGAGAGTGAAGTCAGAAAGGCCCTAAAGAGCACTGCAAACAACAAAGCTAGTGGAGATGATGGTATCCCAGTTGAATTTTTCAAAGCTCTAAAAGATGATGGCATCAAATTACTGCATTCAATATGCCAGCAGATTTGGAAAACAAAACAGTGGCCACAGGACTGGAAAAGATCAGTATATGTTCCAATCCCAAAAAAGGGCAATGCCAAAGAATGTTCAAACTATCGAACAATTGCGCTCATCCCACACGCCAGCAAGGTGATGCTCAAGATAATACAGGATAGACTTCAGCAGCATGTGGAAAGAGAATTACCAGAGGTGCAGGCTGGTTTCAGAAGAGGCAGGGGGACTAGAGACCACATTGCCAACATACGTTGGATCATAAAAAAGGAATACCAGAAACAAGTTTATTTTTGCTTTATTGACTACACTAAGGCATTTGATTGTGTGGATCACAACAAGATGTGGCAAGTGATTAAAGAGATGGGAATACCAGAACACCTCATATGCCTCCTGAGAAATCTGTACATGAACCAAGAAGCAACAGTTAGGACAGAACACGGAATGACCGAGTGGTTTGGAATAGGAAAAGGAGTAAGACAAGGCTGCATTTTGTCACCCTGCTTATTCAACTTATACACAGAGCACATAATGCGCAATGCAGGGATGGAGGAATCACAATATGGGATCAAAATTGCTGGGAGAAACATCAACAATCTGAGATATGCAGACGACACCACCCTAATGGCAGAAAGTGAGGAAGACCTAAAGAATCTCTTGATCGGTTTGAAGGAAGAGAGTGCAAAAGCTGGCTTGAGACTCAATATCAAGAAAACCAAGATAATGGCAACAGGCCCGATCAGTTCCTGGAAAATAGACGGGGAAGAAGTAGAAGCAGTGACAGATTTTACTTTCTTAGGATCTAAGATCACTGCAGATGGAGATTGCAGCCATGAAATAAAGAGGCGGCTGATTCTAGGGAGACAAGCCATGAGAAACCTGGGGAACATAGTGAAAAGCAGAGACATCACCTTGAAAACAAAAATTAGAATAGTCAAAGCAATGGTATTCCCAGTGGTAATGTACGGATGTGAGAGCTGGACAATTAGGAAAGCTGAACGCAGAAGAATAGATGCCTTTGAAATGTGGTGTTGGAGGAGAGTTTTGAGGGTACCTTGGACAGCGAGGAGAACAAATAGGTCAATCTTAGAAGAAATCAACACTGACTGCTCATTGGAAGGTCAAATAGTAAAGATGAGGCTAAAGTACTTTGGGCATCAAATGAGAAGGGAGGATTCACTTGAGAAGGCCGTGATGTTGGGAAAGGTGGAGGGCAAAAGAAGAAGGGGGAGGCCAAGGATGAGATGGATAGATAGTATTGTAGACACAATGGGCACAAAACTGGGAGGACTGAGGGGGATGGTGGAGGACAGAGGCGCCTGGAGAACGATGGTCCATAGGGTCGCAAAGGGTCGGAATCGACTGTGCGACTGAACAACAAAATTGGTAACCTACAATTTCCATAAACCCTAGCAGCATGTCCAATGGACTTATGTCAAAGAGCTTTACAGTCAAACATCTACTGGGCTAAGATTCTTTATCCCAGATGTGCATGCAAATTGTATACTTACTTGATAGTCATTTCTCTTGATATTTGGAACATCCATGTTATGAGTGGAGGGGCAGATATCTTCATATTTTTTACCAGTGAATACATCAATACCAACTAAGTGGACCTAGAAAAATATTCAGTTACATATTTGTTTTGTCAAGAATGTTGTGAAAAGCATAATTTTTTAAGCCTTTATACCATTACTAAAGTATTTTAATTAAATTGTGTTGGTAAGAAATCATTTTTGGCAATTAATATACATCCACCTAAAGATTGCAACTAGATCAAGTGATGAATTAAAAAATCATAACCACTTTATCTAGACATTTTACACAATCCAGATTGGTACTGATGAAATGCATCTTAAGGTTTCCAGTATAATATTCTTCTTGTTACTGTTGCAATTTGAGTGGTACAGAACTACTTTGGATACCAGAAATATTCATAATATACAAGACCAGACTGATACTCAAAAATTTGCCACAGATGGAATTTTTCAGGGAGTAGCTGTTTAAGTCAATTGGAGCAAAACTAGCATGGAGTTCTTAAGCAATTTACAGACTAAGATGCACTGAAAAAGTGAGGTATAGCCCAGGGGGTCCCAAACTTTTCTCGCCGCGAGCTGGACCACGTATCCTGGACAGCTAAGTGGGCCAGTCACGTGATTCCTCCCGCCATAAATGCTGCGATAAAACACATCCGCGGCTATTGTAAACACGTTTACAACAGCTGTGGGTGCATTTACGGCAGGCGCAGGCACATTCTGCGGCTGTCGTAAATGCATCAGCTTCTACTTCTGGTAGGGGCGAGGGCAGCGGGCCATATGATATGGTGCCATGGGCCATAGGTTGGCCACCCCTGGTATAGCCTGTGAAAACTTATGCCAAATAAACTTGAAAGTCTTTAAGGTACCATATGAGTCTTCATTGTTTATACCAACAGGGATATTGCTTTTGGAACCAGGCTAACATTTAAGCAGAAATTTAAACCTATTTCCATTGCCTATCTAGCCACAGGAGATACACGAACACAACTCTGAAATTAAAAGTTAATTGCTCTGATCCAAACCCCCTATATCTAAGTTATCAGCTTTTATGTATTTGCTGAGATGCAATCAAGCAGAGAAATATCATTACCATGTAGGAAAGCAACCCTTCAAACTAAAGCATTCACCTCATGCAGGAGCTCCACCTTGATCGGGAATAGTGCAAGAGGACCAACTTACTGGGTTAGAATGCAAAGAAAGTAGCAGTGCATGCCAAATTATGTAAGACTGACTCTATACCTAATGTAACCAATGCCTATGTTTAGCATTAGTGTACTCTTAAAACAGGGTGAGTATGATGGAGTGAGCTCCCGTCTCTGTCCCAGCTCCTGCCAACCTAGCAGTTTTAAAGCAAGAAATTGCAAGTAGATAAATAGGGACCATTTCAGTGGGAAGGTAAAAAGCAGTCCATGCACTCCGGTGTCTAGGCATGCCTGCCACACATCCACGGATACGTCTGCAGACGCAGACAGCGCTGGCTCTTTGGCTATAAACAGAGATGAGCACTGAACCCTAGAGTCGGATACGACTGGCTTTCGAGCAAGGGCGACCTTTACCTTTAACTAAGACAGGGGTTCCCAACCTTTTTACGCCATGGGTCAGATCATGTCCCTGGAAGCAGAAGCGGGCACATTTACGGCTGTCGTAAATGTGCCCACCTCCACATTTAGGACAGCCGCAGTCACGTTTACGCAAGCACGATTTATGTCTGACATAAGCACGTCCACTTCAACTTCTGGGTGTGGCAGAGGCAGCGACAGGCCAAATGAAATGGTGTCATTGGCCAGGTCTGGCCCACGGGCCATAGGTTGGGAAACCCCGCTGTAAGACAACATTCATAGCAGAGCAGCATTTGGGTACTAGAACAAAAACTAAAGATTACCTTTGCATGACCATGCTTGCCAGTTTTAGAAGTTGACATTTCAACTATCTTGCAGGGGCGCCCCTTCAACACAACAAAGCCATTTTTGCGGAGTGCAGAACACTGCATTGGGTAAGTGGCAGAAGCACCAGCATCTCCAGTGGTGAAATCAACTTCATCAGCCATGGCATGAAATATGTTCTAGAAAATACAATTTCCAGTAGTCAGCTACTTTATAGATTTTACACATCTTCTACATAATACAAATATTTTACTTGAATGCAGCCTTTATAGTACATTTATAGTACAGATAAATTTTAAATTCCCTGACCCTGCAAATATTGTACAGGGTAATTATTACTGTATAATAATCATTATTGTACAGTACAAGGTAATTTGCCAAACACAGAAAATTCCAATAATTTTCTACTATTCCTAAAAACATAATAGGACTGTAAAATAGAATACTGGTCTACATTTGAGTACAGTAAAACCCCAACTTACGAATGCCTGGAGTTACGAAAGATTCAACTTACAAAAGGGTTGTGTGCTGAAATCCATGCCCCGATTTACAAAAATGCCCTGATTTACAAAATACAGCAAAACCGTGACGCAAGTCTTTAGAGATCAAAATGGCGCTGCTGCCATTTTGATCACTAAAAATCCATCCGCCGCCGGAAGCCAAAACGCTGGGGGAGGGGAGACTCCTTCGTCGGCTGCAGGTTTTGCCTTGCAGCACCGCCCGGGAAGGCCGGGGGACGTTGGAAACAGCGCGGATCGGGCCCCCTGACCCTCCCAGAGGTGATAGGGATGGCAGAGCTGCAGCAGCAGCAACGGCACGGTTTCCACTCTGGAAAAGTAGGAGGAAGCAGCAGGAAAAGGTAAGGAGATTGCTCCATTTAAATTACATTTTTTTGTTTTTCTATGCCTTCCCCTATGGGGATGCCTCGAGTTACACAAAGAATCTAGTTACTAAAAAGGCCAGGGAACCAATTTTTTTCTTAACTTGGGGTTTTACTGTATTTGCACTATAAGGACCCATCCTAAAATAGCAGTCCAACATTAATATGTATTAGTCACTAGTAAACAAGGGTAAAATGTTATTATTTTCAATAATTCCCAACTCTTCTGTGTGATGATTTAATCAATATATCTCAATCAAGTTAGGGAATAAGAAGGAAAGTTTCAGGTGCATTCTAAGCTATTCATGATGTCGCTTTCTCAAGCAGTTGCCTGGAATTTGAGTAGGACCGCTGAATATACATGACTGGAGACAACTGGCTCACACGCTGTTTGAACAAAATATCATAAAGAATGGGTGCTGCCAAAAAACCCTACCAACCAGTTCCTATTTGATGGAAGCCCTACAGCTGAAACAGTGACATAAGTAACCTGCTTTCCACATGAAGAACTTCCCAATAGAGCTACATGTGTGGGCCATCTACTATACCTGTGATGGTGAACCTTGGCACTCCAGATGTTCTTGGACTTCAATTCCCAGAAGCCCAAGCCCCCGTGAATCCACATGGATGGGTTTACTGTGATTCATCTGGCCTGCGCTGCCCTCGTTGCTCCCGGAAGCATAAGCAAAACGCGCCTGTACAGATGAATCACAGTAAAACCATTCGTGTAGATTCACGGGGGCTTGGGCTTCTGAGAATTGAAGTCCAAGAACATCTGGAGTGCCAAGGTTCGTCATCACGGTACTATACAACCTGGCTGCAGTAACATGAAATTTCCCAGCCCTCAGATGTGCACTTCTGGCAACTTATTTTAAAAAGTATTTGTAAGATGCTTTTTAGGGCTATGTCTCAGCCCCAAAGTGGTGAACAGAAGTTGTAAACAATCACAGCTGATTTGTAACATTTCAATCACATCAGTCACTTTCAAGCCAGAAATCAAATGCCTTTGGGAAGGAGTGGAGAAAAAATAAACACAAGACACATATATGTTTATCAGGGTTGCAACCCTAATGTCAAATTGTCGAAGCATGTGTGAGGCTCCAGCCCAAATCGTCTAGAAAGGTTCTAAAAGCCTCTTGCTTCAGCCAGCTGAAAGATGCCACAGCAGAAAGGAGTCACCAACTTCCCACTTATCTCACTCTAGTAATTCCTACTCCAACACAATTTAGATAAGTGGAAGGACAGATGTAACTCAATCATTGGATGACATGTTGTAGCAGAGGGAAGAAGCTAGGACAACTTTAAGTCTTTAGAAGTTCAAATGGGAGGGTAAACTAACCACTCTCCAACTTGTGCTGCCCAGAATCAGAATACTGTATGTTCAAGTGGACAAAATGATTAGAATAGCTACTTTGTTGATTTGATGAATAAATCTGTGTTGAAAAGCAGCTCTAACTCTCTGGACCTTCTCTCCATTGAAAGCTTGGGGGCACATATACTCCCCTCACAGGACATGAAAGCTTAAGGTAACCTCTTTTCTTTCACAACTAGTTATCATGGCATCAGTTCTATGGCTGGTGGATAGCCCCATGATCTTTGCTGAAGACATGGAAAGCTAATATTTCAGGATGTATTTATTTGGTTGGTTTATTTTAAATTTGTTGTTTTATTATATAATTTGATATCTGTATGTACACTTCCCAGAGTGGGAAATTTCCCAAATGGGCAGTATAAAAATGTAATAAATAAATAAAATAATAGATACATTTTCAAAATAGAGAATCTTCATGTTCAGAGGCTGTACACACCTGAATTCTAAATGCTGGGAAGGTCGAACAGGAGGTGTGTATTCTTCTCATGAATAGTTTAGGACAGGGCTGGCCAACCTACAGCCCACGGGCCGAACTTGGCCTACAGCACCATTTCATGTGGCCTGCTGCCACCCTCACCACTACCAGAAGTGGACGTGTCCACACCAGCCGTAAAAAACATCCATGCCTGCCATAAATACTGCCGTAAATGCACCCATGGCTGTCGTCAACTTGTTTACGACAGCCACAGATGCATTTTACGGCAGTGTTTACAGCAGAAGAACGTGACCGGCCTGCTCAGCTGTCCGGGGGGGGGGGGGCGTGGTACGGCCCACAGCACAAAAGGTTGGAAACCTCTGGTTTAGGAGCTTCTGGGCATCCACTGCTATATGTACTAGACTGAATACTAAAATTTTGGGCAAACCCAGTCTTTTCTTCAAAGACCAAAGCCACAATGAACTTCTAGCTGCCAAACTCAATGTTTCAAGTCAGACATAATATTCAATGGCTGAAATCGTACTATGCAGCTCCAGGTGTGTAACTTGAAGTTATGCAAGCAAGAGAAACTATACTAGGTCAGAAGCGATATTCAAACAAGCTGTGTAATAGGTGCACTATGAATTGCACAACTCATTGCACAATCAAACTGCATAATGCAGACTGCCTGGGTATAATAGGCAGGACTTCTGTCCATGTATTGTAATTCATATTAGGGTGGATCCAAAATGCCCCTTGAATGTGGGTTCTATGTTCACATCTATGCATAACTTGGGAATTATTTTCCCACCCATATCCCAGGAAGCTCATCTATGAAATAAGTTTTCTTTCATAAACCACGCAAACATGAACATTTCAGAACCACACCCACTGAAAAATCAAGTTGACATATGGAAGAATCTACTCAGTTAATAATAATTATATTTGCAGATGTTGCTTTCTCTGCTGTTTCTATTCTTTTGTTGTGACACTGTCAGTTAGCTATATACTGCATACATGTTTAAATGAAATAAAAACGTTTTAATGAGCAATTTAATTTTGGCTGAATCCATTTGGTAACCCCAGAAGGCCTCTTGAATCAACACAATTTACATAAGTGTTGATTCACCATTCAATAAATAATTCAAGAATCTGTTCCAGCTAAGACTAAGAACTGGATTTAGGCCTTTATATTTTAACATAGCATGAGGGCTAATCCTGAAGAGACAGCATAAAAACTGCTAAGAGACACACAGAAACAGAAAGCAAATAGCTAAAAATCTGCCCAACAAATTGCACCCTAGGCACCCAGCGAGAGAAAGGGAAAGCAATTTTCTAAGAACTTATGGGGGAAAAAGCAACTGCAGAAGGAGTACGGTGAATAGGCTCAGTCAAGATAATTTAGGAGCCCTGGAGGTGTAGTGGTTAAACTGCCATACTGCCGCCAAAACATTGTGAGTTCAATCCTAATGGGACACAAGGTTGGCTCAGCCTTTCTTCCTTCAAGGGAAGCAAAATACTAATTAACTTGTGAACCACCCAGAGAGTATGGTTAAGTGCTATGGGGTAGTATATAAGTGGAATTACAAACTCTGGTGGACAGAAGGGACGGGTGGAAGCTCTGCCCACACAGGAGGCATGGGGACCAAGGCCATAATGACTGAATCGTTTGTTTATTCATTTATTAAAATTTATACATTGCTGCCCAATTTGAACAAGTGACTCTGGGCGGCATTACAGCAGTAATATAAAGCATTAGTCTTAAAACATTTTAAAAGCTTAATAGACACTAAAATCCCCCCAGTAATTTAAAAATTAGTTAAAAGAACGGAGGTCTACGCTATATGAGGCGGCAAGGTGTGTGTGTGTCACCAAGTCACAGATGCCCCACACCTCATTTGCCACCCAGGTTTTTAGCTCTTTCCAGAAGGGGAACAGCTGTCTGGAGGCGCAGCTTTGTAAGAGGTTTCATAAGGCCTGCCGGAGCAGACACTGAAAGGGCCCTCCCTTCTAGTGCTAGCGAGTCAGGCCTCTCTAGGTGATGGTATCTTCAGAGGGGACGGGCAGATGTTTTTGGGGTGGTGCGGTCTCTTAGGTATCCCTATTTTGCTCCCAAGTGATTACAGTATTTCCACCCAGGTGAACAGAGCATATCAAGTGGATCCTGAGCCACACGGAAAGGGGCACATTCCATGGCTGGGGGAGAGATTAGGCCTGCGGGGTGGGGGGTGGGGGGGTGGAAACACCCGACCCTAGCCCGCCTTTCTCTCAAGGAGCCCAAGGAGTCTAAAGAGAAAAGAGGTGGGGTTGTTAAATGCTAATTAACTTGTGAACCGCCCAGAGGAGGACTAGAATTTGTGAGACTTGTTTTTGAAATCATCTGCCCTAATTAGGCAGCAATCTCAGTATAAGAGGCCTGGTGGCACAGTGGTTAAAACTGCTGTACTGAACCAAGAACGTTGTGAGTTCAATCCTGGCCAGGGCTCAAGGTTGACTCAGCCATCTCTCCGAGGTCGGTGTTCGGGGGCAAAGTGTTAGTTAACTTGTGAGTTGTCCAGCGCTATGGGGCAGTAATATCTAAGTGTGATGATTGCTATTGCTCTACCTCGCAAGGTTGTTGTGCTGATA
The DNA here is from genome assembly GCA_035047305.1 of Bradypodion pumilum. Classification (NCBI taxonomy): domain Eukaryota; kingdom Metazoa; phylum Chordata; class Lepidosauria; order Squamata; family Chamaeleonidae; genus Bradypodion; species Bradypodion pumilum. The sequence goes on from JAWDJD010000003.1 coordinate 364,730,035, forward strand.
AAACCAGGGAGGACGGCCATTTTAGCTGCCTTGAGGAGGGAAACGGCCCCAGAGCAGAGGAAGCAAAGCAATCACATTTGCATAACGCCCCATAGCACTTTACGCACATTGTGGGCGATTTACAAATTAACTGGCATTTTGCCCCCAACATTAAAGGTTTCCCTTGCTCGAAAGCCAGTTGCATCTGACTCTAGGGTTCAGTGCTCATGTTTCAAAGCCGAAGAGCCAGCGCTGTGTGCTTCTGCAGACGTTTCCGTGGTCATGTGGCAAGCATGACTAGACACCGGAGCGCACGGAACGCTGTTACCTTCCCACCGGACTGGTCCTTATTTATCTACTTGCATTTTCTTGCTTTCGAACTGCTAGGTTGGCAGGAGCCCCCAACATTGTGGGTCCTCATTTTTACCAACCTCGGGAAGGCTGAGTCAACCTCGGTTTTACTGGTCAGGATCGAACTCGCAACCTTCTGGCTGCAGTACAGCAGTTTAACCAGTGCGCGACACACGGAAGAAACCTCCACCCGCCTTTTCCTCCTCAGGGGAAAAAGCGGACCAAAGTCACCCCGGAAAGGGTCGCCTCCCTTGGCTTGCGGTCGTGGGGGGGGGGAGAAATGGGGCCCAGCCAGGAGACCTCTCGGGGGAGCTCCCCGCCCCTTTCCGCCTTGGGCTTCCTTCCTGAGAAAGGCGGACTACGGTGAAATTCTCTTTTTTTCCACCTCAGCCAAGGAGGGCCCGCAGGCCTTTCGGGGCGGTTGGACTTCGACGAGCCTCGCCCGGCCTTGTCGAGGCTGAGGTAATAACGGGTTCAAGAACCGGCGCCTCAGAGGCAGTCTCGGCCGGCCCCATGAACGGTGAGGGGAAGAAAACCCCGTCCCTCACCCTCACACCCGCTCGGCTCCCTTCAGGGGCCGGGAAGAAGGGGAAAGTTTCGCCGGCGCTGCCGCCGCCACACACGCGCCCGGGCTTACCTTCGGCGGCCCAGGAAAAGGCAGGACAGGAGGAGCGTCGCCGCAACGCGCACGCGCAGTCCAGCGGAGGCGGCGGCTGGGCGAGGCGCGTGGCGTGGCGCGCCACTAAGGGGTTAAAAAGCGACACTGCCAGCGCGCGGCCGCGGCGGCGGGGGCGTGTCTTAAGAACAGCCCCCGCCCCTCCCCATTCTGTGGATATCAGCCATTGGCTGCTGGAAACACAAGGCCCGCCTCTCTGAAGCCCGGCGTTCCTCGCGCCACGTGATCAAGCCCCGCCTTCCTCCCTTAGTTTTTTTTAAATTGTCGTCGTCATTGGTATGCGACGACGCGGCTGAACGTAAAGGAGGAGGAGCTTATTTCCTTCGCGTCCGTATTACGCGGGCGGGGTGGGGGCTCTTCGCTGCTACCTGGCAACATTCTCTAATGGCGGCATTCTCTAGGGGGGGGGATGGGTGGAAGGGTGCAACATGGGTTAAAAAGCTTTGAATTCCCTCATATGGGGCGCATTTGAACTAATTGTTATGCAGTAGTTTGCACGTGCTTATCTTAAAGATAGCCTGACTGAACACCAGCAATAAAATGATTAGATTGATTGATTCGATTTGTATATGCCGCCCACTCAGCATATGGGGACTCAGGGCGGCTCAACAATCACAACATAAATCAACAAAGTACAAAGTAAATACACAATAATACAATATACAAACATGCAATCTACATAAGCAACACAGTACAATTTATACCATAGAACAACCTGAGTACTAAAATATCAATGGAAATTTTGTTGTTGATTCCGACCCTTTGCGACCCTATGGACCATTGTTCTCTAGGCACCTCTGTCCTCCACCATCCCATCCCCCTCAGCCCTCCCAGTTCTGTGCACATTGTGTCCACAATACCATCTAGCCATCTCATCTTTGGACGCCCTCTTCTTCTTTTGCCCTCCACCTTTCCCAACATCAAGGCCTTCTCAAGTGAGTCTTCCGTTCTCATTTGATGCCCAAAGTATTTTAGCTTCATCTTTACTATTTGACCTTCCAATGAGCAGTCAGGGTTAATTTCTTCTAAGATTGACCTATTTGTTCTCCTCGCTGTCCAGGGTACCCTCAAAACTCTCCTCCAACACCACATTTCAAAGGCATCTATTCTTCTGCGTTCAGCCTTCCTAATTGTCCAGCTCTCGCATCCGTACATTACCACTGGGAATACCACTGCTTTGACTATTCTAATTTTTGTTTGCAATGTGATGTCTCTGCTTTTCACTATGTTCCCCAGGTTTCTCATAGCTTGTCTCCCAAGAATCAGTCGCCTTTTTATTTCATGGCTGCAATCCCCATCTGCAGTGATCTTTGATCCTAAAAATGTAAATTCTGTCACTGCTTCTACTTCTTCCCCATCTATTTTCCAGGAACTGATGGGACCTGTTGCCATTATCTTGGTTTTCTTGATATTGAGTCTCAAGCCAGCTTTTGCACTCTCTTCCTTCAGCCCAATCAAGAGATTCTTTAGGTCTTCCTCACTTTCTGCCATTAGGGTGGTGTCATCTGCATATCTCAGATTGGTGATGTTTCTCCCAGCAATTTTTATCCCATATTGTGATTCCTCCATTCCTGCATTGCACATTATGTGCTCTGTGTATAGGTTGAAAAGGTAGGGTGACAAAATGCAGCCTTGTCTTACTCCTTTTCCTATTCCAAACCACTTTGTCATTCCGTGTTCTGTCCTAACTGTTGCTTCTTGATTCATGTACAGATTTCTCAGGAGGCATTTGAGGTGCTCTGGTATTCCCATCTCTTTAATTACTTGCCACATCTTGTTGTGGTCCACACAATCAAATGCCTTAGTGTAGTCAATAAAACAAAAGTAAACTTGTTTCTGGTATTCCTTTGTTTTCTCCATGATCCAACATATGTTGGCAATGTGGTCTCTAGTCCCCCTGCCTCTTCTGAAACCAGCCTGCACCTCTGGTAATTCTCTCTCCACATGCTGCTGAAGTCTATCCTGTATTATCTTGAGCATCACCTTGCTAGCGTGTGGGATGAGCTCAATTGTTCGATAATTTGAGCATTCTTTGGCATTGCCCTTTTTTGGGATTGGAACGTATACTGATCTTTTCCAATCCTGTGGCCACTGTTTTATTTTCCAAATCTGCTGGCACATTCAATGCAGTAATTTGATGCCATCATCTTTTAGAGCTTTGAAAAATTCAACTGGGATACCATCATTTCCACTAGCTTTGTTGTTTGCAGTGCTCTTTAGGGCCTTTCTGACTTCGCTCTACCCTACCTTTTCAACCTATACACAGAGCACATAATGCGCAATGCAGGGATGGAGAAATCACAATATGGGATAAAAATTGCTGGGAGAAACATCAACAATTTGAGATATGCAGACGATACCACCCTAATGGCAGAAAGTGAGGAAGATTTAAAGAAGCTACTGATTAGGTTGAAAGAAGAGAATGCAAAAGTTGGCCTGAGACTTAACATCAAGAAAACCAAGATAATGGCAACAGGCCCTATCAGCACCTGGAAAGCAGACGGGGAAGAAGTAGAAGCAGTGACGGATTTTACTTTCTTGGGATCTAGGATCACTGCAGATGGTGACTGCAGCCATGAAATAAAGAGGCGACTGATTCTCTGGAGACAAGCTATGAGAAACCTGGGGAACATAGTGAAAAACAGAGACATCACATTGCAAAGAAAAATTAGAATAGTCAAAGCAATGGTATTCCCAGTGGTAATGTATGGATGCGAGAGCTGGACAATTAGGAAGGCTGAGCGCAGAAGAAGCCTTTGAGATGTGGTGTTGGAGGAGATTTTTGAGAGTACCCTGGACCGCGAGGAGAACAAATAAGTCAATCTTGAAAGAAATCAGTCCTGACTGCTCATTAGAAGGTCAAATAGTAAAGATGAAGCTGAAGTACTTTGGACACCAAATGAGAAGAGAGGATTCACTTGAGAAAGCCTTGATGCTGGGAAAGGTGGAGGGCAAAAGAAAAGGGGGACGGCCAAGGATGAGATGGCTGGATGGCATTGTGGACGCAGTGGGCACTGAACTGAGCGGGCTGAGGAGGATGGTGGAGGACAGGGGTACCTGGAGATCAATGGTCCATAGGGTCGCAAAGGGTCGGAATCGACTGTGCGACTGAACAACAACAACAATTACTGGGAAGAATCTGCATATAAAAACCCTACCTAATAAAGATGGATACAGTACTTGATTTGGACTAATTATTATGCCTTAGTGTCTCTATTCTACGGAATATTTTGTGGGTGGTGGTGGTGTATTCTTACTGTAAGGAATTTTGGTGGGTTCTGCCAGGAAAAAAACACATTAATTTTGATACACATGCACTCCCAGTTCTCACCTGGTGGCTTCTAGTCAAAGAGTGGAGAACATAAGCCTGATCATAAGGGTTTGGATTACAACTCCCATCATTCTGATGTCTGGATATCCTGCCTTTAACAACAGCATTCTTCATTGCATTGTGCTACCACAGCTAGATTTCTGAGGAGGAAAACAATTCAGTCCTTAAAAGAAAAAAATGACTAACTTTTATGTGATTAAGACTCATAATTGATTGAAAGGAAGCAACATTATAATGTGTTATTATATTCTATTCTGTATATTGTATGTCATAAGCATTTGAATTAGAGCTGGATCAAGCTAGTGCAGGAGTTCTCAACCTTTTAAAGCCAGGGGCTGGCTCATGCTCCCTTAGACAGCTTTGGAGGCTTGATGGCCATTTTGCCCTTCCTCCACCACATGACATTTCCTGGTGTGGTGGAGTTGGTGGGGGACTGTTATGTATGTACAATGTTGCTTTAAGAAATGTATGAATGTAACCTGACCACAATTACAATGTAGCCCAGCTGTTAAAGGAACACGAGTAAGCTGCCCATAGAGGGCAGCTGCGAGCGTTCAACTCACATGGTTCTCATTCCTCAAATCACCAACAGCCGCGGGAACTCTCCCGCACTAGCAAACAACTACGGAAGAGAGGCGTGACTTGGACGATGTCACGCCGGTAGCAGCCAATAAGCTACCGTGCAACAAGATTCAAATGTATTGCACTACTGTATATAATGTGATGTACCTCCGCCATTACCACATGTTCATCCTGATCATCAACCAATAAACCTGTGTTAGTCCTCACTGCGACTCCTTCTTTGTCTTCCGTGCAAGACACTAAATTGGCGACGAGGATGGGATAATGGCGAATCCCAAGGTCAAGCCTTACCAGTTCGATGTCAGCGAGCCCAAACAATGGGAGCTCTATGAGTGCCAGTTCCGGCACGCGATGGAAGCCGCGGGCATCGCCGCCGCCGCGAGGATGCGCTCCTACTTCCTGGCCCAGGTGGGGCCGGCCATGCTGCGCATCCTGATGAACCTAGTGGCCCCCAAGAAGGTAGAAGAGGTGCCCATCGACCGCATGCTGGGGCTGTTGGGCGAGCATTTCCAGCCGCCCGGGTCGCGTTCCACAGGCGAGACCAGCGGCCGGGCGAATCCGTGTCCGCCTACGCGGCGGCCCTCAGGCTTGCAGCGGTGCACTGCCAGTGGGACGACCTGGACCAGGCCCTCCGAGACCGCATGCTGTGTGGCCTGAGGGACGAGGAGCTTCAGCGGAAGCTCATGACCCGCGACTACCACCTCACGTTCAACGAGGTACTGCGGGAGGCCCAAGCGGCCGAAGCGGCCAGAAGCGGGGTCAGAGTGTTCAAGTCCCGAGGGGCCACGTCCGAAAGGGCCAAGTCACCAGTACAGGCGGCCCGCTGGACACCAGCAAAAACGGCCTGGCGGGCCCCCAAGCCGCCCGCCGGCACACCAACGGTGTCCGAGGAGTCGTCCACTACGGCAGACCCCTGCTCCAGCGAGGAGGACGACGTCCAGCGGGTCAAGAAGCGAGGAGAGAAGCGACAGACCCGCGAGCGGCAAGACCGCCGCTGCGACGGTTGTGGGGCGTCCCACGACCGCACGAGGTGTCCGTTCCGAAAGGCCGAGTGTCACAACTGCGGCCGAAAGGGGCACATCGCCCGAGTGTGCAGGCGCGGGCGAGTCGAGGACAAGGGCAATTCGAACCATTCCCAGACACACCAACGGAAGGCGGCCGGCACCAGGAAGGTCTCAGACGACCACAGCATGGCAGGCGTGAAGCGCGTGGGCCTGGAGCACCGGCGTTTCTTCGTGGAGGTACAGTTACAGGGGGTCCCAGTGAGGATGGAGATAGACTCGGGGTCGTCCTATTCCATCCTGTCCCAAAAGGAGTTTATGCGCATTCCCCTAGATGCGCGGCCCAAGTTGCGGGCCATGAGGTCACACCTACGGGACGTGCAAGGGAACGGGATCCCAGTGCTGGGGGTGGGGAACTTCAAGGTGAAGTTCAAGAATTACTCCGAGAAACTGCCCCTAGTGGTCCTCAAGGGGGGAGGTGCTGCTTTTTGGGAACGCAGTGGTTCGCTCCCCTAGGAATTGAACTGTCCGGCATTAACGTCATAGAGACTGACCCAATGCGGGATGTGTGCAACGCACACTCGGACATTTTCAAGAAGGGGCTCGGGACTTACAAGGGGCCCCCAGTCTCATTTGACTTGGATCCAGAAATCCGACCCATACGCCTCAAGCCAAGAAGAGTGCCGTTCGCCCTCAAGGACAAGATCGAGGCGGAACTGGACAAATTGGTGGGGCAGGGGATTTTGGTTCCAGTTGATTCGGCGGAGTGGGAAACGCCGATTGTGACAGCCCTTAAATCAAACGGGGAGGTTAGGATTTGTACGGACTATAAATGTACGATTAATAAGGCCATTCGGCCAAATGCATATCCGGTACCCGTGGTCAGCCATTTACTGGCCACGCTTCATGGGGGGAGGTGTTTTGCCAAGCTAGATCTGGCGCAGGCATATCAGCAGCTCTCTGTAACCCCGGCTGCTGCCGCTGCGCAAACGATCGTAATGCACAAGGGGGCATTTAAGGTAACGCGCCTTCAGTTTGGTGTGAATTCGGGCCCCGGAATTTCCAGTCCCTCGTGGAACGCCTTTTAAAGGGGCTTCCAGGCGTCCTCCCATACTTCGATGATGTGTTGATAACAGCGGGGGGCGAGTCAGAATTAGCGCAAAGGCTAGACAGGGTCCTTTCAATATTCGAGAAAGCGGGCCTCCAACTGAGACGGGACAAATGTGTTTTCTTTGCGAGGGAGGTCGAGTTCCTTGGGTTCAAGGTAACCCCGGAAGGCATCAAGCCCTCCGAGTCCAAGGTTGCGGCTGTGCAAAACGCCCCTCGCCCCACCACGAAACCGGAGCTGCAGTCGTTTCTAGGGCTCTTAAATTTTTACCATTCCTTCCTGCCGAGGAAGGCATCCGTTGCTGAGCCACTGCACGCACTATTGAAGAAAGAGGCGGTTTGGCGGTGGGGAGATAGGCAAGAGAAAGCTTTTAGGGAACTGAAGGCACTCCTATCCTCGAGTGCTGTCCTGACCCACTTTGACCCTAGGAGGCCAGTAGTCCTAGTCTGTGATGCGTCCCCGGTGGGAGTGGGGGCGGTTCTATGCCACGTGTTGGAGAGCGGGCAGGAAGCCCCGGTAGCGTACTACTCAAGGTCCCTCTCGAAGGCCGAGCGCAATTACGCGCAAACTGATAGGGAGGCCCTAGCCATCATCACAGGAACAAAAAAGTTCCATGACTTTTTATACGGCCGCGAGTTTACGGTAGTGACGGATCACAAGCCACTTCTGGGGATCTTCACTACCGGCAAACCCACACCGCAAATTCTCTCCCCCAGGATGCTGCATTGGGCCATTTTCCTCAACGCCTACCAGTACGAGCTGGTCTATCGCCCAGGGAAGGAGATCTCCCATGCGGACGCACTGTCCCGATCTCCCCTCCCTAGTGTAGGGGACCCCACATGCGAGGTAGAGCAGGACCACCAAGTCCTACTGATCGAGTCTCTCGACTCATCCCCCATTCTCCCGGCCGACCTCGCCAAAGCCACGGCGGCCGACAAGATGCTGGCCCAAGTTAGCTCCTGGGTGAGGAAAGGGTGGCCCACTACTCCCCCCGAGGAACAGTTCAAGCCATTTGTCAGGCGGAGAGTAGAGCTTTCCCTGGAAAGGGGCTGCTTACTCTGGGGCCAGCGGGTAGTTATCACAGAGAAACTGAGGGCCAAGGTACTGAAGCTACTGCATACCAGTCACCCGGGAATCGTGCGCTCCAAGGCTCTGGCCAGGAGTTTCTTCTGGTGGCCCCAGATAGACGCGGATATAGAATGTTTAGTGGGCACGTGTGAGAGCTGCCAGAGTTCTCGGCCCGAGGAGTCCCGGTTACCCCATAGGGAATGGGACACGGCCCGCGGGCCGTGGTCCCGGATTCATATTGACTTCGCTGGCCCTTTCCGCGGGGCCATGTTTCTGCTGGTAGTCGACTCCTACTCCAAGTGGTTGGAGGTAATCCCCATGAACAGCACCTCCTCTGCGGCAACCATTAAACAGTTGCGCAAGCTTTTTGCCTGTTTCGGCCTGCCAGACGTCCTTGTTAGCGATAACGCTAGTACCTTCACGTCTGCAGAGTTCAAGACGTTTATTGAGCGGAACGCCATCAGGCACATTACCGCTGCCCCGTTTCACCCCGCCACAAATGGTCAGGTAGAGCGCCAAGTGCGCACTACGAAAGACGCACTGCGGCGCATGGGTCCCGGTGAGTTGAACCTTCATCTGTGTCAGTTCCTCATCTGTTACAGGACAACCCGCCTAGCCTCAGGATTCTCCCCAGCCGAACTCCTCATGAGGAGGCGTCCGGTAACACTTTTTGACCGGATGGATCCGTCCAAGGTGGAGGATGAAGGAAGGAATATAAACATAGGGGGAGAGAGCTCCAAAAGTTTTTCGGTAGGGGACCCGGTTCACTGCAGGAACTACGCGGCCTCGGGGCCAGCGTGGGTTCCAGGGACAATCATTGAGCAGACGGGGCCAGTATCCTACAGGGTCGAGACTAGCTCGGGTCTACTCTGGAGAAGGCACGCCGACCAACTCAGAAGGTGAGTCACCAGGGAAGGGGAATCAGCGTTAGGGTCCTCCCCCACCCGCATTACCCAAGGGGGAGACACGGCGGAACCCGTGGATACAAATGCATATCCTGGGTTCCCAATCACAGAGGAGGATACTTTGAAAGAGAGGGATCAGTTTGATTATGATTATGAGTTGCAGTACCAGGGGGGTGTAGCGGAGTGGTCCCCCACCCGTCCTAGCGAAAAGAGGGGTTTCAGTTCAGCCCCTGGTACCTCCAGTCCCCCCAGTCCCTTTGTTTTAGAATATACCATAGCTCCAGCTCCCCGGAGACCGACACCCCCAAGACAGGCAACGGGGGGGAGTCCGCCCACCACAGTCTCTAGAACTCCCGGGCAGGTAACGGGGGGTGGCGAGGCCACGAGGGCCTCTTCGTCAGTCCCGAGATTCGTACTGGGGGGGACCCCAAGCTCCTCAAATGGTAGGCAGGGGTTCACTTCCCAACTGTTCATTCCATTCCCGTCCCCCAATGCAAGGTTACCGCAGAGCCCACACCGAGCCACTAATGATTCCCCCCTTTCCGTTGCAGGACAGGACTCCACGGAACCAGGCTCCCCAGTGTTAAGTCAAGCGGCCGCACACCCCAGGCGCACGTGCGGCAAGCCACAATGGTTGAGGGACTTCGTCCCATCCTAGGGGGGAGGGATGTTATGTATGTACAATGTTGCTTTAAGGAATGTAACCTGACCACAATTACAATGTAGCCCAGCTGTTAAAGGAACGCGAGTAAGCTGCCCATAGAGGGCAGCTGCGAGCGTTCAACTCACATGGTTCTCATTCCTCAAATCACCAACAGCCGCGGGAACTCTCCCGCACTAGCAAACAACTACGGAAGAGAGGCGTGACTTGGACGACGTCACGCCGGTAGCAGCCAATAAGCTACCGTGCAACAAGATTCAAATGTATTGCACTACTGTATATAATGTGATGTACCTCCGCCATTACCACATGTTCATCCTGATCATCAACCAATAAACCTGTGTTAGTCCTCACTGCGACTCCTTCTTTGTCTTCCGTGCAAGACACTAAAGGGACACATGAAATGATGCTTTGGGCCGCACCTGGCCTGCAGGCCGCAGGTCTAGAATCCCTGATCTAGTGCTTTGGTTGTGCAGTGCAGTTGTGGTCCTTACCAGTGTGAGCAGAAGGAAGAGAAAAGGAGAAAGATTAACTTCCACACCTTGCACATCATCAGTGGTGTCATCTAGACATAGCCAGTAGTAGCCCCAAAATATCAATGCAGGAGGTCACACAAGCCAAAAGTAAGACAAAATTGTCACGAAATAGAAAGGTTCGTTTGTTGTTCAGGTAAAAGATCATGCTATAAAAGTTCATAGGAACTGTGATGAGTAACATCTCATCCAGCAGCCATTTGGCACAGAGTTAATGTCTGTCACCTGTAAACCAGAAAGACCAGAAATAGTTTGTAATAGCAACGAAGAGCCAGCTAGACATGATCTGCCTAGTAGGTCAGGAGTTTAAATTTTCTTTAAGGCTATGACTTCTTGGAAGAAAGACATGAAGGAGACTTGAAGAGCCATTTAGTTTGAATAGCCAATTGTTATAGAAAAGTGAGATTCTCAGAGACGTCTTCGTCTTTTATGCATGTCTTTTCAAGGGGCAAGATGGGATCCAGGAATAAGAACATAAGAACATAAGAACAGCCTTGCTGGAACAGGCCACAGCCCATCCAGTCCAGCATTCTGTCTCACACAGTGGCTCACCATTTCCTTCAGGGTTTTCCCAAGCAGATGCCTTCACCTGCTTAGAATTCCCTGGAAATGATATTGAGAGATATCCTGCCTATCTCTCCAACCCGGAGGTTGTCCTTAAGTATCCATAATTATAGCCATTGATACTCTTGTCCTCCATGAACTTATCTAATCCTTTCTTAAAGCTGTCAAGACTGACAGCTGTCACCACTTCTTCTGGCAGGGAGTTCCATAGACCAGTAATCCTCTGGGTGAAAAAGTACTTTCTCTTACTTGTTTGAGAACTAGTACCCAAAAGTTTCATGGAGTGTCCCCTAGTTCTAGTGTTATGCGATAGGGAAAACAGTTTTTCCTTATCTACTTTGTCCACACAAAGAGTAATAGAGTAACGAAGCCTATCTATGAAGTATCTAGAGGGCATACATGAATGCAAGTGTAGATGGGAATCAAACATGTTTGTTGCTTGTGTGTGTGTGTGTGTGTGTGTGTGTGTGTGTGTATGTTTGCTGTGTGTTTTTGCAAAAGTTTACATATTTCCCCCCATGTTTTATCTACAAAACACAAAGTCTGAAAGGCAGTCAAGTGTTCTTAACTCATTACCAAAGTGTAGGTAATGGTCACCCTTTCTCAAAAGCCAGTCATATCCAACTCTAGGGCTCAGTGCCCATCTCTGTTTATAGCCAAAGATAGCCAGTGCTGTCTGCATCTGCAGATGTTTCCATGGACATGTGGCAGGCATGCATAGACACCAGAATGCACAGAATGCTGTTTACCTTCCCACCCAAGTGGTACCTATTTATCTACTTGCAATTTCTTGCTTTCAAACTGCTAGGTTTGCAGGAGCTGGGACAGAGATGGGAGCTCACTCTGTCATGCAGTACCCAGGTCTCAAACTGCCACCTTCCAGTTGTCAGATTTAGCATCTTAACCACTAAGCCACTGCAGTCCCACTGATAACTGAAATTCTGGAGGTCCCCCTTGCATTGGTCCCCTTTACCTGTAATATATGAAATCCAAAGTCTGGAGAACCCACAATGGGTAGGTGTTAAAGCCCTTGAAACACATGTTGGTCAATTACCTTAAAAGAAAACATTTGGTATCATTTCATTTATTTAGATTCAAAATCCTCTAGCCGAGATGGAATCATGACCAATAAGCAACAAACTGTAGGGGGAAATAAAAGTTATTTTTATTGCATATGGCCCAAGAATATTCATGCAATGAAAATGTCACTACAGGGCTGCCTAAAGGGGGCGGGGGCGGTCAACCATGCTGGAAAGCAAGCCCACCCTTTTTGCAGTCTAATAAAACAAACCTGGACTTTCTACAAGGTTTATGTAAAAAGGCTTTCCTCCCACCGCTACATTGAATCTGTCTGAAGTAGCAGGCAGTTACCCTGCTGCTTACACTCCATCACCACTGGAGGAGCTCTAATACCAAGGGTTTCTGTCCACCTCTGAGTTCCATAAGTCCAAGGAAACTTTCAGGGAAGCCTTGGCTATGTTTTTCTATGGGGGAAAGCGGAGATCACGTGTCCGCTTTGCCAGGAGCATGGGGCAGGGGATTTGGTGATACACGTATGCTTGTGTGAATGCATGTGTGCGTGTGCTGCTTGTGCAGTTTATTGTGAAGGGACCAATGGTTACAGCAGGAAATGGGAAATGGGAAATCTTTTTTATTGACAGATAAACAAAACGGAACTTCATATTTTCACCTTTCACCACTACCAAACATGTAATGCCACAGTAATTATGTTGTATCTATCTACTAACCATTTACCACTTTTTACAGAACAAAGCTTCACAGGAATAGTTCTGAATTTCAATCAGGAGTCTTCAGGCATTACCAAGTGTGAAATGCCACACTAACTCACAATATTTGCAATTTGTGTCTGCTATACATTGTCCTTCTGTACTGTATTTCTAACTGGTTATTGAGCCGAGTATAAATTATTGCCATAAAGTCTCACTCTTATGCTTGAGGAAGTGGATTTGATCCATGAAAGCTCACATTAAACTATAGCAGTTAGTCTTTGTTGTTGTTCAGTTGCACAATCGAGTCCGTCCCTTTGCAATCCCATGGACCACCACATGTCAAGCTCTTCTGTCATCTACCATCCACCAAAGCCCAGCCAGAGCTACAACCATAGCATCAACGATTCTATCCATCCACCTCATCCTCTGCTGCCCCCTTCTCCTTTTGCCTTTGATCTTTCCCAACTTCAAGGCTTTCTCAAGTGAGTCCTCTCTTCTCATTTGGTGGCCAAAGCACTTGAGCTTTATCTTCAGTATTTGTCATTCCAAGGCGCAGTCAGGGTTGATTCCCTTCAGGATTGCCTGATTTGATCTCCTTGCAGTCCAGGGGACTCTCAAGAGTCTTCTCCAGCACCACAGTTCAAAGGCGTCTATTCTTCTACACTCAGCCTTCTTTATGGCCCAGCAATCACAGATATACATTACTACTGGGAAGACCATTGCTTTAACTATGCAGACTTTTGTTGGCCGGGTGATGTCTCTACTTTTTATTATCCTGTCTAGGTTTGCCATAGCTTGTCTCCCAAGAAGTAAGTGTCTTTTTATTTCATGGCTGCAGTCACCATCTGCAGTTATCTTAGATCCCAAGAAGGTAACGTCTGTCACTGTTTCCATTTCTTCCCTATTTGCCAGGGAGTGATGAGGCCGTGCCATGATCTTGGGTTTTTTGATGTTGAGTTTTAGGCCAGCTTTTGCACTTTCCTCTTTCACCCTCATCAAGAGACTCTTTAGGTTTTCTTCACTTTCTGCCATTCGGGTAGTATCATTTGCATATCTCCGGTTCTTGATGTTTCTCCCAGCAAACTTAATCCTTGCTTGTGCTTCATCCAGGCCTGCATTACACATAATGTACTTGGCATATAAGTTAAATAAGCAGGGTGATAATATACAGTACAGCCTTGTCTACTCCTTTTCTTATTCTAAACCAATCAGTAGTTCCGTATCCTGTCCTTACTGTTTCTTCTTGGCTCACATACAGATATCTCAAAAGACAGATGAGGTGGTCTGGTGCTCCCATCTCTTTAAGGACTTGCCACAGTTTATTGGGATCCACAGAACCAAAGGCCTTGGTGTAATCAATGAAACAGAAGTCGACATTTTTCTGGTATTCCTTTTCTTTCTCCATGATCCAGCGAATGTTGGCAATTTGGTCTCTAGTTTCCCTGCCTCTTCAGAACCCAGCTTGTACATCTGGAAGTTCTCAATCCACATACTGCTGAAGCCCAGCTTGTAAGATCTTGAGCATGACCTTGCTAGAATGTGAGATGAGCGCAATTGTACGATAGTTTGAACATTCTTTGGCATTGCCCTTCTTTGGAATTGGAACATAGACTGACCTTTTGATCTTCAAGGTGCCACAAACTTTGTGTCTTTTTTCTTTGGTTTTATTTCCTGTGTAATATGCTTTTTCAGACTAACATGGCTATCACTTCAAAAAGTACAACAGATAAGCCGCCTTTCATGACAAATTCACCAAAAGCTTCGAACTAAAATCGAACTCTTTGTTTTTAAAGGTGAAATTAGTAATGATTAAAACATAACGTAAACAGTTGTCCAGTTGCTCAGAATCTGCCACAGGCAAAAGTGAACACGTGTAGTAAAGAAACCAGGTTATAGCTGCCAAAAGGGTAATCTTATGGGAATATGTACTGTATTTCATGCTTTTGTTCAGCAGATGGTGCTGGTGATTTTAAAACAACAGAAAAAGGCAATTTAGAGCTAAAATGACAGAAAAATGATTTAAGCAAGGCAATAACTATTTGTTATAGCCAGCAAATGTTAAACAACGCTGGATGTACACAAGCAGTTTGGACAGATGCTTAATTAAATTACAAAATAAACCATTTAAGTTCCAGAAAGGCCGCCAAGGGACAATAGAATGCAAAATGAATGTTCCATTCTCTAGCACTGGCTGGCTCATCACAAAACCTTGAGACCACAGCACAAAGCAAAATAGAAGGTCAAACAGAGAAATGGGAAATCTATTACCATTCAAATGTTGATGAACTGCCTCTCCCATCATCCTTCATTGTTCGCTCTGTCAGCTGTGGCTGATGAGAGTTGAAGTTCAGCAACATCTGGAAAGAGACACATTCTCCACCTTCTATGTAACCCAAATAGAGGGTGTCAGGTTGCTGTTTTAGAATGTACCTAAATGCAGAATAGATGTTAAGTGAGGGCAGGATGGGTGGTTGCACGTGGAGAAAGGATGAGTGTCAAATGTTTGCTGGATCTAGCCTGTGCATTTGAGCACCAAACCCTGACCTTTTCTCCTAGCTATTTGGTGAAAGATGAGAGATATACAGTGGTACCTCACTTAAAGAGCATAATGTGTTCCACGGGATTGCTCTTTAAGCGAGTTTGCTCTTTAAGTGAAACACCATTGTGAGTGACCAATTATGACTGCTGGCGGGGGGGATTGTGAACCCCAATTTAGTTGTTAAGCGAGTTTTTGTTTGGTTTTAGCTGTTAAGCAAGGCGACCCTTCAGAGAAAATTCTGCTCTTTAAGCGAGTTAGTCTCTAAGCGAGGCGCTCTTTATGCGAGGTTTTATTGTAGTTTACGATGATCCTCCTGGTACAAGATGGATTTAGAACTTCCTTTTCAATTGCCATTTGATACAATTTGATACATCTGATACAATTTTCAGAAGGTAAAACCATGCTGAAGAAGAACCCCAAAAGATAATGTACCCATTTACTGTGCCAGCTATACAGAAGGTGCCAAAAATCTATGCACATTTTAAGAAGAAAAAACAACAACTCTTAATAGTGTAATACTCAATATATAATGATAACAAAATATGACTACAAGTCATGTTTGACTTCTGCAATTACAAGAGGTGGTCAAAGTGGTTACCATCTGTGACAGATAGGCTTTGACCTGGCCCTTGCCCTTGGGGCTCTCCCGTTCCTGGCGAGCGACTTTTACCTGCCCTATTGAACTTCCCCAAAGACTCCTGAGCTCAGGAGGCCTAAATGCCGTCCTGCATTTCCTGCAGCAACCTGGGGCTTACCTGTATTAGCCCAGCAAGTATTATGGAGAGTATTGTATTAAATGTGGTAGCATATGGCTTATGGCTTAACTCTTGTCTTACCCCCCTCTTCCAAAGAACAGGTATTGTTGATGAAGTAAAAATGTTTATTGTTCTCGAAGCATTTTGAAGAAATAACAGTTCACTCATTTTTTCAGGATACAGAATTACAGCATACAAAAATACTAATAAAAAAGGACAGTTAGGGAAATCCACACTCAGGCCTTCCCCCAGAAACAAAAAGAAAACCTGACTGCCTCTAAGTAATCATGTTGGGTTGGACTAGGGACTTTGGTGTAGCCCCCAAAAATCCCAATCTCAAACTCCAACTAGAACTCGAACTAACTCCCAAACCCATGTGTCTATAGGAAAGAACATGAGTGTGGCTCTCCTAATTAGCAAACAGCCAATCAGAGCCCATGATTTGTATAAACATACCCTGGTTCCCATAACAAATATCTCGTGTTCCCAGGCTCGGGATGTTGACGCAACAGACATTCCAGACCTGGAGAAGAAGACAAAACATAGGCTTGAAGCTTTGAGAAGCTTCTTCTAAACTAGCTAAGTGAAGAAGAAAGAATTATGAGGCCTTTGCAAAGAAGCAAAGCTACATTCAAAGACAGTTTAAAAACCAAAGAGAATCTATATTGAATAACTTGTGACCCATTCTATCACACCATCAGCATCCAGACACCTCTGATTATGGTAAACTACTGCTTGAGCAACATTGACTATGTGCCCTAGATCTTCCCTTGTGCACATCACACACAATACCACGTGTCTCAAACTATCACAAATGCATGCAGTTGTTAGGCGTTTTAGAGGTTCTGTTGCATACTCATGCCCCCATTGTCTTTGTACTTCCTCGACATTCTCAAATTTCAAATACCACTTCAAAATGGTCTTGCACTCTTCGAACGACAGCCATGCTTCCGCCTTTTTCTTTGAGTGTCCGGCCTGCCTCATGGTGACGCTAGCATTCATTCTTTGGAGTGAATGTCATTTCAACTTTGAAAAGTAAGACATAAATAGGTAAAGATAAGGTTTCCCTTGCTTGAAAGCCAGTCATATCTGACTCTAGGGTTCAGTGCTCATCTCTTTCAAAGACAAAGAGCCAGCGCTGTCTGCTTCTGCAGACGTTTCCATGGTCATGTGGCAGGCATGACTACACACCGGAGCACATGGAGCGCTGTTTACCTTCCCACCGAAGTGGTGTGGTCCCTATTTATCTACTTGCAATTTCTTGCTTTCGAACTGCTAGGTTGGCAGGAGTTGGGACAAAGATGGGAGCTCATTCCATCCTGCAGTATTTGGGTATTGAACTGCTGACCTTCCGCCTTCCAGTCAGCATCTGAGCCTCTTGATAACATGTCTTAAAATGTCTTAAACAGGTCTTAAAATGTGTTTACATTTTTGGTACCCTCTGTATTTATTTCCTGCTATATCCTCCTGTGAGCCCAAGGTTGTGTATGTGGTGATCCTTCCCCTAATCTATATCTGTTATGTCCGGCCCTTATAAGCACCAGTCCACACAACGATGAACAAAACAGCAACAAGTCTTTATTCAACAGTCTTTTAGAGATGAGCTTACAAGATGTTTCCGGACATAGAGATGGGTATACAATCCCAAAGGAATCAGTCTCTCCGGACTCTTGCTGTAGCGGGGCAAATACTAGCTACCATACAAGCGTAGCATAATGGAGGAGACCCTGGCTTAGCACGTATCTGGCTACCTGTACGGAGTGGGAAGTGTAGTCCGGTCTGGCCCCACCCTTGTTTACTCGTGGGGCTTATATAGTGTCTCCTCGGTGGTGGCTCCTTGATACCAAGTAGCGACCTGCCGGATAACCATAACTGACAAATCATAACAGGGAATACATGTATTTAACCAATGGAGAACAGGATCCAAAACTGTATCCAATCATAGGGCTTAGATTAGCATAATTAGCGCGCCCTGTGCAGGGGTTTTTTGCACCACTTCAAGCTCCTAAATTGGATGGTGGGAAACTGCCATTTTCCTCTTGCAAGGCTCTGCCCGCGCTACTTGCAAATGTGCCTCAATACACAATAATATCCAAGCCCAAATTGACCTAGTGAGCTTCATTTCTGAGAAGGGCTTGGAACCCATGTCATCAGAGTTGTAGCCCACCATTGTAATTGCTACACCCCAAGGTTCTCTTACTACATAATATATTTAAGTGATGGTAAAGTTCTGCCTTGCTCAAAAGTCAGTTGTGTCTAACTCTAGAGTTCGGTGCTCATCTCTGTTTACAGCCAAAGAGGCAGTGTTGCCTGCATCCACAGATGCTTCTGTGGTCATGTGGCAGGCATATCTAGACACATGGAATGCTGTTACCTTCCCCACCTGTGGTGCCTATTTATCTACTTGCAGTTTCTTGCTTTCGAACTGCTAGGTTGGCAAAAGCTGGGGTCAGAGACGGGATTTTGATTAGTAGGACTGTTTAAATTATGTATTTTATTGTTTGAAAATTATTCTTTTATGTCCCAATCAAACCTTGAACTGCCAAAATGAAGCTATTTTCTTGGCTTTGTCATTGGCCAGCATTAAGTCCACATTGGTGCATGATTCTGCAGTAATCGGCAGACCAGTAAATGAGTCAGATTGTGTATCTCTCCACATTCACATCCCATGTTGTTGTTTGTCAGCAGCCCCCACTTGAGCATGTTGGTCTTGTATTTAGGCACTGCAACCCTCAGTCTATTCAGGATCTGAGCTTGCGGACTTGAGCCTCATATCCATTTAGAGAAAGTCAAGGGTCATTGTTGTGTCCTAAAGCCTGTGCCTTTAAACAATGTACCTATCCATGTGTATCCAATGTAACCTTTTCTATGTGTAACATTGTAACCTCCAGCTGAATCACTGTAACCTTAATAGGACGCGAGCTAGTGACCACTAGATGGCAATAGCGAGCGTCCAAGCTCATTGGTCCAAGACTCACCTAGAACAACAGCGCGGGAAGATTCCCGCCACTACCTTCACCTGGACAAGAAGGGCGTGACCTGCAATGACGTCACGCAGCCTGTAGCCAATAGGCTATCAAGGAGCCACATTCAAATGTATAGCCACTGTATATATTGAGCTGTTCGTCCGCCATTACCTCATGTTCCCTCTGACCAGCATGTAATAAAGTTGTGTTAAGCCAGCTCTTCGGCTGTCCTGGTGTCTTTGGTCCCATACACTAAATTGGCGATGAAGGTGGGATCATGGCTGCCCACGGGACCAAGACATACGCCGGTTTCGACATCCAGAAACCGCAAGATTGGGAACTCTTCGAAATGGACTTCCAAGGCGTGCTGGTGGAGTTTGAGGTTAAGGACGAGGCGAAGAAAAGAGCCATCCTTACCAGAATGCTCGGGCACGACGGCAAGAGGGTCTTGATTGACCTCATCGCACCCAAAAAGGCGGCTGAATTCAAGGCAGAAGAGCTCCTGATGGTGTTGCGAGACCATTTCCGGCCCTCGGTAGCGATGTTTCCCGCTCGGAGCGCGTTTTGGAGGCGAGTCCAAGCGCCTGATGAATCAGTCGCCGCTTTCGTAGCGGCCCTGCGTCTAGCTGCCGGCCCATGCAAATGGGAGAACTTGGAAGTCACCCTCAGGGACTGCGTGCTATGCGGCCTGAAGGACGCCGAGATTCAGCGCATGCTAATGAATCAGGAGCTGCCCCCCACGTTGCAGGAGGTCCTGAAGGCGGCACACGCCGCGGAAGCCACGAAGGCCGGGGTGCAGGAGCTCCAGGACTGGCGGCCGAAGGCCGACAAAACAGAGGGTTCGGTGCACGCGGCCCGGCGAATTTCGAAATTGTCCGCCGAAAGCAGCGACGACGAGGACGTCCGGAGGGTCCGGAAGGAGGGCCGGCGCTGCGACAGCTGCGGGGCAGCTCACGACCGCGCGAAGTGCCCGTTCAGAAAAGCCAAGTGCCACAACTGCGGCCGCCGCGGGCACATCGCCAAAGTCTGCAGACAACGGCGCAAGGACCGGAGGAGCTCACCCGACCGCTCAGCGAGGCCAGACCGCTCGACGAGACCGAAGGATGGCGCCCGGCCCACGAGGAAGCCGGACGGCGTGGGCCGCATCTCCGACGACAGCGACGCCGCCCCCCCGGTTTTCAGCGTGTCCATGGGACACCCCCGTTACTTTGTTGAGGTACTGGTGCAAGGGGCCCCTGTTAGGATGGAGATTGACTCTGGCTCCTCTTACTCCATTATTTCCCAGAGGGAGTTTTTGAGAATTGCCCCCCGCGTACGGCCCAAGCTCAAAGCGTTGAGGTCCACGCTTCGGGACGTGCAAGGGAACAGTATCCCGGTGTTGGGGGTTGGGAATTTCCAGGTTCAGTACAAGCGGCACGCCGCGGAACTCCCCCTAGTCGTTCTTAAGGGAGGTAATTGCAGCCTCCTCGGGACTCAATGGTTTCAGCCCCTGGGTCTGTTCATTGGGGGGGTGCACGCCGTTGGGTCTGACCCGATACAGGAGGTGTGCGACGCGCACCCCAAAGTCTTCAAGAAGGGACTTGGGAAATTCAATGGACCCCCAGTAACGTTCGACCTGGACCCGGAGGTCCGCCCAATCAGACTTAAACCGCGCAGGGTGCCTTTTGCACTCAAGGACAAAATAGAGGTGGAACTGGACAAATTAGTGGGCCAGGGGATTCTTGTTCCTGTTGATTCCACGGAGTGGGAAACTCCAATTGTCACAGCATTGAAGGCCAATGGGGAGGTTCGCATTTGCGCCGATTATAAGTGCACCATTAATAAGGCAATCCGCCCTAATGCGTACCCGGTGCCAGTGGTCAGCCATTTGCTAGCCAGGTTACATGGGGGAAAGTGTTTCGCTAAGCTCGACCTGGCACAGGCCTATCAGCAACTCATGGTAACCCCTGCCGCAGCTGCTGCACAGACCATAATCACGCATAAGGGGGCGTTCCAGGTGACGCGCCTCCAATTCGGCGTGAACTCGGCGCCTGGCATTTTCCAGTCACTCGTGGAACGCCTCCTCAAAGGGCTGGACGGCGTTTTACCATATTTTGATGACGTATTGATAACGGGGGGAGTGAGGTTGAGTTGGCTAAAAGGCTAAACAAGGTCCTGGCGGCGTTCGAACGGGCGGGGTTGAGGTTGCGAAAAGACAAATGCGTCTTCTTCGTGAAGGAGGTTGAGTTCTTAGGGTTCCGAGTAACACCCGAGGGGATCAAACCGTCCAAATCCAAGGTGGCCGCCATCAAGAAAGCCCCTCGCCTCACATCCAAGCCCGAGTTGCAGTCGTTCCTAGGGCTCTTAAATTTCTACCACTCCTTCCTTCCACGGAAGGCTGCGGTGGCTGAGCCGCTTCACAAGTTGCTCAAGAAAGATGCGGCATGGATGTGGGGCGATGACCAGGAGAGGGCATTCACGGAACTGAAACAACTTCTGGCGTCTGACGCCATTCTGACCCATTTCGACCCCAAACGGCCGGTGGTACTGCATCCCCGGTGGGGGTGGGGGCAGTGTTATGCCACGTGTTGGAAAATGGGAGGGAGCCCCCGATAGCGTTTTACTCCAGGTCCCTGTCCCAAGCGGAGAGAAACTACGCCCAGACAGACAGGGAGGCGCTGGCGATAGTTGCGGGGACCAAAAAATTTCACGATTTTCTGTATGGCCGCCCCTTCACCATCGTGACTGACCACAAGCCCCTACTAGGCATTTTTACCGCAGATAAGCCTACGCCACAGATCCTGTCCCCGAGAATGCTTAGGTGGGCCATTTTTCTCAACGCCTACCAGCACGCATTGGTGTACCGGCCCGGGAAAGAGATCAGCCATGCGGACGCTCTATCGAGGTCCCCCCTCCCCCTGACGCCCAGCCAGGTGAGCAAGGGGGAGCGGGACCATCAGGTTCTCATGATAGAGGTGCTGGATTCGCCCCCCGTAGTGCCCGCCGACATTGCCACAGCGACAAGGAAGGACAAGACGTTAGCGGCGGTTTGCTCCTGGGTACAGAAAGGGTGGCCGGCGTCTTCCCCAGCAGAGGAATTCGCCCCATTTTTTAGGAAGAAGCTGGAACTGTCCCTAGAGAGGGGGTGCCTCTTGTGGGGGCAGTGGGTGGTGGTCCCTACATCCCTTCGACCGCGGGTGCTTAAACTGCTGCACGTCAGCCACCCCGGAATCGTGCGCTCCAAAGCGCTGGCCCGAAGCTACTTTTGGTGGCCCCAGTTAGACGCCGACATCGAGCACATGGTCGGCACTTGTGAGAGTTGCCAATGCTCCAGACCGGAGGAGGCCCGTCTTCCCCACAGGGAGTGGGACACGGCTAAGGGGCTGTGGTCCCGGATACACATAGACTTCGCGGGCCCGTTCTGAGGAACCCTGTTTCTCCTTGTTGTGGACGCTTTCTCCAAGTGGTTAGAGGTCATCCCAGTCACGAGCACCTCCTCGGCCGCGACAATTAAGCATTTGCGGAGAATTTTTTCCACGTTCGGCATACCCGACACTCTAATTAGTGATAACGCTAGTTGCTTCACGTCCGCTGAGTTCAGGGCATTCACAGAGATAAACGCCATCCGGCACATCACCTCCGCCCCTTTCCACCCGGCCACCAATGGCCAAGTGGAGCGCCTCGTACGCACCACGAAGGACGCGCTGCGGCGCATGGGCCCCGGGGACCTCAACCTGCAAGTGTGTCAGTTTCTGCTAGGGTACAGGGTGACCCCGCTAGCGTCAGGCTACTCCCCTGCGGAGCTTTTAATGCACAGGAAACTGACCACCATACTCACTAGGCTAGATCCCACGAGAGTTGAGGACAAGGGGAGGAACATAGGGTTAGAAGCCACCAAGAGTTTCGGCATGGGTGCCCCGGTACATTGCAGGAACTACGCCAGCGCGGGGCCAGCCTGGGTGCCGGGGGTGGTCGTGGAACAAACCGGTCCCGTTTCGTACCGCGTGGAGACCAACACGGGTCTACTTTGGCGGCGGCACGCGGACCAGCTCCGGAGCCGGGTCCCAGGAAATCAGGGCTCCGTAGAAACGGATACAAATTCAGCGTTAGGGTTCTCCCCCACCCGTTTAGCCCAAGGGGGAGGAGAGGGGGGTCCAGAGTCCCCACCAAGGGGGGAGGAGAAGGAATTTGTCCTCGTAGATATCCCGCGGGATCCCCCAGCAGAGTTTGAGTTTGATTTTCAGAACCGGGGGGGTTTTCGGAGTGGTCCCCCACCCATCCAAGCGAGAAGAGGGGTTTTACGTTAGCCCCTGGTGCCCCCGGTTCAACCACAACGGAATCTACCCTTTCCCCTAAAACTGCAAAACCGCAGCAAGCCGCTAACAAGTCTCCCTCTCCCATTACAGGACAAGGGTCCAGGGAACAAGGAAGCGGGAGCGGCCCCCGGGTGGGCCAACCCACATCGCGACCCAAACGCGAGTGCAATAAACCATCTTGGCTAAGAGACTTCGTCTCATCCTAGGAGGGAGGGGTGTTGTGTCCTAAAGCCTGTTCCTTTAAACAATGTACCTATCCATGTGTATCCAATGTAACCTTTTCTATGTGTAACATTGTAACCTCCAGCTGAATCACTGTAACCTTAATAGGACGCGAGCTAGTGACCACTAGATGGCAATAGCGAGCGTCCAAGCTCATTGGTCCAAGACTCACCTAGAACAGCAGCGCGGGAAGATTCCCGCCACTACCTTCACCTGGACAAGAAGGGCGTGACCTGCAATGACGTCACGCAGCCTGTAGCCAATAGGCTATCAAGGAGCCACATTCAAATGTATAGCCACTGTATATATTGAGCTGTTCGTCCGCCATTACCTCATGTTCCCTCTGACCAGCATGTAATAAAGTTGTGTTAAGCCAGCTCTTCGGCTGTCCTGGTGTCTTTGGTCCCATACACTAAAGTCATTTTGCTACTTCTCTCATTATCTTAGGGGTGGAGCAATACTATTGTGGTGCTAGAGACTACTGTCCGCAATGTAAAATACTGTATAGGATTTGCAGTTTCAGATATCCACAGTAGGTCTCAGACAGGGGGGTGACCTGTAACTGACTTGCAAAGCTTCAACAAATTATTTTTCAGCATTACAAATCCCAAAAAACATGGTCCCAAGCTGTGATTCCCCCTGTGTTTGCTTACTGCATTTTGAAAGCCTGGACTGATGAAACAAAGTTCTCTCTCCCCATCCACCCTTTTACTGGATTTGCAAAGCTACTTATCATTTTTATTCTTTTCTCAGTACAATGGATAACTTGTACATATGGCTTGACGCTTTCTGTCAAAGGCAGAGCCTCTGGTGTTCTTACAGGAACCAGTGGAGCCTAATGATGTGCTGGGAGTGAAGCAGCCTGCTAATTCTTTATTAATACCACTCTTATCTGCTGGTGCTGGAGGGCTGGCAGCAATACAAGGACTTCTCTTTAATATATGCTGCTATAATGCAAGCGCGGCGCCAAAATGGCCGCCGCGCCCTTTGCGGGCCCCCCCCCACAGGACAGAGAATCCGGGTAGTTAGGGGCGTGGCCAGCTCCCTTATAAAAGGGGTGGCCACGAGGCAGCCGCGCTGCCATTTTGCCTCAGCGACGGAGCGGAGAAGTTTTTTCCCCTGCGCCTCCGTCGCTCGTTGCTATTGCCGGGAAGCCTTTTTGGGTCGATTTTGCCTAGCTAGCTTCCCTTTTTGCTCGAGATGCCTTCCAAAAAGAAGGCTGCTGCGAATTCAGCTCGGGCTGTTAGGAGGCGCAACCCAGGTCGGAGGACCGCGGTGCCGCCTCCTCAACAGCCGCCTTTGCCATCCCCGGCCGGGGCTAGTGGCTTGGGGTCTATTGCTCCTTGGCCCGTTCAGAGTGCGGGCGCGGAGGGCGCTCCGGCCCGCGGCCCGCGAGCGGTGGACACCGCTCCTCCTTCCGCCCAACCTGTTGGGCCGACTACTTCTGGACCCCAGCCTCTCCCGGGGCCCTCTAGCCTCGGGGGGTGGCCTGGTGCCCCGCCTTGGCAGGTCTCATCACCAGCCCTACCGCGCTTCGGCCCTGGCCAATGGCCATATCTGGGCCATGGGGTGCAGGGACCTGTACCCATGCAAGGGTTAAGTGGGCCGGCCGGCTCTTTGCCCATGGTTACTGTAGACACCTTGCTGGCCCGTATTGCGGCCTTAGAGGAGTCTTTGGCTCGTGCCAGTCAGGCAGGTGCCCCTTTCGGGGTACCTTTGGAGGCGCTATCGGCAGCAGGACAACGGCCGGCGGGGAGGGTCGAGCTGCTGCAGGCGGGTGGCGCGCCTCCGGCCACTGCCTCGCAGCTCCCCAGCCAGCAACCTGGCGCGGGTCAAGCCCCGGTGATGAGCTCTACATCGGTCGTGAGCTCCGACGCCCCCAGTGGGCCGGAACCCCCGTTGGGGGCGGCCCGCGGGGGTGCAGCGTGTGAGTATATGGTGCAAACGAGTACATCCACACACATTCCCAATATGGGGGGGACCTTTCAGTGGCCTTGGCCTCGCGCGGGTGGTGCAGGGGCTACGCCGCTGGCGACCCACCCGGCGACAACTACTGCCACCATGCCCGCTGGGGTGGGCATTGGTTCTTACACTGCTGGGAACGTACTTGGGGTGGCAGGGTTAACTCATGCCCCTTTGGGTAGGCCAGCTATCCCCTTTTCGGCTTTGCCGACGGCAGGGTATTCCCTGCCATTGGGTGATCACTTGGCGCAGGCTACCAGAGAAAAGATATGGCGAGGGGAGTACGTGGATATCTTCTCACTCCTGAACAGAGAGCCCACTAAGGAAGAAAGGGAGGGTCAGGATGAGAAGGACAAGGAGCAGGCACGCCGCCGTAAGCCGCCGCGTACCTGGGCTAACTGGCTCCCCGCTTATTTGATATACATGGCTGTGTATTTGAGGGCGCGGCCGGATCTAGCTATTCCCATGGTCCAATATTTGGACAACATATACAGGGCAATGGTAGATTTCCCGGGCCCCTCATGGCTAGCGTATGATGAGGAATTCCGTATGAGGATTCCCTTGCACCCCGAGATGAGATGGGATGAGCCGTGTCAGAGACTGTGGCTCTTGTATATGACACCCACACGTCCTGCCCCGGGGGATAGGTATCATTGTGGACATGCCGTCCAGCGAGCAGCTCCAGCGCAGGTTACCCGCCAAATGGCGGGGCAGGGGGTTCCAGCCCGCCTGCTGTGCTGGACTTTCTCGTCCAATGGTTCCTGCAGTCGGAAGAACTGCAGATATAAGCACGAGTGTCCCACATGTTCTGGTCCCCATGCAGCCTCTGCTTGTCCCAAGCCTGGGGGGGTGCGAGGCAGAGGGAGGGGTGGACAGTGGGCTGACAAGCCTGCCACGGATGGAACTAGTTCTCCGAAAGGCCCCCTCCCCAATTAAGGTGGACATGCTGGAGCGCTGGCTCGCATCGTACCCAAGGGGGGAGGACAGGGAGTACCTTATCCAAGGTTTTAAGCAGGGATTTCGTATCCCTTTTATGGGTGATAGATCTCCTCAGGATGCTCCCAACCTTTTATCCCTCAGAGGAAGGGAGGAGGTAGCCGAGGCCAGCATTAAAAAGGAGTTAGACGCGGGCAGGGTCGCCGGACCTTTTCCCGTACCCCCTTTTCCCAACCTGAAGGTTTCACCATTGGGTTTGGTTCCTAAAAAGTCCCTAGGTGAGTTTCGCCTTATTCATCATTTGTCCTACCCAGCCGGCCAATCGGTCAACGATGCGATACCTGATGACCTTTGTTCGGTCAGGTACACATCGTTCGACCATGCGCTGCGCATGGTGCGCTCGTGTGGCCCGGGTGCCTTGCTGGCCAAGTGCGACATTAAGTCAGCTTTTCGCCTCTTGCCGGTGCACCCGGGCGACTTTGAATTGCTGGGTTTTAAATTTAAAGGGGAGTATTATTTTGATAAGGCCATGCCTTTTGGCTGCTCCATATCATGCTCGGCTTTCGAGCGTTTTAGTACCTTCCTAGAGTGGGCTTTCGTCCGCAGGTCAGGGTCCCGGTCTGTAGCCCATTACCTGGATGACTTTTTATTCGGGGGTGAACGGGGCTGGGACACGTGTGCACGTCTCCTCAATACATTTCAGACGCTAATGCAGGAACTGGGTGTCCCTTTAGCGCCCGAAAAGACCGAGGGCCCGTCGACCAAACTAGTATTCCTGGGGGTTGAGATTGATACAGTAGTACAGGCTTCTAGGTTACCGGGTGATAAGGTGTCTAGGATAGTGACCCTTATCTCGGAATTGCTGGCCAAGCGTAAGGCATCCCTGAGGGAACTGCAGGTGCTACACGGGCACCTCAATTTTGCCTGCAGGGTGGTCGCACCGGGCAGGGCTTTTGCCCGGCGCTTATGCGACGCCATGGCAGGGTTATCCAGGCCCCACCACAGAGTCAGGCTTACCCGGGGTATCAAGGCAGACATGTTTGTCTGGTTGCAATTCCTGAGGGAGTTTAATGGGGTCTCATTTTGGAGGTCTGACCTCCTGGCATCCCCCAATTTCCAGATCCAGTCTGATGCCTCAGGATCCCTGGGTTATGGGATGTACTTCAATGGGAAGTGGGCCTATGGTGGGTGGCCACCGGCATGGGCAGGCACAGGTCGCCTGCGGGATCTCACATACCTGGAATTTTTTCCCATTCTGGGGGCTTTGATGCTATGGGGCGAACAGTGGGCTAATTCGGTGGTGCATTTCTGGTGCGACAATGCTGACGTGGTGCACATTGTCAATGCACAGACTTCTAAATCGCCCAGGGTCATGGACCTAGTGCGCCATTTTGTGCTGCGCTGCCTGCGCCTCAACGTCATGTTCAGGGCCAGGCATGTCCCAGGGGTTAATAACGATATTGCTGACGCTTTGTCCCGCCTGCAGATCTCCCGGTTCCGCGCCTTGGCCCCGGATGCGGAGGAATTTCCCTCGCCACTCCCGGACGAGATGTGGACTATTGGCAAGGAGAGGTGAACCGGGCGATTGGCCTGTCACTAGCGCCACGCACGCGTAAGGCGTATCAACAAGCTTTCAATTTGTATAAGGCTTTTGCTACTCGATTTCAATGGCCAGAGACCTGGCCCATCCCGGTGGACCATGTTCTGCGGTTCATGGTTCACCTGCATGCACAGGGCCTTGCACCTCGCACCATAGCATCCAAGCTCTCGGCGTTGGCTTTTATGGCCAAAGTAGGGGGTCATGTGGATACCACCTCTGACTTCCGTGTGAGACACGTTTTGGAGGGGTGGGTGCGCGAGCGCGGGCGTTGCCCGGACGACCGGCACCCTATTTCCCCAGGGGTTCTTACCCAGTTGGCCCGGGGCTGGCCAGGCCTCTGTTTTGATCATTATGAGGCAGCCCTTTTTCATGCAGCCACAACGGTGGCATTTTTTGGAGCGCTCCGCATCAGCGAACTCGTGATGCTGTCTAAGGCGGATGCAAGTGGTAGGGCACTGGAACTCGGAGATGTATATGTTGCCAAAGACTGGGCCCAGTTGAGGATTCGCTCCTCCAAAACAGATCAGCATGGCGTAGGCAGTGGAATAAGACTGCTACGGTGTTCTTTGGCAGACATCTGTCCGGTTGGTGCCCTACAGGAATACCTGGCACTGCGTGGCTGGCACCATGGCCCGTTTTTCTGTCACCGAGATGGGTCTCCCCTTACTAAATTTCAGTTTTGGAAGGTGACAGCTAGAGCCCTCACCAGGGTGGGACTACCAGGTGCCCGTTATGGCACACATTCGTTCCGTATTGGCGCAGCCTCTACTGCAGCTGCTTTTGGGTACTCTGGGGCTGACATATGCAGCATGGGAAGGTGGGGCTCACAATGTTTTCAGTTTTATGTGCGCCCACTCCCGCCATGAGTACCAATCCAGTCACCTTACCTTCCTTTTTCTCACTTTTCTTACAGACCCTGGGTGTCGTATTACACCGGTGACAGTATGGCTGGTGGGCCACAGCTATGTGCTCAGGGCAGCGCGTTACGCTGCGGCGACAGAGTGGGGACCCCGACTGGGACTGGGTAACCACGCCAGTCTCTCATGGCACGGTAAGCCTGGGATGTTATGGCGGGAGCTGCGGCCTTTCCTTTTTTCTGGCCTGGGGGCTGACCCGCCTGACATTCTAATCATCCACTTGGGGGGCAATGATTTGGGCCAGGTCACCGGCTTATCGCTCAAGCATGCGATTTGCGAGGACCTCGCCTACTTGCATTATGTCTGGCCTGCCACGGCCCTGGTTTGGTCAGACATTGTTCCGCGCCACTCTTATAGAGGGGGCGTTAACCTCCTGGCCCTTGACCGAGCTAGGCGCGCGGTCAATAAGGCAGTGGCGCGGTTTCTCACCACCAGGGCTTGGGGACGGGTTAGTCATCACCCCGATATTAGTCTGCAAAATTGTGACTTGTATGCAGGGGATGGGATCCATCTGTCGCGAGGAGGTATGGACCTCCTGTTGGGTGACTGGCGAGCAGGCCTGTTGACCGAGCTGACGGTCTGGGGGGGGGCGTCAGGTCTTCTGTGAAGCCCCTCCGTGTGGCGGGTAGCACTGGTAAGGTAAACAGTATGACCCACAAGTATCCGGCAGGTTCGCAATTGACTGGACAACACTAGACAGGAATAAAGTAGTTAAACGTTGTCCGGTCAACGACGAATCAGGCGATGGGGTGATGATGATTGCTAACCAGCATGCATCACCCCTGTGATTTCACGGATACGCGTCAGAGGGTGGGGTCATGAGTTAGTTATTGACTACGGTCAACAATTTGTTTGTTGTTAACAAACAAATTGATACAATTTAATACATTGTAACCAATTGCCGTTGGCAATTTTGGGGTGGTACCTTACCAGTGTTACTTCGGCCTGCTTGCCTTAGGAATTATGATTGGTCGTTTTACCAATACAAATTTATAATTCGGACTAGGGCATTGAATCAATAAATGTGGCCCTTTGCTGTTATCCACTTTCAATGTTGTCTGTGTCCGTTATTGGGGGGGTGCGCCTGCAATGCAAGCGCGGCGCCAAAATGGCCGCCGCGCCCTTTGCGGGCCCCCCCCCACAGGACAGAGAATCCGGGTAGTTAAGGGCGTGGCCAGCTCCCTTATAAAAGGGGTGGCCACGAGGCAGCCGCGCTGCCATTTTGCCTCAGCGACGGAGCGGAGAAGTTTTTCCCTCCACCCCCTCCCTAGTTAACAGTGTGATCATGGTCGCTTCGGGGCCGGGTGGGAATTTTTGGTTGGGACCCACATTGGCTTCGGGTCCTGGCTTTTTTGCCCATCCCACACTGTTGCTATGGTTTGATATAGGGGTCTTTCTTCGTTCCTACTGTTGACTTTGGTCACATGGGCGGGTAGCACTGGTAAGGTAAACAGTATGACCCACAAGTATCCGGCAGGTTCGCAATTGACTGGACAACACTAGACAGGAATAAAGTAGTTAAACGTTGTCCGGTCAACGACGAATCAGGCGATGGGGTGATGATGATTGCTAACCAGCATGCATCACCCCTGTGATTTCACGGATACGCGTCAGAGGGTGGGGTCATGAGTTAGTTATTGACTACGGTCAACAATTTGTTTGTTGTTAACAAACAAATTGATACAATTTGATACATTGTAACCAATTGCCGTTGGCAATTTTGGGGTGGTACCTTACCAGTGTTACTTCGGCCTGCTTGCCTTAGGAATTATGATTGGTCGTTTTACCAATACAAATTTATAATTCGGACTAGGGCATTGAATCAATAAATGTGGCCCTTTGCTGTTATCCACTTTCAATGTTGTCTGTGTCCGTTATTGGGGGGGTGCGCCTGCAAAGAGCCTTCTGGTTTAGTCACAAAAATTAAGCCCAGTATATAGAAAATAGCTCTAAAAGTGAAGGTAATGATTTTTTAAAAATGCAAAAATAGCATTTGGGAATGAACCCTCAGCAGCTGTGAGTGGTTTGTTTTGCTGGCATAAATTCCCCATTGTGAGCCCAGAGGTCCTTTGTTCAATTCATGCTCTTTTTTCTACTGAGCTTAATAAGGGAATCAATTTTCCTTTAGCATTTTAGATGGATGGTTGCTGCTGCCTAAACCAGGTGTTGTTTTTTTAAAAGGAGCATTTATCTATTTTTAGATTTCCAATGTAATGTGTTTTAAATTCTTGTTAATAGCTTAACATTACAGTTCTCCATTAGCTCCTTTTTTTGATTTGCAGTTTAGATATGTGATTGTTAACCAGCATGGCAGGCTCCTCAATATGTTAGACAACATGTGTACTGTAACTTTTGGGGTGGGGGATACAGAAAATTATGTTTTTAATTTGAAAACATGGAAGTATGTGTGCTATTTGCCATGAAGTTACTTTTTAACTTTAGCTGGTTAGTTAGGTGTAGAGTTGCCATAATTCTCTCCCACAGAACCAGGACAGATGTATACTTGACAAAAATAGGCGGGTTATCTACAAAATAGCCTTTTTAAAGACAAACATAATATAATGACAGCTATAAAGCACTTTCACATTAAATATATCAATGCATAAATGAATTTATTTACAACAGTTAATTCTTACTGTAGGATGACCTGTTGTACTTCTGAGAAGTTGCGTTGTGGTCAACTCTTAACGTCCTCGTTTTCAGGAAACACACTGGTCACACTTATCGGGTGGTGGTGTGAAGCGAGGACGTTAAGATTTGTCTCCAGGTATACACCACCTCCAATGTGGCAGGAAATCGCTCGTTTGATGGCAAGAGTTTGAATTTATTTTAATGGTGTGTTATAATACACAAACAGTAAGTTTTTAAAATACGGGACTTTAACATGATTTTTATTAAATTGGCCAGGGCAATTTTTCCGACCTTGAATCCGGGACAATCCCAGTTTTCCGGGACGTATGGCAACCCTAGATAGGCGGGAGTTAGATTCCCTACTAAACCTCCTGTGAGAAATGCAAGCTATAAAATTTGTACCTACCAAACATCTGCTGCTACTTTAGAGGTTACATGAAAGATCACTGAATAAATGTTGCAGAGCAGATAACATGGAAAAATTGTATGCACCAGATCTAGAAAATGTTACTTTTTTGAACTACCACTCCCAGAATTTTGGAGACAGCATGGCTATCTAGCAATTGCATTTTTTAAAGTAACTTTTCTGAATTCTGTGCTTTGTGCTTTTGAGTGTATCAAACTTCCTCTGGGAAACAATAAAGCTATTTTGTAATGTGTTAGTTCTAACTGAACATCAGTATAGCTCACCCTTTGTGCTGGTTCAATATTTTTGCCTATCATTCTTCATACACACTGTGAATTTTTTTTTGAACTGATCATTACTTCCACATCTAAAAAAATAAATTCAACACATTCTCTAAAAATCCATTTCTTAATAGTGCAGAAATAAAATTTCCATCCTTTACCCTGAGCAAGAGTAATTCTGTTCTTCAAATAGAATTGCAAATTCAGCAATGGACCTCATTTTAATTTACTTTGGTCTGTTTTATGTCTGTTGAAAGAAGTAAATCTTACCTATAATGTGTTGTTCATTCACAATATTGGGGGAAATTGTTACATGCAGGCTTCTTTCTTATTTACCACATATAAGGTCCACATTGCTCAAAAGCCAGTCATAGCCGACTAGGTTTCTGTGGTCATGTGACAGGCATGACTAGATGTCGAAGTGCACTTTCTCACCAAAGTGGTACCTATTTATCTACTTGTAATTTCTTGCTTTTGAACTGCTAGGTTGGCAGGAGCTGGGACAGACAAGAGGCGCTCACTCTGTCATGCAGCACTTGGGTCTCGAACTGCTGACCTTCCAGTCATCAAGCTCAGCATCTTAACTACTAAGCTACCACAGTCCTTGTCATATGTGCTACCAGGAAAATGCCTAAAATGCACCTGTTACTGTAACTTCTCCTTGTAGGAGAGCCACACCATCCCTTTGATGGTTTTGATTATCTTTAGGGTCATTTCATGTGCTCAGATTTTGTGATAGATGGGGATAAGAATGATTATAGAGAGGTTTAAAGGTGGGTAGTTATGCCCATGATACCATGAAAGAGACCAAGCTTCACTGGGGGGGGGGGACACTGATAAATGAAGAAACAGGATAGAATAAGACTTTGCAAGGTGTTTTAAGCAAGGTGTTTTAAGCATGCTAATGCAAAATTAGAAATAATGTTTATAATTCAAGCAGAATGAT
Organism: Bradypodion pumilum; assembly: GCA_035047305.1. Classification (NCBI taxonomy): domain Eukaryota; kingdom Metazoa; phylum Chordata; class Lepidosauria; order Squamata; family Chamaeleonidae; genus Bradypodion; species Bradypodion pumilum. Next base: position 364,762,980 of record JAWDJD010000003.1, read on the forward strand.
AACATATCTCACCTGCATGGGTAGGAATATGACCAGGTGATCTATGTACTATACTGGCTGTGTCTGCTATCCAGGGACTAACTGTGGAGAAGCAAGTGTAATGTCTGTAATCTTTTTTTTAATTATTAGAAGTTTTCAAAAATACATGTAAAAAGCAAAAAATAAAGCATAAATTAACTAAGCAATAATAAAGATTTAAAAATACAATAAAACACACTCCAAGGAGAGAGAGAAACATTATAAATTGTCATCATAACTTTCATAATCAACTATTGAAATAATAATATTAATAAAAATAATTCCTTTTATGCTGATTATCACATTTTCTAAAATTCTCTTTCTCGCTAATTAATAACAATAATAGAGCACAATAATTCACCCTGTGATATAATGCAATGCCAAAGGGGAGCTGCGGCCTGTCCAATTACAACCTTTATACCCAAAAATTCAATTAGTCTGGTACTGGCATAGAACCACCTCTTTTTCTTAATGTATAATCAAGATATGGTTTCCAAATCTTCCCAAATTTATTTTCTTTGACTATCTCTTTCTTTTCATTTAGTTCCCATGTCAATTTACCGTTCAGGGGCAATTGCCATATTTCCCTATACCATTCTTCTAATACCAATTTCGCTGGATCCTTCCACTTTCTTGCTATACACTGTCTACCCGTGGACATAAATACCGTGATTAGTTCTTGTTCCTCCTTACTTAGCATTAAACTGTCTAAGTCCGTAAGCATGGCAGTGCCTGATTCAATCTTGATCTGTTTCCCAAACATCCCTACTATTTCTTTTTCAATCTCTTTCCAAAAAATCTCAGCTTCTTTAGAAACCTCAACTTTTTTACAAAAACCTCAACTTCTTTACAATTCCACCACATGTTTATAAGTTCCAACACTCTTATTACACCTCCAACACAAATTATTCCTAGACCTGTCCATCTGCTTCAGTCTCACTGGAGTCAGATACCACCGCCACACCATTTTATAATTATGTTCTTATATATACAGTACATAAAACAATACAAAGAAATAAAACATATACAGACATACCTAAAATACAAAGTATTCAAAACATATCACGACCTATCCTAATACATTGTTCCAACTATCTTTGTAAATTTGAATACTACTAACTCCTTCACGTTACCCCACTTCAACCGCATCCTTAATATTCTGGATAGGAAGCCACAACAAAAAGAAAACTTATAACACTCCGTGTTTATATACAATGCCCTGAGGACTCCGAGTGGCGCATTATATTATCTCCAAAAACTACTTTGATCTGCTTTAGGTCTGTTTCTTTCACCTCCCAAAGAAGAATGATCCAAAAATGGTTTCCATATCTTCCAAAATCTATTCTCTTTCAGATCACCCCTTTTTTCTTTTATTTCCCATGTTAATTTGTCATTCAATGCTAAAGTCCACATTTCTTTATACCACTCTTCAATCTGTATATTTAGATCACTTTTCCAATTTCTAGCAATACATTGCCGAACCCGTTGTAAGCATTATTTCTAATAATTCTCTTTCTTCTTTATTTCCACAAATAGATTCCACATTCGTTAACATGGTGGTCCTCGACCCCAGTTTAATTCTTTTACCCATTATTTCACCCATCTCTTTTTCAATTTTTTCCCAAAAATTCTTTACCACATTACAACTCCACCACATATGTTCATATGTCCCTAATGTTTCTTTACATCTCCAACACATTCCATCTTTTGTATTATCCATTTGATGTAACCTCACTGGGGTCAAATACCATCTCCATAACATTTTGAAATTATGCTCCTTTATTCTAACAGACATAGTTCTCATTATTCTCTTTTTCCATTTATTTTTCCAAATATCTTTATCAACCTTTATTTTTAGTTCTTCTTCCCATATCAATTTCAAGTCCTCCTGCGGATCATCCTCCTTATTCAACAATGTATATAATTTACTAACCAAGCCTTTAATATTTTTAACTCCCTTCCTGATTTTTAGAACCAGCTCCTCAAATTCCGTCTTTTCTCTTTCCAGGTCAAGTTCTCTCATATATTTACTATTCCAATTATTAACCCTCATAATCTGTAACCAATTCAATTTCAATTGATCAAACAAGTTTGCCCTAGCTACATCATCCCTACAAGCACATATCCAATCTTTCAACAAAAAAATTTCATTCTTGACCAAAGTTTCTTTTACCACTTTAACAATCTTAATTGGAAAACCCGCCATATCTAATAATTCTACAATCAGAGACAAGTTTGGGATCAAATCCTTCTTTACTTTCTTCCATACATTTATTAAACATTTCATCATGGCATTTTTGGTTGCTACCTTTCCAATATTAGCTCCCAAGAAAACCAATTTACCTATATGTTTAAATTCCTTCATCTCGATTTCCTCCCATATTACCTTTTCTCTAGCCAAGATCTTTACTACATTTTTTATTTGAAATGCTCTATAATAGGCCAACAAATTTGGCATACCCAATCCCCCTTCCTTCTGAGGCAAGTACCATAACTTTTTAGATATTCTAGGTCTCTTTCCAGCATTGCAAAAATTATTAATCAACTTTTGAAACTCCCTGATTTCCTTAATTTTCAAATAAATTGGCAATGCATCAAATAAAAAATTGAATCTGGGTAGCAACATCATTTTAGTAAGCACAATTCTCCCGAACCATGACAACTTCAGTTTTTGAAAAATTTGTATTCTGTTTTTTATTCCAAATTTCAAGCTGTCACAGTTCAAACTTTTGAGTTCAGCCAAGCTATTAGATATTACTATTCCCAGATATTTCAAATTGTCTTTAATCTGAATATTAACCATTCCCTTTATTTTCTTCTGATCATCCTCTCCCATATTACAGAGCATCATTTCTGATTTATCCCAATTTATCTTCAGGCCAGTGATATCCTCAAAATCAATTAATTTCGCTCTAATTCTGTCCATTACCCTCTCTAGATGTTTAACAATTATCATAGTATCATCTGCATACATACTTATTTTGTTCTCCATAATCCCCTCTATTTTTCCATCTTCTCTTATAGCTTTTGCTAATAATTCCATAGCCATAATAAATAAAATTGGGGATAAAGGACAACCCTGTCTCGTACCTGCCTCTAGCTTTATCTCTTCAGTAACCTCATTATTAACTCTAATAGTCGCTATTCCTTGCTGATATAATTGGTCTATTACTTTTCTAAATTTGTCCCCAAATCCATAGGCTTTAATTATTTCCTTAATTGAAATCCATTGTAAAGAGTCAAAAGCCTTAAATATATCCAAAGATATTAATCCCGCTTTTACCTTTGATTGACTCACAACATCCATTAAATCTACCACTCTTCTGGTTAAGTCCGCCATATGTCGTCCTTTCAAAAACCCCACCTGGTCCGTATTTATATAATTACCCATAAAATTATTTAAACGATTAGCCAGTATTGCTGTAAAAAACTTGGCATCTTGATTTATCAACGAGATTGGTTTATATGATTCCACTTTTTCTAGATTTTTTTCTGGGTTTTGGCAACAATACAATTGTGGTCCTATACCATGAAGTCGGAATTTGTCCTCCATCTAATATATGATTGTATAACTTTACCAACTTAGGTACCACTGTATCTTTAAATTCCTTATAAAAATCAACAGGTAATCCATCTTCACCGGGAGCTTTTCCCAACTTCAAACCTGTAATTACCTCTCTTACTTCCTTTTCAGATACTTGGTCCTCCATTCTATTTTTGTGTTCCTGTTCTATTCCCCCCGGCGATTAACTTCTCTAATTGTTTTTAAAGCTTCTCCTCATCAATTGCTTTTCTCGTATATAGCGATTGATAAAATTCCTTCACAATCCTACATTTATCCTTAATCTTATTGCATCTTATCCCATGTTTATCAATCAAAACTCCAATTTCCCTTTTTCCCTCTTATCTTTCGCTGCTTTTGCTAATAGTTTCGAGTTTTTATTACTATATTCAAAATATTCCCTTTTTAAATACACCAAATCTCTCTTAACCTTTTCTATGTCTTTACCTATCATTTCAGTTTTTAAACTTTGTAATTTTGCAAAAACCTTATTATCTTTTGTCTTGGCATGCTCCCCCTGTAAATTTTTTATCTCCTCTTCAATTTTGCCCTGTGCCAACTTATACTTTTCATGTCTATTACTTGCCATTTTTATACATTCCCCTCTAAAAACCGACTTCATGGCATCCCAGACCATATTAAGTTTTACCTCCTCATTATCATTCAGTTGCCAAATTTCATTCCAATATTCTAGGATTTGAACCTTAATCTTTCGATCCTTGAATAAATTAGTATTATATCTCCAACTCCTTCTCCCTCCACTTTCACTCTGCATTCTTAAGTCTAACACAACTTTAGCATGGTCGGACTCCTTAAAAATCCCAATTTCCATTTCGTCCATATTTTTGACCATGTTTTAAGTTAGGAATATATAGTCTATTCTGGAATATGAGTTGTGAACACTTGAAAAATAAGAATATGCCCTTTCTGAACCTTTAAGTTGTCTCCATGAATCTTTCAAAACCTAATGCTAGCATCCAATCATCCAGAATCCTTCCTTTAATTCCTTTTCCTTCCCTTCGTATATTTGTACAGTCCAAGTTCGATCTTACTAAATTAAAATCACCAGCCACAATCATCCTTGTTGTTTGTTCTTTTTCTAAAAGTTTACTCATTTTCCCTAGAAATTCATATTGATGTTCATTTGGGGCATATATATTCACCAAGGTTAACTCATCATCATCAATTTTACCTTTTACAATCAAATATCTACTTTCTGAATCCACAATAGACTTTGTTATCTCAAACCCCAGTCTAGTTGAAATCAAGATTGCTACTCCTCTGGCTTTTGATGTACCGTATGATTTCTCATAGTGCTGCATCCATCCTAAAAAAAGATTGTTCATATTTTGAGATTTTTGGTGGGTTTCCTGTAAGAAAAGAATATCTGGTCTATCTTTCCTCAGGGCTGATTCTAATCTCCTCCTCTTAATCAAAGAACCTGTACCCTTTACATTCCAGGATAACACCTTAATTGCCTATCTTTCCTCCATTTCCACCACATCCAAGACCTCCAAAGGGCGTGCTACCTAATACCCAGCAATAATCAAAATAAAAACTAAAAATAACAATATTACAAAAGTAACAAAAAACATTCATTTTTTCCCTCCTCACTTTCATCACAAAAAGATTGCCTTTGTCCACCAAAGGGGGGAGGGGGGGAGGCATGGAAGATGCATGTGTTACTTACTGCTCTAGTGCACCTTAACCATTCTTAAATTGCCCAATTTATCTCAATGGAGTTTTCCCCCAATCTCGTCCAACACTGTCAGTGACAGCTCTTCTTCCCCTGTACCTGGTTGTTCTCCTCCTGCAGCACCACCCTCATCCATTCCATTGAATTCCCTTCTTATTGCTCCAGAGTTCAACAAGTTTTTTCTTAACTCCAACCATTCATTTGAAGACACCTTAACCAAATCAATTAAAGTCAAAAGTTCCAATGCATCAGTATCTGCATCAATCACCTGCATTTTCTTATCATAAAAAAACTTAATTGTTGCAGAAAACGCCAATTGTATCTTATTCCTTTCTTTACCAACAGTTTTGTAACTGGTTTCATCTTATATCTCCAACCACGCTCATTAATTGAGATATCATTATACACCTCCACGTCACAACCATCAATTTTGAGAGCACCAGAACCAGCTTGTTTCAAAAAGGCCATTACCCTCAATTTATCCCCCTCAATTTGCAAATTTAACCAATACATTTCTTTGAACAGCTTTCCCCTTCCTTGACCCCACCCTATAAGCACTCACAATGTCCTCATTAACAAAATCTTTCCCCAATTTAAGACTATTTAGCCAATCAACTAATCTGTCCCTTAAGCTGTCTGGCGTTCTCTCCAACAAATGGCGAATGACAATATTTTGTTTTCTCATCGACTCTTCCATAGCATCTATCCTTTTTTCATGCTCATCCATTATCTTCTTATTCTCCCTCACTTCCTTCTTAACCTCTTTTATTTTCCCTTCCATTCATTTCTCCTTGCATAATTTTAACATTTCCCTCCAACTTTTGAATACTCAAATCCACTTTTTTAGATAAGTCATGAAACATTGCAGCCAATTTATCTTCTCTTCCCAAAATCTCACTTCTGTCCTTCACCCTTGCCTCATCCATACTTTCAAACTTCTGAAACAATTTGCCAAATTCTGCCATTATTTGAGACTGATCAAATGCCGTTGGTTCTGGAGATGATGATGTTGATGATGCCATTGATGGTGTCTCCACAGATGCTGTTTTATCCTTCTTCTTAGCTTTCACAACCTGTTCTTCCTCCTTCTTACCCTTTGCAATCTTATCCATGGTTATATCACATAAAAGTTTCAAAGCTGCCACTGTTTTAGCTCTTCTTGGCCTCTCCCTTTGATATTGATCCAGGGCTTCAGCCCTCTAAAATCCTTTATCCAAAATTTATATCCAAGGGCCCGAAAGGCCAAAAACTCCAGATACAAAAACCAATTCCCCACGTTGCAGCCTTGCAAAATTTAAAAAAAACACTGTAAAGTCAAAATCCAAACTGAATTGTAAAATGATTTATATTTATAATCCAAATGTAGTTTATAATGTAATCCACTTGTAATCCCAAAAATTAACTCAGGTAATCAAAAGAAAGAATCTTGGCCTGAAACATCCACATAATATTGTATCCACTAGGTTCAATATCTTGCTTGTAAAAAAAACAACAACGGAAGAAGTAATATTGTATCCACACAGCACGCAGGTCTTATATTTGCCAAAACGAAGGGGAGGAGAGAAGGGAAAACAGAAGAAGTACACTGTATTTGATTATTCAAAACAAGGTGCTCCAAGAGGATTAAATTTTCCAAGAAGTAAAAAGTAAGAACGGAAGGAAGCTCCAGATTACAACTCCATCACAAAAAAAATTGTATATAAGCTTCCCATGCAAAAATTGTATCCAGCAACCAAGTTCCTGATATTTTCAAGCCCATTCCAAGTTTATATAATCCCAACAGAGTATTTGTAAATTCCAGCTGCAGCTGTCTGTGTCTCAAGGTCATTTAGGCTTCCCACGGAAAGAACAAGAGAAAGATAGCGCCACCATTAAACACCATTCGGGGCTCACGTTTATGGGGGAACTAACCTTTCTTCTCTAAAGACACTGGCCAAAAAAGTCCTTTTTAGTACCTCTTTTTTCCCCCTTCCTTCCTCTTTAGATCTCCTCTTTGTTTCCAAAAAACAATCAAAGAGCCGTTCTCCGTTGCTTTTTTCCTGGAGTTCCCCCACTGCTTAAGTTTCGTTTTCAAGCCTCTACCATTGCCCCCCTTCTCTCAATCTTTCAAGCTCTTTTCTTCCCTTACTTTCACACACCAGCTCAATTGCCAATCTCTGCAATCTGCTCACCCCAGTAACAGCCTGTCACGGCACCGAAGTCGTTGTTAACTTACAAAACATTGTTTAGTCGTCGTCCCATTTGGTCCAATCCGCTCGAGCCGGCCGGGGAGAGCCGCGGCTTTCGCCACGCTCCTTTCCGACCGATTTCTGCGCTACGAACTCCGACCACAGGAACAAAAAGTTGCAAACTTTCTTCAGAAAAGAATTAGAGAGCTTTTATACCTCTTTTGATATTATTTCGCAATGAATAACTCATTCAATAACTCATTTTGGTGCACGAGCTCCTAGGTTGGTATGCTAAGTCCTCGGCATCCTAGCCATGCCCCCTAATTATGTTCTTTAACTCTAACTGACAGTGTTCTCATTATCCTTTGTTTCCATAGAGATCGCCATTTTATTTCTGAAATTTTTATATTTAAATCCTCTTCCCATGTTCTTCTCAAAATGTCTTGTAAATTATCTTCTTTATTCAAGATCTTATAGATTTTAGCTACCAGACCCTTTACCCCAATCTCCCCAAGACTTATTTTGTACAATAATTCTTCAAAATCCGTCATGGCCCTTTCAAGGGCTATATCCTTTTAAATATTAATTATTCCAATCTTTATTGTCTGTAATCTTTATTGTTATAGTTCTTTGCCTTTAAAGTCATTTTGGACTAGGCAGCCTTTCTAGTAGAAGACATCTTCAAAAAGAGAACAATCCAGCAGCCCTTTGAAAATAGGTCTCTCGCTCTGTTTTACAACAGGGTGCATGGCCACTATAGTTTAACCCTCATCAAGTTGTATGGGATATTTTAGTCCCCAGAGTCATGTTGAAAAATTCAACTACCTTTAGGTACTACCTTAAGTACTACCCCCAAATTGCAGCCACACAGAAGCATTTTTTTAATGACAGAAAGACTTTTAGGACAAAAAATATCCCAGAAAATCTATAGTATTTCCCCCACTGCAGCAGCGATTTCAATGTAATGAAGGTGGTGAATGGGTTCCAAAGCCATGCAATTGGAACCACCAGTTCTCCACTGCAATGAGGTACTTTTTCATATCAAGCAAACATAATATATGGCAGGGGTTCCCAACCTGAGGCCCATGGGCTGGATTCGGCCTGTGGCACCATTTCATGTGGCTCCCCCACCCCTCCAAGGGCATTCAAGAAACAAAATGGCCACACACTTTGTGGACAAAATTGCTGCCCCCATCATGCAGGCAGGGCAAAATGGTCATCCGGCCCTCAAAGCTGACTGAGAGAGCATGACCCAGCCCCTGCCTTGAAAAGGTTGGGAACCCCTGATATATGGAATCAGAAAAAGTCCCATGCCATTTGTGAAGTAATAGTAATGCTAGGAAGCAGAAATGACATTATCTATTTGCCAATAAGTTTGCCCTCTTTGTGGGAAGGAAGGAGGCATTAGAATTTTTAGTGCAAACCTTCAATAGACTTGAATTCCTGCAGGATCAGAAAACATCCCATCATTCACTCAGTGCAAGTTTTTTTTAAATCCAGTCCAATGAATGTTGAGAAAGGGATAGGTCATCTTTGGAGAAGAAATTTCACCCAAAGTGTATACTTTTGTCCATATCCAAAGCTCAGACCCCCTTAGTTGCAAGCAAAATGAATGTATACATGAAGTAGGCATTTTGATAAAAAATATAAAATGAGACCACCAAATGAATGCTACAGTCTCTGTTGTTCAAAATCATTCCTCTTTCCCCCTGCAGCTACTCCTTTCTGTCATAATAGAGTATCCACTCTGAAGCAGATAATGAAAAATGGCATGAAGTGGGGCAGAAAAAACCATAATAGATCAGCACAGAAAATGGTAATGGCATCACGTGGGTTACATTTATTACATTAGGACACCCATCTCATTTTCAGAGGTAGGACGTGCTTGTTGTCAACCATTTATCTGATACCATGAAGAACACCTCTGAGAGCTGTCATTGAAACACTTTAGGAAAACACCATCAGAGCCATGCTGACGAGAGGGAATTTTTGAAAAAAAAATAAACTTTATTAATTATAACGCATTATTAACTAAACATGGTCCAGGAACATTGTTTGAATGTTCAGCTAAAGTGCTCCAGCTCTTTAGCGGACCCATATGGCTTGGTCATTGGAATTGTTTTAATGATTAGCAGGTTAATTATAGTGCTGAGAGACAAAAAGAAAAGAAAAGCTAACAAGTGGACCATCTGTATCCCAGGAACACATATCAGCTGACACTTCATGGAATGGACTGAGAGAAACTGCAGATGTTTTCCGTGCCAAATTGCCGATGGTAGTAGAAAGCAGCACACAATTTAATTTAACGGATCTATATAAACACAGTGCCAAGGTCTTTTCAATTTGGAAAGAAATAAACTTTGCAAATTTTTTACATAATGGTTTTTGTCAAATAACTCAAGTGAGTTACCTTCTTTGGTATTGGATGGGGCAGTTTTGCCCCAGACAGACCCGGTGCGCAACTTGGGGGTCCTCCTGGACTCGCGGCTGCTGGTGGAAGAACAGGTGGCGGCCGTGACCAGTAGGGCTTTTGCTCAACTTTGAGTGATTTGCCAGTTGTGCCCACTCCTTGGCCAGGACTCCTTGCTCATGGTCACTCATGTTCTGGTCACCTCCAGGCTAGATTACTGTAATGCGCTTTACATGGGGCTGCCTTTGACGACCATTTGGAGACTACAGCTGGTTCAGAATGCAGCTGCCCAGGTGGTGATAGGGTGTGGATGTTATGCCCGTGCTCCCCACTACTCCGGGAGTTGCACCGGTTACCAGTTTGCCTCTGGGTGCAATTCAAGGTGCTGGTTTTGACCTTTAAAGCCCTATATGGTAGTGGGCCAGGATACCTGAGAGACCGCATCGTCCCAAGAGTGTCTGCCCGTCCAACCAGAGCAGACCGGAGGGGATCCTTGGTTGTACCTTCAGCTAGAGAGGCTCGCCTCTCTAGCACACGGAGGAGGGCCTTCTCTGTTGCCGCACCAACCCTCTGGAACCTCCTGCCAACAGAATTGAGTTTGCAGACAGAATTGCTGACTTTCAGGAAAGGTTTGAAAACTTGGCTGGCAGGGCAGGTGTGGGGTCCTAATGGGAACACGGCCCCAGCCTGTTCGCTCATCTCCAGCTAGAGTCCAACTGTCCCTCCTTTTTGTGTTGTGTACTACAGTATATTTACATTCCTTATTCCCTTTTTAGTCTTTTTAAGTGGGGTGGGAGTGGGAGGGGGGGGTTATTGGGTGGTCGAGTTAGGGTTTTAATCTGTTTTGTTATATTTAACTGTATTTTATCTGTTTTTACTGTTGTGCGCCGCCCTGAGTCGGGTTTCCCTGAGTGGGCAGCATAAAAATCTAAGAATAAAATAAAATAAATAAATAAAAGCTACTAACTGCTGCAAAATTCTGTGAAATGCTTACTACAGACCAATGGAGTGCATAAATCCATAAGAGGGCATGAAACGTGGCTCCCAGAACCCCAAGATCAAATAGAGCTTTAAAAATGTACTGTTTGGAATCTGAAACTCCCGGAATTCCCTAGCTAGAATGGCCACTGAGATTCTGGGAACTGTAGTCTGAAAACTAACTCTCCCAAACTCTATGTTCAGGGCAGCCTTATTTTATTTATTTTATTCATTGTGATTCGAGCTGTCTTTCCTCCAAGGAACTTGGGTAGCGTGCACAGTTCTTATTATTTTGTCCTCACAAGAATTCTGCAAAACAGATGAAGCTTATACTGAGTGAGCTTGACTTTTCCCCTGTAAGCTTCATGGAGGCCCATACATGATATGAACCATTTCCCCCAATCAAGCAATGTGTTTTTGAATGTTACACATAGTTATGGTGGTCATGGTTTAAACTCGTGCTTCCTTCATGAACAATATTCTTTTTTATTTATATATGGTACATACTGTATATTTCCCTTTGTACTCAGACAATGCACCTGGCCAGGGCATTGCTCTAACATGGTCAACTTCGACATGAGCCCAGCCAGCTGTGTCATCATATTTAAAAAGACTAAAGGAGCATCGAAAACACGGGCCTCAGTCCCCTGTCCACCATTGGACCCTGCTTCGGTAGTGCTAGAACCTCCCGATGGCAAGAGTCCGCTAAATTCTCATGGGTGACAATGCTTCGAGCCTCCATGTTAAACTAGACTTGTGAAGTACGGATCAACAAATTAAGTAAAAATCCATGTTATTATCTTTTTCCGTAGATTAGGTTGAAGGATTATGACAGGTCAAAGGTCACCCACAAACCTATTGTGTAAAAAATATTTTTTCCCTATTAGCATGAAACTTATTCAGTGATCCTGAACTGTTTTCTCTCCCCCTTTCCTCAAGCTAAACTACCTACAAGGTTTTCATAAAGATGAAATAAGGTAAAGACTGCAGTGGCTCAAGTGGTTAAGATGCTGACTGGGAGGCGGCAGGTCAGCAGTTCGATTCCCGAGTACTGCAGGATGGAATGAGCTCCTGTCTTTGTCCCAGCTCCTGCCAACCGAGCAGTTTGAAAGCAAGAAATTGCAAGTAGATAAACAGGGACCACTTCAGTGGGAAGATAACAGCATTCCATGCGCTCCGGTGTTTAGTCATGCCTGCCACATGACCACGGAAACATCTGCAGAAGCAGACAACTCTGGCTCTTCGGCTTTGAAACAGAGATGAGCACTGAACCCTAGAGTCAGATATGACTGGCTTTTGAGCAAGGGAAACCTTTACTTTTACTAAAGCCATTTATACCTACTGGAGCTCACTAGAATGAGATCTATAGAATTAATCAACGAAATAATTAGTGAATCTAACTAATAAAGCATAGGGCTTGACAGCTTCCAAGACATTTCAGTGTACATAAAGTGGAATTAGCTACTTATAGCTACAAAAATGGCCAGAGAGCAAGCCTGCATGACTTCCACATAGAACAGGTAAAACATTTTGGCACAGCAACAAAAATATTAGAATAATAACAGTGAGCCATCAATGCCACACCTGCAAACTGTATTCCCCCCACCCCCAGCTTTACTGGAGCTGAGATACTGTGGTGGCTAGAAAGATCCAGACCCTAAGAACAGATTTCCACCTTTGCGCTTTGTCTGATCCTTAGTCCCAGAGTCAGTTTCTTCAAACCACAGGTCTGAAACCTTAATTTTGGAATCCTGAAAATACTAATGGAACAGACGTTAACCGGCCACTGAATAAAAAGTTTGTTTTGCATTCCTCAACACAAGTGTCTTTATGTCCAAGGCCATGATACAATCTGCGTTCGAAGTGCTTCTTTCAGTACTTGAAACAGCTTGAGAAGTATCATTTTTTTTAACTCAAAGGACTAGTGTTTTGATAAAATGAATAGATTCTGGAGATCTGGAAAATAGCAGCATCCTAACGGAGTTTTTTTAATGTTTAAAAATCAGAGGACTTTAAAATCTACATTTAAAAAATGCATTTGGATTTCCAAAATTAATGTGGCCCTAAGACCACACAAAGAACTACAGTCTTACACAGACCTCGTTGGAGTCCTCCAGAGTTCAGTAGGACTTATTCCCAAGTAAAATAAGCATGTAATGGGGGTGAGAATCTGAAATTTAGATGTAAGTCAAGGTTTTATATTGCTGCTTGCAAATCTGAATGCTGAATTCCAAATTTAATTTTCATGGGTGGAGGGCTATATATTGAATATTCAAAATGGAAACATGTTCCAGTGGTACCTCCTTATCCAAGCTTAGAAAAGGACTACTGCTCCTATAATACACCTGCCAGCTTGGCCCTAGGTTGAGCTGGAAAGATCTGGAAAAATGACACACACAAAATAATGTTTTGAAGCAGTTATATATGAAGTTTTGTGTTTGTATTTAAGATGTTAATTCTGCAGTTTAAAAATCAAATGATATTCCAAACACCTGTGGTTTTTAGTTTCTATGTAGTTTCTATGGGAATATTTGTTTGTTACAGCAAAATGGATCACAGAAATATGTGCTAATTAGCCCAACATAAACAATGTGAACAGGGACTGTGGTGGCTTAGTGGTTAAGACGCTGAACCTGATGACTGGAAGATTGACAGGTCAGCAGTTCGAGACCCGAGTGCTTCCCGATGGAGTGAGTTCTCATCTCTGTTCCAGCTCCTGCCAACATAGAAGTTGAAAGCAAAAAATTGCAAGTAGATAAATAGGTACCACTTCAGTGGGAAGGTAAACAGTGTTCCGTGCACTTCGGTGTCTAGGCATGTCTGCCACATGTCCACAGAAACGTTTGCAGCCACGGGGCAGCACTGGCTCTTTGGCCATAAACAAATATGAGTACTGAACCCTAGAGTTGGATATGACTGTACTTGTACTGCACTGTATGATTCCTGACTTTGTTTTTTCTTCCCCCATTGTATTTATGCATTATGTTTTACTGTAATTGATATGTTGTATCATTGACATTTGTATCTTATTTGTATATTGCTTTGTATTATTTGTATCGTATTTTGTATTGTTTAGCATTATTATTGTAAACCGCTTCGAGTTCCCTTTTCGGGGAGTAAAGCGGTATAGAAATCTAAACAATAAATAAATACATAAATAAATAAATGGCTGCTTTCAAACAAGGATGACCTTTACCTTTACCTAAACATGCCCCTGGCAGAGTCAGAAACATAAATCAAAAGCAGAACGGTAGTTCTACATAGATATGATAGTCCTTCTGCTTTGCGCATCAGAAACCGCATCTAGAAAGGAATCCCATAGGTCAGTCATGGGGAATCTTTGGCTCTTTGGTCAGTTGTAAAGAATTATGGACATTAAAGTTTGAAATGTCAGGCCCAAATATCAGGGTTTTTACCCAAACTGCTAGATTTCTCCAGCACTGTCTCTATCACTACCCCAACCCGTATCACAATACTAATTCTTGCGTCACATTCTTCAAACCCTATCGTTTCACCATTTCCAGGAATTATCTCACAATCCCATTTTCAAAATTTACTTTCCTTTGATTTTAACACATTGTTTCAGAGAAGAGTTTGGGTAGATGGGGAGAGCGCTTAGAGCGAGCTTCCAGGGATTAGCCATGGCCAGTTTAGAGTGGCTGTGTGTTTGTCAGTGCAGTTGTATAGATTTAATGTTGATTTGTGCCGAGATATGGTTTCTGAGAAAAGGATTTAAGTGCTTGTATATAAAGAAATTAATAAAAGTTGCCAGTTGTTAGTCTCAACTAAAATAGCTCATTGAATGAATGGGAGTTACATAAGTGTTGGAAGTAACAAATTCCATTCATTCAATTGATTTAATCTAGTTGGGATTAACAGTTCTCTTGGTTACCACAATTTGGGTCAAGATGTTAAGCACCACAAGAATGGCACCTCCTTCTCTGTCATCATGTCCCCAGTGTGAATCCCCACCCATCATTCTTACCATTAAGTTGCTACTTATGGTCTGGCCAGAACATGCAACTGTCTGTATAGTCTAAAACAGTGTTTCATAACCTTTGGTCCTTGGACTTCAATTCGCAAAGGCACCGATCAACCAATGAACTGGCTTAGGCTTCTGGGAATTGAAGTCTAAGAACCAAAGGTTGGGATACACAGTTAAAAAATGAGGTGAATAATTTAGTAGCTGGGGAGTCAGTTCCACTTTTCCTTTCCCAGTCCACAACAACAAAATTACGGAAGTTTTTTTTAAAAAAAAAGGTCATTTCCTCTTCATTTGTCCCATTACAAATAACAGGTGTCAAGGAGGTAAACTCCATGGATGGGAGTGGGGATTTTGTTGCCCACCCTGAGCCCTTTGACCTCCCTCTCTGCTTCCTCGCTGAACTTTGTCAGCGTGACAGTTCTGTTCTCCCCACAATTTCTCTTGAAAGCATGGCACATGCCGTATTGGCTGGCATATAAGCCCAATTCTTTTTTGTTGTTGTTTAGTCACACAGAGGATTCCAACCCTTTGCGACCCCATGGACCATTGCCTGCCAGGCACCTCTGTCCTCCACCATCGTCCTCAACCTGCTCAGCTCTGTGCCCATTGCATCTACAATACTATCTAGCCATCTCATTTTTGGCTGCCCCCTTCTTTTTTTGCCCTCCACCTTTCCCAGCATTAAGGCTTTCTCAAGTGAATCCTTTCTTCTCATTTGATGTCCAAAGTACTTTAGCTTAATCTTTACTATTTGTCCTTTTAAGGAGCAGTCAGGGTTGATTTTCCCCAAGATTGACCTATTTGTTCTCGCTGTCCAGGGTACTCTCAAAACTTTCCTCCAACACCACATTTCAGAGGCATCTATCCTTCTGCGCTCAGCTTTCCTTATGGTCCAGCTCTCACAACCATACATTACCACTGGTAATACCATTGCCTTGACTATGCGAATTTTTGTTTGCAAGGTGATGTCTCTACTTTTAACGATGTTCCCCAGGTTTCTCCCCAGGTTTCTCATAGCTTGTCTCCCAAGTCAGTCACCCACCCACCCCCTTAAAATACACTGGGGAAAAGGAGTGCATCTTCCACTGTATAGTGGCCTATAGTGGTCTATTTTGATAATAACGGGGTGTGTGTCTTATATGCTCATGCATCTTATACACTAGCAAATACAATAAATTGTGCCTTGCTTCCAGTCTTCAGCTCCAGTGAACCCCACTTTGATATAGGCAGATTGATTGCACACGGAGCCGGCAGGCGGGCTAAAAACTTCTTTATTTCAGCATGGTCAATCTGTACATGTTCACATGTAGGAGACGCAGCTCCTTTTATAATGCATTTGAATCCCCCACCAACAATACCCATTGGCTGACGTCACTGTATTCCTGCCCATGATTTCCTATTGTGTTGTGTTCCCGACCATGAACACCATGATTACCTATTGTGTTGTATTCCTGACCATGAACACCTGGAGGCGGGGAGTTCCCCGCGCTAGCTATTAATTGGGTGATTGGAGCCACATGGGCTTGGGTCCTTCAGCTGTTATCTCCTTCAGTTGCTACCTGCTGAATTCCGTGCGATAGGCAGCAGCACTAGCTGCTTGCATACACAATACCCACAGACCAGATTAACTGGGGTACAGCTTTGCTCATTCATAGCTGACTGCAGTTTGCCCTCCTGTGTTTCTTCTGTGGAAAGTTTTGGAAACTCCTAGTGGACTTGAGATGAAGCACGTTTCTGGTGGAACAGAAAAACAGACGCATCCACCCACTTATGCCACAAAACAGACTCAAATCAACAGCATTATTTTCCACACTTTTACGTTTAATTTTTTTGTGTTCTTCCTTTTAAGAAGCATAAGTAAGACATTCTTGTCAGCATTCTTCTCATACAAGTTCCTCTATGCTTCTGCGTCACCACCAAGCTGCTCCATTTCGGTTGCAGGCTTGGCTGCGCCCGCGGTCCGTTGGCGGAACTCTTCTTCAACTTCCTCAAATGATTTCCCCCTGGTTTCTGGCACTTTGTAGTAAATGAACAGAACAAAAAGGGCAAGCAGAACTGCAAAGATCAGGAACACAAAGTTTTTGCACACTTTCTGCGAGAGACAAAACGGGGGAGGGGGGGAGAGACATGTTTTATAGATACCTGCTCTCCAATGTCATTGTAGAAAGCTCAAGAATCACCTAAAGGAGGCACGATTGGTCGTTGTAGTAGAAAGGGCCCCTTATATGGTGGCATCCTGTATCTGGAATACTCTCCTCAGAGAGATTCACTTGGTGTCTATGTAATGGTGTTTTGTTTTAAATAGGGAGAGAGAACAATTTGTTCCCAGGTGTTCAGACTGCATGTAGTCATCCTTAATAGACTGGGATGGATAACATGTAAACAGATTCCTGGCCTGCCAAAGTCTGAGTCACTGAAAAAACAATAAAAAAGAAGACAAAACAAGAACAAAAAGAAGCACAGTTCTATACACCTTATTTTAGCCCCTGACATTCACGAAAGGAATTGGGAGTGGGGATGGAAATGGAATTAGACATCTGGCTACTTCCATTTTGAGGTGGGGTGGGGCAAGTAGTAAGGTACAGAGGCAAAAAAAAATCCCTGCATGCCTCAGAACAAGCCCATCTCAATGTATATTCTTGAAATTATTATGCCTTGTATTTTCATAACTAGCGAGCCCTGATGATTTCAGTGACTCTGTTCGAACAAAATCTGGGTTCAGTCCCAGGTTTTGGAAGAATAGCACCAGTGCTATCAGATCAATGCACTATTTTAGTCTTTCCTGGTGGTTTTACTCTATTCAGTACTTTACACAGTACCCAGCTTGGTCAGAGTTGGTACAACTTCTCTGCTCTGAACATAGAGTTGCTCCCTTTGCTATAATGATAGTAGCACAGCAATGCTTCCACCTCCTCCCAAGTCATATCCTGTGGACCTCCGCTAGTTACCAGTCTTGTCATCTGCTAGCACTGTTCGTGATACCTCACTTAAGAAGCTCCCAGCTTGGAAAAAGTTCCCGTTTTTAGACTACAACAGTTAGAACCCACCAACTTTAATAGGCTGGAGTATTCTAGGAATTGTAGTTTTAAAAAAAAACTTTTCCAAACTCTGCCCAACATACTACTTTGTTGATGAGAGACCTACAGTTCTCTACTGCTCCATGTGGTATCTAAGGTCACAGAAATCTTGGGGTCCAGATTGTAAATTTTCAAGAACAGGGGTGCCCAAACATTTTGGGCAGTGGGCCAGTTGCGTGGTTCAGTGGGCCGGTCACGTGGGTCCTCCCACCAGAAGTGGAAGTAAAACGCACCTTGCTATCTGTTTTGCAACAGGATGAGATAGATTTTAAGTTGCCATTTTCACTGCTTAAACCAGGGGTGCCCAAACTATGGTTTGCAGGCCAGATCCGCCCCCAATGCCAATTCATCCGGCCCATGCTGCCCTCATCATTCCAGGAAGGGGAAGCAAAACACACCCATATGGGCGCATTTTGCTTCCGCTTCTGGGAGCAACGAGGGCGGTGTGGGCCAAATGAATTGGCTTTGGGGGCTGGACCTGGCCCACAGTTTGGGCACCCCTGATCTAGAAATACAGTAAAACCTCACATAAAGAGCATCTAATTAAGAGTCTAACTCACTTAAAGAGCAGAATTTTCTTTGAATGATCGCTTCGCCTAACAACTAAAACCAACCAAAAACTCGCTTAACAACTAAATCGGGGTTCGCACCACCACCCCGCCAGAAGTCACAATTGGTCACTTACAATGGTGTTTCTCTTAAAGAGCAAACTCACTTAAAGAGCAATCCCATGGAATGCATTATGCTCTTTAAGCGAGGTACCACTGTATATCCCCCACACCTCTTTGCCCATTTAGATTTTCACACAGTTCTGTTCTCTTCCTTAAACTGGAAATGCATAAATCTTAGAATGTTTTCATCTAGCAATTCTTAATATAAAAGTAATAAATGTCACAGTTGTCTTACAGCAACATAGGGGAAGAACATCCCAATGCAGAAGTTGGAGAACCAGTTGGTACAGCCAGCTATTGCAACGGCTGCTGGGCGAGGGCCTTGACTGAATAATTCGGCAACAATAAACCAGGGGATTGGTCCTGGCCCAAGCTCAAAGAAGCTGACGAAAAGGAAGACTGAAATCAGGCTGATGTAACTCATCCATTCAAGCTTGGACTGAAAAGCAAAGCGAAAAAGCAGGCCCACATTAGCAACAGCAGAGGTTTCAGTCCATGCCATACAGTACATCTCTCTTCAAACAGTAACTAAGTCTGAGTGGTATCCCAAAGAACTAATCTAGCTCACTGTATGCCACCAACATGCCATTCCCTGCCATACATATAGGAGTACTTAGTTCAAATATGGCCCTAGACTGCACTTGTGTGAACATGTAATTGTGTCAGGTTCTGGTCTTTAGCCTTTGAAACTTGCTCTTTCAATCAGTGTCACAATAGGGGGATGCTGAAACTCTCACACACTGAGAGGGAGGAAACAGCTTGGCACTCCAGATGTTCTTGAACTTCAATTCCCAGAAGCCTCCATCAGCAGGGGTGCTGACTTGGGCTTCTAGTAATTGAAGTCCAAGAACACCTGGAGAGCTAAGGTCCACCATCACTGCATGAGCCCCTCCTATTTATTATATACTGTAGTACATTAGCTTTTAGGTAAAGGTAGAGGTCTCCCTTGCTTGAAAGCTGGTCATATATGACTCTAGGGTATGGTGCTCATCTCCACTTACAGCCAAAGAACCAGGAATGTTTGCATCTGCAGATATTTCCGTGGTCATGTGGCAGGAATGACTAGATGGTAGACCTTATGAACTGCTAGGTTGGCAGGAGCTGCAAAAGAGATGGGAGCTCACTCCATCAAGCAGCAGTCGGGTCTTAAACTGCTGACCTGCTGACCTTCCCAGTCATCAAGTTCAGTGTCTTAACCACTAAGCCACCACAGTCTCTATATTAGCTTTTAGACTAGGGGTTCCAACCTTTGGAAGCTGGGTGCCAGGTCACGTTATCTCAGTCAGCTTTGAGGACTGGATGGCCATTTTGTCCTGCCTGCACAATGGGGGTGGCCATTTTGTCCCAACAGTTTCAAAGGGGGTGGCCATTTTGTTTCTCAAATACCCTTGGAGGGATGTGGGGCCACATGAAATGGCTCCATGGGCTTGATCTGGCCCACAGACCTTAAGTTGGGAACCCCTATTTTAGACAATAACAAGCAGCAGCAGCAATGTGACATCAAGTCAGCTCTGACCCTATGGAGGTAACCCTTGCCATGATTTCCTAAGTGTAGAGTACCCAGATGTGGTTTGCAATTCTCTTCTTCTGGGGGAGCTCTGGCACTACATAGCTTGCTCATGGCCACAAAGTTAAGCTCTTTTCTTTGGAGCCACAGTGAAAAACTGAACCTCTGATGCCTGTGCTTCAACACCACAATCTATCTGGCCAGCTTTTAGTCAACAATTTGAAAAGAAATTGTAGAAATATTTTATTTAGTAGCTGCTGCTGAGCAAGGAGACACGCCTCTCAATGACTATGGAACCAGACTAAATACATTACCTGAAAACCTGCAGTTTATGCTGAATGAAAAGAACACCCCTCAGAACACAATGCCAAGATCCCATTTGTGTTTTATTTGTGTGTATGTTAAACTGTGTAACTCACCTAAGGCAAATTGCTGCTAACTGAATTGTTGGTCATGTTACAAGTTCTACATGCCCAATTCCACCATTGACCCTCACTTAACAATATGTTTGGTGCTTTATTAATACAGTAGTTGCTTGCCATACTGAGCTAATTTAATTTACATACACCTAAGTAATGAACAGTGTTCATGCCAAGCTTGATGTTCATCTAGTTAAAGATTTCTATTGGGAGGAGCTGTTAGATTTTGTTTAAAAATGTAACTGTTGGTGAAATTATAATCTCTGAACACCCACAGGTGAAGTCCTTACCTGAAGCTCCATGCTAATGGTTGTTATGATTGCACACACCATCATGCCACCTAGGCCAGCCATAAAGAGTGGTCGCCGTCCAGCTTTTTCCACGAGAAAGATCTGCCAGTGGTAAGGGGAAAAAATAGGAGTCAGCTGGGGCTTTACTATCTATGTTGGCAAACAAAGTGCCTTGAAACAGGCAATCAACCAGCTTCACAAATTGTGTGTCAAAGTTTTCTTGGCTAGAGGGAACCCTGTAGCATGGAACATTCCTACTTTGAACTCTCTCACACCGTTCTGGGGTGTGGAGAATGACCACAATATTATCATAGGACAGGTTATCAGGGTGCAGGGTGCTTCCACATATTACTGTGATCGCTCTTTCTGCAACCTTGATGCTAACGTCAAAACAAAATAATATACAGATACACACAGCCTGTTGAATTGAAACACCAAATATTGACTTTCTGAATCTTTAAAAGACACAGAAGAGCAAACACTGGTGGAAGTTCACCTAACATGTCTGCTTCAGATGTCATCACTGAGAAGTGACCACTATGGTCATCTGAAGAAATAGAGCATTTCCTAACTAACTGGACAAGTCCAAGGCCTTATTAGTAACAATCTTAACCAAGTTTACTTAAGTAAAATCCAGAGACGAGTGATAAAGAGCTGCGTCAGTTATTAGTATATACAAATACTGAACTTGATTGAGTGTTGATATGACTTTTGATAACGAAGGCTTCAACATCTGTGCCCCCAGCTGCTCAGTATCCATGTAAACACTTCCTCCCATTCATAAGAGGAACATAATTGAACCAGATCAAAGGTATATCTGGTTCAGCAGTCTATTCCAATGCTGGCTAGCACTTTCTTATGGGAAACCCAACACAGTTCACAAGTGTAGCATTCCTGCAGAGTTGAGACAAGTTACATTTTACACTACAGTTCACATAATCCTGAAGCAGCATAGCTAATAGCCATGCAGCTTGGAGAATCCTACATCACAGGATCCTGACAATAGCTTTTTAGGTCTGTATTATTTATTTATTTATTTATTTATTTATTTATTTATTTATTTATTTATTTTTCACGCTTATATACCGCCCACTCAGGTACAACCCAACTCAGGGCGGTTTACATAGCGGACAGTAAATACATAAAAGACACATGATAAAAAGGTTAAAAGTTTTTTTAAAAAAACCTGCCCCTAAAAGGTGCGCAAGAACCAAAGGGACCCTGGGGGAAGGCACACTTCTCTATACCAACCACCCAATGGTACCCCCATCCCCACCCGCACCCCAAACTTGGCCCGCCAGCCAGGTCTTTAGTTCCTTCCTAAAGGGCAACAACTCCGTCTGGAGACGCAGTTCCACAGGCATCCTCTTTGCATCCTCTATAATGTGGGCACCCCCTATAAAGTCAACCATGTTATTCAGTCTGAGCTAAGCTTGTCACAATGCTTTAAACCAGAGGTGCCCAAACTTTTCAGGCTGTGGGCCAGTCATATTGTTCGGTGGGCCGGTCACATGGTTCCTCCCACTGGAAACAGGAATAAAATGCACCCACCCACACATGCACAAAATGCTGCCGTAAATTCACCCGCAGCTGTTATAAACGCATTTATGACAGCCATAGGTGCATTTACAGCAGTGTTTTGCACATGCACAGGTGCATTTTACTTCCGCTTCCAGGAGCATTGAGGGTGGTATGGGCCAGATGATTTGGCACTGTGGGCTGGATCCAGCCCATGACCCGTAGTTTGGGCACCCCTGCTTTAAACAGGAAAGAAAGAAAAGGGTAATTTTTATACAGTTGAAAAGTGGGACAAGCTATGATTACTCTAACAAACAAAATGCTAAGCTATGGTTGGGAAAAACACACATGCATACTCTTGTCTAAATCTGATATTATCTGTCAGTACAGCAATAGGAAGGATTCATCCAAATCTTTTAATTAGTAAATTATGACTGGCATGAGCAAGTTTCTCCAATTTAGTACAACGAGACTAAACGTATCAAACATACATAAAGCTCCATTTACTCACAGCAACAACAGTAAATACAGTGTTCACAAAGCCAACTCCAATGGTAGCATAGACAGGATTGCTAATACGAGCTTTGTCAAAAATATCGGTAGAATAGTAGAAAATCTAACAAAAGAGAAAAGAATGAGCAATTGAGAGTTCTGATGGCTTGTGCTGATTATCTTATCATATGGAATAAGCAAATCTGAAGCCGGAGTAAGAGGACATGTATGACAAAAATGAGCCTTTATGTAATGACAGCAATAGCAATTACATTTATATACATATATATTTTTGCTTTATGTTGTTATATATCAGGGGCACCCAAACTTTTTGTCCTGGGGGCCTGACCAGGCCCCCAGGAACAGCTGGACGGGCCTGACCACAACCAAGGGAGTGGGCATGTTTGTACATGCACATCCAGAATCACTTCCGGGAGTGGTGCAGATGTATTTGTGCATGCACAAATGCATCCGTACCACTCCCAGAAGTGGTTCTGGATGTCCCCGTGCATGTGCAAATGTGTCCACGCCACTCCCGGAAGTGGTTACAAATGTCCCCGTGCATGCACAAATGCATCCATGCCACTCCTGGAAGTGATTCCAGATGTTCCCGTGCATGTGCAAATGTATCCGTGCCACTTCTGGAAGTGGTTTCAGACATGCCTGTGCATTGGTGGGGGACATCTCGCATCCACTTCCAGGAGCGGAATGGGCAGCACAGGCCAGCTGGAATGGCATTGGGGGCTGCATCCAGCCCACGAACCATAGTTTGGGCACTCCTGTTATATAGTTATTTGGTTTGTTGGGTCTTTATTGTATTGTATTGTATTGTATTGTTATATCT
Source organism: Bradypodion pumilum (assembly GCA_035047305.1). Lineage (NCBI taxonomy): Eukaryota > Metazoa > Chordata > Lepidosauria > Squamata > Chamaeleonidae > Bradypodion > Bradypodion pumilum. Next base: position 364,786,615 of record JAWDJD010000003.1, read on the forward strand.
AACGTTTATTGTGAGCTACCCAAAGTAGTGGTCCCACTTATCAAGGGGGTCCAGACAGACAGACATACATACTGCCCCATAGGACTTAGCACAGGGCTTCTCAAGGTTTTCATTCCCCCTCAGACAGCTGAGCAGGCCAGACACATGGTTTCCCCCATCGTAAACACTGCTGCAAACCGCGGGGGATGTGTTTGTCCAGGCGCAGACATGTTTACAGCTGTTGTAAACGCATCCACTTCTGGGGTCACCAGCATGGGCCAAATGGAATGTGTCTGGGTCTGTCCTGCAGGCCATATTAGAGCACTCTATAATAATACTGTACATATAATAACATATAATAATATGTATATTTATATCATTTAGAATACTTTGGCAACCAATTTCGATCCAAGAATATATTGACAATCAACTTGTACCTTTCCACTGACTCCAGCTTTTAAAAACTGGTTACTTTCTTTCAAGTAAAATATTATATGTGTCAGCTCAGAAGTAAGGTCCAATGAGACTTACTTATACAAAGGACGGCTGCTTAAATGCCTTTTAGCGGCTAGAATTGATCATGAGGTAAACTCACAGCGTTAATCCCTGAGAACTGCTGAGCAAGGTGGACACCAATGGTCACCAGGAATGCTTGTCTATAGTTTGGAGCAGTCATGAGTTGCCAGATGGAAACAGGTTTCTCTTTTGATGCTTCTTCTTTTTCCCTCTCCATCTCCTGAATTTCATTGGTTGGATCATAATCTTCTCCTCTAATCTGCTTCAAGACTGCAAAGGAAATTTTTGTATGGACAGAACAGCATTCCACAACCGTAAAACTGGAAGAATTCAAGGTGACACTTGATGTTCGTGACAGCAACAGTCTGGGGTACACAGAAAGAGCCTCCTCAAAGGTTGTGTTATTTTTGAACCACAATTGGGCATACCCTGGTAACAGCAACCTTATGTTGCCAGCATATCTTACTCACACTAGGTCAGGCAAAAGGAACTGCAGAATGAACTCACCAAAAGGTAGCTTCATTTTGGTAGTTTCACATCTGGCCTAGACATGGAAGAAAAAGAAGTAACAGGCCAAGACAATTACCTTCTAGAAATTTGGTAAGGATATTTTGTAAAGTCTCTTTGCAGCAAATACTTGGTGGAAGCCAACCCATCAGTGGCTCTGAGGAGGATATCTCTGTCAAATGTTATCTGGAGAGATTCTAAATCAAGTGGTGTTTGTTTGATAATAATAATAATTTTGTGTCAGAAATTATTCTGGAATGAAAGGATTTTTGCAGGAGGAACTCCACTCAAGGGGCACCTGAATGAAGTTATCTCCCATGTCCTCAAGATCTTTTCCACACTGACGTGGTCCCTATTTATCTACTTGCAATTTATTGCTTTCAAATGGCTAGGTTGGCAGGAGCTCAAGCTGTCATGCAGTACCTAAATCTCAAAGTGCTGACTTGCTGGCCTGCCAGCTAACAAGGAGAGCTTCTTAACCACTGAGCCACTGCAGTCCCTGTTTGTTTGATTTAAAGCTATAAAACACACATCGGCCAGTGATGTTTCTGAGATTCCAAAGCCTTAAAGTTTGGTCTCAGATGACTGAGGGCAGGTGTAGCTAAGACTTAAAATGTAAACTATGTATGCTCAGAAGTGACTTCATTGCTTTCCACCAGTCACATGTTCTGCATTACTGCTTGGATAAGAGAATGTTCCTCAGCATGAGCAGCATATTCCATCCGCAGCTTGGAAAAGCCGCCATTGTTTTATTTTAAAACCATAACTCCCAAAATGCATGCCTCCATTTCCCTCCCACCTGCTTTTAATAAGCCAAAAACAGGTTGCAGACTGGAGAATCAGCACAGAAGGTACATGTTTGTATAGAAATTGTCTTACTTTTTTGGGCTTCCTCCAGCTTTCCACATTTAATGTAAAGATATCTAGGGCTCTCTGGGCAAAAAAGGAGCAGGACATTCTGGAGAATGGCTATAATACCAGCCAAGCTAAGAAGCAGTGGCCACATTTTTTCGTTGCCCAACAGGACATCTAAGCCAAGAACCTGGAAAAAATGTGGACCAATGAGTATTGGGAGAGGGAGTTTGTCAAATGTCCAGTGATATTGCAGTGATGAATCCATAGAATTAACTCAAATGGTACCTTTCACTAAAGCACGTCTTGTTTACATAATTACCTATTAGATCTACTCTTGTGACTCTTAATGGTTTAACTTACTCTGACTTAACAAAGTTTTTTAAAAATTATCTAACTTCTATCATTTTACTATGATGTAGTAAATCTAGGACCAAGGTTATCCTTTCAGGGCGAACTCCCATGAATCCTTCATGGCTGTGTAAGTGCTGCTGAGTGTCTCAGATAGTCTATCTGCTAAATCTTCCTATGTTCCTTCTAACCACTCAGTCATGTAAATTCTGTATTATGATAATGAAAATACTGGGAATGGAATTATCCTCACTAAAGACAAGCTGCTAAATTCATTGAGAGTTCATTTGACTTCCTGATGAATAGCTTCTAATTACAACTTGGAGAAGCCATTTTTTTTTTACTATAATTCTCAAAATCATCCTGCTAGCATAATCAGTGGCAGGAAATCAGGCCAGGGAAAAAAACTTTTCCATGTTCTTCTTCTAATATCTGCTTGGATACTATGCTGTTCCAGTATTGCAAGGCATTGGGCTTAGAACTGGGAAATTATTTTCTCGACATACAGCACCCTCACAGAGAGATCAGCCAAAAATGTGGGAAGGAGTTCTTTCCCAGGCAGTGAATTATTTTCACCTCTCCAGACTATCCTCTGGTCATTTCTGAACAGGAAGCTTCCTGTTTAGGCTTGCTGTTATGACAACAATGGTTGTCTTCTGTGTTGTGGTGCGCTTTGGTGTGGTCTGTCTCCTGGCTTAGGTTTCTGGCCCCAGACAACTGCTTACAGTTCATCCATGGAAACAAAATACAGTAAGTAGAATCGGCACAGGAAAAACACTAAGCTGCCTTTGCAAACATGTAATGACTGATAAATTCCAGGCATATCTGCACTTCGCTGCTGTATCAGTTTGATATCACAACTGCCATGGTTCTCTCCTAGGGAATTCCGGAATATGGTGTTTGCTAAGAATTCTCTACTAAAGCCTGGGTGAGAATTCTATGCAACTCGCCAAATGAAAAATGCCAGGATTCTTTAGGGTGGTGCCATGGCCATTATACCAGTATTAAGCCAATGTAAATATCCCTTCAGCATCATTGTATCAGATGGCCCAGCTGACAGACTCGTCCTAAAATATGTGAAGGTAACAAGAAGCAGGATTAAAACAGTAAGGCAGTCCCTACCATGTGCTCTCTGTGTTTGACTACAACTAACATTATGTCCATGCAGCATGAACAATGGTTGGAGATAATGGAACTATAGTCCAATAAACTGAAAAGTGCCAGATTGGGGGGAAATGTGTTATGGTATCTGCAGAGAGGCAGTCAATCCATATCAAAAAAGTCACAGAGGATCACAGTCAAGGCTTTCAGAACCATGGACAGATCTCTGGGTGTAAAGCAGGAGTTCTCATCCTTTTTAAGCCGGGGGCTGGGTCACACTCCCTCAGACAGCTTCGGGGGCTGGATGGCCATTTTGCCCTTCCTCCACCACATGGCACTTCCGGGTGTGGTGGAAGTGGTGGGGGCCACATGAAATGGTGCTGTGGGCCACATCCAGCAAAAGGGCCACAGGTTGAGAATTCCTGGTGTAATGGAATTGTTCTGGCAGAATTCTACTAGCTCCAAAGAGATCCTAGAATATGGTCACATCTTAGAGACATTTATGGTGGCATAAGCTTTCATGAACTAGAGTCCACATTATAAAACCAATTGCTAGCTCCTATTAGAGATGAATCATTGAATCACTTGTTCAATAATAAATCAATAGATTACATTGATTCAATGGATCTACTCTGATTAATTAGCAGTTGGATCTAGGACTTTTGGTCAGGTGTAAAAAGGGTTATTTGGCAGACATGCTGATTTAAATACTCAAGTAAGAGTGCCAAGAGCTGTTTCCTTTTTCTTTCTTTTTTTATATTATGAGGCATTATTTGCATGTAGTTCTAGGGAATTTAATTAAAGGGATCCCATTTCAGAAATGTTGCATCCCTTCATGTGCTATTGAATACTAAACCATTCATGTCCTGGATTTTAGAGTCAGGTTGCTCCATAGGTTTATCTATACCTATAAATCTGTGTGTTAACCATTGTGATTTGACAAAGGATGTTTAGCCAGGCCCCACTAGCCCCGACCGAGCATTCGTGCACTCGCCCGAAATGGGTACGGAGGTAACTGGGGGGGTTGAGAAATGCACCAGTGGGGCAGGAGCCCCCCGAACACAAAAAAGGGAACTTCAATTCCCAATGTTCCTTGCGCCACACCACACCAGAACCAATCAGGTTGAGCGGCGCGAGCAAAAGGAATGTTCGGAAACGCGCCACGGCCAATCAAAATGAAGCGGCAGGAAAAAAAACTGCTGCACAAAGTGAAATCGCAAACGCCAAACTACAAGCCCCAGCATCCTGTGCGCCATGAGCGTGCAGAACGCTGAGGAAGCCGGCGTGTGAAAAATAAAAATAAAAAGGCAGGCCGTGGAACCCCCACCACCCCACCGCCGCATACAGCGCTGATGGGATTCCTGTGGTCCGGCCACCCAGGCTGGCCCACAGAAATACCCCCAACCCAACGCCGCATCAAGCGGCAATGGAATTCCCATGGTCGGCCACCAAGGCTGGCCCATGGAAATATCCCCACCCCAAAGCCACATGAAGTGACGATGCAATTTCCGTGGTCTGGCCACCCAGGCCAGCCCACGGAAATACCTCCACCCCAATGCCGCATCAAACGGCGATGGGATTCCCATGGTCTGGCCACCAAGGCCGGCCCACGGAAATACCCCCACCCCAACGCCGCATCAAGTGGTGATGCAATTTCCGTGGTCTGGCCACCGAGACCGGCCAACGGAAATACCCCCACCCCAACACAAAACAACACAATCCAAAAACATTCAAAAGTAATCAAAACCAAAAATAACAAATAGAAAAAGTAAACACAAAAACATCCAAAAACAAACAAGAAAAAACAAACAGAACCCCCCAACCCAAAACAGCCCCCCCAAAAAAAAATTAAGCCAGAGACCTTACCAGGAGACGTCCTCACTTCATGACGACCGGAACTAAACTGAGGAAAGAAAGAGACTACTTACCGGAAGAAGAAGCGACACCCAGAGGACAGTAGAGAAAAATAGTAAATTAAAAGAAAAGCTCACCATCCCCACCCAGAGGCCACAAGAGAAAAAACATTCAAAATATTCAGAATAATCACAAAGAATTCACAAATTAATGAAATAAGTTTTCAAAACATTCAAAAATATTCACAATAATCACAAATAATTTTTAAAAAAGAAATAAGTTTTCACTCAAAAAACCAAAACAAAAATCTAAACACAGTATAGAAACATTGATTTTTAAAAAAAACATATTCTTACACATTTTTAAAATTATTATCCAAGGTACAACTATTTTAAAAAATTCACATAGTAACACATTATTTGGTTAAATACAATAATTTTTAAAAAATATATCATCCTTTCCTCTTTTTTTAAAAAAAAATGATCACAGTTTATAACAGCCCATGCGTAAAAATAAAAATAAAAAAACACAATTAAAAACTAACCTCATTTGCATAAACATAAAACAAAAACCTTCCAAAATCATTTTAAACAGCCCGGCACCACCGGGCAAAATCTGCTAGTATAAAATAAATTTTCACACCTACAGATAATTGTCTCCAACCATTATCTCCAACTGTTGGTCATACTGCATAGACATGTTAGTCTTGCAACTCAGAGCATACTGTTTTATAAGCCAAATTAAGCACATAATTTTATGGTGTTAATTCTTAGGTAACGGGTAAAGGTCACCCTTGCTTGAAAACCAGTCATATCTGACTCTGGGATTCAGTGCTCATCTCTTATAGCTAAGAGCCAGCACTGTCTGCATCTGCAGATGTTTCTGTGGACATGTGGCAGGCATGTTTAGACACCAGAGTGCACAGAATACTGTTTACCTTCTCACCGAAGTGGTGCCTATTTATCTCCTTGTAGTTTCTTGCTTTCAAACTGCTAGGTTGGGAGGAACTGGGACAAAGACAAGAACTCATTCCATCGTGCAGTACTCAGGTCTCGAACTGCTGATCTGCTTACTTCAAGTTCAGCATTAGCTAGTGGTATTGTAAACTGAGGGCCAGGTTGCAGGATATTCTGGAAGTCCCACTGTTCTCTTGGCATGCAACTGATCACAGATACAGCCAGCAGTGATTCCCACAATCACGCAAACATTTTTTTTCTAGTCATTGCAAACAAAGGTGGATGCAGCCATGAAACTGGTCACCTGAATTTAAAATGGCCACTAATTCCCACTCATGAGGTTTTTGTGATAAAGGCAAAAAAAAAAAATGGGGTTGGAAAAATTGTTCATTTAGATGACAACTCTCATAACTTCACAGATATGTTTTTGCATGGAATTCAATGATAAAGTAAGATCAAAACTCAAGCAAGACCAAAGAATGGGAATTTTAGTTAGGAGGCTATCTTATTTAGCCGTCCAAAAATAAATTATTGTGACACAAAATCAAGTTTCATTATCATGCTTTCTTCAGGCATTTCTTACATACCTGGCTGATAAGAATAGCTATAACCACAGCAAGTTGGAGCATGGATCCCAGAGCCCCTCTGAGAGCAACAGGGGCTATTTCTCCAACATATAATGGAGCAAGTCCAGATGTGAGTCCTAGGGAAAAGCATACAACTCAGAGATCTCGTCATGCAAACCATAGTTAACAAAATTCTAGTAATATGGAGATGGTATTTAACACCTGATAAATTAGTTTGGATTCTAGTCTGTTCTGAAGATGTGTTCTGATGGTAGACACTTATTACAATATGTGGTGTGCATTGATTAAAAGATTTGGAAGTTATTATTTAGAAAATTTAGTGATATTTTAAATGTAAGGATAGTGGAATGCCCATGAATAGCATTTCTGTCAATTTATGAGAATGTTCAATAGGAATAGGCAAGAAAGGAATTAATTACTAATTTAATTATGGAAGTGAGATTATTAATTGCAAGATACTGGAAAATTAAAAATGAGATTCAGTTGGCTGAATGGTATAATAAAGTTTGGGATATAGCAATTAATGATAAACTTACATGATGGTTCCCACTTGGGAATCATCACCCTTCCCTGCGGACTTCGGCACCCCAAGCTGTTAGTCCTCAGGGTGGTCAGGTTAGTTAACCACCACCTGATGCTCGGCGTTGAGTCACTGGCACTATGGTCTACTCTATTAACATAGGATAGCCTGGCCAAATTTGCGGGTATTACATTAATATGTCTATATTATTTTACACAGTTTCATAATCCTAGGTCAGTGATGGTGAACCTTGGCACTCCAGCTGTTCTTGAACTTCAATTCCCAAAAGCCCTGATCACTGAGTACTCTGTGTCATACCAGATTTTTTTTTTTTTGCTTTTACAGCAATGCATTAGAATTAATGATGTTGCCACTAACATGTTATTTTTGCTGGTAACCAAGACATTTCATTTGCAAATACTATAACAATTGTTACATTTTTATGCAATAACAATGTTTCCTTCAGTTTTTTAATTCATCATTTTTGTGGGCTACAAATTTTGGGGGGTAAGATTTTGTGTGTTAATTTTTATACTTGGATTTTTATGTTGTTGTTTTCTTTTGCTTACGTAATAAAAATGAAAAAAGTTTTTGGCTCACATTTGGAAGTGAACATTTCGAAGTTTTTGCACTTTGAAGTGATTTTTCCTGCAAATTTTAAAGAATTTACTTACTATTGACTAGAAGTATTTTTCGGGGGGGGGGGGACACACACTAAGAAAATCAAAATCAAATAACATGAACTTAATATGCTTTTTAAAAAAAAACAGAGGTTAGTTGATTTTAAAAACTGGAACAAATGATGAGATGGGTTTATTAGGGAAGAAACTTCCTGACTTCTGATGATATTCTAACAACACTTAGTTGCTGCTCTTCAATATCCCACACCCCATTACTTTCCCTATACAGTTTTCACCTTTTCATGTTATGGTGCTATGAATAGTTTGCACAGATGTTAAGTTTAGCTGCCTTACAGAAGTGCACTGAAGCCCCAAGACAGATGTGAAGGATGTCCCGAAAAAGCTGTCAGTGCCCCAAAAAAGGTTCACTGGACATTAAGGACGACCTCAGAAAGGAGCCTTCCTGGTTACTTCTTGACAAGAGGTAGCAACATTTTAATGAAGTACAATGTTCTTCTACTTCATTAAAACTCTTTTCACTCTTCTCTTCACTCCTTTGTGTCATGTCATCCTGTATACTAATTACAGTTCAAAGCACTCAGCAAAACATCTGGGAACCTTGGGGCGGGGGAAAAGTACTCTTCTGAGGAGACCCTGCCCCAACTTACCAGTGTGTAGTCCTGTTAAAAGTCTTCCGATAATGATCAAGATGTGGGAAGGGCCATATTTGGCTAGACCCAAAAAAACATTCCCAGCAATCGAAAAGAAATTCACAAGTATCATGGCTGTAACTCTGGAATAATTTTTAAAAAGAGAAACATTAATTCAACACCAGTATAAAAAGGTTTAGTTAGCCTCATTCACTCTCTTCACAAACAGATGGTTTCAACATGGTCTAGGCTCAGCATTGGTGAACCTTGGCACTCCAACTGTTCTTGAACTTCAATTCCCAGAAGCCCTGATCAGCAGGAGTGCTGACTTGGGCTTCTGGTTATTGAAGTCCAAGAACACCTGAAGTGCCAAGATTCACCATCATGGGTCTAGGTTAGGAGTTCTCAACCTTTTAAAGCCGGGCCCTGGGTCACGCCCCCTCAGACAGCTTTGGGGGCTGGATGGCCATTTAGTCCTTCCTCCAACACATGGCACTTCCTGGTGTGGTGGAGGTGGTGGTGGGCCACATGAAATGGTGCCATGGACCGCATCTGGCCCCATGAGCCACAGGTTGAGAATCCTTGGTCTAGGTGCTTCCACAACAGAGGGTAGATTAAAAACTGATGGATATGTCATCAAGCATAATCTGACCATTAAATAATCTGAACATTTCTTTCCACTTCAAAAATCAGGACATCAATTCTAAACATCACTGCAATGCTACCCAAGATCTTCTTTGTGTGAGAAGTGGAAAGGAGCTAGCATGGGCAGATTAATTTTTAAATGTACCTGTTAATTGTTAATTGTGATTATTAAGGGAGTTAAATAATTGTGATGGAGAAGGCAGAAAATGTGGGAAGAAATCCTATATCCTAAACCCAATCCCTTAACAGAAGATCTGTCCCAGCCTTGGCCAGATCTTGGAAAAGTTGTTGTTGTTGGTGGTGGTGGTGCTTGTTGTTGTTGTTGCTGTTGCATATATAACTCAGAGAATCCCACAAGCATTATGGCCATTGTACATAATTTCAGAAAAATTCTGAGTTGTAGTCCATAAAAATAACATTTCCTAAATCTATCCCTCCTCCTCCTTGTGCCATATCCAATTCTGAATATAGGTGATCATCATGGCGACCAACCATGAAGACTGTCCTGAGAATATAATGCCATGGCCTTTCATCTGCCTTCCACATTGCAGCATGACACCCATACCACTGATCCAGTTCCACGAACCATTTTCTGGTCCTGAGCCCCTTTTGGCACACAAAGTCCTCTTCAGCCCCAGGCCATTATTGATGAAGCTGCTGCCCTCCATCAAGATGGATTCAAGTGGGATTTAATCCATTTGGGGACGATCACCCTTCCCTGTGGATTTCACCAAGCTCGCTAGTCTTCAGGGATGCCAGGTTAGTTAACTGCTACCTGACGTTTGGCATTGAGTCACTGACAGTATGATCTACTCTATTACCATAGCAGGATAACCTGGCCAGACATTAATCTACCCCAGAGAACAAATTATTATTTTAAATAGTTTGCTATCAAGTTGTTTCTGATTTACAGTAAAATTCCTGGGCTCTTCTAGGTTTAAAGGACACCAAACAATTCACTTTTCTTTTCCTAAGATAAAATCTGATACTAATATTGATCAAACTGCTTTTACAAATTTGCAGCCTCCACCTTGGCACCCTATATTAAGAACAGAACCTGAAGTCTCAAAATTTGGCAACAGGTCTTTTTTCTCCTTTCCTTCAAACTCTGCAATACCTGGCTTAATGAAAAGTCCTACAGGGTTTCAAAGCTTGCCTTTTGGGGGTATTTTGGTAGTTTAATATAGGTATTACTTTGGTTTATTTTTGGATTTCAACTGCTACTGTTCTTCCTCTGTCCCAGAGACCAGCAGGTATTGTGTACTAAAGAGGACTGTGGAACAGATGTGGCGGTCTATCTATTTTCCACTGCAATGGGTCAGAAGACAGGAGAAACCTGGTTGATACCAAAGATCTGACTAACCCTGCAACTAGTTTATTCCAAATCAGGAGGCATATATGCATGTAGTATACAGTTTGGGCTGGGTTTGTATTGTTCTAGCTTTTGTCAACTGATTTACAATTTAAGAATTTGTTTGCAAAACGTACATCAAAAATAGCTCCACAGAGCCAAGAAAGTTGTGTTGTTGTTTTTAAATTGCAACCCCATGTCACGGTTAATGATTTTGGTACGCTGCTGAAAAATTGATGATGACATTGTAACATATCCTATTATCAAAGGAAAATAACTATAAATCATTACAGTCAACCCTCACATAACAACGCATTCGGTTAGCATCATTTTTGCTTAACAACGCGTCGTTATGCACCATGTGTTCCCCCGAATAATAACATTTTTAGTGTTGATGTCCGGACAACAATGCTAAAATAACCGTCATTATCCGGACAAAAACGTTATGAGGGAAACTCCATAGAAACCCACATAATAAAAATTGCTTAACAATGCTACTTGGGGAACCAAGTAATGTCGTTATGCGAGGGTCTACTGTACCCCTAATTTGCATCTAGCTTGACCAGTGGTGGCCGGTGACCCCAATTACAGGGGGCTGGCAAATGTGCTCTGGAGTCGCTTCTGAACTTTAAAGAAGCCATCCACAATGGGTTCAGGATCTTGGATAGTTCAAACCAAAACTCAGAATTGGCTCCCCATGAAATTAGATATGTCAGCCTCCACTGGATCTAAGATTCACCTACCCTTTTGAAAGGAACAAAGGCAGAGCGCTCCTTACCTTCCCATTTTTTCTCCAATCCACCCAACAGTGAAGGAAGATATCATTCCACCAACTGCAAACATGGACACAGACATAGACCAAAGTATCATGATATTAGGGTGTCTCTGGATCTCTTGTACCGCAGTGATGTTTTTAGCTTGTTCATCAGTTATATAGTTCAGCACTCTCGCATAGTGGGTCGAGATGAGCTGTGGTGACAAAACAATAAAGAATTACATTGACACCCTCACCACAAGGATCTCAGATATTTTCATTCTAATTTTTTTAATTCTTGGATTTATTCACACAGTTTATGGTGGCCAGTCTGGGTATGGTTGACATTATGTATACCTGGTTTGGGCAACACTTTATGGAGGCTGCATGCAGCCCCACCCCCATTTTTGTGGCCCATCATGTACTACAGCTGCTCATATTAGAGTGATTTCATACCCGGCTACATTTTACAGGAGCAACACATTCTATAAAACCTGGAAAGGTAGCCTTGGCCTGAGAATGTCAAGATAACTAAGATATACCTGGGCTAGTAAAACAATAGAAATAATAAATGTACTTGCCGCTTGAGGTGCATTAATGACTCCGATACAGTAACCAAACTGGAAAAAGCCCAAGACCCCGGTGAAGACAGCGAAAATCAGGGTGCCTGTTACATGCTAGGAAAAAGGTAATAAAAGAAGATAATGGTATCCCTGTGTGGCATTTTGTCTCCAGAATGAGCTTAAAGCTGAGTCAAGAGTAAAAAGAATTGATATGCATGAGATATGCATAATAAACATTATGATCAATGACCACTATTCAAAATAGAAATAAACCATAGAATACATGAAATGTTTTGTTCCAAGGAATTGCATCAATAGTTGCTACTGTTAAGAATGACTACTAATTTACGAAAACCCTTCCTTTACAAATTTCGACTGCAGCAGCACACATTTTTGCCACGTTGAATAGTGTGCTTGTATTCTGCTGTAAAAGAATAATGCAAGCGCGGCGCCAACATGGCCGCCGCGCTCTTTGCGGGGGGCCCCCCACCGGACGAAGGCATCCGGGTAGTTAGGGGCGTGGCCAGCTCCCTTATAAAAGGGGTGGCCACAAGGCAGCCGAGCTGCCATTTTGCGAAGCGACGGAGCGGAGAAGTTTTTCCCTCTTACCTCCGTCGCTTTTGCCTTGACTGGGAAGCCTTTTGGCTGCTGATTTTCTTCTTTCGGCTTCCCATAGGTTGGACTGAGATGCCTTCGAAGAAGAAGGCGGCCGTGAGCGCGGCTCGCGCGGTTCGGAGGCGCAATCCGGGTCGGAGGACCGCGGCTGCGCCTCCCCAGCAGCCGCCTTTGCCTGCACCCACCGGGACCGGTGGGATGGGGTCTATTCCCCCTTGGCCGGAGGCTGGGGACCCAAGCATGGGTCCAGCAAGGGCTGTGGCCCGCGGCCCGCAAGCGGTGGACACCGCTCCTGGTGCCCATTCTACTGGGCCTTCCTCTATAGGGGCGCAGCTCACTCCAGGGCCTTCCAGCCTTGGGGGGTGTGGTGTGGTCCCCTTCCCTGGCAGGTGCCTACATCGGCCCTACCGGGCCTGGGTGTGGGGTCATGGCCCTATTCGGGCCCCGGGGTACAAGGGCCTGTACCCACGCCTGTAGCAGGCGGGCCGGCTGGCCCTTGGCCCCACGTCAGTGTGGAGGCCTTACTGGCCCGCGTTGCGGCCCTCGAGGCTTCCCTGGCTCGGGCCAGCCACGCTGGGGCTCCCTTTGGGGTTCGTTTTGACGCGTCGTCTGCTGGGCAGCGGCAGGCGACGGGACGGGTCGAGCAGCTTGAGGCGCGTGGCGCGACTTCGGCCACTGCCTCGCAGCTCCCCAACCAACAGGCCAGTGCGGGTCAGGCCCCAGCGACGAGCTCTACAGCGGTCGTGAGCTCCGACGCCCCCAGTGGGCCGGAACCCCCGGTGGGGGCGGCCTGCGGGGGTGCAGCATGTGAGTATGCGGTCCAAACTAGTGCACCTACACATGTAGCCACGTTGGGGGTGGCTTTCCAGTGGCCATGGCCTCGCGTGGGTGGTGTGGCGGTACAGCCGCTGACGCCCCACCCAGCGACGACAACTACCACCCAGGGCCCCGGGATGGGGGGTGTTTCCTACCCTGTGGGGAATGTTTTGGGGGTGGCTGGGCTAGTCCAAGCCCCTTTCCAGATGCCCGCAGTTTCTGCGGTGCCTGTCTCGACCTTGCCGACAGCGGGGTATTCCTTACCACTGGGTGACCACTTGGCACAGGCCACCAAAGAGAAAATATGGCGGGGGGAGTATGTAGATATCTTCTCACTCCTAAACAGGGAGCCCACCAAGGAAGAGAGGGAGGGGCAGGATGAGAAGGATAAGGAGCAGGCACGTCGTCGCAAGCCACCACGTACGTGGGCCAACTGGCTGCCGGCCTACCTCATCTACATGGCGGTGTACCTGAGGGCCCAGCCGGATTTGACAATTCCGATGGTCCAGTATTTGGACAACATCTATCGGGCAATGGTTGACTTTCCGGGCCCGTCGTGGTTGGCTTATGACGAGGAATTCCGTATGCGGATTCCCCTGCACCCTGAGATGAGGTGGGATGAGCCATGCCAGAGGCTTTGGCTTCTGTACATGACGCCCACGCGCCCCGCGCCAGGGGAAAGATACCATTGTGGACATGCGGTCCAGCGAGCGGCTCCAGCACAGGTTCCCTGCCAGGTGGCGGGGTAGGGGGTTCCAGCCCGCCTGCTGTGCTGGACTTTCTCGTCCTATGGTTCCTGCAATAGGAAGAATTGCAAGTACAGACATGAGTGTCCCACCTGTGCGGGCCCCCACGCAGCCTCTGCCTGTCCCAGGCCTGGAGGGATGCGGGGCAGAGGGAGGGGCGGACAGTGGGCTGGCAAGACTGCCGCAGATGGAGCTAGTTCACCGAAAGGCTCCCTCCCCAATTAATGTGGACATGTTGGAGCGTTGGCTCACATTGTACCCGAAAGGGGAGGATGTGGATTATCTCCTTCAGGGCTTTAGGCATGGGTTACGTATCCCTTTCAGGGGTGATAGGTCCCCTCAGGATGCCCCCAACCTTTTGTCCCTTAGGGGGAGGGAGGAGGTGGCTGCTGCCAGCATTAATAAGGAGGTCGATGCGGGCAGGGTCGCTGGCCCTTTCCCTGCACCCCCGTTCCCCAACCTTAAGGTATCGCCCCTGGGCTTGGTTCCCAAAAAGTCCCCAGGCGAGTTTCGCCTTATCCATCACTTGTCCTACCCAGCCGGCCGATCGGTCAATGATGCTATCCCTGATGACCTTTGCTCAGTCAGGTATACATCTTTTGACCACGCGCTGCGCATGGTGCGCTCATGTGGCCCGGGTGCGCTGCTGGCTAAGTGCGACATTAAGTCGGCTTTTCGCCTCTTGCCGGTGCACCCGGGCGACTTTGAATTGCTGGGTTTCAAATTTCGGGGCGAATATTACTTTGATAAGGCCATGCCTTTTGGCTGTTCCATATCATGCTCGGCTTTCGAGCGTTTCAGTACCTTCCTAGAGTGGGCTTTCGTCTGCAGGTCAGGGTCCCGGTCTGTAGCCCATTACCTGGATGACTTTTTATTCGGGGGTGAACGGGGCTGGGACACATGTACACGTCTCCTCAACACATTTCAGACGCTAATGGAGGAACTCGGTGTCCCTTTAGCGCCCGAAAAGACCGAGGGCCCATCTACCCAGCTAGTCTTCCTGGGGGTGGAGATTGACACGATAGCGCAGGCATCTAGGTTACCGCGGGATAAGGTGTCAAGGATAGTGGCCCTTATCTCGGACTTGCTGGCCAAGCGCAAGGCATCACTGAGAGAACTGCAGGTGCTACATGGTCACCTTAATTTCGCTTGCAGGGTGGTCGCACCGGGCAGGGCTTTTGCCCGGCGCCTGTGCGATGCCATGGCAGGATTATCCAGGCCTCACCATAGGGTTCGGCTTACCCGGGGTATCAGGGCAGACATGCTTGTCTGGTTACAGTTCCTGAGGGAGTTCAATGGGGTCTCATTTTGGAGGGATGACCTCCTGGCTTCCCCTCGTTTTCAGATTCAGTCTGATGCCTCGGGATCCCTGGGTTATGGGATGTACTTCAATGGGAAGTGGGCCTATGGTGGGTGGCCACCGGCCTGGGCAGGCACGGGTCGCCTGCGTGATCTCACATATCTGGAGTTTTTCCCTATCCTGGGTGCTTTGATGCTATGGGGCGAGGAGTGGGCCAACTCAGTAGTGCATTTCTGGTGGGACAACGCGGCTGTGGTCCACATTGTCAATGCACAGACTTCTAAATCGCCCAGGGTTATGGACCTAGTGCGCCAGTTTGTATTGCGCAGCCTGCGCCTCAACGTCCTGTTCAGGGCCAGGCATGTCCCAGGGGTTAATAATGATATTGCTGACACTTTGTCCCGCCTACAGATCCCCCGGTTCCGTGCCTTGGCCCCGGATGCGGAGGAATTTCCCTCGCCACTCCCGGAGGAGATATGGACCATTGGCAAGGAGAGGTGAACCGGGCGATTGGCCTGTCGCTAGCGCCATGCATGCGTAAGGCATATCACCACGCAATTAATTCTTTCAGGGCATTTTGTACCCAATTTCAACTGCCAGGAACCTGGCCGATCCCGGTAACCCATGTTCTGCGGTTCATGGTTTACCTGCATGCTCAGGGCCTTGCACCTCGCACCATAGCATCTAAGCTTTCAGCGTTGCCTTTTATGGCCAAAGTGGGAGGTCATGTGGACAGCACCTCTGACTTCCGTGTGAGACATGTTTTGGAGGGGTGGGTGCGCGAGCGCGGGCGTTGCCCGGACGACCGCCACCCGATTTCCCCAGGGGTTCTTACCCAGTTGGCCCGGGGCTGGCCTTGCCTCTGTTTTGATACATATGAGGCAGCCCTATTTCATGCAGCCACAACGGTGGCATTTTTTCGAGCGCTCCGCATCAGCGAGCTTGTGATGCTGTCTAAGGCGGATGCAAGTCGTAGGGCACTGGAACTCGAGGATGTCTGTGTTGCCAAAGACTGGGCTCAGTTGAGGATACGCTCCTCTAAGACGGATCAGCATGGCGTAGGCAGTGGTGTGCGACTGCTACGGTGTTCTTTGGCAGACATCTGTCCGGTTGGTGCCCTACAGGAGTTCCTGGCACTGCGTGGCACGCACCATGGCCCGTTTTTCTGTCACCAAGATGGGTCTCCCCTTACTAAATTTCAATTTTGGAAGGTGACGGGCAAAGCGCTGGCCAGTGTGGGCCTCCCAGGTGCCCGCTATGGCACCCATTCATTCCGTATTGGGGCGGCCTCAACCGCAGCTGCTTTTGGGTACTCCGGGGCTGACATACGCAGCATGGGAAGGTGGGGTTCGCAATGTTTTCAGTTTTATGTGCGCCCACTTCCGCCGTGAGTACCAATTCAGTCACCTTACCTTCTTTTCCTCAACTTTCTTTACAGACCCTGGGTGTCGTATTACACCGGTGACAGTATGGCTGGTGGGCCATAGCTACGTGCACAGGGCAGCGCGTTACGCTGCGGCGACAGAGTGGGGACCCCGACTGGGACTGGGTGCATACGCAAGTCTCACATGGCATGGTAAGCCCGGGATGTTATGGCGGGAGCTGCTGCCTTTCCTTTTTTCAGGCCAGAATGCTGACCCGCCTGACATTCTGATCATACACCTGGGGGGCAATGATTTGGGCCAGGTCACCGGCTTATCGCTGAAGCATGCGATTTGCGAGGACCTCGCCTACCTGCATTACGTCTGGCCCGCCACAACCCTTGTTTGGTCGGACATGGTCCCGCGCCATTCCTACAGAGGGGGTGTTGACCTCCTGGCCCTTGACCGCGCTAGACGCATGGTGAATAGGGCAGTGGCGCGGTTCCTTGTCGACAGGGCTTGGGGGAGGGTCAGTCGTCACCCCGCTATTAGCCTACAAAATTATGACTTGTATGCAGGGGATGGGGCCCATCTGTCGCGGGGAGGTATGGACCTCCTGTTGGGTGATTGGCGAGCAGGCCTGTTGACCGAGCTGATGGTCTGGGGGGGGCGTTGAGCCTTCTTTGA
Source organism: Bradypodion pumilum (assembly GCA_035047305.1). NCBI lineage: Eukaryota > Metazoa > Chordata > Lepidosauria > Squamata > Chamaeleonidae > Bradypodion > Bradypodion pumilum. The sequence goes on from JAWDJD010000003.1 coordinate 364,803,946, forward strand.
AGCCCCTCCGTGTGGCGGGTAGCACTGGTAAGGTAAACATTATGACCCACAGGTATCTGGCAAGTTCGCAATTGACTGGACAACACTAGACAGGCATAAGTTGGTTAAACGTTGTCCGGTCAACGACGAACTAGGCGACGGGGTGATGGCTATAGCTAGACAGCATGCATCACCCCGTGATTTTACGGATACGCGTCAGAGGGTGGGGTCATTAGTTAGATATTGACTACGGTCAACAATTTGTTTGTTGTCAACAAACAAATTGATACAAATGGATACATTGTAGCAATTGCCGTTGGCAATTTTGGGTGGTACCTTACCAGTGTTACTTCGGCCTGCTTGCCTTAAAAATTATGATTGGTCAATTACCAATAGAAATTTATAATTCGGACTAGGGCATGAATCAATAAATGTGGCCCAATGCCGTTATCCACTTTTATCAGTGTCTGAGTCCTTTATTGGGGGGTGCGCCTGCAATGCAAGCGCGGCGCCAAAATGGCCGCCGCGCTCTTTGCGGGGGCCCCCCAACCGGACGAAGGCATCCGGGTAGTTAGAGGCGTGGCCAGCTCCCTTATAAAAGGGGTGGCCACGAGGCAGCCGAGCTGCCATTTTGCGAAGCGACGGAGCGGAGAAGTTTTTCCCCTCCACCCCCTCCCTAGTTAACAGTGTGATGTTTTGGTCGCTTCGGGGCCGGGTGGGAATTTTTGGCTGGGACCCATATTGGCTTCCGGGTCCTGGTTTTTTCGCCCATCCCACACTGTTGCTATGGTTTGACATAGGGGTTTTTCTGTTGCTGCTGTTGACTTTGGTCACATGGGCGGGTAGCACTGGTAAGGTAAACATTATGACCCACAGGTATCCGGCAAGTTCGCAATTGACTGGACAACACTAGACAGGCATAAGTTGGTTAAACGTTGTCCGGTCAACGACGAACTAGGTGACGGGGTGATGGCTATAGCTAGACAGCATGCATCACCCCGTGATTTTACGGATACGCGTCAGAGGGTGGGGTCATTAGTTAGATATTGACTACGGTCAACAATTTGTTTGTTGTCAACAAACAAATTGATACAAATGGATACATTGTAGCAATTGCCGTTGGCAATTTTGGGTGGTACCTTACCAGTGTTACTTCGGCCTGCTTGCCTTAAGAATTATGATTGGTCAATTACCAATAGAAATTTATAATTCGGACTAGGGCATGAATCAATAAATGTGGCCCAATGCCGTTATCCGCTTTTATCAGTGTCTGAGTCCTTTATTGGGGGGTGCGCCTGCAAAGGGGTGGAATTTGCTTCTGATCATCCAGGAAATTACATCAAATAAGATTCAATGTGAGTTTGACAAATAGGCAGCTAAAAAGGGCAATGCAAAGGAAGAAAGGTTATTGTTTCTATTCTTCCAAAATTACAAAGACTGAGTTATTTCCTGTCCCTTGCAGGGAAGACAATTACTCTAGGCAGAAGTATTTAGTATGTTTTTAATGTTATGATTCATTAATATGTGACATCTGTGGAGGTTATCAAATCTGACTCACCTTTTGATAAATCTAGGCACCATACTAACAATTTTGGAATCAAAGAAACAAACCGATAACCCTGTGTGGGTTCCTTACTGATACAAACACAGGATTCCACTGAAGGAATAATGTGTACAGCTATAATCACCTTCCAAATTCTGGATTTGTTAAAACCAGATTTTGGCCAATTAGGACCAATATGGAAACTCCATCCCTCTTCACTTTTGAAATATAACAGTTCCCCCCAAAAATGTGATAACCATAAACTCCATCCCTTCTTCTCCTCTCCTGTGTACATTTAATGGATTCCTAAATGATCATTTAATCATTGCCTACAGGTTTCAGGAAATGTATCTGTCTATGCAGACAGTACATACACCAGGCTTTTCAGAAACAGCCAGAAAACTACACGGCAGTTGGGATGACCGGAAACATCAGGTGTTATCCTTATTCACACCCCATGTGTCTACTCATCATACAAAAAAAGTTGTATGTGCATAATAAGCATTGAGAAGCCTTATGAAATTTTGATCCAACAAAGTGAGAACACAGTAGTCAAGACGGGTGCTTCACACCATTGATTTTCCTACCTAGAATAACAGCCACAAGGTCATCGTGGGCAGCTTAATAGTCTGTGTTGGGCCTAGAGGGCCATAAGTTGTGTGCGTTTTGGAGAGAGATCCATAATTCAGTGGAACAAGCGTCTATTACTATCATTTTCAGAAGATTTTGTTTATTTGTTTGTTCCCAAAACCTCCAGCCTATGTGACAACTAACCTCTGGGAAATTTGGTTCAAATATAAGTAGTGTTTCCAGACTGTAATTAAAAGGCTATACAGTAGTAATAAATAATTTGGAAGATTCTTCTTTTAAGAGTCTTATCTGCAGCCTAAAATGGCTTATTTTATATAGCTGCTATTATATAGACCCGGGATGGGTGATATACAGTATTTTTAGGTCATTACAGCTCCTTTGAATTCATATAGCCAAAATCTGATAATTTGCATGACTCTAAAAATAGAGATGCATCATCAACTAGTACAAAAGAAGGTAACTTCTGTGCATGTTAATGTATATGGACCATTTTAGAAAGAATTACCATAAGTACTGTCCTCTGTAAAGTAAGGCGAACAGCTGTCCCATCACATCATGCCATATTTGTTGATGTGAATCAGGTGAGGGCAGTAGAGATTTTAAAAACCACTCCCCACTCATTGGCCTTCAGCTATTTTAAAACCATAAAGGGATAGACTACTTCTCATTGCAGGCACTTCCATCACCCCAGACCAAATCTGTGGTTGCTTTCAATTATAGCCAAGAAAGAGATGACATGCAAAAGTTTTATTATGAGCTCAAAAACTGTAAGATATGACAATGATGGTAACAGAACAGAGTTTTTATAACTCGCATCATATTTATGTAAGCACATTCATAATTTCAGTCCCCACATTTTCTGTTCTTGAAAATTATTGTAAATATGCATGGATTTGTTGTTTTATGACTATACATTTTTTTTAAAAAAAACTATGATATTTAGGAATTTGGGGACAGTCATCATCATCATCATCATCATCATCATCATCATCATCATCATCATCATCATCATCAACATCATCATTGAATTACAGAGCGGGTAAAGACCATATAGATAATCATTTCTAGCCTGTTAAGAAGACACAGTTGGGAATTGAACCCACAATCTCTGCCTAAACCACTGATCTACCCAGTAGTAGTCCAAAACACACATCTCCACACCCCTAGGTAATATTTGGTTTTATGTATTTCCGAGCTGGGAAAATGTTGTGCAGAGTGGGGAAATGTTACTTTTTTTGAAGTTGAGCTCTCAGAATGTACCTTCCCACCAGCCAGTATAGATACTGTCAGGTTATCATGGGACATGCCAGCTGGGGTGAATCAGGGAGCTAAAATCCAAAAAAGTAATATTTCCAAGTTTTGCATTTAGTGTTTTATGCCCTGAGAGCATGTCATCCCTGAAGATTTAAGCCCTTAGCTACTCCTTGATATCAGCTTTATTTTTATAGACAGATCACTCATTTTTGTCTCTATAAATGGGAAAATAAAACTACTGTACTTGGTGTTTCCTTTTGTTGTTCAGTCGCACAGTCGATTCCGACCCTTTGCGACCACATGGACCATTTTCCTCCAGGCACCTTTGTCCTCCACCATCTTCCTCAGCCCGCCCAGCTCTGTGCCCACTGCATCTACAATGCCATCTAGCCATCTCATCTTTGGACGCCCCCTTCTTCTCTTGCCCTCTACCTTTCCCAGTATCAAAGCCTTCTCAAGTGAGTCATCCCTTCTCGTTTGATGTCCAAAGTACTTTAGCTTCATCTTCACTATTTGTCCCTCCAATGAACAGTCAGGATTGATTTCCTCCAGTATTGACCGATTTGTTCTCTTTGCTGTCCAAGGGACTCTCAGGACTCTCCTCCAACACCACATCTCAAAGGCATCTATTCTTCTGCGCTCAGCCTTCTTAATGGTCCTGCTCTCACACCCATACATTACCACTGGGAATACCATTGCTTTGACTATGCAAATTTTTGTTTTCAAGGTGATGTCTCTGCTTTTCACTATATTCCCCAGGTTTCTCATAGCTTGTCTCCCCATAATCAGTCGTCTTTTTATTTCATGGCTACAGTCGCCATTTGCAGTGATCTTAGATCCTAGGAAAGTAAAATCTGTCACTGCTTCTATGTCTTCCCCATCTATTTTCCAGGAACTGATCGGACCTGTTGCCATTATCTTGGTTTTCTTAATATTAAGTCTCAAGCCAGCCTTGCACTTTCCTCCGTCAATCCAATCAAGAGGTTCTTTAGGTCTTCCTCACTTTCTGCCATTAGGGTGGTATCGTCTGCATATCTCAAATTGTTGATGTTTCTCCCAGCACTTTTGATCCCGTACTGTGATTCCTCCATCCCTGCATTGCGCATTATGTGCTCTGTGTATAGATTGAACAAGCAGGATGATAAAATGCAACCTTGTCTCACTCCTTTTCCTCTTCCAAACCACTCTGTCATTCCGTGCTCTGTCCTAACTGTTGCCTCTTGGTTCGTGTACAGATTTCTCATGAGGCATATGAGGTGTTCTGGTATTCCCATATCTTTAATTACTTGCCACATTTTGTTGTGGTCCACACAGTCAAAAGCCTTGGTGTAGTCAATAAAACAAAAGTATATTTGTTTCTGGTATTCTTTTGTTTTCTCCATGATCCAACGTATGTTGGCAATGTGATCTCTAGTCCCCCTGCCTCTTCTGAAACCGGCCTGGACCTCTGGTAGTTCTCTCTCCACATGTTGCTGAAGTCTGTCCTGTATTATTTTGAGCATCACCTTGCTAGAGTGTGGGATGAGTGCAATTGTTTGGTAATTTGAGCATTCTTTGGCATTGCCTTTTTTGGGGATTGGAACGTACACTGATCTTTTCCAATCTTGTGGCCATTGTTTTGTTTTCCAAATTTGCTGACATAATGAATGCAGTATTTTGATTCCATCGTCTTTTAGGGCTTTGAAAAATTCAACTGGAATACCATCATTTCCACTAGCTTTATTGTTTGCAGTGCTTTTTAGGGCCTTTCTGATTTCACTCTCCAGAATGTCTGATTCAAGTTCAAATTTCTCATTATTGTTATTTTCAGGAATGTTGAGGTCCTTTTTGTAGAGTTCCTGTGTACTCTTGCCATCTCTTTTTGATCTATTCTGCAACTTTGTCCCTTATCATGGTCATTTTTGCTTTAAAAGTTCCCTTGATTTTCCCGATTTTTTTGAAAAGATCTCTAGTCCTGCCTCTTTTGTTGTTTTCCTCCATTTCTTTGCACTGTTCTTTTTGGTAGTTTTCCTTATCTCTCCTTGCTTTTTTTTTGAAATTCTGTGTTCAAGTGATTGTATTTTTTTCTTTCTCCCTTGACTTTTGCATCCCTTCTTTCCTCTGCTATTTTAAGAGCCTCATCAGACAACCACTTTGCTTTCTTATGCTTCTTTTCTTTTGGTATGTTTTTATTTGCTGCTTCCTGCATGATGTCCCGCTTCTCTGCCCATTATTCTTCTGGCACTCTGTCTATTGAATCTATTTATTTATTTATTTATTTTATTTAGTCGTATTTATATATGCCGCCCACTCAGGCAGAACTCGACTCAGGGCGGCATTACAACAAATTCTAAAAATATATAAAAACACTTTAAAAACCCCTTATCCCACCCTTCCACCCCACCCACTCTAAAAAAGGAAGAGAGAGTTCTTAATTCTTTACGTAAGCCAGCAGGCGGGGAGTGTGATCCCATTCGGGCCCCACACCTGCCCTGCCAGCCAGGTCTTCAATCCTTTCCTGAAGGGCAGCAATTCTCTTTGAAGTCTTAGATCTGTTGGCAGGAGGTTCCAGAGAGTTGGTGCGGCCACGGAGAAGGCCCTCCTTCGGGTGCTAGACAGATGTGCACCCCTAACTGATGGCACCATTATAGAGCCCCTCCGGTCCACTCTAGTTGGACGGGCAGACACTCTTGGGACGATGCGGTCTCTAAGGTATCCTGGCCCACTGCCATATAGGGCTTTAAAGGTCAAAACCAGCACCTTGAATTGCACCCGGAGACAAACTGGTAACCAGTGCAGCTCCCGAAGTAGCGGTGAGGCATGGGCATATCGCCCACATCCCATCACCACCCGGGCTGCCGCATTCTGGACCAGCTGCAGCCTCCGAATGGTCGTCAAGGGCAGCCCCATGTAGAGCGCATTACAATAATCTAGTCGGGAAGTAACCAGAGCATGGGTGACCATAAGCAAGGAGCCCCGGTCCAGGAGCGTGCGCAATTGGCGAATCACCCGAAGTTGGGCAAAAGCCCTCCTGGCCACAGCCGCCACTTGTTCTTCCAGCAGCAGCCGCGAATCCAGAAGGACCCCCAAGTTGCGCACTGGGTCTGTCTGGGGCAGAACCGCCCCATCAAGTACCAAAGGTGGTAACTCCCTGGATAACACGGGGCCCCTTATCCACAGCCACTCTGTCTTGCTGGGATTCAGCCAAAGTCCATTGGCCCCCATCCAGACCCCAATGGCCTCCAGGCATCCGGATAGGATTTCAACAGCATCACTGGGGTCCCCACAGGCCGAGATATACAACTGGGTGTCATCCGCGTACTGATGGTACCGCACCCCGTGGGAACGAATGATCTCACCCAGTGGCTTCATGTAGATGTTAAATAAGAGGGGAGAAAGCACCGAGCCCTGAGGAACCCCATACTTGAGGGACCTAGGGCTGGACCTCTCACCATCTTCAGGTGTCAGCCAGTCAGATTTAAGCCATTAAATCTGTTCATCACCTCCACCATGTATTCTTTAGGGATGCTGTCCAGGTGATATCTGTCTGGTCTCCTTGTTTTCCCTATTTTCTTTAGTCTAAGCCTGAATTTTGCGATCAGTAGGTTGTGATCTGAGCCACAGTCTGCTCCAGGTCTTGTTTTTGCTGACTGTATGTCAGTTCTCCATCTTTGGCTGCAGAGTATGTAGTCAAATTGGTTTCGGTGTTGACCATCTGGTGATGTCCATGTGTAAAGTCACCTCTTGTGTTGCTGGAAGAGAGTGTTTGCTATGACTAGTGTGTTCTCTTGGCAGAACTCTATCAGTCTTTGCCCTGCTTCGTTTTGTGTACCAAGACCAAATTTGCCTATTATTCCATTCACTTGTTGATTTCCTACTTTGGCATTCCAATCTCCTAAAATAATTTGGACATCATTTCTTGGTGTCTGTTCTATGAGGTGTTGTAAGTCCTCATAGAACTGGTCCATTGTGGCTTCATTTGCACCAGTGGTTGGTGTATATATTTGGATCACAGTGACATTGAAAGGTTTGCCTTGAATTCTGACTGACATCATTCTATCATTTTTGAGATTGTATCTCATTACTGCTTTTCTCACTTTTTTGTTGACAATTATGGCTACTCCATTTCTTCTAAGGTTTTCTTGTCCACAATAGTAGATATGGTGGTTTCCAGAGCTGAATTCACCCATCCCTGTCCATTTTAGCTCACTGATTCCCAATATGTCAATGCTTATTCTTTCCATTTCATTTTTTACCACTTCCAGTTTACCTTGATTCATTGATCTCACATTCCATGTCCCTATGCAGCATTGTTCCTTGCAACACTGTATTTCTCTTCCCCCTTTCCTGTCCCTCCCCTTCCTCCACTCTGTTGTGCTAAGCATCCTGTATCATCTAAACTGCTCCTTTGTTTTGCCTTTTGTTTTGGTCAATAGGGTTCTCTTGGCAAGTTTTGTGGTGTGGCTTGTTTCTATGCCATTCCTAGCTGTTTCCTAGCTGTAGTGATTTACATATGCTTTTTTGTCACTTTTTTCTGGTCATTTACTCAGAACTGACATTCTCCAACCTTCCTTAAATTAACTGTTAGAGCATCTCTTTAGAATACTTAGCACTTGTTTATTTATTGCTGCCCTGGCAACCTTTAAGGAATAGAAGCCCAAATGTAATTTTCTTTCTCTCTGATAAAGTCATTTTTTAGGCTGAGACTGTATTTTTATTGTTGTTTCTATCTCCTATCTCTGATTTACCAGACTTCAATATTTCAAACCAGGTTCAAGTTGGGATCAAGTGCATTAAGCAAGATACCCGAAGGTTGTAGTACATTTGGCCAAAATCCTATTTACATTTGCTGGCACAGTACTGTATAATGATTGGCATCAATCTCATTGGTGAATTGCCCCAAGTTAAGAAGTTAGTGGGCATTTGCTGTTGCATGTCTAGGTTTCATGAACTGAAACCTACTTTCCAGATCAGGGTGGTGACCATTTGGTCCTCAAGATATTTTACTACAACTTCCATAAGCCTCTATCCATCTCTGATGGATTTAACACCAGATAAAGTGGATCCATGACTATGGGAAGTTGTGACATTAAAATGTCTAATTTCTGGAGGTCATTATATTGTTTGCTTGCCTGAGGTCATAATACAGAACAATGGCTTATACATATTAATAATAAAAATTGGCAACAGCAGAGAAACCTTAAGAGAGCTAGGCTGAGAGCCATTGGAAATGGCAGAAGACAACCACCATGTAGTGGAGTGAAGTACATCTTCTCATAGGTCTCCCAATAGGACAACAGAAAACACTAATAGCTTCTTTGATCTCCTAGCAATACTTTATCAGAGCTGAATAAGAAATCTAGGTAGGTCAGGACTGACTATTGATTTACAAAATCCAAAGCCCCCTTGTATTCCTGACACATTTCCCCTTAAGTGATGCCATCTCATTTTTGGCTGACCCCCTTCTTCTTTTGCCCTCCACCTTTCCCAGCATCAATGCTTTCTCAAGTGAACCCTCTCTTCTCATTTGATGTCCAAAGTACTTCCACTTCATCTTTACTATTTGACCTTCTAAGGAGCATTTAGGGTTGATTCCTTCTAAGATCGACCCACACCCACCAATGCTTTAAATAATCATTGAAATGATTCAAAAGTAACCAATCTGACATTCAGCTTGGTTTTCCTCACTGAAGTGGGGAATGGCTTTTTGGTCTGTGACGTGACAAGTTTAAAAAGGAAGTGAAAAGGAATAAAAAAAAGATTACTTTAGTTTCTCAGTGATTTCAGATTATAAAAGGAAACCCACAATTTCAGATGTCTACTCATTCTGGTGGCTATTGTGGACACATAGATCAGACAGATAATAATTTCATGTCTGAGATTATTACTCTGGGTAGAAAGGATTTTCAGGGGATGCCCCAAAGAGGCTCCTTTCATGTCTCCAAGGGCAGACCTCTGGTATCGAACCCCAACCTTCCGGTCTCCAAGCTTAGCATTTTAACCACTAAGCTGCCAGGGGAGCTGCTGTCAGACAGGTAGGAGGAAGGACACATAAGAGGAAGGTCACAGCTGGTGTTCTCTTTCAAGCCATCCTCTTCCAGCGATTACGGCTGAGATTGGCAAGAGGCCAGTCAACTTTTCAAGATCATGAACCTGATAAAAAACACTTCCCAGAAAGCAGAAATGTCAAAAATCAGGACCCCCCAAAAAGATATTAAATTAAAATCCTATGTATATTATAAATCATGCTAAGTTTGCTACCTGCTCAACTGCCATCTTTCAGCCATTGGGCATTCCTGCAGAATTCTGTGCAAAATGTAACTTGGTGAGATACTGAAAGTTCTCATTTGAACATTCCTAGGCTGCCCATCATAAACCAATTCAGAGGTTTCCATGGCAATGCTAGGACCCAAGAAATTGACACAAAACAATGACTTATTTTTGACTACTTCAAATGCCTTAGCGATAATTATATTACCTTATGTTTATATATTAACGAGGGGAAAACTTCACTCACTTTTGTGGTCTAACAGGAACAATTTTTCAAATTTTCATTTCCAAAATAAATAAAGGAAAACACGATACAAATATGTAAAAAAAAATACACAAAACTCTTAACAAACTTGTATAAAACTACTACATGTGCCTAACAACAGTGGGACTGTATAGACTTTCATTTAACTATTCTCTATATCAATAGCAATTACACTTTATCTACCACCTCATAGCTCTTAGTGCACTCTCTGGGCAGTTCACAAGTTAATTAGCATTTTGCCCCCAACATACTGGCTACTCATTTTATCGACCTTACAAAGCTGAGTCAACTTGGATCCCTGTCAGGATTGAACTCACAACATTTTGGCTCCAGTATCACAGTTTAATCATTTACAGTATCATGCATTGCTATATTCCATGTCTCTTTATACCAATAACGAGAACAGTGGCATTCAGCATTCAGACTGATCGGTTCAAAAGATACTAGCAAGTAACTATTTCAGTCACTTTTGAGAAACTGGAAAACTAGGAAATAGTTACTTTAAAAATAATTATAATAATTATAATTGTAGTTTTCTACTTTGGGAGCCCTTGCTCGAAATCCAATTGTATCCGACTCTATGAGGTGGTAGTAAAGGTTGTCCTTGCTCGAAAGCCAGTCATATCTGACTCTAGGGTCCAGTGCTCATCTCTGTGTATATAGCCAAAGAACCAGCACTGTCTGCATCTGCATGTGGAAGTCATGACTAGACACCAGAGTGCACGGAACACTGTTTACCTTCCCATCAAAGTGGTACCTATTTATCTACTTGCAATTTCTTGCTTTCGAACTGCTAGGTTGGCAGGAGCTGGGACAGAGACGGGAGCTCACTCCATGCAGCACTCAGGTCACACACTGCTGGCCTGCTGACCTTCCAGTCGTCAAGTTCAGTGTCTTAACCAATAAGCCACCACAATCCCTCCTGGAACAATAACTGTAAATATTTTTTAAAAGTAATCTTATCAATGTCAATCACACTCAGATTTTTTTCCTAACCCTTTTGCAAATGCTCCCAGCACTCCTATTACTACAGGCATCATTGTTGCTCTTTTCTCTCAGAGACGTTACACTTCAGTTCTCAGATCCTGATATCTCATGATCTTTTTAATCACTTTATATCCCTTCCACCACCCCCCCCCCAACCATCACCTGAGATTGCCCATTTCCTCCCCAGCCACAGTAATGTCTGGAATTTTGTGTTTGAACTTCTTATCCTCATTCTCACACACCTTTTCACCAGTACTTCAAAGATGATATTATTCTGTAATTCTTGCACTGATTACAATATAACTTTGCTGCAATTCAGTTATAGTGTCCTTTGTAGTCAGTCTGTGCAATCTTATGGCATCCACTGATAATGTGATCCACAGTTTCATCCATTTCTTTAAAAAGCCTACACTTACTGGCAGTTCCAGTGTTTTCACTTTTGCTTCAATTATGTTGGTTCACTGTGCTTGTTCTAGGTCATCAAATGTAAATCCTTCTATCTTCTTTTTTAGACTACCAGATTTGGACATACCCTATGACAGTGGTTGCAAACCTTGGCACTCCAGGTGTTCTTGGACTTCAATTCCCAGAAGCCCAAGTCAGTCCTCCTGCTGATCAGGGCTTCTGGGAATTGAAGTTTAAGAACATCTGGAGTGCCAAGGTTCGCCATCACTGATCTGTGGTGGTGGTGATGATGATGATGATGATGATGATGGTTGGTTGGTTGGTTGGGAAAAATTGAAGTGGACAAACATGTTGTGAAAGATAATGCTGTCTGTACCTTTGGCATGGCTCAGTGAATGAGGCTAGGCAATTACACAGCCACAGTTTCATCTGCAAGCATCAGTGCCAAATATTTTGCACAGCCATCAAGAATACACGCACACACACACACATGCATGCGCACACACACACACACACACACACACACACACACACACACACACACACACACACACACACACACACACAAGCCCTAAAGATAAATCTGCATATTATAGCCAGTATCCTATTGCTACTATGAACTACAGTAGCCCCATGGACTCAACAAAAGCTAAAGAAATGTTGACTTACTATTTAGTAAGTGATTCAATGGATCTGGCCTCTAATGGAGATTAGCAATGTGTGACGTTGACTGGGAGGCAGAAGGTCAGCAGTTCAATTCCCGGGTACTGCAGGACGGAATGAGCTCCCGTATTTGTCCCAGCTCCTGCCAACCTAGCAGTTTGAAAACAAGAAATTTGCAAGTAGATAAATAGGGACCACTTTGGTGGGAAGGTGACAGCATTCTGTGTTCTCCAGTGTCTAGTCATTCCTGCCATATGACCATGGAAACGTCTGCAGAAGCAGACAGCGCTGGCTCTTCGGCTTTGAAACAGAGATGAGCACTGAACCCTAGAGTCGGATACGACTGGCCTTTGAGCAAGGGAAAACTTTACCTTTACTAATGTGTTACTGGATTTTCCATTGTTTTAACCCAAATGAATCAGAGCAGTGATGTTAGCAAAGATGTTGTCCAATGTTTACCCTTGCACAGCTTTTCCCATCTAAATGCCCTTGTCAACCTTCTAGAAGGCCCACAGAGGCAACAACACTAATGTTGTAACCTGCAAGAAAGGAAACACTTTGAAAGGATTTAGTGTTAGAGGCAGCAGAAGAGTCAAAGACCCAGTTGCCAAGCATCACTATTTCTTCTCCCATTCTGAGCATCCAACACCTACTTTAAAGTAGAAAAAGAAAGTATCAAGAGATCCAGGCATGGCATTCCCACAACTCATGTGAATTGGACCAAATCAATGCGATGGCTCAGTCTAACAGAACATTTATTGCACTTTATGTGCAGTGACAATAACCTCCTACAATCGAAACAACAAAAGAATTAAACTGGTAAAAAGTGTTGCAAAGTACTGTACAAGAACAACAACAAAAACCCTATTCCCCCCTTTTAACCTATAAGAAGTAGTGTTTATTTTGTTTTGTACTGCTGGTAGAATTCAAGTTTCTGATTGGGGCTTCTCAAGTGAGCACTGTTTCACTTTTTTTTATTTTTTTAAAAAACAACCTTTCTCTCTCCTGTCAAGAAAATCCAGAACAAAAATCTGGCAGAGGATCATTTCTAGAGTTTTCAGATTTATGAAGCATTGTTGCTGTTTTAGGTTTTTTAAGGCAGCTTTCTTCTGACTGGATTACTAGCAGATGTTCAATGCCATTGGAACAATTTAGCATTAATATTTTTGCACACAGAAGAAAAAGATCCAGCAGACAAGAACCTCTTAAATGCTTTTAACGGCATAGAAGGTTTCTTCAAATATTTATTTAAACCTTTTCATAAACTTTTGATCAATTTCTTAGAGAAATTGTGATTTTTTTAAAAAAGGGAAATGAATTTGGGCAGAAATCTCAGTAGGGAGTGTGCTTCAGTTTCACTAAGTGGCACCAATTGGCACAATACAAGGTGGATCGTAAGTCCCTACCCAGCTATATATTTTATGTATCCAGTGTATCTGTGTGCTTTGTGGGTAGGGACTTACAGGCCACCTTGTACAAAAAGGAACCCGAAACACCCATGGAGACTGTCCTGAGAATATAATGCAGTGGCCTTTCATCTGCCTTCTGCATCGCAGCATGACACCCATACCACTGATCCAGTTCCGTGAGTCACTTTCTGGTCCTGAGGCCTTTTGGCACGCAAAGTCCTCCTTAGCCCCAGGCCAGTATTGATGAAGCTGCTGCCCTCCATCAAGATGGATTCAAGTGGGATTTAATCCACTTGGAGACCTTCACCCTTCCCTGTGGACTTTGGCACCCAAGGTTGTTAGTTCTCAGGGTTGTCAGGTTAGTTAACTGCAACCTGACACTCGGCGTTAAGTCACTGGCAGTATGGTCTACTCTTATTACCATAGCAGGATAACCTGGTAAGATTTGATGACCAGGCAACTAATTTGGCTGTTAAATCTATGTAATCCCCCCAAATATTTCTGAGCAGATCTACCAACATAATTTTTTGTTTTGGTTAAGCAAAGAAATAAAAGGATTCCACCATAAATTGGCTTTCATGAAAATGTGCCACGATAGCATCAAGATGAGTGAAAATGGCTAGACTCTTGATACCAAAGGTAATAAATTAATCAGAGGCAGCCTTCTCTGGGTGAGGCCTGTTGACGCCACAGTTTATCCAACAACTCAACAAGCATGAGGAACAATTTTCCATCTGCTGTTCGTCAATTCTGTAGCTTTGATTGTTGGAGGCAAAGAGAGAACTTCCTCAGCACAACAAATACATTTACAGTACTTATAATAGTAAAGTTGCCCTCCTGCCTGTAATATGACTTATCTCAGTGACGATGATTAAGAATTAAAGCTGCAATCCGTTAGTCACTTACCTGCGTATGAGTCACATTGTAAACAGTGTGTTTTACTTCTCAGTAAATATGCATAATCCTGCACTGTAAGAGTCCTCACCTAATTCAGTTTTTGGGTATAAATCCCAATTTGGAAATCCGGTAAGGTATCTTGGAATCAGTATTACCTCAAGGAGTCCACGTTTAGCTTTCTTCCCCATGGTCTTGGTCTTTACCAACTGGTCTAGATAGGAAAGGAAAGGGGGGAGGGGGAGAAAAAGAAAGAAAGAAAGAAAGAAAGCTTGCAGTCACTTGCCAAAAGAAATCATGCAAGGAAAGACATATGACTTGTCACTTAGAGAACTGAGGCAGGCATGCTAGTTCTTATGATGTCTATAATTCCTAAAGAGGAGGGGCAGTCAGGGATGGAGACTGTGGGTGGGTTTGAGGAAGCTTATTTGTGACCATAGAGATGATCAAATTTACCAAATGACAAACCAAGAATTTGCTTGCCTTCTCTCTCACCACCAGTTGTTTGAATAGAAAAAGTGCAAAGGCTAAAGGAGTATGTACACTGAGAAACCCACCAAAACGAGCTGCGGTCCTCACAAGACGTGTTAGACATTCTCCTCATGATTATCGAATCCTTGACATGAGGACTCAAGAGAACGAGAGAGGCAAATCAGTTTAAGTTTTTACTTGAAGACATCAGTGCTTCTTTGTTTTTGACAATTGACATCCAAAGTGAATGACAGCCAAAGAACAAGAATAAAGGTACACATAAACAGATAAGCTATAGTAAAATAATCATAATGATAATGATATCCAGAAGGGAAAAATTGAAATACTGAATGAGCACTCGGGAAAATAATCTAACAAAGCAAATTCCAAAGCCCTGCAAATGTAAGGAGTTTTTAATAGTACAGTAGAAAGTATAGGGATGAGCCCAAATTTCAGTTGAGAGAGTCCCAAAATAATAAATTAATAATATTTTATCTGGTGAAGCAGCTTAGTAGCACATTACTCTTCAATCTGAATGGAACTGTATCTAATTCTCAGGGCACTTGTTTCATGCAACTTGTGTTTGTGCCAAGAATTAGCTATCATACAATTTTGCCCAACCACCTAGAGAAACAGCGATGAATCTAATCCTATTGTTAATATTTATGTGCCATAATGTCAATTCACTACTTACAGCTATTCTCCAGTTAGAGAGTACTCAGAACTAGTGTACCGTTATAATTCTATACAAAGAGAGATCAATCTGTCCCCTTGCAGTATTTCTAACATGGTTTTGAGATTAGAAACGGGAATGTATACAGTGCGAGCGAGACTGTTAGTAAATGTGGCTAATTATTGGATAAGAATTCTGTTTGCCCCATCTGTCTTACTCAAACTGGTGATGTCCGACCCTTGGATGCCACCATGGATTAGCTCTCTTGAAAGGACACTAACCACTTATGGCATTTCAAAACCTTATGTTCTTTCCTTAGAATCTATTCATGCTAGAGAGTTAATAAAACAAAGAATTCTCGTTATACATTGCCAAAATGATTTAAGTAAACTAATTTCCCCATTGTTTGATAGATCAACTTTCAATGTTGCTAAGTCCTTAGCATACTTGTCTTTAATAAGAAATCCGGATCATAGACGTTCCTTCACACTTATTCGGTATAACATGCTTCCCTCCTCCTACAGGGAGGATTTCTTTAAGAAAGTCCCAGCACTCGAGCATTTATGCCCATGTCAGTTAAATATGATAGAAACCTCTGAGCATGTTCTGCTAGAGTGTCCCCTATATAATAAACCCAGCAGAGACCTTTTTAGTGTTTCCCCAAATTTGAAGTCTAACAATAAAGTCAGGACACTGGATATTCTTTTATCAGGTGAAGGGCAAGATACGACGATAGCAGTCGTTAGATTCGCATGGTATGTAACTTGTATTCATAAAGGTAAGATAAAATCAAAGGAATAAGGAAAATGCTTCCAAATTACAACTTGACTGTCATAGAATATGTCTGCAGGACATAGAAATAACAACCCTTGAAATTCTGGTTGTATGTTGCTATTGTATAAATAATCTACTGTTCATGATTTTGTGATAGTTTTATTAGGTTGCCTCACTTGTGTCAAGCAGCTTGATTTTGTGATATTGTAACACTGGCCTTGGGCTGTAATAAAGAATTTGATTGATTGATTGAGATCAATCTTATTTGATTATCCCCAGGCTAACCCTGTCAGTTAAGTCCATAGCACTATTTAATACAATTAATAGAAAACTTAATGACCAGGACTATTTTACTTGAAAATGATAAATTCTATTACCTGTGTTTATAAAGAAAATGGTTGCCTGATGGTAAGATAAGATAAGATAAGATAAGATAAGATAAGATAAGATAAGATAAGATAAGATAAGATAAGATAAGATAAGATAAGATAAGATAAGATAAGATAAGATAAGATAAGATAAGATAAGATAAGATAAGATAGGCAGGGAGAGTTAAGATAAGATAAGATAAGATAAGATAAGATAAGATAAGATAAGATAAGATAAGATAAGATAAGATAAGATAAGATAAGATAAGATAAGATAAGATAAGATAAGATAAGATGAGATGAGATGAGATGAGATGAGATGAGATGAGATGAGATGAGATGAGATGAGATGAGATGAGATGAGATGAGATGAGATGAGATAAATCTTTATTGTCATTGTCCTGCACAGAACAACGAGATTGGGGGGGGGACACTTATCAACCCAACAAAACCTAAACAAAATACAACTATACAAAATCATCAACATACTCCCACCCCACATATACACATTTAACCCCTAAAATGCTCTAAAACTCTAAAAACTCTAAAAGCTATATACAGAAGCTCCCTCATAGACTGCATTGCACTGCATTCAAAGCCAGAACCGCTTTTGGGTAGAAACTATTTCTCAGGCGTCTGGTCCTGGTCTTTATGACCCTATACCTTCTTCTAGAAGGCAGAAGCTGAAAGAGATCATTTCCGGGGTGCGTACTATCTTGCGCAATCTCTACAGCTTTCTTATAACATCTGGTGGCATAGATTTGATCTAGAATGGGAAGAGAATGCCCGATTATCCCCTCCGCAGTCTTTACAACCCTGGACAGCATTGTTCTTTCCCTAGCTGTACAACTCCCAAACCATACACACAGACCATAGGTTAACACACTCTCTATGGTACAGTGGTAGAATGCCAACAGCAAATCCTTTGAAAGATTGTTCTTCTTCCTGAGGATTCTCAAGAAGTATAACCTCTGCTGTGCTCTCTTCATCAGATCTTTGGTGTTTGCTCCCCATGTTAGATCATCCCTCAGCTCCATTCCCAGAAATCGAAACACCGAGACCTGTTCCACACAATTCCCTTCAATAATAAGTGGCTGGATGTTCAATTTGCATTTTCTAAAGTCCACAAAGATCTCTTTTGTCTTTTTTACATTGAGGAATAAATTGTTTTCCTTACACCACTCTCTTAATGTCACTCTCTTACTGTATGCAAGATCTTATTTTCCTTTTCAAAACTACTCGGAAAAGCATGCTAAAGGAAAAACTCTATGGCACTATGAAACATATATTCATAACTTTACGTGTGTTTGTGTAATGAAAATACCACCTCAGTACAACTTCAGTAATTTTCAACCAAAATAATTTATTTAAGAGAAGAGAAACTTTAGTTTGCAATAGTTTGCACCTATAAAGATTGCCCCTTGGAGGAAATTAATTAAGGAACACATGATATCTTTGTTTTGTTTCATAGGGAAGTTAATTTATTCATTGTTTATATGGACATATGCTGCCTTCCTCCCAATCCATTCAAGGCAACATACATGACCTCCTCACTTTATTCTCACAAGTATCCTGGGAGGTAGATGCGTCTGAGAAAGAATGACTGGCCAAAAGTTGCCCTGTGAGACGTGTGATCTGGTGGTGCCATGATTTCAGGTCTCCCAAGTCTCAGCCCAATCTTCTACTGCCAAACTGCAGTTTTTACATGGGATGGAAATCACAAGGATGATGCAGGGGAAGAATTAATCACCCTTCCTTCAATATGGAATTGATCAGGAGCAGGGGAAGTTGTACTTGCAATTAAGATCCATGGGCATCCAACTCCACACTTACATTGATCTTAGCTTTCAGCATGATTCTCTGAAATCTATAATAATAATAATAATAATAATAATAATAATAATAATAATAATAATAATAATAATAATAATAATAATAATAATAATAATAATAATAATAATAATAATAATAATAATAATAATAACAACAACAATAATAATAATAATAACAGCAACAACAACAACAACAACAACAACAACAACAAATTTTAATTTGTATCCCACACTTTCTCTGCCAAAGCTGACTCAAGGCAGCAATACATCAAAAAACAAACAACAACAACAACAACAACAACAGTACAGCAAAATACAATAATGAAAGAATAAAGAAAGAAAACAAGTACATAATAGAGAATTTACAGCAGCAATCAGTACAGCAAAAGAAGACAATGAAGTCCATCAAAAAGTTCAAAAAGACCAAGCCACAAATACAAGCCTGCGCTCAAGCCAAGCCCGAAACCAGACAAGCAAAGTCCTCAGGAGCTTTCGCAAGCAGCAGGCACAGGTGGCTCCCATCCCCGTAGCAATGGAGTGGCTACAGGGAGAGCTTGGGGCCTCAGTGTGGTGGCGGCGGCTTTTCACTCCTTCCAGCCCAGCATGGCTCAGAAGGAAGTTGTGGCGGTGGCGAGCACAGGTGGCTCCTATCCCCATAGCAATGGCGTGGCTACGGGGAGAGCTTGAGGCCTCAGTGCAGCAGCGGCGGTGGCTTTTCACTCCTTCCAGCCCAACATGGCTCAGAAGAAGGAGGAGGTGGCAGCGGTGGGCACAGGTGTGGCTCCCATCCCCGTAGCGATGGAGTGGCTATGGGGAGAGCTTGGGGCCTCATATTCTTTTCTTGAATGCTTCCCAAATGTCCATTGTGATCCACTGGTTCCATTGAAACCTCTTGGTCTTCTACTAATTATTTATAGCTACATGGAATAACCTGAATGAATGTCTAGTTTGGCTTACAGTCAGCAGACCTTTTCTAGGTCGACACAAATTTGGTCTAGATTCTTGTGTTGGCATCAGCCTTTGTGTCTTCACAGCTTACATTCAAAAGGACCACTGCACAAACAACTTTAGAGTCAACACCTCCACCTGGCATGTGAATCACCAGGTTGGGGAACATTCACACAAAAAAATGTAGTCAATTTAGAGACAAAAAGCTGAAAGTCTGCAGCATCACTTTGCAGCTCACTGTTGGAGGGAGATTACCTAGGCTGATTGAGAAGCAATGGTGATGTTTCAGGATCTACTCAAAGACTCAAAACATTTTGAATGCTATTTCAAGAAAAAAGCTGGCATGACTATTTCCACGTCTCTCTCTTTCTGAGAAGACATTGCTTCAAAAAGGTGAGCATTCTTTCTTTCTGATCCTGAAGTTAATCCCTGAAAGTCACATTCACCTTTTGGTCTAGCCAAACTCAGCTCTAACCGGGGGTGGGGGTGGAAAGTGGAAAGTGGAAAGCAGGAGTTGTGACAAGTCTGCTGGGTCTTTATCATATTGGATAAGAGTATGACCCAGCCTTTGGTGCAATAAGAAAATGGTGGTTTCCCGCCATCCAATTTAGGAGCTAAAGTTGGTGCGAAATTTCCCTCTCCGAGCATGCTCATTATGCTAATCAGAGTTCTGTGATTGGTTACAGTTTTGGATCCTGCTCCTCATTGGTTAATACATATATACTGTTTTATGATTGGTTAGTTAGGATTGTCTGGCTGGTCGCTACTTTGTATCAAGGAGCCACCGCCGGTGAGACACTATATAAGCCCCACGGGTAAACAGGGGGTGGGGGACGGACTGGATTTATACTACCCATTCCGCACAGGTAGCCAGTATGTGCTAAGCCTGGGTCTCCTCCACACGCTATCACTACTAGAGTAGCTTAATCATTGCCAATATTCTATGGCAGATTCCGGAGGGACTGATTTCATGGGATTCGTATAGCCATCTTGTGTCCGGAGTGCCTTGTAAGCTTTATCTGAAAGACTGTTTAATAAACGCCTGTTGCTATTCTGTTCATCGTTGCCTTGACTATTGCTTATAAGGGCCGGACGCAAAAATTCCCCAGAAACATTATGTTTTTATGTATTACCAAGCCCATTAAGCAATCAGCATTTAATTAAGGCAAACCATTCTCTGTACTTTCCATTTTATCACAGAAGGTAAGACTATCAGTGGTTCTTTGCCATGTTGCCATTACTTCTTGATACAGAGACTGTATGTTTTCAGAGCTCCGATATTGTTCTGTTTCCAATCCTTGTGTTAATGATTTCATGTAATATTCTAATTTTTCCTGAGAAGGTGAATTTGGGGGTTTTCATAAGCTGTACCCCATAATTATCACAATTATAACAAAGTAAGGCTCGACATATCTTGCTTTGCATGTAATGAGTCTATTTCATATATTTGTTTCACCTTTAAAGATGCATTACTGAAATGAATGAACATTTGCACAATATTCTAATTTTTCGAGTTTCACCTGTACTAGAGAACAGAAGTAGGGTGGAACCTACTACACATATTTCTTAGCTGTTGTTTCCCAGAGATATTTAGGGACAGAATACTGGATTAGACAGGTCTTTGCTCCACTCTGGCATGGGTTATGATGTTCATTGCTTGAATTTGCTCCACATTAGCCTGATAGCAAAAGGTATAATGGGGCAGCTGTTTGCTAATTTCATTAATCATTTATCTGCTCAAAAATAGACCTGCTTTCACTAGGAAGGGATCACATTTGACTCCTTCCATGGGTCATTGTGTGGTTGTCTTTATTAACTCATTGTTAACTCTCCTGTTAACCAACCAACTTTGCCCAGTCACTCTGGGTCTCTATACCAGATATTTATAAACGTATACCGTGATATCCACTCTTCTGTCTGATGAAGTGGACTTGATTCACAAAAGCTAACATTAAAATACAGGAGTTAGTCTTTAAGGTGCCACAGCATGTCTTGTCTTTTTTGTTTTGCTTTGTTTTGTTTGCTCTCTGATATGCTTGCACAGACTAGTACGGCTACCACTTCAAAAAAATTCCCTTGTTACCCTAGCCATCACCGATCGCCCTGGGAATTCCATTGTTCAGAAGAAACCGCAGGTTTTGCTCTTATTGCAATGCAGATGTTGAGACAAGGGGAGAAAAGATGAAGGCTTTTTTGTATTATCTCATATTACAGAGCAGTTAAAAATATATGTTGGAGCTGCTAAGAAGCCAGCCAGAAATGCTCCCCTCTCTTCACTAAGAATTTAAGAAATTAGGAACTGTTGGATAGTCTGACAGCATATTTAGTAATTTTGTCCTGTGATTGGCTAATCTCGGCCAGATCCCTGACCTTGTATCATTCCTGAAGTTGGGAAATCAGTTGTTGGGTCTCAGAGGCCGAAGGGGCCATGACAGCTATGCCATCTGTGAATAATAGCATTGCATGCATGGCACCATTACTCTTTCTCACTAGTAAGCAGGGATCTGCTTTGGCTTGAGTGAACCCAAGACTTTTCAAGTGAGAAGTGAGACACTTGTTCCACTCGTAACTGCTCTGCTTTAGTCCGTACAGACTCTTTACCAATTTCCAGCACTTAGTGCTAGATTGAGTGTCATAACCAGCCGGGATTCGGAGATAAATCTCGTGCGACAAAGGAACGTTTAAATATGCAGTCTCAATGTCAACGTGTTTAACAATGTAATTGTTCTTTGCAGCCCAAGTCAATGCAGCTCTCATAGTACTTGCCCGTAATGTGGGTGCAAACACTTCATCATAATCATTACTAGTCTGTGCAAATCCCTGTGCCACGAGCCTTGCCTTGTAAATAGGCTCATTTTCTTTCCCCCTTTTAATTTTAAAAACCCATTTTTAACCCAGGATCTTGTGGCCTTTGAGGATTGGGACCTCCTCATATACAGCTAGGTTGGTGAGAGATTTTAATTCTCTATCCATGGCTGTTCTCCAGGCAGTCCTCTCTGCCTTAGGGAGTGTTCTCCAGATCATTTTAGCAAGTGGGTTCTATTACAGACGAGCTAGCTAGGGTGGCCTGGTATCTTATTGCTGCAGCTTGGAAGATCTAAGGTTCTAGTCCACACCAAGGCCCAAGGAAACTCACTGGATTTCCTCTGGCCAGTCACATGCTCTCAGTTGTGTCTGCTTCACAAAATTGTTATGAGGATGGGGTGGGGGAGAAGAAGAGCCATGCTTACTTTCTCCAGTTTATTGTGTAAGAAGTGATATAAAAGTGAAATGGAAAAAGAAATTAGTAAATAAAACTGTGTAAGATAAAATAATAATACAAGTGAAGGCTGTATTTCTCTTGTTCCTTTTGCACCTGATCTTATACGTAGTTCTTCATTTGATATTTAGTCCATACTTGTCAACCATCTCGATTTGGCCGGAATTACCACGGAATTTGATGCCGATTGACGTCATAACACGCCCCGCGCTGCCAAAACCCCGTAATTTGGCAGCGGGGGAAAACGCTTTCCATGCACGCGTAGAAGCACTCCGCCGCTTGTGCAGCCCCTACGCAAGCGGTGGAGCACTTCCACGCATGCGTGGAAGGGTTCTACACAAGTGTAAAACCCTTCCACGCATGCGTGGAAGCACTACTCCCGTTTTTCTGGAGCTGTGGTTGACAGGTATGATTTAGTCAACCCATCATATGCGTAGCATCCTTTGTTCGATTGCTTTGTGTTACATCAATTTTTTTGATGTCAGCTGTAGGTGCCCATGTTTCACTGCCGTATAATAAAGCAGGCAGAATGGTGGTGTTGACTAGTTCTAAACTGGTAGGATTAGTCTGGAGATTAGAAGATTATGTGATTCCTGTTTTCAAATACCTGGAGGGGTGTCACTTTGAAGGTGTAACAGACTTGTCTTCACTCATTACTGAGGAAACTACAGGGAGAAAGACTTCTATTGTAGCGGAGAAGAATTTCCTGAGGGGAAACCATGATAGTATATTGCAGAAAAACCAGCAAAGAATCTTGTGCCCCCTGAAAAACTAACAAGTAATAAGGCAGGGTTCAGGCTAGAAAGGTTATTGCCAGACAAAGTACGTTAATCCTTTAGGTAATACTCAGGATCTGGTGCAAGATGTTAATGTGACTGATCCAATAGGGAACAGTGACCACAACTCAATTATGTTTAACTTGATCATAGACCGCAAGTCACTGATAAAATCTAACACAGAGACCTTAAATTTTCAAAAAGGAAATTTCCCAAAGATGAGGAAACTAGTAAAAAAGAAACTGAAAGGGAAAATTGAGAGAGTCCAAACACTCCAAGTGGCATGGAGGCTGTTTACAAAAACAATAACAGAGGCCCAATTGGAATGCATACCCAAAAGGAAAAAGGGCACTGCCAGGTCCAAGAGGACTCCAATGTGGCTTACAGGAGCTGTTCGGGAAGTGATCAAGAGCAAGAAAAGCTCATTTAGAAGATGGAAGGCTTGTCCAAATGAGGACAGCAGGCAGAAACATAAATTCTGGCAGAACAAATGCAAGGCAACAATCAGGAAAGCAAAGCAAGACTTTGAGGAGCGTATAGCTAAAAATACTCAGAGGAATAACAAAGACTTCTTTAAGTACATTAGAAGTAAGAACCCAACTAGGAAGGCCATTGGACCATTAGATGACAATGGAAGGCAAGGGGTTATTAAAGAGGAAACAGAGATTGCAGAGAGACTCAATGAATTCTTTGCTTCAGTATTCACTGAAGAAGACAGAGGCCACATGCCCAAAACAGAGCCTATCTTCGTAGGGAGGGAAACCGAAGAATTAAGCAAGATAGAAATAACCAGGGAGGAGGTCCTTGCATGTCTTGTTAAGCTAAACACTAACAAATCCCCAGGACCAGATGGCATCCATCCACGAGTTCTCAGGGAACTTAAAGATGAAATTGCTGATATCCTAGCCAAAATATATAATCTTTCCCTCAAATCAGGCTTTGTGCCTGATGACTGGAAGGTAGCGAATGTAACACCAATTTTCAAAAAAGGATCCAGGGGTGATCCAGGAAATTACCGGCCTGTCAGTTTGACATGTGTCCCAGGTAAAGTGATGGAAACCATCCTAAAAGATAGAATTAATAGGTACATAGAAGAGGAGGCGCTGCTAAAGGAGAGCCAGCATGGCTTTTGCAAGGGCAAATCATGCCTCACTAATCTGTTGGAATTTTTTGAGAGTGTCAACAAGCATGTGGATAAGGGGGATCCAGTTGACATTGTTTATCTGGACTTTCAGAAGGCTTTTGACAAGGTCCCACACCAAAGGCTCTTGAATAAACTTACCAGTCATGGAATAAAGGGACAGGTCTTGTCCTGGATCAGCAACTGGCTAAGGGACAGGAAACAGAGGGTAGCACTAAATGGACACTTCTCCAAGTGGAGGGAAGTAAAGAGTGGGGTCCCCCAAGGTTCAGTACTGGGACCCCTGCTTTTCAACCTCTTCATAAATGATCTAGAGGTAGGAGTAAAAAGCAAGGTAGCCAAATTTGCTGACGACACTAAATTATACAGGGTAGTGAAAACTGTGAGAGATTGTGAGGAGCTCCAGAGGGATCTCTTGACACTGGGGGAGTGGGCAAAACAGTGGCAAATGAGCTTCAACATTAGTAAGTGCAGAGTGATGCATGTTGGGGCAAAGAACCCCAATTACATTTATAAACTGATGGGGTCTGAACTCTCTGCGACAAACCAGGAAAGGGACCTTGGTGTCCTGGTGGACAGCTCAATGAAGGTGTCAACCCAGTGTGCCTCAGCAGTGAAAAAAGCAAACTCAATGTTAGGGATCATTAGGAAGGGTATAGAAAATAAGTCAGCAAGTGTTATTTTGCCTCTTTATAAATCTATGGTGAGGCCCCATCTGGAATACTGTGTACAGTTCTGGTCGCCATACCTCCAGAAGGATATTATGGAGTTGGAGAAAGTACAGAGGAGGGCAACCAGAATGATTAGGGGACTGGAACACCTTCCTTACCATCTGAGGCTGCAACGGTTGGGCCTTTTCACTCTTGAACGACGGCGTCTAAGAGGTGACCTGAGTTTATAAAATCATGCACGGTGTGGACAAAGTGGATAAGGAAAAACTGTTTTCCCTATCGCACAACACTAGAACTAGGGGACACTCCATGAAACGTTTGGGTACTAGTTCTCAAACAAATAAGAGAAAGTACTTTTTCACCCAGAGGATTACTGGTCTATGGAACTCCCTGCCAGAAGAAGTTGTGACAGCTGTCAGTCTTGACAGCTTTAAGAAAGGATTAGACAAGTTCATGGAGGACAAGGCTATCAATGGCTATAATTATGGCTACCTAAGGACAACCTCCGGGTTGGAGAGATAGGCAGGATATCTCTCAATGCCATTTCCAGGGAATCCTAAGCAGGTGAAGGCATCTCCTTGGGAATACCCTGAAGGAAATGGTGAGCCACTGTGTGAGACAGAATGCTGGACTGGATGGGCTGTGGCCTGTTCCAGCAAGGCTGTTCTTATGTTCTTATGTTATGTAGGTCAGGGATTCTCAACCTGTGGCCCACGGCGCCATTTCATGAGGCCCCCTACCACCTCCACCACACCAGGAAGTGCCATGTGGTGGAAGAAGGGCAAAATGGCTGTCCAGCTCCCGAAGCTGTCTGGAGGAGCGTGTCACGGCCCCTGGCTTTAAAAAGTTGAGAACTCCTACTTTAGGTGCTACAAGATTTTGTTGTTGCTTTTACGTTAGGAAAAAAACCTTGCCAATAGTGTGAGCTGTATGACAAACTACCTTGGGAGGTGCTGGAAACATTTCAGGAATGGTTAGTTCTCTCTAATTGTGTCCTGGGTTTGGAGTTCCTAAAATGAGACAGATGACCTCGAAGGCCAAGTCCAATTTTAAGTATTAATTTGTTGCTGTTCAGTTGCACAGTTGAGTCCAACCCTTTGTGACCCTATGGACTACAGCATGCCAGGCTCCTCTGTCACCTGCCATCCTCCAGAGTCTGCCCACAGCCATACCCACCACATCAACAATGCTGTCTAACCATCTCAACCTCTGTCACCTTCTCCTTTTTCCTTTGATCTTTAATGTTAGTAAAATCACACAAATGTACACATACACCACACACTATTTCACAGGAAAGTTTATTCATTGTTTTTGTTTATAGTGCTCCACAAACCAACCTCTTCTTCCTGAATCCCATTCTTTGAAGTGCATGTGTTAGAAGCTGTGTGTGGAGACTATGTGAAGCTTATTAGGACATGGCAGATAGTGAGCTAGGATACTTCACCTACTAGCACGATACTGCCTACACGCATTAACTGCCACTCACCTGATCTCTGGATAGAAGTATTCTAGCTTTATGTCAAGGACTGAATCAGTGCAAAGCACATAGTTCTGGTACTGAGTATTGGCCCTCTGCTTAAGTCCATTTTGTTTTCTTCCTCCAAAACCATTCTTCTCCTCTCACTTGGTGTCCAAAATATTTGAGCTTCAGCATCTGTCCTTCTAAAATGAAATCAGGGTTGATTTCCTTTAGGAATGACTGATTTGATCTCTTTGCAGTCCAGTGGATTCACAGGAGTCTTCACCAGCAGCAGAGCGCAAATTGTTGTTGTTGTTCAGTCGCATAGTCGATTCCGACTCTTTGCGACCCTATGGACCATCGCTCTCCAGGCACCTCTGTCCTCCACCATCCTCCTTAGTCCACACAGCCCCATGCCCATTGTGTCTACAATACCATCTAGCCATCTCATCTTTGGCCGTCCCCTTCTTCTTTTGCCCTCCACCTTCCCCAGCATCAAGGCCTTCTCAAGTGAGTCCTCTCTTCTCATTTGATGTCCAAAATACTTCAACTTCATCTTTGTTATTTGTTCTTCTAAGGAGCACTCAGGGCTAATCTCTTCTAATATTGACCTATTTGTTCTCCTCGCTGTCCAGGGGACTCTCAAAACTCTCCTCCAGCACCACATCTCAAAGGCATCTATTTTTCTTCGCTCAGCCTTTCTAATGGTCCAGCTCTCACAGCCATACATTACCACCGGAAATACTGTATGCCTATTCCATGGAAGTTTTCCTTCTAATGTGCACAGTACATGTAAAGTGTGTGTGGAGACTCAGCAGCAAATGGGATTGTTCCAGTAGAACAATGACCCACTGTCCTTGTAGTAGGACAGTACTGTATCATCCATTCTGACTTTCCATAATTGAAACCTCCCATGTTAACTGGACTGATTACAGTTAACATGGGGGCCATGAAATCCAAAGATATCTTTTTAAGAAGGCAACCTCAGCTTGTATGTTGGGGTTCCCCAGAATATTACTCATACATTTTTAAAAATTGCTAAACAATCTAGCTAGGGCCAGTCCCAAGTTTGAGGGGAACCATCAATGAAGAACCTTCTGGTGGCCTTCTCTAGTTCAACTCCCCTGGTGGCGGCCACAGAGGCAACTGAACATGCTGGCGTCTTAGGTTTCCTATTAACAACTCAAGAGTTGTGCCATGTGGAAGGATTAAATGGCATTAGCTACAGTTTTAACTGCCTTGTACTTAGCAGAGCACCAGAAGATAAGTAAATTTTTTAGCCCCCAAAATGAGGTCCAAAAAGGAGACTCGACTTATACTCAGGTCAATGACTCCAAGGGTCCCAAAACCAGCAGGGAGAAAATCCTCTCTTCACTCTTTCAACAACACAGGGGAACAACGCTACTGTAAACACTCAAAAACATACCCACACAAATGTCTCAATTAATTTCACCAAATTTTCATGTATTTTAATTATTGAAACTCACTAGCAGCTGCTGCATTTTCCACCCCTGACTAACACTTGGGTCAATATATTTTCCTAGTTTTAGAGATCCAAATTAGGTACCTCAACTTATATTTGGAATGACTTATAGTCGAGTATATAGGAGTATTGAAACAAACTGAGCTAACAATCAAATGAAGACATTTTAGTGTTGGAGGCAAAATGCTAATTAATTTGTGAACTGCCCAGAGAGTGCACTAGGTGCTATATAAGTGTAATTGTTACTGCTATTGCTAAAGAGAGCTCAGGCTTAATTTAATTTAGAAATCACTTATGTCTTTCTCATGGTCCACAATATTTGAAAGCTGTCCTCTAACACCTTATAAATGAATTGGGGTGGGTGGGTTCCTGTCAGCTTTTTTCACTGTCCAACTTCCACATTAGCAATACTTGTTATTTGTAGCTCATTACTTCCACGCTGTGGCAACCTGAAATTGTTAGGGATATTGTTTGAAAATTATTTCTTTAAAGCAGGGGTAACCAAACTTTTTGGGCTGTGAGCCAGTCACGTGGTTCAGGGGGTTGGTCACTATTGCCTGGGGGCCAGATCCGGCCCCCAACACCAATTCATCCAGCCTACAAAGCCCTTGTTGCTCCCGGAAGTGGAAGTAAAACGTGCCTACGGGCATGTTTTACTTCCACTTCCGGGAGCGATGAGGGCTTCGCAGGCCGGATGAATTGGCATCGGGGTCCGGATTCAGCCCCCAGGCCGTACTTTGGGCACCCCTAGTTTAAAGCACCAAACAGCCATCCAGCTTTTCTGACATTCACTGAATATCCACTGATAATAGATACACATGGAAGGTTGTCCTTGGAACAATATAATGTATTGGGCTTCCATTTGTCTTACTCTTCCGGGTTGTCAGGTTAGTTATCCGCCGTCTGATGTTGAGATGCCATTATATATAACAAGAGTTGTTTTTGAGATTTCTTTCCTTCATTTCTCAACGTGTATACTATCACATCCAGAAGTTTATGTCCCTTAGTGTATATGATCTTAGTAATTCAATAAAGGTATTATTTAACCCAGAACTTTGCTTCATGGAGAATCCCCCTCCCCATTTTTAAAAATGAAGATAGTGCTGTTTCAGTCTGCAAACTCAAAACTTACCATTTAAGGGGAAAATAAGATGAACAGATAGCTCACGTTTTCAACATAATTTAATAAGAAGCTTCTGGTTTCAAAGGTAACCACAGCAAAGACATAAAAGAGCTGGTGGCAGTTGCCATTTGCCATGAAGTTTGCTCTTACCCATACCAGTCCCCAGCAGTTACAAATAGTGGCTTAACTGAGTTGGAAATGTTATTGCTCAATTGGATGTACTGAATACATTTTTTTTTCTTCATATGGTCTTATTACAGCAGTAGGAAGAAACATAAGGAGGCTATGGGAACGAAAACCAGTTGAAGAGTTGGAAGGTTTGAAACTGCTCCAAGACCATCGTGTTCTGCAGTTTAGGCCACTGAATTCATTTGGTGTGGAAAAATCAAAGAAGAGCGGGAAATGGAAGGACAGGGTTACAAAATACGCAAGGCATGTCTTTGAGATTCTCGCAGGAGAGTTCTGTCAAAATGGCCATCCATTGTATCCTCAATCTTAACATTTCCATAAGCCTTGAACTGCTGGAAGTTAGTAGCGAATAACATGAATTCAGCCTGATTTGTGCCTTATTTTAACAGTTAACATCATAGTAGTGGTGTCACCTATTTTGACAATCCATTCTTCTGGCTGAAGATGTGAGATGCTTTGGAGCTTTTGGTAGCATCTCTGACATTTAATTGTGAATTAACATTTTTTTCCATATTGTCACCCTATTCTATTTCAATTATGGTAAAAAAAATGTAATGTTCATTTCAGAAAAAGATTAAGCAGGTTGTTTTTGCTGTAGTGGGCAGGTGGCTTTTGGTGTCCGCTCCCCAATTTTCCAACTGTATGTTTTGTTAATTCTCACATCAGAGGCAGGGGTTGCACCTTGTGCTATAACAGAGCCATATTTAAACATTAGTAACTTTGCATAGAGAGCTAATGAGTTGAGAGGGTGTAGGAGTATGCCTTCCTCCTCCATACCAGGGTACCAAATCTCTAGACAGTTCAACCTTCTAACCTTTGCATATCTAAGGGATCTAGCTCAGGAAGGCTTCTCCATGCAACCAGGACTCCCATCTCCACCAAGCACGGAAGTACGGCTGATTTCTCTTTTATCACGTAGCTGGAGGTCATAAAGATATTGCTGACCAGTAGCAGAAATGTCTAAACTACTCTGTTTCCAAGTTCAACTGTTCATGAATATATGGTGAATTATGAGTGAAGGGGGCTCAGAGGGATCACCCTTCTAAAAACTGCTTATCTTTATAGTATTCAATAGCATGACACAAATTGCTGGGCATGTCTACTACAGCAACAGTCAGCAGTTGCTGACAATTCTCTACTTGGTGTGTGTTTTCAAGGGAAACTATGAGGTCCAAGTTTATTGTTTGAAACTACTTATGTGTTTTCATTGTGCACCAATTTCACTTATTAAGTTAGTGGATGCTAATATTTAAATTATGTTAGCCATTCATTCTTCAGAGGCTGAGCTAATGTGAAAGGGCCTGCTTATTCCTGGCACAAATATTAAAACTAAAATATATCTTTTGTGAATGTAGCCAGGAATACTCTGTGCATTTCCCCCTGCTATTAATCTATGCTATGTAGTTTGAATAACCATCCAGAGTGGGAATTTGGACCCTTTATGAAGGTCTGAAATCAAAAAATTTCCTCCACATATGGAAAATATCTCCACCGATTCTTTCTACCATCTTTTATCCTGGAACAAACCACCAACCAGGGTGAGATTTTAAACAAGTCCAGGCAAGAGAGCAAAACAGGCATGTTCGTTCCAGCAAATACTCTCAGATAAATATGGTGTAGCCAGGAACCAACCAACCTACAGCAGAGAATGCTTAGCCCAGTGGGTTATCTGGTTATGAATATCACCATCACCATTACACTAAGCAGTGAGGTAGGGTTGGATGTGGGTGACAGATAGCTCTTCTCGCTGGTTCCAAATATATTAACAGAAAAGAGGCTACAGGGCTGTATTTGCCCTTTTCTCATTAACAGCACGTGTCCTTTCTGAAAAATCAGCTTGATACCTAACGTTTTTCATATAGGACCAATTCATATAGCTGCTGCCTATTACGTAATGATTTCTTGGGGTTGCAAGCCACTGAGACACTTTATGGCTGTAATGTACAGCATCTGCAACTGGCAGGTTTAGCTATTCTTTCTGAGTATCTGCAACTGGGCAATTGTGACAACCTCTACATAGTGAGTTTGTTGGATATAATCAGGGACTTGTTTGCTCCCATTTAGCCAGTGCACTGTGTCTACCATCTTCTATTATCAACTGGCCCAAAGAAACAACCATTCCTAGTTCTTAAGACAGATGTGAACTTGTCTTGCCTCTGCTGTTTACTGAATTGCTCTTGTGTTGGCCAGTCAAACTCTCTGGGTATCCACTGGAGGCAAAGAGGAAAAGTTAATTTAAAAAATAAAATAAAATGAGGTAGGTTAAAACAGCAACACAGATCCAATTATGTTACACCCACGGACTAACAGGGGAATTCCATGCTTGAAGATAGTAGAAATGTTGCACGTAACTTACTTGAAATTGGAAATAATCTGAACAAAGCATAGAACATGGTAGATAAACTAAAATTAAATACATATATACTTCTGCACACATCATTCGATAGGTAGGCATTAAAGGAGGTAAGGGTAAGCCTAAGCATCATTGTCTTGGTCAATCAGTTGCTTCTCATTCTTGCTATGTTCCTGCTTCTTGCACCAATAGATAAAACCATGTGAAGATTTTTACTTGTCAGAACAGGACACCATTAGACAAGGAGCTGGGTAACAGCCTACCAATACGTGGGACCCACATCTTCTAAATGATGTTGACGTTGGCTCCTGGTGATTTTAATGGGGGTAAAAAAACCAAACAAATATATACAAAAAACATCCTCCCTCTCAAAAGCAATGTACACATGTACAGACTAGGTGGGACTCAGATTCAGTGCATCTGAGTTGATGTCTCTATCCTCAACCCATTAGATGATTTATTTTAAGCAATCTTCAGAACATTGCTTCTTAGCCTGCAATTTGGCTGTGACACCTTCTGTACCACATCTTAGAGAAAGGCAAGAGAACTAAGGCCAACACTGGGAATGACTGAAAAGGGTGGCACTGCTGTTCCTCTCAGTGAGCACCATTGTATGTAGATCCATTAAGAACTATGAACCGATAAGCTGACCATTAAAAATGTACCACAATTGTATTAGTCTAAGGCTAATAGTTTAGCCATTCAGAATCAATTTCCCGTAAGAAGGGGGTGGGGGAAAATCTTACCGCTTCTCTCATTGGAAATCTGTCTAGCTGTTTGCAAAATTAATACAACATTGGTAAAGGCAAAGGTTTTTAAGAGGTTAGCCAGCTCTATGGTTAGGATCTCCATCACAAAGATAAAATGGTACATTTCTTGTGCTGTCTCTCACCAGTTTTAATTGGCAACCTTACAACAGTTTTCCCCAACCCATCACCCTGTAGATGTACAACCAATGCACCTGAAGGGCAACAGATAAGAGAAGACTGTCTTACGATATACTATATATTTGATGATAGCAGGCAGGCAAGATTAAAAACAGAGTTTCTGTTTGACACTTAGATCTGTCCCCATTCGTACAAAAAGAGGGACAAAGAAAAGAGAAAATGAAAAACAAAAGTCATAACCAACTCTATCACAGCTTCATCTGAATCTGTTAAACCGCTTGTGCAGTTATCCATTTCTTCCCCCCAAAATACTGTTGCACTTGTCAGATCTTGAGTAAACCTTCATTTCAACACCACAGTAGGAAATGTGTATTGTGTTCTTGGCGTGCATCTGTGTGAGTATGACAGCGTCCAAAGAAGGAAGAATACGTTCAACAATGTCTTCTTCTTTTTCTGCCTCTCCGGTGTCAGTCTGCATATTCCAATGTCCTTTCAAATAAAAAAAAATCTTGGCATCAAAAGTAAACACCAAATGCTCTCTTGTTACCAGTTCATCATGGAATTTCTGTTGAGGGTCATGAAAAACACTTGACTACTTCCTCCAGATCTCACCGATGCAAAAAATACCTGTTTGGGAGGCAAATATTCTAATTTATTATATGACAAGTTCATCAGTATATTTCTAATAGATGTATCTGTTTAGTTTTCTCATCCATTGATTTTGTTACCTGCTGTTTTGCTTTTTTAACTCAAAGGTTCAACATAGTTTTAAAAAACATTATTAATTATATGAATATTTTGCTCTTTTATGGGGCAACAAGTGACCTCCCACTAGTCCAATCTACTTTCAAGTAATAGTGGTGCATTCACTGTTCCCAGACTATTCACTGAGTCAGCTCCATGCCAAATCAGGTGTCATGTGCTTTGATTAAAAGACCATGAATTGAGAACTGGCTGGATGCCTTTAAGCCCATTGTCTACAGAGATGGCAATGGTTGATTTGATTCCATGTGCCCAGCAGTGCAACCTGATTACAGCACATTTCTATTTCCCTCTAAGACTGCGGTCTTCATTTTAGAATGCAAGTAAACAGACCTCCCATAGTTATACAACTTGTTGTTGTTGTTCAGTCGCACAGTCGATTCCGACTCTTTGTGACCCCATGGACCATTGCCCTTCAGGCACCTCAATCCTCTACCATCCTCCTCATCCCACCCAGCCCTGTGCCTACTGCGTCCACAACGCCATCTAGCCATCTCATTCTTGGCCATCCCCTTCTTCTTTTGCCCTCCACCTTTCCCAGCATCAAAGCCTTCTCAAGTGAATCCTCCCTTCTCATTTGATGTCCAAAGTACTTCAGCTTCATCTTTGTTATTTGTCCTTCTTACTATGCTGAAATTTGAACTTTTCTTCCCCGCTTCAAGGAGATTCTAGATCAAAGGGTCCAAAATTATTAGACAGAGAACAGGCAGTGAGTGTATCTAGCCATCTAAGTTGAAACTATGCCCATAGGCCATAAACACCACCAGTCATGCAGGGACTGGGAAATCACCTTCAATGAAGCCCTAAACACAGCAGCCTATGAGGCATTTATTGAGCCACCAGACTGTATAATAATAAGCCATGGTCTAAGATTGTGATGGCAAACCTTGGCACTCCAGCTATTCTTGAACTTCAATTCCCAGAAGCCCTGATCAGCAGGAGTGCTGACTTTGAACTTCTGGTAATTGAAGTCCAAGAACACCTAGAGTGCCAAGGTTCGCCATCGTGGGTCTAAGAGATACAAAATTAAAATGGACATCTGGATAATTATAATTATACAAGGCTTTGCAATGGATGTCGAAAGAAGGCAGGTTAATTGGATCTGAATATTATAAAATGTCTTATGATCTGTCTAAGCATTAGAAGTAGCCTGGCACTATATTGCTTATTGTTCACATTCTCTGAGATATAAAACTGTACATAAAGTTTAAATATGTGGTGTTTTCTAACTGGAACGTCACCACAATCTCTGGCTCAACATATCTGTCAAGAAGAGGTGTGCATCTTGACTGAAAGAATGCATACAGTAATACCTCATACAAAGTCCGCTTCATACAATATCGGATTCATACAACTTCGCCTAATTCCTTGAAAAAAGTTGCCTCATACAAAGTCGTGCGACTTTGTATGAGGCATTGGGTTTTCCCCCAGGTTGCATTGTGCCTGGCCAGTATAAAAGGCTGGACACATGCGTGCATTGCTCTTGTGGGTTTTGCATGAGGCAAAGAGTGTTTAGGAGTGGTTTTGAGCACAATTTTGGATTTTTAGAAGCATTCCTGGGATTTTTGCAGCATTCTTCAGGTTCTTGGACAATCAGGGTTGTTTGACAAGTTTTTGTAATGTTTTTAGCCTTTAGACAATGATTTCTTAAAGTTCTGTCAGTTTCCTGTCTGTTTCCTTGACTTTGCCCTGAAGTCTGTGCTGTTACAGTACAATGTATCTCTATGGAAATGACGTTGTATGAGGCATCACGGCAAGGATTTGGACGTTGTATGAGACATCGCGGCTAGGATTCTTCATGCCTCATACAAAGTCCAAATCCGTATAAAGTCCAAACTTATGGAACCAAGTTTGGACGTTGTATGAGGTATCACTGTATCTTTATATGTTCTGCTGCTATCTCAACTTCAATTTACTATTTTTTTAAATATTTATTGAACTACATTTTGAATTATCTGCTGCACACTAGAATAAAAACATGAAAATAAATCTGTGACCTTTATTTATTAATTAATGTGCATCTAATAGCACTAATGGATACCTTTAAATTTCTCTCATTAGTGGCAGTCAGAGAAAGAGAAGTCAAAACATGGTAAGTTCCTGCTGAGATTGAAAATCAGTAGTCATATTTTGAGAGCTTCAAACTAAACCAAAAATCGTCATTATAGCTCCAGTTTAATTTGCAGTAAACAATTCCAAGATATTCTTGATATCGTAAGCATTTTCTATGAGCAGGAGTCCTGCCCTGGTGACGCAGTGGTTAAACTGCTGTCTTGCAACCAAAAGGTTGTGAGTTCAATCCTGACCAGGGATCAAGGTTGAGTCAGCCTTCCATCCTTCTGAGGTCAGTAAAATGAGTACCCAGCATGTTGGGGCAAAATGCTAATTAACTTGTGTACCGCCCAGAGTGTGCAGTAAACGCTATAGGGGCGGTATATCAGTGTGATTGTTTTGCTTAGACCATGCCATACTTGTAAGAAGGACAAATACAGAGGCCTTTTGGGATCTACTCCCCAACTAAGAAGGACTGCAGTGGGTCAAGTGGCTAAGATGCTGACTGGGAGGCAGAAGGTCAGTTGTTCGATTCCCAAGTACTGCAGGACAGAATGAGCTCCCGTCTTTGTCCCAGCTCCTGCCAACCTAGCAGTTCGAAAGCAAGAAATTGCAAGTAGATAAATAGGGACCACTTCAGTGGGAAGGTAACAGTGTTCCGTGCACTCCTGTGTCTAGTCATGCCTGCCACATGACCATAGAAATGTCTGCAGAAGCAGACAGCACTGGCTCTCCAGCTTTGAAACAGAGATGAGCACTGAACCCTATAGTCGGATACGACTGGCTTTCGAGCAACGGAAACCTTTACCTTACCGCAACTAAGGTTTCCTTTCCCTCTAATACCTGTCAAAAGTAGAGTTTGTGATCATGTTCTGGTAATATTTTAGATTTTCTTCTTTGACACAAGTTTTCTTTTGGGAACATTTTACTTGTGACAGATTTGATTAGTGTCAAGTAGAACCTAAAAGCTTTTACACATTGAACTGAGCCCTGGCCTAGTGCTTGTTCTTAAAACAGTTTACATGTTCTTTTCAGCAGTGATATCAAAATGTCTAACATTTATCTCCTGTGAAAGGAGGGGGCATTTCTTTTTTTTTTGGGGGGGGGGGAGATTTGAGGGTAGATTAGAAAATTTCTGGTATTTTGGGTTGGTGGTGGCTTATCAGGCTAAAGAAAATGCCAGGATGCCCCAGAGACTTTTGTTTGAAGAAAAATAGAAGTTTTGCACTCATTTCAAGAAGTGGCAATATATAAGCAGCCTTGTGGTGCTTCCATTTTGAAATAAATGACCCAATGGGATCAATGCTGTATATAAGACATAGTGTCCTTCTTAGAGGCTTTGTTGGTAGAAGGGGAAACGAGGATTGAGTGCCCCATTGCCTAATTTTAACAGAATGTAAAACTAAGACAAATAATGGAAATAAATTACTTGCAACATTCAAGTTTTCTTATGCAAATTAATAAGAGCCAACTTATTGCTGCTGGCTCAGGCAGAAGTCAACTTACATGGGGAAGATTTCAGTTCGAATGCGATTCAGTCAAGAAGCTTAATGAGTTGCTCTTAGGGAAATTATACTTTCTCTCACCCACTATTAAAGGAATAGTCCTTTGTACATCAACCTCAATTCCAGGGAAATGTGGTGGGGCTGCGGTGGCTCAGTGGTTAAGAAACTTGTGAGCTGGAAGGCCGGCAAGTTGGCAGTTTGGGGCCTGAGTACTGAATGACAGTTTGAGCGCCCATCTCTGTTCTAGCTCCTGCCAACCTAGCAGTCTGAAAGCAAGAAATTGCAAGTAGATAGATAGGGACCACTTCAGTGGGAAAAGATCCTGGGGACATGAAAGGAGCCTCATTCGGGCATCCCCTGAGCGGAGTTTCTCCAGCAAAAATCCTTCAAACCCAAAATAATTCTGACCTTTAAAGAAATAAATTTAAAGGTGATTGGACCTGTGTGACTTTCAATTATGGATTACAATGATTCAAACAATTAGACTTCGCATCAAGATAAAGCAGATGGCAGTCTTTAGGGAGTTACTATGCACCCATACAACTCTGAAAGCAGACCTACCTTATCATTTCTTTCACATAGAAATTTTAACCGCTGAGCACGCTTGTGCATAAATACTCCATCCAAATGGCCTGTCTCGACTGATCTTATCTCTATAGCTTTCTCACCCCAGCCCATTATCTGATTGGAATGGATGTAGGCTGTAAAATAAATAAGAATACAGTTTTCTTATATTTTCTTACGAAAATCACTTGGACCAAGCACTGTCAAATATCACACCTGGCAGGAAGCTATTACATTACATGTAAGCACCCTAAGTGTGGAAACCCAAACCACTGATGGGCATCCAGGTTCCATTATCTGCTCCACAGAGGAGGATTAATTCAAGTAGTAAAATAGCTAATTCTACCTGAGATTTCTCATCTCAGTCCGAATGTATAAACAGCTAAGGAGAAGAGGAAGAACTGACATACCCACTGAAGTGGGCATTTCTCCCCACTGGAGTACCACGTCTTTTGTTATGCGTCCATAGGTATTAACGTACACCCCTTCATCCTCATAGCACACAAGCATCTCCATTCCATCCGTTTTGGGCAAGATGACAATGGCGTGAGGCGTGATATTGCCTTGAATCTGTACACAGAATAGAACCCCGCAAGCCAGCATTAAGTCATGTTTACAGGGTAAGAAAGCAGGACCAAGTTTTGCGCTCAGAAAATTAATAGACTAACACTTCACACCAAACATATCCTCCCTACATTTGCAATGTGTACTGCTAGGATTACATGACACACAAGAGCCATGTTATGTCCCGCCTACAAAAATATGAGTTTTATGAAGGTACTAGCACTGTGATGGTGAACCTTGGCACTCCAGGTGTTCTTGGACTTCAGTTCCCAGAAACCCAAGTCTCTGTGAATCCACACAGTCTTCGTGTGGATTCACAGAGAC
The DNA here is from genome assembly GCA_035047305.1 of Bradypodion pumilum. Classification (NCBI taxonomy): domain Eukaryota; kingdom Metazoa; phylum Chordata; class Lepidosauria; order Squamata; family Chamaeleonidae; genus Bradypodion; species Bradypodion pumilum. The sequence goes on from JAWDJD010000003.1 coordinate 364,842,363, forward strand.
TTGGGCTTCTGGGAATTGAAGTCCAAGAACACCTGGAGTGCCAAGGTTGTACGCACAGTAAACAAGCTGTCTGAAGATCTTCAGACTTTCTCCCACAGAGCAGAGCGGAGATTGGCAAGAGGAAGTGAAGTGAAAAATGCCAAGGTGGTGTTTCCCATTAAAGGATAGGCTTTGAGCAGCAGCACACGACCGTCTGTCCCGGTTAATTATCTCTCCACCACGAAGCTGGCAGTAAACCCATTCATGTGAATTCACAGAGACTTGGGCTCCTGGGAACTGAAGTCCAAGAACACCTGGCGTGCCAAGGTTCTCCATCACTGACCTAGCACATCATAACAAATGACTGGCAAACTGCAAGTAGCTCTCAGAATGTAAACTGAGAAGGCCATGTACAAAATTATAAATCCATTTATAAGTACAAGGCTCTACTGGCTTAAATGCCCTTGCTTGGCTGTATTGATCGTCATAATGATTATTCTGCCAGTCTTCAAAAGCCTTCAAGGCTGTCTACTGGTAAAATGTTTTTTAAAATAGCAATAATGACAAAGTTTAAAAAAAAAGGATTTAATTAAAAACAATAACAATATTGGCCGGAATTTTCTTAGTAATGCTGGCAGAAGTACAAGGGAGGAAGTCATGGCCATAAACCACTGTTTGTTGATAAATTGCCTTTTGTACTCCTCCTTATGTATTGATTCACATGTCTGACACATGACAATCAGTGACTTGATAAGTAGCAGTAATTTACTGCCAATTTACCGTTGCATTTATGCCAACACAATTAACCATTAGAATTCTGGCCATTGTATGCTTCCTAGGAATACTATAAATATATTATGTTACAGCTCTGTACTTTTCTCTTTTAAACATTCTATTTTTGTAACATTTAATAAATATTTTTTACAAATTGTGGTCATGGAATCCAAAGGATCTCTAGTGCCTGTGGCAATTTGAAGAGATAGATGCACTGCAAAACAAAAATGGATTTAACCTTCAGCCATTTATTGAAATTAAATCAAAGCACCCAATAGGCTTCCAAAAGCAGAACATGCCAAAACTGTAGGGCAAGTCCAAAGAAATCCAAAGCAAATTAGCTTCTTTGGGTGACAATATGTACAATGGATGACATCATGTACAAAGTCATCTCTCCAAAAGGCACAGTGAATAGTAATCACAGCTCATTGCCATAACATTGGTATTCAAAAGAGATTAATACTAAGTCATGTAATGTATACAGTTTCACCATGTTGTTTCCAACTCACATGTGATGGTATGTAGATATCATAAGAATTCCCTGAATCCACATCAATAACATGGAAACCAGTGTGTGATCCAAAGATAACTTTTAACCTCTGACCTTCTTCCACTGTGAGATCAACAAGTGACGGTTTGTGCTGGAGATCTGCAAAAGACTTTTTAAACCCTTTCAGTCAAATTTGTGTTACCTTATCAAAGAACTCTGTAATTCTTCAGTATGCTACAGCAACTACAGAGGGTGCCAAAAATGTATACAAATTGACTAAAATGTCCACTTATATTGCTGCAAATGTCAGTACAGTACTGCCAATGTAGCCGGTTTGGAGCGAAGGTCATACTACACATTGCTACTGTAATTCAATTCCACGTTGAAAAGTAATACATAGATAAAGTCTCTTAAAATGTGTATACATTTTGGCATCCTCTGTATATGAGTATATATAGAATTCTTTTAAAAATACCCCCCTCCATTTTTGGTTAAAATTACTATCACCACACATTTAAATATTGTTTAAGCTCTTTTATCTAACAACACTGCTCACTAAAGAGCCAGTGAAATGTATGGTTTTTCATATTTAAATAGAAGACATTTTTGTTGATTCCGACCCTTTGCGACCCCATGGACCAATTTCCTCCAGGCACCTCCGTCATCCTTCTCAGCCCGCTCAACCCATTGCGTCTACAATGACATCTAGCCATCTCATCTTTGGAAGCCCCTTCTCCTCTTGCCCTCCACCTTTCCCAGCATCAAGGCCTTCTCAAGTGATTCCTCCCTTCTCATTTGATGTCCAAAGTACTTTAGCTTCATCTTCACTATTTGTCCCTCCAATGAACAGTCAGGGTTCTTCTAATATTGACCTATTTGTTCTCTTTGCTGTCCAAGGGACTCTCAGGACTCTCCTCCAACACCACATTTCAAAGGCATTTATTCGTCTGTGCTTAGCTTTCCTAATGGTCCAGCTCTCATACCCATACATTACCACTGGGAGCACCATTGCTTTGACTATGCGAATTTTTGTTTTCAAGGTGATGTCTCTGCTTTTTACTATATTCCACATACTGAGTAGTGAGGCCAAGCAATTAAACTGCATTCTCCAAAGTCATGAGAACTTTTTGTTCAAGCATGGTACTAGATCAGTGATGGTGAACCTTGGCATTCCATCTGTAAACCCATTAGTGTGGATTCACAGAGACTTGGGTTTCTGGGAATTGAAGTCCAAGAAGCACTGGAGTGCCAAGGTTCACCATCATGGTACTAGGTGGTATCCCAGATATTAGAAAGAAGAGAGTGGACACGACTTTCTTGGCTGGATCATTTTTCTAGTTATTGCTGCAGACCCAGCCATTAACCTTGTTTTAAACTGTACTTGGCTTGCTTTTAATTAACTGGAGATCTAAGATTTTGCATGGTTTTTGAGGTCCCTATTAGAAAAAGGACTGCAGTGGCTCAAGTGGCTAAGACGCTGACTGGGAGGCGGAAGGTCAGCAGTTCAATTCCCGAGTACTGCAGGATGGAATGAGCTCCCATCTTCATCCCAGCTCCTGCCAACCTAGCAGTTCGAAAGCAAGAAATTGCAAGTAGATAAATAGGGACCACTTTGTCATGTCTAGTCATGCCTGCCACATGACCACGGAAATGTCTGAAGAAGCAGACAGCGCTGGCTCTTCGGCATTGAAACAGAGATGAGCACTGAATCCTAGAGTCAGATACAACTGGCTTTCGAGCAAGGGAAACCTTTACCTTTACTATTAGAGAAGAAAATTGGGAATAAAATAAAATAAATAGAAATACTTTGAAGCAATGGAAAAGGAGGATTTTATAGACTGCTGAGAGGACTGAAAGAGGATTAAAAGAAGACTTCCTTTGGCTTGCGTACAAGCCAAGTTACAATCTTTATAAAATAGACTTCTTTACAATGAACATTAGAGAAACTCATAGACAAAAGCAGGATCTAGCATATTTCAATGTATCCATTTAATATTTGTTTTTATGTGTTATAAAAGATGTGAAAAGTATTAGATAAAAAGGTATACTTAGTTAAATGTAGTTGAAAAATCTGGCTGAAACTGATGAAAGTTCACTTAGACTTTATTTATTTATTTATTTATCAATCTTATTTCTAACGCTACCCCACTTGCTGAGGCGACTCTGGGCGGCTTACAGTAAAACAGTAAAACACATCAACATTAAAACAAATTAAAATATTTTTTAAAATTTCTTAAAAATTCTTTTTAAAAAAACTCACCAAACCCATATACCAAACTTCAGAGGACCGCTACTTAGACTAGCCAGCCCACAGTGGCTATTTCCCTGGCCGCCCCCACATCTGCTGCGCCAACCATGTCTTCATGCCCCTACAAAAGGGTAAAAGCTCTGCCTGGAGACGAAGTTCAGTAGGCAAGAGGTTCCATAGACTTGGTCCAGGTGAACCTCTGCAAGAGGCGTCATGTAGTAGGAAGCAACACTTTTTGGCTCTGGGCCCAATCAACAACTTTGGAGTTGGATGTGACTAAAGCTTAGATTTTATGTTTATTCCCAAAGCATGTTGTTGTAAACCATTTAAATCCAAGAAATGACTACACGGTTGAAGTCTACAGCCTTTAAGATTTAGCAATGGAAGCCATTGCAAATGCTAAACCAACATTGGGATAACTGAGTCCAGTTAGTGGCAACATAAGTAGTTGTCAGTCCAAGCCAATGAAACTCCATCTCAATTACACACAGCTCCACAACAGAGATGGAGAACCTTTACCCCTCCTTTGTATTTTATCTTGTATTTTAACTTTCAGAAGGCATCAAATGGTAAGGAAATGTTGGAAGGGCAAAAAAATCCCCACCTATGTGCTGAAAAGAATGGTCCATCTGAACTAGGCCTTAACTATCTGTGTTATTCAAGAGAGTGATTGTGTCTCTAAAATGGGAAGATCCAGGTCTTATAAATCTTTGTAAAATTCTCTGTGCGGAGATATGGAATCTGCTACCTGTTACACTAAAGCTAAATAAATAACAGAATTTAATCACAAATTTCCTTACCAATGATTTTTTTTAAAAACAACGAATGTATAAATTATCATTTTAACACCACAAAACATACCTTAAATGCCATAAACTTGTGATATGGTTTAGGAGCCCAAGCATATATCTCTACAGCATTCTTTAAGGCAATCACCAAGAACTTGATCCTCTCATATTTCACTAAAATAAAAATAGAACTAATTTTTAAAACATATTTGGACAAAACAAAATGATATCTTAGGGTAGAGATGTTAAAATCATCTTGCCCAAGGGAAATGTTCAAGAACAAATCCAGCTAATAAATTCCTGTGATGGTTTAGACCAGTGTTTTCCAACCTTTGGTTTTTGGACTTTGGTTCCCAAAAGCACTGATAAACCAATGTACTGACTTAGACTTCCGGGAATTGAAGTCCCACTATGTGGCATGGATCCCACGTTGGGAAACACTGGTTTAGACTGACTTGAGGCCTTTAATATCTCTGGATGCCGCAATCTAGACACAAGAATTTCCAGCTAGTGTTTGCTTCTAGATAGCTGGTATAACATGGTCAAGGCAAATTAAAGATGGCAGCACTTACATTTCCAATCTAGACTCAGTAACACCACCCACGTTATGCAGGTATTTTGTGAAATCATAAGTGTGCCTGAGAAGAAGCTAACATTATATGATTTAAATTCAGATGATTGATGTGGCCACATGGCCATTCCCTTATATTCCTAATAAGTAGATCACTATCTTATTTTTAAGTTAAGAGTTGGAAGTTTCAAAATTTTCTGTATCTTCTCTGCTTACTGAGTAGAAAATGTAGCAGCATCTGTTAAATATGAGGGATTATTTGTCTACAAACAGCATAGGACAATATTTAGTTTTGTTTTTTTTTCCCTAGCAGATGTTAAGGCTGCTGGACTGAAGGACAATTGATACATGCTTTTCTTTCTTAGACAAGAAAGCTTTTTTGTAGTGCACTGTTATTCCATAATTTCTCAAAATATCAATTCTTTGTTTCAATGATGACTAATTTATTAAGGAACAGTATTTTGGTATTTACCTTTGGTTGTCATTATTTGTTAAAGCATGGAAACTCCTGTTTGCATACCAAAAGCATCTAGGAACCTTTTATTACCTCAGTCTCTGGGAAGTGCTAGCCATTGATTCTGTTCACATATGACCGTGATGGTGAACCTTGGTATTCCAGATGTTCTTGTACTTCAATTACCAGAAGCCCAAGTCAGCACTCCTACTGATCAGGGCTTCTAGGAATTGAGGTTCAAGAACAGGTGGCGTGCCAAGGTTCGCCATCACTGACATATGATTTCTCACCACACAACGGATAGCACTTAATATATGAACAAATTCCATTACACAGCATTTCCTTCTGAAAGATGTGAAGTCAAACAAAAATTGTAATTGTGGTAGTTGATTGTTTTGATTCATTGCATGAGGAAAGCATTACCTGCCTCTTTGAGGGTCAGCGAATTGTTAATTTTCATCAATTCATCATTGCTTTATTTGTGTTATTTGATATAAATTAAATCATTCATTCATTCATTCATCATTCGTGTGTTGAGAGGGGGGATTAGATTATGCCTACTTATTCTATCCTGACTCCACCTCACATCTGTAAATTAGGTGGCCCATTGGAACAAAATTTTGTCACTGACTGACAACTCAAATGTGCATACAACCATCCATATAATTGCCCTTCACCCCATGTCAGGTGTGAGATAGTTATGTATGCTGTAATTTCAGATGTACCTAGAGAGGACAGGCATCACCCTACAGAACTTTGTTGACTACACAAAGATTGTTCCCACTTATAATCACGTCTGAATAGGGCTTCTGCTGCTTATCCGCCACTGCAGCTGCTCCTGGGGCCCACCCACTCCCAGTCCGGGAGCGGTTACAAACTGTTGGGATGCGGCTGGCTCAAAACACTTCCCGGCCAGGACTTAAATACTGTAGAGGCGGCAGGAGTTTTGCCGCCACCTCCGGCCTATTATGCGGGGCGGAGAGGTCCCGGAGTGATGGACGCCGAGACAAAGTGCATCCATCGGCATCCCGGGGCCCCACCAATGCCTCTGGCCAGGACTTAAAGGCCATAGAGGCGGCAGGATCACCACTCCCCACTCTTGAACTTTTGGGGTCGGAGCGAGTTGTGTGCTGCATTACTGAGTTACCACTGTTACTTTTCTATTGTATTTTCTGCTTTGCGCTTGTTATATTGTATCCTTGTTTTCCCCCATTGTATTGTATCTTTATTTGACGTGATGTAAGCCGCCCTGAGTCGGCCTGTGCTGAGTAGGGTGGGATATAAATCAAATAAACATAAGCATAAACACAAACATCCTAAAGTATACTCTTGACTCAGGTGACTATTTACCTTGTGATGGTTTTATTGCTACAGAGACATTACCAAAGGAAAATGTCAATAAGAATGTTATGCATTGTTTCCTATTTTCCAGCATGCCACTAAGAGCAACTTTATTAGACTTCGGCTTGTTATTGGAGATAAGCAAGGGACTTTTCATAGCCCAGAGAGGCTTTCCAATGGTAGGTAAACTGATTTTTTTTGAGGCCACCTTCCTCCTATCGTACCTAAGTAACAGATCTTTCACTTACCAACTTTATAATGTATGCAGCCTTCCAAATCTCCCACAGTGATCCAGCCTTGTTTCTTTTCTACCTCTGGGTCATTGTGTAAAATTCTATTCCTTAACCATGAAAGATAGTAAACTCGTAGTTTGTTCTTCTTTCCTGTTGAAACATGGAACTTCATTTTTAATCAACACAATCTAGATCCCTAATAGATATCAACATAGCTGCATGAGGTTTCCATAATGTTCATCCTGGTTGAGTCTTTTCTGATATCAGTTTGACTGTTGCATTGTTCTGTTTCAGGAAGTTTATTTTTCTTTTTTGTAACATCAATTGGAATCGTAACACTGAACTCACAAAGAAGCCATTTGAGTGAAGCTTCCTTCTGTTTGTTCTCGTAACCACCTTGTATGCTTAATTGTTTTAGGTTTGCGGTTTCATTATTGTTATTGGCTGTCTGGAGGCAGAAGTCTTTCAGAAGCAACAGTAGGATATAAAAATAAGGATTTCTAATAATTACTCCTAGAAATCTCTATTGGATAGAAGAAATGGAACTGTATAAATAATAAAACTGAGTAAACACAAAAATGGTATTGGTTGCCTCAATCTATATAACTAAAATCAAGGTCCGGTGCTGTATGTTGCTTATACAAATCCACACCCCTGCACCAATTGCGCTGAAACTTGGCACATATGTCGCTTGGGCCGAAGAGACGGTCACTGTGGCAGTGTCAAGCCCCATGGGGAGGGGTACACCCCCTAAATCAATCTGCAAAGGGGACGCCCCCCCCCCGACAGGAGAAAAAGCAAGGGGAAAAATCCAACCAGGGGGGATTGTGATGTCATCGCCACAGCTCAACCAATTCCCAGCTGGCCAGATCTGGGGCTCCGTGACATCACAGGGCTTCCTCATACAAAGCGACACCCATGCACCAATTGCGCTGGAAACTGCGTGCACGGTTAGCTTTAACATCTCGGGTGGCCGGCATGGGTAACTGTCAGCCTGTCTTAGGGTCCTTGCCCCCGAAAAGGGGCAACAACACCCCGCCGGACAGCAGAAATGACCAGGGGAGGTGATTGCACATGCGCGAGAATCCATGCATGCGCCTAACCCTGTCTGGCATTCCAGGCTGTGGCGCATGTGCAAAATTACATGCATGTGCCAAAGTCTGCCTGGCATTCCAGGTGGCGCATGGCCTAGCCGCCAGTACGGACAGCGGCAATTACAGCCTCCCCCACCCCAGTGACTACTGTCAGCGGGCGGCCACCATGGCATGGCTCCTCTGCACTCCTCGGGGGAAGGGAGAACCCACAGCCAGGGGGTGGGCGGAGGACGGGACTGGGCTGCTGCCTTCTGCAGGCCTCCCCCCCCCGATGGTTCCTCTGCCCACCTGCCCAAATGGAGCCTCCCTTCTGCCTGACACAACCCACGGAAGGATGAAGGGGCTGGGCTGTGATGGCTAGCCATGGACTGTAGTCGCTGGGGAGGCCGACGGTGGCGGCCAGAGTCAGGATGAGATGGTGCCTCGCGGTGGGGCTGAGAGAGTGGCTGCGACGACAGCAGACAAAAAGGTAAGACAGCTGGGGGGTGGGCGGGCCCAGGTATCTCCTTGGCCTGGGTAGAGTACCCCCAGGCAATGCTGGGTCCTCTGCTAGTTAAAACTATTGTATAAAAGTTTCAGTGAAGCACTGAGAAGCTTCACTGCTGTTGAGTGGTTCCAGTCTTCCTGGAGAAGTGAAGTCTGAAGATAGTAATGGGGGCAGGGGACACACTCCTCTTTGAAACCCCAACCTTTGGTGTCCCTCAGAGTATTCTCCACACTATTTAACAGTTAAATAATACTGCTGGGAGACATTTTACTCACATTTTGAGGTTTGGTGTCATTAGTAATTAGTATGCAGATGACACCCAACTCTATCTTTCCTTTCCATCTAATTCCAAAGAAGCTATCTTGGCCCTAAACCAGTGCTTCATACCTGTAGGACAATGGTTCCCAATGTGGGGCCCATGCACCACAGGGGACTTCAATTTCCAGAAGCCTAAATCAGTGCATTGGCGGATCAGTGCTTTGGGGAATTGACTTAGGCTTCTGGGAATTGAAGTCCAAAAACCACTGTTGTAGGGTCTGGATTAAGGTGAATAAACTGAAGCTTAATCTTGGCAAGGCAGAGATGCCCCCGATCAGTTGTAAATCAGATAATGGAACAGGGATCCATCCCATGTTTGGTGGGTTACATTCCCCCTGAAATCTCAAATTCACAGTTTTAGTGTACTTCTGGATACATCCCTGAACCTGTTTGCCCAGGTTTTGGTGGGTGCTAAGAGCATATTTGTACAGTTAAAGCTGGTGTGCTGGCTGTAAAAACTCCTGGAAATGTCTAACTTGACTAAAATTAATTAAATCTCATTTGGATAAATACCACATGCTCTGTGTAGGACTGCCTTTGAAGAAGGTTCAAAATGCTGCAGCTAGACTGATGATGGGAGATGGTTACAGATATCATACCACATACCGCTCCCCCTGTTTCAAAAGCTACCAGTCTCTTTCTGGGCTCAATTCAAAGTGCTGTCTATGACCCTGTATGGCTTGAGTCCAGGCTATCTGAAGAACCATGTTTCTTTATATCAGGGATGCCCAAACTATGGCCTGGGGGCCGGATCCAGCCCCCAATGCCAAGTCATCCGGCCCACGAAGCCCTCGTCGCTCCCAGAAGCGGAAGTAAAACAAACCCATATAGGAATGTTTTACTTCCGCTTCTGGGAGCGATGAGGGCATTGGGGGCCAGATCCGGCCCCTGGGCCAATAGTGACCACCCCCCTGAATCAAGTGACCTGCTCCCTGATTTATGAGATCTTTAGGGGAAGACCTTCTCTTGGTCCTATCACCATCCCAGGCACTTTGGGTGAAGACCCAAGAGAGGCCATTTTCTATGGCTATTTCCACTCTCTGGAATTCGCTGTCCTATGAGGATAAGTTTGCCCCTACTTTTCAGTTCTTCTGCCAGCAGGTGAAAACCTTTCTGTTCAATTTGGCTTTTGACCTCTAAATGCCCTTGGAGGATTCTACTTTACTGTAGGGGGATGTGGCATATTTTTATTTGGACATTTCTGCCAAGTATTATAAACTTGTTTTGTCTTTTTTAAACTACTGTTTTTAAAATACTGATTTGATCCTATTATAATGTTAGAATCTTTAATACACTTCTGAACATACTCTCTTAGCCTGCCAATGACACTGGCAAAAAGTAAAAATGAAGCTCAGTTAGAATAAAGGTTCCTCTCAGGCTAAAAGTGGATTTTGGGAGTCAGACGTCCAGCGTGACAGGCTGGAATAGCTCATCTTTTGCTGATGGTGACCTTGATAGGACTCTTTCAGCTGGTCAGAGGGTGAGGGCAAACCAAAAGTTATGACATGTCTTCCAGAAGATACACAATAATAACTCTTTGAGGTTTTTACAGTTGGGCAGGTTTTGAAAAACAGTGAGTTATTTTGTGCAATCCTAAATATGTTGTCATTAAAAAACCAAGACAAATTCAACCTTTTATACTGTTGTATTTTATTTTTAATTTCTTTTTGTTTTTCATAATTTATTTTTTTGAGTTCATCAAACTTATCTGAAATATTTATCCCCAGATGTTTTAGACTATCCTTGACCTGAATATTATATTTGTCTTTTATTTTTTCTGTTCTTCTTTATCACTATTACAAAATATCATTTCCGATTTCCCCCAGTTTATTTTTAATCCTATCATTTCCTCAAATTCATTAAGATGTGTTTGTACCCTTTCCAATAACTTTTTGGGATTTTTCATGATTACCAATGTATCATCATCATACAAACTAATTTTGTTACCTTCTACTCTTTCAATATTTTTGACTTCTCTTATGGCACTTGTCAGTAACTCCATTGCCATAATAAACAATATTGGTGATAATGGACAACCTTGTCTAGTTCCAGCTTTAAGCTTTATACCATCCGTAAAAACATCATTTACCCTCACCTTGGCAGAACCTTGTTGGTATAATTGTTCGATTATTTTTCTAAACTTTATTCCAAAACCATAATTTTTAACTATCTCATTAATTGTCACCCATTGAAGTGAATCAAATGCTTTAAAAATATCTAATGATAACAATCTAACCTTCTCTTTATTTTGTTCTGCTATATCCATTAAGTCCACAACTCTCCTTGTTAAGTCCACCATATGTCCTCCTTTCAAAAACTCTGCTTGATCTTTATTTATATAATTAATCATAAAGCTGTTTAATCTATTTGCTATTATTGAAAATTATTGTCCCTCGTTTTTAATGAAGTGGCCTCACGAGCAGCACAAAAATAAATGACAGACTCACTTACAACAAAAGCAATTAAGAATTCTGTGGATAAAGCAATATTTCTGTCTCTCTCTCCAGATATTCCTTCCCTTTAATTTGGCTGTAGCATCAGTTTCCTCTTGCTCCTCTTTCTATCAGAAAAAAGCAACAATTTTGGTGTTCTTTTCAACTTTCTTGGATAAGCCAATAGTGACTTCCTAAAACCATAAATGCCAGTAGTATCCCTTTGTTAGCCCCTTCCTCGTGTGTTGGGTTGAACCCAAAGCAATGGTTGACAGATTCTGGAGCTTGCAACCAGAGATATTTGGAAGGCTCTAGGTTAGGGCAGGTTATAATACAGTAAAAGATCATAGTCCTATTAGTAATAATGACAGTGTGGCAACACAAATGATACAAAGACAAGCCTTCTTTTAACTTCTGTCTTTTGGAGTACAGATCCTGCCTTTGCCATGCCTATGTTGGGGCTCTTCATTTAATCTATACAGATAATTTCCTTCTCAATAACTGGAACAAACCATGTTTTTTTGCTGCCAGTGGACTCAAACAGCTACACTTGGAATCTGATTTCCCTTCAAAAAGAAAGCCAATGTGTTTAATCATAAACACAGAAAAAATGCAATTTCTTTCTTCTCTATCAGCCTCTTCTTAAATAAAAAAGGAACTCTGTGTTTTGCTTGAGGGAATACAACAGCAGGCAGAAGCCAGGAGCAAAATGGAAGCAAAGATGCAGGCTCAAGTTCATACCTGAGATAGTTACAAGGACATTCAATCCTTCTAGCACATCCATCTGCTGAAACCGTCTTCTGTTGATTAGATTGTACACCTTTCCTTGACCACTCCGATCCAACAGCATAAGCCCATTCTCTGTTCCAACCAGTAAGTTTACACCTGCACAGTAAATAGAAAGGGATGATGAAATCATGATTTGGATCAGCTGGAATGAGACATTTTCAGCCAACATGAAAAAAGACCAAAGTGAAGTTCAAACTAATGGGACCAAAGGGACCAACTGAAATAGCCAAGTATGACCAAATGGAGATTTCTAGCACTGTTTTGTCCATGTTGAAGATGGGCTGGTTTGCTCCTTTTCCTGGCAACCATGTGGCATAAGTGCAAGTGTCAACCAGCCTGTCTTCAGAGCATTCCTACCCACACCTGGTTTCTTGTTAGGGGCTACTCTTTTTGAGGTGCAGGTAGAATAACCCCTTTTGAACTGTCTCCAATACAGTATGTGTAATTGCTAGTACTGAACCAAATGCTTGCTGTCAATTTCCCAATATCATTAAGTGGCTTAAAAAGAAAGCAACTACATGTTATTGGGAAACTGCAACTTCTTCTGTGGAGGAGTAAAGAAACGAAGGAAAGCGTTTTGAAACCTGTGACAACACAACAGCACCAACGTTTTACATTTTACTGAATTGTAACATACTGACTCCTATGATTTTCATAATGAATTATTTTTAAAAAGTAACTTTTTAGTCTTGTTTTAGACATCCACTGAATACTTCCCCATGACAGAACACCCTAACAAGGCCAGGGACATCAATGGACAAGATGAGATAGACCTTCCAACAGGCTCTGAATAAACGAAAGCAAGACGGGACCTATAAATGCTGTACAAAAATATACAGTCATTAGAAGTGACTAATATAATCTTTTTCTTAATATGTAGGTTTTATTTCTCCTGTTACAAATATAACTGAGAAATACCCCAGAGAGCAGCACAAAGGATTTCTGAATTGAAGCGTTTCTTGTATTTTCGGATCTCCGGTGTGTCACTGTGAGGACGAATATTGGTAGGGTTTACATTTACTACTGAAATTTTTCTTGCTTCATTCAATTTGGCCTGTTCTTGTCTCAGCAGCTCACTGGTAAACAATGCTGAAAAAAAAAACACATGAAGGAGCAGATTCAACAAGTATAGAATAGAGGAATTTTGTCAGCTAAGGACCAATACGTACATTTCTGCAATGAGATGAGAACTTTCTCACAAGGTTTCACCACACCTCTGTGGCAAACTGGAATAGGCTGCATGTATGTATACCATATTTTTCGGACCATAAGACACACTTCCCCCACCCCCCAAAAAAGTGTGTGTGTGTGTGGGGGGGAATGAGGGTGCGTCTTATAGTCCGAATGCTGTCCAACAAGGCTGTTGTAAAATGATATTTTACAACAGCTGCGGCTCGCTGAAGACCTCCACCACCACCGCTACAGCTGTTCTGGGGCTGGGGAAAGAAGGGCCGGGGAAAGAAAAACATATGTTCGGCAGGCCATTACCACAGGTGGCCACAAGAGGGTGCAAGTTGCAATTTCCCATTTAAATGCATTGGAAATCAATTTCTTGTATAGTATTCTATAAGAACATAAGAACAGCCTTGCTGGAACAGGCCACAGCCCATCCAGTCCAGCATTCTGTCTCACACAGTGGCTCACCATTTCCTTCAGGGTATTCCCAAGCAGATGCCTTCACCTGCTTAGGATTCCCTGGAAATGATATTGAGAGATATCCTGCCTATCTCTCCAACCCGGAGGTTGTCCTTAAGTATCCATAATTATAGCCATTGATACTCTTGTCCTCCATGAACTTGTCTAATCCTTTCTTAAAGCTGTCAAGACTGACAGCTGTCACCACTTCCTCTGGCAGGGAGTTCCATAGACCAGTAATCCTCTGGGTGAAAAAGTACTTTCTCTTATTTGTTTGAGAACTAGTACCCAAAGGTTTCATGGAGTGTACCCTAGTTCTAGTGTTGTGCAATAGGGAAAACAGTTTTTCCTTATCTACTTTGTCCACACCATGCATGATTTTATAAACTTCAATCAGGTCACCTCTTAGACGTCGTCGTTCAAGAGTGAAGAGGCCCAACCGTTGCAGCCTCAGATGGTAAGGAAGGTGTTCCAGTCCCCTAATCATTCTGGTTGCCCTCCTCTGCACTTTTTCCAGCTCCATAATATCCTTCTGGAGGTATGGCGACCAGAACTGTACACAGTATTCCAGATGGGGCCTCACCATAGATTTATAAAGAGGCAAAATGACACTTGCTGACTTATTTTCTATACCCTTCCTAATGATCCCTAGCATTGAGTTTGCTTTTTTCACTGCTGAGGCACACTGGGTTGACACCTTCATTGAGTTGTCCACCAGGACACCAAGGTCCCTTTCCTGGTTTGTCGCAGAGAGTTCAGACCCCATCAGTTTATAAATGTAATTGGGGTTCTTTGCCCCAACATGCATCACTCTGCACTTACTAATGTTGAAACTCATTTGCCACTGTTTTGCCCACTCCCCTAGTGTCGAGAGATCCCTCTGGAGCTCCTCACAATCTCTCACAGTTTTCACTACCCTGTATAATTTAGTGTCGTCAGCAAATTTGGCTACCTTGCTTTTTACTCCTACCTCTAGATCATTTATGAAGAGGTTGAAAAGCAGGGGTCCCAGTACTGAACCTTGGGGGACCCCACTCTTTACTTCCCTCCACTTGGAGAAGTGTCCATTTAGTGCTACCCTCTGTTTCCTGTCCCTTAGCCAGTTGCTGATCCAGGACAAGACCTGTCCCTTTATTCCATGACTGGTAAGTTTATTCAAGAGCCTTTGGTGTGGGACCTTGTCAAAAGCCTTCTGAAAGTCCAGATAAACAATGTCAACTGGATCCCCCTTATCCACATGCTTGTTGACACTCTCAAAAAATTCCAACAGATTAGTGAGGCATGATTTGCCCTTGCAAAAGCCATGTTGGCTCTCCTTTAGCAGCTCCTTCTCTTCTATGTGCCTATTAATTCTATCTTTTAGGATGGTTTCCATCACTTTACCTGGGACACATGTCAAACTGACAGGTCGGTAATTTCCTGGATCACCCCTGGATCCTTTTTTGAAAATTGGTGTTACATTCGCTACCTTCCAGTCATCAGGCACACAGCCTGATTTGAGGGAAATATTATATATTTTGGCTAGGAGATCAGCAATTTCATCTTTAAGTTCCCTGAGAACTCGTGGATGGATGCCATCTGGTCCTGGTGATTTGTTAGTGTTTAGTTTAACAAGACATGCAAGGACCTCCTCCCTGGTTATTTCTATCTGGCTTAATTCTTCGGTTTCCCTCCCTATGAAGATAGGCTCTGTTTTGGGCATGTGGCCTCTGTCTTCTTCAGTGAATACTGAAGCAAAGAATTCATTGAGTCTCTCTGCAATCTCTGTTTCCTCTTTAATAACCCCTTGCCTTCCATTGTCATCTAATGGTCCAATGGCCTTCCTAGTTGGGTTCTTACTTCTAATGTACTTAAAGAAGTCTTTGTTATTTCTCTGAGTATTTTTAGCTATACGCTCCTCAAAGTCTTGCTTTGCTTTCCTGATTGTTGCCTTGCATTTGTTCTGCCAGAATTTATGTTTTTGCCTGCTGTCCTCATTCGGACAAGCCTTCCATCTTCTAAATGAGCTTTTCTTGCTCTTGATCACTTCCCGAACAGCTCCTGTAGACCACATTGAGTCCTCTTGGACCTGGCAGTGTCCTTTTTCCTTTTGGGTATGCATTCCAATTGAGCCTCTGTTATTGTTTTTGTAAACAGCCTCCATGCCTCTTGGAGTGTTTGGACTCTCTCAATTTTCCCTTTCAGCTTCTTTTTTACTAGTTTCCTCAACTTTGGGAAATTCCCTTTTTGAAAATTTAAGGTCTCTGTGTTAGATTTTATCAGTGACTTGGGGTCTATGATCAAGTTAAACATAATTGAGTTGTGGTCACTGTTCCCTATTGGATCAGTCACATTAACATCTTGCACCAGATCCTGAGTATTACTCAGGATCAAGTCAAGGATTCTTGTACCTCTAGTTGGGTCTTCAACCATCTGTCCCAGGGAACAATCATTTAGCATATCTAGGAACTTTATCTCTTTATCATGTGCTGAACAACAGTTCACCCAGTCTATGTGAGGGTAATTGAAGTCCCCCATTATAACCAGGCTTCCCTTCTTGGATGCCTCCTTTACAACATTCTCCAACTGCCAGTCTCCCTCAAGAGTTTGGGTCGGAGGCCGATAGTATATGCCTACTGTTAGACCATCCTTGTGGCCTGGTACTCTTACCCACAGAGCTTCTAATGGTGACTCCAAATCACCTAGATATTCCAATTCATACGATTTTATCACTTCTTTGACATACAAGGCCACACCACCTCCCGTTTGCCCCTTCCTATCCTTCCTGTACAGTTTGTAGCCTGGGATAACTGTATCCCATTGGTTATCATCCGTCCACCAGGTTTCAGTGATACCAATAATATCAATATTCTTATCTATTGCTAAGTATTCCAGCTCCCCTATTTTGTTCCGGAGGCTTCTGGCATTTGTATACAAGCATTTATATATGCTTTTCTGACACAGTCTTTTGTGTCCGGTTGCATTGTTAGACTGCCTCTTGCATCCTTCTGCTAGAATGCTAGTGACTAGCTCCTCGCTCTGCTCAGTAATTTTTGCATCCTCCTCACTACCCAAGTACACACTTTCCCGAACCGGATGCTGCCCAGCTCCTGTCGGCTTTCCCCCAGTTATCAGTTTAAAAGCTGCTCTGCAGCCTTTTTGATGTTGAGTGCCAGCAATCTGGTCCCATCATGGTTTAAATGCAACCCATCCCTCCTGAACAGATTTGGCTTGTCCCAAAATGTTCTCCAGTTCCTGACAAATCTGAAGCCCTCCTCTCGACACCACCGCCTCATCCACGCATTGAGGCTTCTGAGCTCTGCCTGCCTGGTAGGTCCTGCGCGAGGGACAGGCAGCACTTCTGAAAATGCTACCTTGGAAGTCCGGGACTTCAATCTTCTTCCTAACAACCTAAATTTGGCTTCCAGGACAGACCGCTTGGCCTTCCCAACATCATTAGTACCAACGTGTACCATGACAACTGGCTCGTTCCCAGTTCTCTCTAACAATCTATCTAGATTTCTTGTGATGTCTGCAACTTTTGCACCTGGCAGGCAAGTCACCATACGGTTATCATGTGCATCACAAATCCATTTCTCTGTATTTCTAATTATTGAATCGCCTACTACAAGGAGCCTCTCTCCTGCAATCTGTTCATCTACATGCACCTCATCAACCATATTGAGGGAGAGAACCTCAGTTTGTTCCTGTTGTTTATCTTCCTGGATCTCATCAAGTGTGATGAAAGAGAGATCATCAGGTGGAACCAGTTGTTCCTCTGTGTGTTCCTCATCAGGTGTGATGAGGGAAAGAGCCTCAAATTTATTCTGTAATTTCAGACTCTCAGAGTGATCCCCTACTCTTCTCCTCCTTTGAGCTTTTCTGTTTGTATGTTCCCAATGCATTTCAGTGGGAAACCACACCTGTGCATAAAAAGAAAGGGTTTCATTTACTTTTCTTGCCTTTGCCCCTGCTCCATGTAATCAAAATGGAAGGGGAAACCATGCTTCCTGGTTGCAGGGAGAGCAAGAGGCTAGGCTAGAGCATCACTTCCTGCCTCAGTACAATTGGCTTGCCCACCCATTTCACCTGCAGCACCACCACTGGTTGGTGGTGCAAATACAGTACTAATTGGTCCAGAATATTTTTCATTGTTTTTCTACCTTAAAAACTGGGTGCGTCTTATGGTCAGGTGTGTCTTGTGGCCCAAGTATACAGTATATAGATTCTATGCTGAGCTCAGAAAAGTCAAAAGCTGCTAAAGAATGGAACATCAACTGACCACATTCCAGGGGCTTTTCCAAGGACAAAGAAAACTGAATTAAGCAGGAGCTCCCCTAAAGATGGGGGAGGCACTGAATTTGACAACTGGAACGTCAGCAGTGTGAGACCTGAATACTGCACATCTTTGTCCCAGATACTGGCCTGAATATACTGGATGTGCTTCTGTTACTGAAGCTAAGCAGCTCTGTATTTGGACAACTACTAGTTAAGACCGAGACAACTCTAGAAAGGGTCACCCTAAGTAGGTACTGATTTGACAGCGCACTATTATTATCAGGTAGAAGACTATCTGGGAACTTCATGTGTGAAGCTCTGACCCCCTTCAGAGAAGAATGGGGTTCATCTGTACAATTAAAAGATTAAGAAATTCCTCCTGCAAAGGATACCCCCTTTTAAAAAAGGAACTTGTTTGGGTACAGGAAGCTACTATTCAGGAATGGCAAAAAATGAAAGCGGCAACGATGTATCTGCCAGCCATGAGCGCATGCTGTTGAAGGCTTCAGTTGCTGGCACACTCACCTAAATTATGTACAGGTGAAATGTTGCCATGGTGTAACAAAAGCTGGAAGATGGGATGGACAGAAATGACCAGCTGGCTATGAACCAGAAGCCAGATATTAGGAGGTTTTTAAAAATACTTTCCCTTAGAGCCAGCATATGTTCAATGCATGTATAAATAGGCCTGAGAGACTTTATATCTAAAACATTCTTCTCTTTATTGATATTTACCTGTGGCAGAGCACTCTTCATCATCATCATCGTCATCTTCATCTGTAGGGGAAGTCTGATACACCCTGGTATCCACAAATGGGGTGAAAGATGCTTTCGTGCTACTTCCCATGCCGTACTATTAAGTGAGAAATAAAGAGATGATTTGAGCAAATGAATTTCTTCTTTTTTATGTTTACTGTGCTAAGAATATACAGTAATTAGCAGTACAGTGTGTGGTTAGTATATGCTTAACAATATTAACTTGAAGCTGGGAGAAGCAACACTGGAGAGTCTTAGGCCGATCCTCTGTTATCCAGATCGGCTGTGAGGTACCATTAGATTCTTCAAGCAAAGGCAGAATGATGATACTTCAGCTTTTTGGTGTGGGGAACAGGAGGCTACAAGGTATCATATGTTTGGGTAAATACCTTGTTTTGGGGAAAAAATATTCTTTGGAGACTTTGAGAGGTACCATTCTTCCTCCTTCTTTAAAAACAAAAAGCATTCTAACAATTGGGAACTTAGAAGGCAACATGCAGCTGAGACGTCCTATGACTCCCATCCTTGAACAAAAGTATTCCTTTGTTCATTCAGAGTCTATTTCTACAGGCATGCATGTGAGGACCTTGGCTAATACCTCTCTATCTCCCAAACCTGGTGAAACCTCATTTGCTTTCCTTGTACCATATGGGGAAAGTGTGTGTGTATATGTGAGTGTAGGCAAGTGTACACATCTATACTTCCCTCACCCTACCACTGACACTGATGCAGACCTTTGGTCACCAAAGGTTGTGTACCCTTAACATCATTTGATAATTAAAGCATCAAATGATAATTTGCACGTGTGGATGGACCATTGATAATTAAATGTCATGGACAGATCATTCATATTTTCAAGACAAGTTCTTAGTGATCAAAGATATTGGGCAAAATCTTGTTGCTTAACTTTGTGCCAGTATAATTCAGATTTGGCACCACAAACATTTGCTTTAAATACATGGAAAGTTTCTTAATCCCCTTCTTTCAGGTTTTCAGATCCCCCTATGACTGCCTTTTGCCCTAGAAAGGCCTCGAGGAGCTTCAGGACAGGAGGAAAGCTTTTAACAGTTAAGGTTCTAATCCCAGCAGCACTCTTTCCATTTCCACTGTTAAAGCCCCACCCACCCCTCAAAAATAAATAAATCATAAAGCTCCCATACCTTGCAGGACACCACCATCATGACTAGATTTTTTAACATCTATGGCAGTGATGGTGTGTACCTTTTAGAGACCGAATGCCCAAACTCAACAGGCTACCATCTGTGCTGCAGAGAGGTGGGTGAGCTCTGTGCTGGGGTAAGGGAGGAAACACTCCCATTGGGCTGCTGGGCAGAGGGGCAGGGCAAACTCTGTGCTGGGGCAACAGCACGTGTGCCCACAGAGAGGGCACTGAGTGCTCCCTGTGGCACACATGCCATAGGTTTGCCACCACTGATCTATCATCAATTCTATTTTCTCCCAAAATATATCCTAATTTGATGGCTTCTCCTTTTCCTTCACCAAAGTGGCTTTCTATTTTAAGCATAAACACAGTGCCTTTGTCATGTTAACATTTTGTACTTCTGGATGCACGCCCTGCATCCTAAAAACTGCAACACATTCACCAGTTTGCCCTTTTCATTTTTCTTTTTTGCTTAAATGGCTCTCCAGAAGACAGGCTCAATTTTATGTTTCATTTCTCTTTTCAAACTGTTCAAAATCCCTACCTTAATCTCAGACTATTAAGAGGGGGCTTTTTGCCAACCATTTTGCTTGAATTATTTACAAGACAACTTTAAAAAGGGGTACGCTCAAAATTCTACTAGGTAACAGTTTGATTACTATGTATGGTAAAAGTAGAGTGCAGTTAAATAGGAAACTATAGACAATGAATTTCTAATGTTTAGAAGACCGTCTTATTTGGAAATCTGTTGCTCTGTTAATGTCCAAAAGCAAAGAAAAGATATTTTCCTAGGGGAAAACTAAAGTCTTTTGGATAGCTGTAGAGATAAGATTTCTTTCATAGCAATAGCTCAACCACTTCTTCTTTTTGCTATGTTATTTATGCATGGTGTGTTATATTTACTATCTCTCATAAGTGCTATAATAACAGAAATAAGCCAGGAGAGAAAAACACCTTCCTTCATTTTATACCTTTTCCTGGGATTTATTTCAAAATGACTGCAGTCTACAACCAAGACTGTGATCCATGCTGGCAGCTGTCACACTGGATAATTGCCTAGCCTGCCAGCTGTAAGAAGTTAACCAGCCTCATGAAATCATCTGCTATTCTTTAAAATACAGTGGCTCAAGCTGATTGGGAGGCAGAAGGTCAGCAGTTCAAAACCCGAGTACTGTCCCAGTTCCTGCCAGCCTAGCAGTTCGAAAGCAAGAAATTGCAAGTAGATAAATAGGGACCACTTTGGTGGGAAGGTAAACAGCGTGCTGTGCACTTTGGTGTTTAGGCTTGCCTGCCACCTGTCCACTGAAATGTCTACAGATACAGACAGCGCTGGCTCTTCGTCTATAAACAGAGACGAGCACTGAACCCCAGAGTTGGATACAACTGGCTTTGAGCAAGGTTGACCTTTACCTTTAAACCTATAGTGTTCTGAGGCCACCACTTGAGTTTTCAGAAAAAAAGCAGAACCATCTCGTAGCAGAATAAGAAAATAATTAAAGTAATGAGTTCAAGAGTGAATGTTTAGCTCTCCTGAGGTTTTATTAAGAGTTGGATTGCTGGCTTCCTAAATCTAGTGACATAACAATTTAATAGTAATTCTACAACCTATAACAAGCCTACATGAATCAGGAAGCTTTTAATTGTTTATGTCTCCTTACCAATTCATTTTGCTTCTGCTACAAAAGGGAAATTGCAAAGAGCCAACTCAGTTAGTGAAACTCTATTCTGACCTCTGCAAAGCTCACTAAATCAGGCTATGGGGCTTCTGAGAGTCCTACAAGAATTATTCACTTCTACAATATCTGTGAAACCATTTCTTTATAACCATAAGGGGTAGAAACATGCTTTCTCGAAAACATTTTTTAAAAGCAGAAACACTCGGAATATGCCTTCCTATGCTCTGGAAGTCTGGTATATTACAGCCATATCTGTAACCTATTGGCTGAAAGTGCAGCTCTACAAAAGGAATGATATCATAGCAATTACACTTATATACCGCACCATAGCTCTTAGTGTACTCTCTGGGTGGTTCACAAGGTAATTAGCATTTGCCCCAAACATGCTAGGTCCTCATTTTAGCAACCTTGGAAGGATAGAAGGCTGAGTCAACCTTGTGCCCCGTCATCAACACTCTGACTCAATACCTGCTCATTTTGTCAGTTTTGGCATATACAGCACACAACTTTGTGGCATTGTGCATGAGTTATGTGCACCTCAAGAGTGTAAAATGGTTTGATGCTGGTACAACAGACACCCCTCAACTGTTTTTACAGAAGCAAGTTCAAATGCAATAGCATGATATGGACCATGGAAGAATCACAAGTCGGCAGGACCAGTTGCATTTTCTAGGCAGCGTTTTCTGATTGGCTTTTACTGCTATATAGTAATTGCTGAAGAAGCACATACCCTCCATGGTCATCTCTGGCAAAAAGTGGATGGATGAGCTCTTTTTATTATCATAATCACAGACTGAAAAAGAAGAACCTAAAACACAGGAAGCATATCTCTTGATTGCAGGATTTTAATAAAGGAAAATTAAAGCCAAATGGTGTAGGCATTTCACCAAGAAGTCTCTACCACCTACTTCAGCCACAGAGTCCATTTCTTGTCCATGGGTGGAAACTCGCCCTAAACCCTCGGTTGGCGTGCCCACAGGTGAGTGACTCTGTTGCACCAAATCTGGCAGGTTGACATGGCCAGCAAAGCCATTGCTGGCCGTGTGGCCAGAGCGCTTTTTGTCACTGGAAGTCTGCAGAGTTAGCAAGAAAAAAAGAGAAGAAAACAAAAAACTAAGTGACCATATTAACTCACACACTGAAGCCGGCAGAGACACAAATGCCTTGATTTCAAGATGCAATCTTGGCAGCTGTCAACATATTTACAATGATGAAATTAGGAAAGCATGAAGGACAGGCAAATTCAGAAGCTGCGGCACTCTGCTTAGTCATTAACAGAAAGAAGAGTAATTATGACGCTGCTAAAGTCTACAAGGCGAAAACATTTCACTCTTCCATTCAATTTAAACTAAATGTGAATGCTATCAAAATATGAGACAGAATGTGACAGAGAATACATATGGCCAGTTGTGTCAACATAGGTTTAATATCTGAATCAGGTACTTGACAGCGCACACATGAAGGCATTGGACTGCTTGGGAAGTTGATAATTACAACATGATAATGCCAATTTTATGACCCAGTACATTCACATAGATGTTATCCATTTGACCATGATGATTTGCAGAAAGATGTTATAATTTAAAAGACTGAAGCTGCCATGCACACAATCTCTATGTGATTTTTTTTTCCTCTGCCATTTTATGGCTATTGCTCCTGCTCCCATAAAGGTAAAGGTTTCGATTGCTCGAAAGCCAGTCGTATCCAACTCTAGGGTTCCATGCTCATCTCTCTTTCAAAGCTGGAGAGCCAGCGTTGTCTGCTTCTGCAGATGTTTCCGTGGTCATGTGGCAGGCATGACTAGACACTGGAGTGCACGGAATGCTGTTTACCTTCCCACTGAAGTGGTCCCTATAATAAATTGCAATTTCTTGCTTTCGAACTGCTAGGTTGGCAGGAGCTAGGACAAAGACGGGAGCTCATTCCGTCCTGCAGTACTCGGGAATCGAACTGCTGACCTCCCGCCTTCCAGTCAGCATCTTAGCCACTTGAGCCACTGCAGTTTCATAGCAGCCTTTAGAAGCCCTGCTCCCATAGGCTGCTATGAAAAACCTCCTGTTCACCTGAATAAGATCATAAGCATTATTAAATCTTGCTTGTGAAGTTGGCTTAAGATGCTGGCACCGATTACTGAAAAATCCACATTTTAAGATATGTGGTGTCTTTGGCCAACAAGCCAACATGAACAATGGTCAGGCCTTCTATAAACTGTAATTGAATAATGTTTGGGAATCCAAGCTTGGGAAACATATCTCTGTAGAAAGATATGACTTTATGAGAATGGGAACCCAGCAAGTTTTTATGTGTAAAACCTTTCCACTGTGGTATTTGTCATGTATCCTTAGATGAACAGACAACTGAAAAACAGAGGCATGCTACAGGAAGAAAATGGGTGATCCTTTACTGTGACATACATTATGCTTTTAAACATCTGAAATGTGTCACTTCTGAATTGCATGCTGGTATAACACATGGAAGAAAGGCAATTCTGTAAAACTAAATCTACTTTCTGGTCCATGTAACTGTATTCAACCTACAAATGTGGAGTAATACAAAACAGGCTTATGCAACAGCTTTACAAATCAACCATAGAGTCAGGGTAGAACTCACTATCAGTGGTGTCCTGAAGTTGAAATTACATATTCTTCAGTCTGTGTTTCCATTAAACCCCACCACCACCAAACTACAATTTGTCACAATCAAGAAAGGATAGCTTCAAGGAATATTTTTGATATCCAAAATATCTACATAGTGCTCTTCAAGAATGTACTGCCAACTCATAGCTTAGGGAGAGGGCCAGTTTCTCTCCTGCAGTCAAATCAAGTAGAAAAACTCTATGTGTCCATAGGGGAATGCCATTGCGTGTGTTTTGACAGGAAATCATTATGTCAGACAAAGGCTAGGTTGAACTTTTCTGTCTTATGTCTAATCCATGTGCAATGAGAAAAGCTTCTCCTAGTTGGTTCTGTTTCATCATGTGGTATTCATTGCCTCATAGAAGCATGCTACTGATTAGTGCTGGAATCAATCATTTCTGTGCTTTGAATGTTACGCAACACACCTTGGGTCATGGGAAACCTTTGAGGAATGACTGGTAAGTTTGAGGGAGAATAGGATAGCTACCTGTCAGAGCATCTCAGAGATCGACTGCCCACATCACCTGATCTTCTCAGATTTTGTAGCTCCAGCTGCCGACATTGAGGATGGCAAAAAGATGGAAACTGGGTGGAAAGCCTTCTCAGTGATGACACCTGTGTGGCAGAATGGTTTATCACCTGAGCTGGATCAGGCATCCTCCCTGAACCTATTTAAGAGGTTCCTAAAGTCACAGGTATAGAGATCTTCTTCCTATTGGAAGTTAAATTGAGTAGGATTTGATTTTGGAGCCCCTTTTAAGTGAAAGTTTATTAGTACTTTTACATTTACATGTTGCAGTCATTGGAGGGGATTGTTGTTATCATATTTTATGGCTGTTTTGTGTTTTTATGCTATAAAGTGTCCAAATTTTCTCCCAGATGGTCAGTACAGAAATGTACTTAATAAAATAAATAAACATTGAGTACTGAGTTAGATAGGGGCTGCAGTGGCTCAAGTGGTTAAGATGCTGACTGGAAGGTCGGCAGGTAAGCAGTTCGAGACCCGAGTACTGCACAACGGAATGAGTTCCCATCTTTGTCCCTACTCCTGCCAACCTAGCAGTTTGAAAGCAAGAAATTGCAAGTAGATAAATAGGTACCACTTCAGTGGGAAGGTAAACAGCGTTCTGTGCACTCCGGTGTCTAGTCATGCCTGCCACATGTCTATGGAAACGTCTGCAGATGCAGACAGCCCTGGCTCTTTGGTTATAAACAGAGATGAGCACTGAACCCTAGAGTTGGATACAACTGGCTTTCAAGCAAGGGTGACCTTTACCTTACTGAGCTAGATATAGTCAGATATATTGATCCTAACTTGAAATTTCATGTTTTATTAAGGTAGCCCTTAAAAATGTGTCTGCAAGATTCTCCTTTCTCATTACTAGCTTCCTTCTCATTCTTAGCTACTGCAATTGTACCAGTTTATTTAAAATAATAGCCTATTATGCCTGAAAAAGAAAACATTAGATCACTCTTGGACACTAAAGCATTCCTCCTTACCATGCAAGATCAAAAACCAATCTATTGTACACTATGCAATGACTATGCAGTGACCAGAGGTGAAATATAGGGTAGTGGAAGAAATGTGTGGGTAAGCAAAGAGACTGATAGCTTATTTTCAGTTTGGCAAACCTAGGTTTATTAAGCCAGGATTGCTATATTCAAACCAGACAAATGGCCAAACTGTCCTACTAGTGGGCTTCACTGCACCTATAAGGCCATTTAGAAGCTGCACCAAATGGTTGGCCTGTTAGTCTAATTAAGTTTTATTTGAAAGAGAGATCTAGCTTTTTAATTTATTCATTTAAAATATTGTAATGACATCAAAATGGAAGGAAAATGTTGCGTAAATTAACACAATTTCAGATTCAGATAGCATGTCTTCTGAGGACTTCCACCTTGGTCCTGTTCAGATTCTCCCCCTTTTTTTTTGCCTTTTATTTTCTACTAACAGCTTCTTTGAAGTAAAAAAACCAACAACACAGAACTATCATTTGGTCCAGCCAACAAGACACTGAATCAGCCTGGCAAAGCTATTTAAAAACAACAAGAACTTAGAACTCTCAGAACCTGCCAGCTAGAATAGCCAGTATTTCTGGGTTATCAAATTCTGAACACAGTGTGACATGCTCAGGTCCCAATTTGTAGAATTTAGATCAGTGATGTCGAACCTTGGCACTCCAGATGTTCTTGGACTTCAATTCCCAGAAGCCCAAGCCCCCGTGAAACCACACAAATGGGTTTGCTGCGATTCATCCGGTCCATGCTGCACCACTCTCATCGCTCCTGGAAGTGGAAGTAAAATGCACCCGTATGACAAGGGCGGCGCGGCGCAGGCGACGAAGGTGGTGTGGCGCAGGCCGGATGAATCTCAGAAAACCCATTTGTGTGGATTCACGGGGGCTTGGGCTTCTGGGAATTGAAGTCCAAGAACATCTGGAGTGCCAAGGTTCACAATCACAGGTCTAGACCTTTTCAGGATCAGTAGCCACTTCCACCCTATGTTTATTTCAATCTGGATAGGGCAAATTAATGTGATTTAGTTAAGTAGCGAACAGTTGCAGCTTTCCCTCTGCATAGATTAACAGACCTCTTTTTGTTCTGATATGTATCCAAAAGGCACACTAGCATCACGGAGAGTTGATGCACCATAACCTAGTAAACCTCTCTCTGTTTTCCCTTTTTTTGTTTCCGCTGGCAACAACAAAGACAGGCTGGTGCGTTTCAAGAGCAAAAAGTCACAATTGATGCTTCTTTTGCTGAATTACAAGCCTGGCAGAGATTGTCAGCAGCAAGTTACAGCTGGAGCAACCTGCTGTCTACGTTTAATGAGTCACTTATTAAAGGAAGGCCAAAGAAGGGTAATGTACCTGAAAAAGATTCCCCCAGGCTGCATAAGCAGCATCTGTCACAGTTCTTTAAAACTCTCAATTTAATCATCTGGCAAAGAATAATTTATTTATTTTTAAAAGCCGAAATGAAACACAGTTACCTTCTATGGCACTCATCACAGCATGAAGTTTGAGGTCTGCCAGGTTTAAGTTCTCTGTTACACTTTTCAGCAAACAAGAAGTGCATTGATATGGCAGAAATTCATTTTTGTATATGATTTTCCAAAAAAATTGCTACTTCTCCCACTATTTATCAGGATGTGCCACTGTGGTCCCCTTCACACATTACTGTTAGAGGCACGATGAGGGACCTACAACTTATTTCCACTCCACTCTGACAAAATGTGTTTATTATATTCACATGGTCGTAGTAAAGATTTTGGTCCTTACTAACCTAAGACCACCTTCTGTTCCTCCCAATCATGCAGCATCTACATGGGTGGGAGGATGGGATCCAAAGCAATTGTACTGCCATACTTGGTGCTGAGATGTTACTGGGGCAGAGTAGGAGAAGTGACAGGGAAGCAGCATTCATAACAAGTGGGGTATGTGTAGTAAAGCTCTCTCCCTCTTTTTCACCTGGTGGGAGGGTAGGGGAATATTTTTTGTGGTAGTTTTTAATGAGGTTTTAATTGTGATTTTTAAAAATTGTGATGGAGTTGAACGGCAATAAAAATCTGCAAATAAATAAATAAAATAAAGATGTGACTTAAGAAGTAAATGGAGTGCAAGGATATGTACAAATGCCCTCTTGGCAATTGACTTGCTCACCTATCACAGTTCTCTTTGGGAACCTGACCACCCAGTTCTCCTGTTATTCTGAGAAATACTACGGATATTAGAGAAAACAGCTGCCAGGGAGGAAACTGCAGCTATGACCAGCTCCCTTTGTTCATTTACTCCTATTTGTTCATTAGTTTGAAACAGTAAAAATCAGTGCATATCCAGTGATGCACTGTAAATTTTTTTACTATCCACTCGGTGGGTGTGGCTATCTGTGGGCTTGGCCAAAAAAAACAAAAAAAAACCAAAGGGAAAAAAAAGAAACCTACCTTGCTCTCTTGCTTCGTGGAGATGATGGTGATGAGTGCCAGAGCAGCCAGGCGCTGCTGGCGGGTCAGCACCTCACTGTCCGGGCACGCTTTCACCAGCAGCGCTGCTGGGAGGTGAGCGTGGCAGGTTGGTGGGCTGGCGCCGGCCTCCCCCTCCCAGCGCCACTAGAAATGCATCCCATTTGCCTCGCCCTGGGCCAAAGGCGTGCGGGAAGTGCGGAGGTGAAAGCACACCTTCAGCCCTGGGCTAGGTGCATGGAACGTGTTGCAGGTGGCACTGCTGGGAGGTGAGTGGGGCAGGTTGGTGGGCTGGCGCTGGCCTCCCCCTCCCAGCGCAGCCGGAAACACATCGCATTTGCCTCGCCCAGGGCTGAAGGTGCGAGGGAAGTGCGGAGGTGAAAGCACACCTTTGGCCCTGGGTGAGGCGAATGGGATGTGTTTCCGGCGGTGCTGGGGGGGGGGAGGCCGAGAGGTGGGTGTGGCTGGCCAAGTGGGCGTGGCCTGGAAATTCCGCTACCAGTTTGCAAGAACCATTGAGAACCGGCCATAGTACATCACTGTGCATATCCTGCAAAATTGCAGTAGACCCTGCTTAAATTCACAAAATGCCATCACATCCCTTTGGGTTCTGTGAATGAACCCTGTACAAATTAGATATAAACAATGCCATCTAGGACCGTGCAAGAGGTTTTGCAGGGAGAATGATTAGCCACAGAAACCTGTCACATTATCTGGATAAACCCAAGCCTAATAGATTTTTGTATATATACTTTCTTTCACCTCTCTGTCTCTCTCTCATGCCCTCTGATGGTTAAATGGTCTAACTCCTACAATAGTGCAACCACAGAGTATTTCATTCCTTAAACCAGGGGTTCTTAACCTACGGTCCATGGGTTGGATCCAGCCCGCAACACCAAGTCATCTGGCCTGTGACCTCGCTCCAGTTGCCGCCAACTCAATCCTTGCTACCTCTGCTTGGCTTGGTGTGTGCCTAACAGCTCTCCATAGCAAGGCGCCAAGACAAGTAAAGGGAACAAGGGTTGAAGCAGCAGTGGCAGAAGCAGAGGCTGGAGTGAATGCATGGGCCAGATGATTCGGTGTCATGCAGCCTGCCAACAGTCTGAGGGGGCCTGATCCGGCTCGTGGTTTAAAAAGGT
The DNA here is from genome assembly GCA_035047305.1 of Bradypodion pumilum. Lineage (NCBI taxonomy): Eukaryota > Metazoa > Chordata > Lepidosauria > Squamata > Chamaeleonidae > Bradypodion > Bradypodion pumilum. Next base: position 364,871,583 of record JAWDJD010000003.1, read on the forward strand.
TGAGGGCCTCAGCCTTAAACCAAATGCAGGCTCAATGCAAAACCCCTTACAGGGCACAGAAGACACTGAAAGTCATAAAAGCATCTCCAAAGAGTGGAAAGCATTGAGAGTATGCTTGAATGTCCCCTGGGCAGTGGTGTGCAGATGGTGAATCCTTCCTATCCAGAAGCATTGAACTATAAGCTTGCTGATGAACAAACTGACCCAGTACAAAACATTTGTAAAAATGTGACAGAAACCTTCCTCTGTTCTGTGAGTAAATGTTAAGATACTGCCATTAGAATATTTAAATAAAGAGTTACAATTAAACCAAAGCAGTTGAGGATCTTCAACTGATGTGGGCAACGTTTCAGTGCCACTCATAATGGTATATTAGATAGGAGAGAAAGCAAAACAAATTTTAAAAATATTTTTGTGGCATCTTAAAGACTAACTGCAATATTTTATCCATTTACCTGTTTTGCTTGCTTTAAGTCAGAATAAAAGTGGATAAGACTCCAGCAATAACCTTGTTGTGACCTCCTGTGTTCATTGCTCTTCACAGTATGGAGAAACCTCCTTTGTTTAGAATGTTATAATTATATTAATCAGCCGCTAACAAGTGCAGTTTAATAAATCATTTTGTTCTCAGAATACACAGTATAATTATTTATCATAGCTTACAGCAATAAAGCCTCTCAAAGATGTTGCACAGAAAGCAATCACTACCCACTTACCTCCCTTATCATTAGAGTCCCGTCTCTTGAAATACTGTTAAATGTTTCAGTCTGGGATGACTCGAGCCCGTGGCCCGATACCCGTCCTAGGTTGTAGGCCTCGTTGTTTCCCGACATTCCAGTTGGTCTGCAAAATATTAGTGGCAGCAATTTAGAAACTAAAATGAAGGAAGACAGTACCATTTAGTCAACTGTTTGTCTCACGATAAGCAGGCATAATTGGACTTTGCAACAGGAAGTTACAGGATCTTTCATGTGATTTTGAATCCCAGTCTCTTTTTACCCCATTGTTCCTTTGACCTGAGGGTGCAACTACACTCACTATACACAGTCTATACACAGAAATGACCAACATGCATCCAGTTCCCACTTTCCTACCTCACAATAGAGAGGGGAAATATGAGACACGATATGGCTGTATGAATGATATGTATAGGCAAAAGTCTCCCTTGCTCGAAAGCCTGCCGTCTCTGACTCTAGGGGTTGTTGCTCATATCCATTTACAGCCAAAGAGCCAGCGCTGTCTACATCTGCAGATGTTTCCATGGACATGTGGCAGCCATGACGAGACTCCAGAGCACATGGAACACTGTTACTTTTCCTGCCAAAGTGGTACCGAGTTATCTACTTGCGATTTCTTGCTTTCAAACTGTTAGGTTGGCAGGAGCTGGGACAGACAATGGGCACTCACTCTGTTGGGCAGCACTCGGGTCTTGAACTGCCGACCTGTCCACCTTATGGTCATGAAGCTCAGTGTCTTAACCACTAATCATGCCAAGTTTGGTAGGAGAAATACTTTATCTCACACAATCTATTCAGGCATCCAATAGAAAGGATATTCGCCTGTGAGCAGCAGGAGCAGGCTAGCCAACTCATGCATATGGAGAGCTCAATTTCACGAGAAGAGTCTGGATCAGTGGGAGCCCACCATGGAATTGAAAAACCTGAAAAAAAATCACAGCTCTCTATCATTTCTGCATGTAGAGACCGTTCTCCTGTTGAGATTTAGCTCACCACCTGCATCTGCTTATGAGGCAAGAAAACCCTTTTACTGACTCCCACAACCCTATTAATGTTATTAAATCTTAAGTGGAGGAAAGAAGAAAAGCGGGTGAATGCAGTTGCCATGGGAAACTTCTTGACCTGCTTCCCTGATAACATTTTAAAGCGTTCACCATGTCATTGGTATCACTGTGTTGAGAATTTCCCGTCACATCCAGCTACACATGGAAAATTTGTAGGAAAGCTCACATAGATCAGACTACTGAAAACCTGCTCATGCCCAATAGTAACCATGCCAAGGCAGAAATGATGCTATAGGTGGGAGACTCACAGATAGCAACACTTACCATAAGACAGTACTTTTCAATCACCCATGTCTAGTGAAATTAGAAGCTAAACTCAAGCTTTTTTTGTTCCTGGTGCTGTCTAGGATAATTAGGGTAAGACTTTGAGCACTATGTGATAACACAAAACTAGAAAGACAGCGTACGGACCTTGCAGATACATAACTTCAATATGCATTACCAAGAGCACAACATGAAGCTGCAGAATATTTTAAATCTCATAACAGATAAAATATCTGCCCCAAATTTACCCATAATATATATTTGAAGGCCAAGAAAAATAAAGAGCAGCTGCATATTGTTGCCAAGAGGCAGAGACTGACCTAGATAAAGCTTAGAGAAATAAATTAGAGAAAGTTCTAATAATGATGCAGATAACTTCAGTTGCAAGCAACAATATTTTGTTAAGTCTTCAGAAAACCGAAGGACTGTTGAAACTAAGGAATAATGCAAATGGTATTGAATTATTATTATTCATATAAGACTGAATACAGAAGTCTTTCTATAACAGAGATTGGCAAAATACAGACTGCAGGTATCCTCAAAGGAACATTTCTAGGAGCCCCAGAGTTCCCAAGAATGCTCTCTCTCTGTCTCTCTAGGCCAGTGATGGAGAACCTTGGCATTCCAGATGTTCTTGGGCTTCAAATACCAGAAGCCCAAGTCAGCACTGCTGCTGCTGATCAGGGCTTCTGGGAATTGAAGTCCAAGAACACCTGGAGTGCCAAGGCTTGCCATCACTGCTCTAGGCACTTCATTTAATTACTTTTTAAATCAACAAAGTCACCATGTGCTCTGTGTAAGGTCATGGGGACACAAATTTAGCCCCTAAGTCCAGGGATGAGCCATTCATGGGGATTAGGGTTGGACTGTGATTCATAGAATTCTCTATCCTGCAAATCCCACCAAACAGCCAGACACATAAATGTGGCTCATTTGAGAGAAAGGCCTAAACTAGAAGGCTTCGATGCCTAGCTTCTTGTCCAAAAATGAAGCTCCCAATAAACACTGTAAGAACTTTCCCTTTGACCTGATCCAGTGCGGTTGTTATATCCTACTGATGATAAAAGAAGATTTTCACTATAGTCCTTGCTAGCCTGCACTGGCTACTTACAATGTGTCATTCAAGGTTCTGGTAACGATATATAAAGCCCTATACTCGTGATGGCGAACCTTGGCACTCCAGCTTTTCTTGGACTTCAATTCCCAGGAGCCCAAGTCCCTGTGAATCCACACAAATGGGTTTACTGCGCATACAGTAAACCCATTCATGTGGATTCACAGGGACTTGGGCTTCTGGGAATTGAAGCCCAAGGACACCTAGAGTGCCAAGGTTCACCATCACTGCCCTATACAGTTTAGGACCATGCTATCTGCAGGACTACCTCATAATCAGAAATCAGAACTGGAGCATACAATCAATAATAATTTCATATCAGAAATTATTCTGGGTTGAAAGGATTTTTGCAGAAGAAACTCCACTCAGGGCTACAGGTGGCCATGCCTAAAGGAGTCAAAAATATATTTCACTAGAGGCAGAGCTTTTTCAGCTGTAGAATCCACACTTTGGAATGCTTTCCCAGCTGAAACTAGAACAGTCCCCACTCTATTGGCTTTTGGAAAATGCTAAAAACATTTTAGAGGCTTTTCCAACATAGATCTCCCCTATAAGCATGTTTCTTTTACGTCCACAAGTTCTCTGACTACTTTTTATCTTCTAATTCTTAATTGGATTTTTATGTTGTAAATTTATTATGGTGTGGGATTGGGGCCATCTAGAATTGTATATTGCTGTTTGGTTTATATTGTTATCTGCAGTTTTTTCCTTTGTTTCTTGTTTTGAAATATTTTGTACGTCATTTAATGTTGTTCTTAGGATGATTATTACTGAGCTTTGTTATACTGCTTTTAGTTGTAGTAAGCTGCCCAAAGTAGCGCCTTACACTAATTGTGGTGTGATACTAGATAAGATAAGATAAGATAAGATAAGATAAGATAAGATAAGGTAAGGTAAGGTAAGGTAAGGTAAGGTAAGGTAAGGTAAGGTAAGGTAAGGTAAGATAAGATAAGATAAGATAAGATAAGATAAGATAAGATAAGATAAGATAAGATAATTGTTTGATCTCCCTTGCTCGAAAGACAGCCATGTCAGACTCTAGGGGTGGTGGTGTTCATCTCTGTTTACAGCCAAAGAGCCAACACTGTCCTCATCTGGAGAATTTTCCATGGTCATGTGAAAGGCATGACTAGATGCTGAAGCACACGCAGCACTGTTACCTTTCCCACAGAAGTGGTACCTATTTATCTACTTGCAATAAATAAGATGTAATCTTCACTCAAATATGCCTTACATAAGCCTAGGAAGGTCGCTGACAGGTACGGTCCCATCTTGGATTTCATTCTCCCCATCTTCCTCTTCCTCCTCACTGCTCTCTGATTCCTCACTTGAGGAGGAATAATCAGTAACTTTCTTCAGAGGACGGTTGGTTTCTTCAATCCGGAGCTCTCTCAGTTCTTTTGCTAAGGCAGTCAGATCCTACAAGGGGAAGGGAAACAACATGAATTTCATCTAAATCATATGAAGGAAAATGTGACACTTATCTGACTGAAAGCTACATTGCAGAGCACAAGCAACCAAAAGTAATTAATCAATACTATCCTTACAAACATGGACAAACATAAGACAACATAGCACGTAGCTTTCATTGAACGACAGCAACAGAACGGCTTATGCTTCTTGAAAATTCAACAGCCAACCTTCCAATTTTGACCAGAGGGATGTTACGTATCAATTTGTGATCTGTTAGGATGTACAGACATAGCACATTTATATGTGATAAAAATAAGGTGTTCAGTCACCATCATAGTAAACTGAAAAAAATGCTATTTTTGGAAAGTGTTCATTACAATATACTTTAATGAAGGACTGCCTTACTTTGATAATGGAATAGGCAGGTTTAAAAACTGTGAAACTGAATCCTGACTAGATGGAATTCCTGCTTTGGGTGTGCCTTGTGCCTTTTTGGGTGGTATGACCCCATCCCTGGATGGAGTCTCCTTCCTTTGGGGGGGGGGGTGTGATTCATAGTCTGGGAATCATTTTGGATTTGGTGTTTAAATTGGAGCAGATCTCCGCCGTCACGAAATCTTCATTCTTTCATCTCCGGCAGAATGCGCAGTTGTGCCCCAATCTAGACAGACAGTCCTTAAATCTGCTGGTCCACGCATTGGCAGGCTCAATAATGGACGACTCTAATCTTTTCAATGTGGGGTTGCCCTTAGTCCTGATACAGAAATTGCAGCAGGTCCAAAATGCTGCAGCCAGGTTGCATCTGGAGTTAAGAAATTCGATTACATTACTCTGACCCTGGCATGACTTCCCACTGCACACCATATCAAGCACAAAGTGTAAACTTTAACCTCAGGAGTTGGAAGACTGTATGCAATCCCAGTGCAATTCCTGTAACCATGATATTAAAATAAGCTTTAGATACTTTTTCCCCGGCTTTAAAACCAGTTTTGCACTTTCTCTATGTTTTGTTTACATGCAGATTCACATTTCAGGAAGGCTACTAGGAGAGTAGATCTGCTTTTACATATTGCACGAAGGGGTACATGCCTTTTTGAAAAGGAGGAAAAATGCTTTGAAAGGTAAAGCACTGATTTCCATACTTAGTAATAAATGTGGCACCAATGTTCAGTGGAGAGAGGTTGGGAAACACAAAAAAGGGTTGAACATTACCACTTTGGAAATACAGCAACTTTTATGCTTTGCACAAGGAAATCCAATGACTTCTAATAATCGCAGATACAATTTATTGAATGGGCACATGGAATAACTACAGGACAGTTAACACAGAGTTTTCAGTTTACTATGACACTGGTGAAACCTTAGACTTCACATTTATAGATTGACAATATTATTTCAAGACAAAAGGCACTGCAAGCACCATGTAGAAGAAATAGACTTGTTGTAATCTTACATGCTTTTATTGCAATGCAGGGGGAAAGCATTAAGGTGAAAAACAAAAAGCAGGAGAGCTCTAATTAGAATGGATTCAAGAGTTTATTGGATAAGGCATGCACAAGATGAACAAAGCAACTGCGGTTGTCAGTCTTACCATTTCGCCCTATATTTAGTGACCGAGGAAGCCATCAATGCATTCGGTCAGAGATAAAGGGTTAGGGAGAAAGAAACCCATTGAAAAGAAAGTCTAATCTCCACATTTTCTTTTTTTGTTCTTATGGCCATTTTCCTCTAATCAATGTTTCCTACTACTTTCCCAATTTAGCACTCATAACAAGAAAAATGGCCCTAGGGAGGTCCTGTAGTTCTCAAAAAAGCATCTCTCCTATCACATTGAAGGAGAATCTGGAGGAAAACCAAGAATTAAATCTCAGAGGAGCTCTAGACCAGGGGTGCCCAAACTATGGCCTGGGGGCTGGATCTGGCCCCCAATGCCAATTCATCTGGCCCGTGAAGCCCTCGTCGCTCCTGGAAGCGGAAGTAAAACATGCCTGTACGGGCGTGTTTTACTTCCGCTTCCAGGAGCGACGAAGGCTTTGCGGGCCAGATCAATTGATGTCAGGGGCTGGATCCAGCCCCCAGGCCATAGTGACCACCCCTGAGTCACATGACTGGCCTGCAGCCCAAAATGTTTGGGCACCCCTGTTCTAGACACTTCTGATTTTCCCAGAACATGATGGGCAATTTAACTCCCAATATTAAACCTATGACTGAGCATAATTCATGACTTATGCCATAAGGAAAAGGGGAAAAAACTACTTGTGCCTATATTTATCTAGACCAGGAGTCAGCAAACATGGCTCTTCAATATTCTTGGACTTCAATTCCCAGAAGCCCTGATCAGCAAGTAACTGAAATCCAAAATCTTAACAGCCATAACCAATTGGAACATGGAAGGGAGTATATGAGAACATAAAATCTTCAACAAACCAAAATTATGATTTTCTTGTTAGAGGGAATTTTCATTACACAGTTTGCAGCAGTGCCTTACAACCAAATGAGCCTCAAAGAAGGAGCCAACATCCATAACTTACAGCTTACCAATTAAAGCCAGTTCTTGTAGACTAATCAATAACTTGATGCATCTACTGGTTTAAAGCTTCAGGATGCACTAACTGAAATCCTGTTGCCTTGTTACACATCCTGAAAGTAATCAGTCACTGCCACCTGGCAATGAAGTGGTCCATGTTGCCAAGCCAGCAAGCACAAGCAGCTCCTAGACTCCCAACACTAACTTGTTAATTGACAGTGGGCAACAGCTGCTTTTAGCAAGAAAATTTCAGCAAGTCCATACAGTTCAGAAATATTTGCACTTTGTTGATAATGAAAGTGGGCAGACCATCAAAATCAAGTGGAAATAAAATGATATTGAAACAAGAGGTCCACTCAAGATAACTGAATTCAAATATTTCATGGATTAAATAAAATATCCTGCTATTACAGCTTGTTAGTATTTCTTGCACAGCAATCTTATTAAGTATGATAAGCCTTTTCACTTTTAGGGTTTTCTTTTGAGGCAGAACAGCATGATGACTAGTTGCTGCCCCAATATGCATACTATATCCAGAAGGAAACTTTTTAGACAAAGGCATCCACAATCAAGGCTGATGTACAGGAGGCCCATTTTGCAAAACAGAAGCCACTATTGTTGTAAGCCACTGTGTCATGCAAAACTTTTCCTACTGTTTTTTGCCCTATCATGATGCTGCAGGCAAGAATGGGCATTATCAAGGGTGAGGGGTTTCAGATAGCACACATATGGCTTTTATAATTTGAAGAACGGCGATGTCAGAGGCAGTTCATCAAATCAGGAAAGCCATCTGCTTGTTATCTCAACTTTGCCCCCTCAATAATGCCCTTTGATGAACTGCATCATCAGATGCACTGGCTGGATAGCTCAGTGACTTCAATATATGGCTGCAGAGCCAAAGTCTGGGAGTTCAATTCTTCACTATGCATCGCAAAAGAACGAGCTTATGTGACCTTGGGAAAGCTGCACAGTCCCAGAGCAACCCCAGAAGAAGGGAATGGCAATTCACATTTTAATTCTTTCTAACTAGAAAACCCTGAGAATGTCACCATATTCAGACTAGACCTTATAGCACACAATTTTAATTATTATTATAATCAGATGTGGGCTACAAACTATGAAAACTGTTGCAAACAAAACCTGTTAGTTTTTAAGATGTCATCAGAGGCTTTATTGTTCTTGTTGCAAGACACTTCCCTTCCGGATATCCTAACCCAGGGGTGCCCAAACTTTTTGGACTGACCATGCCCCTGGAACAGCTGAGCGTTCCAGACCATGCCCACAGAACAGGGCATGTTTGCGCATGCATGGTGCGGTTGCTTCTGCGCATGCACAAAAAGCAGCCATTTTACTTCCTGGTTTTGTGTGGCTGCTTCTGCGCATGCATAAAAGCGGCCATTTTACTTACTGCGCCAAACCAGGAAGTAAAATGGCTGCTTTTCGCACATGCGCAAAGTGGCCGTATTTACTTCCTGGCTTGCCGAGGGCTTTGTGGGCCATATCCGGCCTACAGGCTATAGTTTGGGCATGCCTGTCCTAACCAGTTAATTGTTTTAAGATGTACTACATACATCCAAGTGTATCCCATTACACAGACATAAAGAAAGCCAAATAAATGCAACTGACTGTTGAAACTAGCATTTTTGGCTGTCCAGTGTTTTTAGCAGCTCAGAGCAACAAGAAGTACCTTGAAGTGGTCATGATCACTCCATCTTTTGCCACTTTCAACTTGTCAGATTTTTTTAATTCAGGAAATTTATTCCTGAAAGATATGAATTTTAGTTTCTCATGACAAATGAGTAGCAATAGACTGACCAGAATCCCACTGTTGTTTGCTTAAGCTTTGTGTAATTTGCTGTTATTAACTACAGCTCACTTATGAGGTGTCAGGGCACATCTCAGGTGTCCAATTCAGCAGATGAGTAAACATGCTTCCTGAGATGTGTCCCATTACCTTATCAATTAACTTTGGCAAGTTACACAAAACCTTACATGGACATTAACAGGATCCTGACCATTTATTGCTGTCAGCATATTGAGAAGAAATTCTGAATAAAAAATAGCAACACCGAACTCATCCAAAGTCTTCTAGCTAATTACTGTTCAAAGTCAGTAATCATTGGTAAGTATCTAAAAGACGTGCTTTCACATTTCAAATGGGGAAAAAATAAAGTACTGTTTTGTCTTAAAGAATGTGGGATTTAAGAATTTGTTTCCATTACCAGTGCACTTTATGATTAACACCTGGCCAAATCCTAGGAAATATTTTCATTAGTGCCAGATCAATTCCTTTGCTTTTAATTGCTTGGAGGGGAGGGAGATACCCACAAAGAGAAAGTCCAATTAAGATTTAGGTGGTTTGAAGACATTCAAAATATGTACTAATCAGTAATTAGTGACTGATTCATTCTGGCTGGACTGCTTCCAATTACCTACAGCATTACTTTGTACTTTTAAATTTGTTATCTTCCAAACACCACTAACCGGAAAATTGGGGTTGTAACAAATTAGATTATATGCTTCCAACTTCATTTTTAAAGCAACCATACTTTGGATACAAAAAAGTACAGCTTTGCTATTAATAGTAAATAATAATGTGTCATCAAATTGATAGCAATTTACAGCAATCCTCCCAATTTACGGCAATCCTCCCATGGTTTCTAGGTATAAAGATACTCAATAGTGATTTACCATTTCTTCCTTCTGGCATGCAACTTGCCCAAGGCTATACAGGTAACAGGGCGTAGAACCCCATCAGCCAATTTTGCTCCAGGTGATCTTGGTTGGCTCCTGGGATGCATAGTGAGGAAGTGAACTCCTGGCTATCAGCAACTCAATAAGAAGCTCCAACACACTAAGATGTACAAGAGTAGAACTTTACTATTACTGCTTACAAATTATCAGAGCAAGAGAAAAGACACCAAGCAGCCCCAGCCCGTTAAAGCTTCCAAGAACATACATTATACAAATGCCCTTTATAACTCTTAGCATGATGTACATGCTAGCAGTTGGCATATATGAATTGAGAACAATTTCTATGCACAGAATGCTTCTGTGATATCCTTTTCTGTGACACTATCTTTTCACAATTTAAGTGAGAGACTGCATGTTTGAAAGCATGTCATATACACTGTATTAGAAAGAATGCAATTCAGGGAGAAAGCTAGACTGAATGTCTTCCTGATATTTTAGGTACAGTACTGATAATTTTGATGGGAATGCTAATAGCTATGCCACTTTCCCCTCTAAATATTCAGATCAGTCCTGATTTTTACACTTTTCAGCACCATACTGAGTTTCTGCTAACTACCAAAAATTTCCCTTTTGTTTCAAGTCTCTGCAAATAATGTGGAGGAAGTGAAAGATTATATAGGTTGGACTACATAGTGAGAAGGAGTTTGTTGACATTATCTGTTAATACATTATCTGTTTCCGCTCTGTTAGACCAGTCAGACCAGCAAGAAAATTCAGACTAGACTACATAAGGGAGATAAGGTTTCTTCTCATTAGTGTACCTTAATCTATCACCTTCAAGAAGAAGAAAAGCTAAGAAAATACCTTAATAAACAATAAAGGCTTATTCATGTTCTTTACACACGCTAGTTTTATCTATTCCTATCTGGTTTATGTAGAATAACCTAGTAAAGAACAGAAATCTTCCATCTCCAGGCCATTCCCTACCAAACATCTAGTTCAATTTTAGATGGGGAGGAAATTGTCTTAAGGCTGCTGGCAAGCTACTGTACTTTGTATAGAACTCCTGCCTCACAGAAAGTGACTAATCATCTGACAAAATGACCCACCACTTTCAAAACAGTTACCAACCAGAGTACAAGCCAAGAGTGGGGAGCCATGTGACCCTCCAAATGTTGCTGAACTTTAACGCCCATTAGCACTAGCTAAAATTAACCAAGAAACACATAGCTGCATTTCAATAATCTATAGAGGACCATGTTTTCCACCTTTGGTAGAAACAGCTTAGTAAATTTCACCGAGGAAAAGTGAACTCTCTTAGCTTTACCCACAATATTCATTAAGCCTGAGCATTTATTAAGACTCATTCTTAATTCAAGACTGGCTGGCTAATGACTTGACCACACCGGCCTTTTCAGTAAATGTGCCACAATTCTAGTCTAAAGAATGAGACAATGCCATTCTAGTAGTGCATCACACCACATAAGTACGCAACCCTTCTGCATTAGGATGGCTGCACAGTTTGGCTGTAGAAAAACTAGCAAGGATGGAGTTCAGCTACAGGCTATGGTCAGGGCCACAAATTGTCCTGTTCCTGACCAAACTCCCAATGACTGTAACACTTCTGACATTTACACAGCAGACTGGATGTACAGGATCTACTGGCACTGTTCTTTATTTTCTGACTACCAATCTTCCACAAGTTCTGCTTAGAATTCTGAACTCAAAGAAAATATTGCCTGAATCACATCCAGCTTTGCCCAAACATTATTATTTTGTCAAGGAAGAGGTCAGATAGGTATGAAAGAATAAGGACAGCTCTGGAAGGGTAAGTCTTATTAACATACTAGAGCAGGGGTTCCCAACCTAAGGCCTGCAGGCCAGATCAGGCCCACAGCGCCATTTCATGTGGCCCCCACCCTCTCCAAAAGCATTTAAGAAACAAAATAGCCACCCCTTTGAAGCTGTTGGGACAAAGTGGCTGCCCCCATCATGCAGGCAGGGCAAAATGGCCGTCCGGTCCTCGAAACTGATTGAGAGAACATGACCTGACCCCTGGCTTGTTGGGAACCCCTAGACTAGAGCAATTCTACCCCTAAAAGGCACTGCAAGGGCACGACTAAAACATGAGCTGATAAATGATATTCTTCTGAGACAAAATTTGCTAAAATGTTAGCATGTAAGGGTATCCTTTTACTGATAATAAGAATTCCATATGACTATACCAATCTACTACCATACTCATGGGCCAAAAAAAAAAAAAAGCAAACAATGGGACACAAAAAAATGTGTATTAGCTACATAGATGGACCCATCGGAAGCTGTCTCCCCTTCTCACACTAACCTTAAATGGAAAAAGACCATATAAACATTAACAGAATAATTACAAAACAGAGTGAAGCAAACATAAATTTGGGGTGTGTGTAAATATAAGTGGGGATATTATGGTAACACAAGGGCAGATTGCCTGGTGAAGACCAAGGCTGAGAATTATCTGACCTAATCTTTTATCTAACTCCAAAGCTTTCAGCAATTTTCTTCCTGGCAGGCTGACCCTTCTAGTTTCCAAGCAGTAGAGTACAATGAAATAAGAAAGAGAAAGAGATATTTTTTTCTGCCTCACATCTGGTATGTCCTAAATCTTATTATGTTACCAATCCTTTAAAGAGAACATTATCTTAAAGTGACCATTCTAAAAAGGAACATGCCTTTTTCTGAAACTTATGCTGAACATTCTGAGAATATTAAGAGAGCACAAGGAATGCAGAGAATTCCTGTTCACTTCTGGGCCTGGCATATTTGGTTCCCTTGAATGTCACAGTATAGCAGCCATCAGTTTGGAAAAAGACAAAAGGTAGACAAGGGTGTGACTTCATAGAATCAAACCCTTCTATGAAGTCTAATACAGTTAAAAAAAACTACTGTATTTGTCTCAATTTATTTGTGAATCTGTGGCTGCTACTACAGAACTTGGAAAAGTTACCTTTTGGGACTAGAATGCCAAGAAGTTCCCTTAGCCATGGACTAGTGGTATCATAAACATTTATACCTACATAGTTACTCAAGAAGATTTTAGCCACTATTCCTGGAAAATGCTAAGCCCATACTAGCTAAAATTTAATTGTATTATTGTAATTCCAATTCAACAAATAATAGGAAATAATTTGCATGCTGCCTGTTGTTTGTCCCATAGCTATCTAGGTTTGAAAAGTGATGTGCAAACAAGTGCACAACAAGGTACAATTTTGGCAGCTGACATATTGTAGAAACTAGGCTGTTAATGTACACAGTATTTCACAATAGGATTTGGGCCACAAAGTGGCAGCATGGTGGCATGTCTTATGAAATAGAGATGTCCCATGACTGTTATTGTAGGGTTGTTGCTGTTGGTCAGTTGCACAGTCAATTCCGACCCTTTGCGACCCTATGGACCATTGTCCTCCAGGCCCCTCTGTCCTCCACCATCCTCCTCAGCCCGCCCAGCTCTGTGCCCATTGTGTCTACAATACCATCTAGACACACTGGCCTTGAGCATACCACTCCAAATGCCTCCTTACGTCTGGTGATAGTGTTGTGCTAAAACCTATTTAAATGAAACCAATGTACATGAACTGTAGAGACTAAAGTATTGATTGCCCAGAAGAAACTCAGAATCAGCTGATATTCTATCAGGACCTGTCTGCATAAGGAGTCATATGACCGATTGCCAACTTCACAACAATACTTCTGGATGCTAACAGAAGAACCCAACATTTTATGAATGGATGGAGCTCATTCTATTTGAGTGCTACCTAGAATCTAGGTCATACATGAATAAACTAGCTTTGGTTCATAGTCATGGGAAATTCCTGCTTGGAATTTATATGAAGGCCCACATAACATGGAATCATAATTTAGTTTCAGAAGACAAGTACACATTTAGAATCCTACTGTAGAAAGACCTCCTGAAAGAGGTTTATCTGTGGCATCTTCTTCACACCTCCATCTCAACTGGCTGTCTGAATGTGGCTTTTTCCTTTTAAAGGGTTTTTTTGAGGTGATATTGCAGATATCTGCAGGTAGTGTCTAATTTTTGATCTATTTTGAACACACCTGTTATTGTATTGTTCTGTTCTAGCTAAAAATACTAAAGTTGATACCTGAAAATCTGGAGACAGGAGATAAGTTCTGTACACATTAGAGATTTTTGTTTTGATCCCCAAACCTGAATTTGAGAAATGATCTGATTGTGGTAAACAATGGAACCTGTACAGGGGCAGAATTACTGCACTCATAGCTTGCTACTGTGTAATTTGTGTTTTCCACAAAATAAGTTTGGAAACATAGGGGCTATTATTATTATTATACAACTATTCTTCCATAGTCATGAATATTTGCACACATGAATCTCAACTTCAACAGATCCTGAGCTACTCTTGAGGTGGGCAAAAAGTAAGCAGTCTGTGGGTCAGATTTCACGTAGCCAAACACAATAAAAGTTAACACCCTGATCAGATTCTACCTTCGTTTTCATAGAGCTCTTTGTTTCTCTCTATATTTAGCTTTTCCAGGTTTGGAATATGCATATATATATTCTTTTATCCAGAATCACAATTGCAAAACCACCTTTCTGAATGTCAGCAACCAAGAAAATATAGCTTGATGTTAAGCACTGACTAGACACCTTTGCAAAGCTATGACCAACTGAGAAAAGATGTCACTAACCTCATCTATTGCTTTCTTATAGCTCTGGGAGTAAAGGAAGATTAATCAGCATCAGAAGAAACAGATCAGGACAGGAAAATGCCAGAGGAAAGGCAAGCAGTTTAAAAATAAAATAAAAAATGTTAGCTCAGTGCTGTGAAGTGTAAAGGAAATAACAAAAAATATCAACAGAACAAGAAGTACATATTCAAAAGAGATTAAGTGGAAATATCCTTCGTGCCCTATAATATTATAAAGATACAAAATGGCAGTCACAAAATTAAAACAGGAAGGAACATTGGACGAGATTAGATGAAATTCTCAATAAAAATAAATGTTGTTTAAATCACAATGGACTAGACTACAGTCTGCATCCTATAAAGTATGTATGTTAGATATATTTGTGATCTTAATATGTAGGCACATATAGACTGGAAAATTGCCCTATTGACACTCTTGCTTGCCCTCTCCTATTGATGTGGATTAATTAGATGCCTTTTTATTTCACAGATGTGTTGCCATGGTCTAGAATTTCCTGCCAATAATGTTTTCTGTTACTCGTACATATGTATCTCACCCACTATTATCCTGTCTAGAAGCCAGATCTATCAAAATGCTCTTTGCTACTTGGTGCTCCTACTTGGCAAACAACATTTGGTTATCTGCCCTCTTCCAACTAAGCACAGAGTTAGGACAGGTGTTTTTGACCCAGATGAAGGACTATCTTTGTGAGACTGACTTACCCAACTGTGCTGACTGGACTAGTGTATAAAGAACTCATATGTGTGAATAAACTGTTGAAATCATGTTTTCATGGAAAATGTTAGTGTCACCGACAGAAGCCAAACTTTCAGTTACTACTACGCTTAAGTTTTCTTCTGGGCTGGGACAACTTCAAACTACAATTTTTTAAGGCATTCCTGTCATTTGATGTCTCTTTCTAAATAGAAATCTGAACTAAGAAGACATACATAGTGTTTGTCTCTTTTTAGTTGCTCCCAAGGTTGTCAAGAAGCGGTTGCCCAAAGAAAAACTAAGCTAGCTCCTCTTGACGGTATTTTATCAGAGAACACATTTAAGACTTACAGCGGGTCGGCTGGGCCTCGTCATTTCCTTGCTGTCCTCTTGTTTTATCTTAGCTGGTTCATGAGGAAGTATGGGCGATCCTTCTGGCTTGGTATTTCCTGGCCAAAGAGCAAAGAGGATTAATGAATGTCCTGCATTTGGAGATCATGACAAAGAGAAAAAGGAAGGCTGATATTGGGATGTGTGGGGAAAAAGAAGAACCTCACCTCTTGCTCGGTTACGTTCACTTGACCCAGCTTGGGATCCTGGTTGTGAGCCTCCCTGAGAACTGGGCTGTGAACTGGGAGTACTTGAGCTGGAAGAACTTCCACTGCTTGTTCTCTGTAATGGGTTTTCTATTATGGGTTCCGTTCTCCGCAGGTCAGGGTTACTAGAAAGGATAAAGAATGGGTATCACACTTCATGGATTTTTTGGGTGGGAATCTGTAAAGTTGGTGGAAGGAACAACTGGGTACCACTCTGGATAGCAAGTCCTTTTCTTACTCAAAAATAGTTTCCATTTCTGCATACTTTCTGCTTGCAAAGCTGAATGACCTCCTTTATGGATGTGTAATGTTTGAGCCCTCCTGCCAACCTAGCAGTTCGAAAGCAAGAAATTGCAAGTAGATAAATAGGGACCATTTCAGTGGGAAGGTAACAGCATTCCTTGTGTGCCCCGGTGTCTAGTCATGCTGCCACATGACTACAGAAACATCTGCAGACACAGACAGCGCTGGCTCTTCGGCTTTGAAACAGAGATGAACACTGCTCCCTAGTCGGATACGACTGGCTTTCAAGCAAGGGAAACCTTTAATGTTTGAGCCATTGGTGGAAATCACTTTTTGATCTGCCTTAATACACACAGAACTGAGTTTTTCTTAAATGAAAACCTATTACTCTGGATGTGGCAAGAGGGACGTAAACTGGCTTAAGTCAACAGCAAAGCCATAGCCTATTTTCCTACCTAGTGGGAAACTGTGCTTCTTCCTCTGTGAATAAATTGTGGAGAGCCTTAGACTTGTGTGCTCACACACTCTTGTCTTCCCTGAGGAAGAGACTAGAAGCTTTTACTTTGGATTCTTGTTATATCCAAGCTTGTTATATCCAAGCTTAGATCTAGATTGGTTGCTAGCTCCTCCTGCCCCCAGATTAAAGATTAGAAAAACTTTTATTTGTCTCACCAACTTTCTCAACCAAAGAGGGAAAGAATTTTTTATAACTGAAATATTGCATCATTGATAATCTGAAACAAAAAAAAAATTCGCATCCTCTGCCCTCTTCCAAGTAGGAGAAGTGATTATTTTGTCAATATCAGAGCTGGCAAATCAACAGTGAGGCAATCACACATCAAGAAAGCATGATTATCTCGAATGATCCTTAATCATTCCAAATAAACAGTAGGCTCCAATTTCAGACCAATCTGGGACAATTAGGGACGAGTTGGAAAGCTCTAAGTTGAATGTCATGTAGTTGAATTTTCTTGCAATGATCCCAGACATTCAAGAGTGGGATAAACTCCTGTTTAACTGACCTCAGAGTGAAGCTTTTCATGCACCTTCTGTAGCATTTCTAATAGAACTGGTTTGCTGTCAGGAGATGTTGCCAGATTCTCTAAAGAAAAAGCAAACATCTTCTTGTTTTCAGACAAGAATTCCACCAGGTTGACCACTTTATCCGAAAGTGTAACTGGAACCTTTCTAGATAGGTCTGGTGATTGAGTTTTTAGAATAAGAAAACTCTGAATATACTTTATGGCTATGAATATGCTTTATGAGCCATCAACCTTTCTTGTCCAGAGAATAGATAAAAATTTATTTATTGTTTGTTTGTTTTATATTACAATGTTTAGGAGCCTACAAATAGCTATGCTGCTGAAAGAATGAAAGGAACTATAGATGAGAAAAGTATCCCTACCTTCCAAGTTCAGCCACAGCCAATCTTGCTAAATAGAATAGCCTAGTTATAGATTAAATCTGCTTCCAGTCCCGGTGGCACAGTGGTTAAAATGCTGTACTTCAACCAAAAGGTTGTGAGTTCACTCCTGACTAGGGATCAATGTGGACTCAGCCTTCCATCCTTCTGAGGTCGGTAAAATGAGTACCCAGCATGTTGGGGGCAAAAAACTAATTAACTTGTGAACTGCCCAGAAAGTGCACTAAACGCTATGGGGCAGTATATAACTGTGACTGCTTTGTTTTCATATGCAGATGTACCTTTGGGGATAAAAAAATCTAGAACTCAAGGTAAACATTGGAGCCAGTGTAAAAACAAAAGCTAACGGCTAGTGTTGTTCTTGAACAAGAGACATTTTAATTCCAATTCTGGCACATTTACACAAAATGCAATAAACAGATGATAAATAGAATGTGTTGTGTAATAAATGTGTCACATTTTCATCCCACTTTTCTCCAGAGATTTAGGCTTTGAATCTAGATGTTTGGTTCAAGCCCAACATTTTGCACTGCATTACTCCTCTTGCTTGGCTTTTATATTTGTTCATGTATTGCCCTGTCGATGCCCTCCCTTCCTCATACATCTTCATTTGCTTGGAATGAATTATCTCAGATTGATGTTTGAGGGTCTGGGCTAGTTAATTTTCATCATCCCTTCTGTTCATGTGATGCTGTGAGGAGTAGGCAGGTTTCTCTAACAATTGTGCTACTGGAGTGGAAACTAAGAATAAGGGAAAGGATGTGCCAAGGAAGCTAACACAGCTGCCTAATGCTACAGTTGCACAGCTGTGTCAACTTTGTTGGTCAAGCAAACTGTGTCTGTGCTTAACAGCAGGTTGAAATGAGGCTCAGCCGAGCCCCTTCCAAATTCAGTGCCTCTAACACTTGTAGAAGAGTCTATCTGGAAATGTCTGTGGACTCACACCTACAACAGGAACCTCTGGTGCTGCTGCCAAGGCATAAAATCTAGTATGAGCAGAAGCAACATGTTATTTCAGGAGGGAGCTTGAAAGAGATGCAGTGAATATCTGGCAAGTGAGGTGTTAGGTATTCATGTGCTTGCAGCCTGAAATAGCTGAAATGTGAAACCATGAACATCAGGGAATAGGGGACTCAGCAGATGTAAGCCATTGTCCTATTTGAAGCTGTTGAGGAATAAATGTTTGGCCTTGAAAGAATTAAGCTGCAAGATCCTTAATTTTTTCCTTGTGCTTGCAGGACTATAAATTAAGGTCATTTTGGAGAGTGCTGTTCTGCCTGCACACCACCGTATGTGCACAGGATTAGAAAGTACATAAAATATCATATCAACTATAACAGGGTACAAAATAGGTATCGCTTTGGCAGGAAAGGTAACAGCATTCTGTGCACTCTGGTATCTAGCCATGCCTGCCACATGACCATGGAAACATACGCAGACAGCACTGACTCTTTGGCTGTAAATGGAGATGAACACCACCCCCTAGAGTCAGACACGACTGGCTTTCAAGCAAGGGGGACCTTTACCTTTAATATATATTGTCATAGAAAGGACATGTTTGTAATTGTGTTAACTGTTTAACTATCAGGGTTTGAACTCAGTAACATACAAACATGCCTCTTCCCTAATATCTTTGAGCAAAATTCTTACAAACTTCACGCAACTATAATTTTCTGACACCCCCCCCCCCCCCCAAGAATTCATTAAGCTCATAGAGGTTTGATCAGATGCGAAAACCACAGCCTCCCTCTGTGTACTACAAACATACTTTAGGCTTTCACCCTGCACTTTTTTCCATTCCTTCTCTTCCATGTCTTCATGGTAGAGATTGTGAAGTTTCTGTGTTTTCACCTTATTGTTGATCCACCTGGAAAAGTAAAATTCCTCTCACAGACAGATGCCAGGATTGTTTCATTTGTTTTCTGAAGGAATACAGCATTTCAGTTTGCAAAATCCACCTATCCTTTTCTAGTCAGACTACATCAGTGGTGGGCTCCAAAAAAAATTGCTACGACACTGTGGGCATGATATGGTGAGCGTGGCCAGGGGGGAAAGCCCTGTGTTGCACCTGAATTAGGACTACAGTAGAACCTTGGATAAAGTCCAAACTCGGTTCCACAAGTTTGGACTATATCCGATTTTGGACTTTATCCGAATCAAGTGGGCGATGTATCGGATAACGTCAAAAAATGGACTTTATATGAGGTTCCTATACCAAATACCTCGGATAACATCCATTTTTTAGCGGTTTTGGATTTTATGCGATGCATCACGTGTGCATGAAAACCGTGACTTTATCTGAATCAGACTTTATCCAAGGTACCACCGTACTTTATTTCAAAACTTGGATGGGCAGGGCAAGCCAGAATTTCTGTTACTGGTTCTGGCGAACTGGTGTGAACCTGCTGATGCCCACCACTGGATTAGATGCATTGGAAGTGCTGAGCTAAAAGTACTTTCTTTTAGAGAAGGCCTTTTCTTCTGTTGATGCTTCTCTGAAGTGTACTCCATCTGTAAATCTCATAAAGTTTAGAGGGTGTTTCATCTGCTTAATTAAGCAACATCCACAGCTATTCTGTCATCCTCACGTTCAACCTCAACATCAATGCCAGAACCAGCCTCAACATTGATTCAGAAGTGGGAAAGGTTGGCATTCTTAGACCTCCTTAAGGAAAAGAAGAAGAGTCCTCTTCCAGTTGCACAATGCCATGTTCCTGATTAACACATTAAAGGGTGAAATATGAAAGAATCCATCATAGTTGAACCTGATGAGCAAGTTGTGCATTGATGAGCCCTGTCAGTTCCAGCAACATCCTACATTGGGCATACCAGCTATTGGTTGTGCTACAGATAGCATCTTTCATTCTCTTTCTTATCCTTATGAGTCTCAGAAGAAGGTATATTATCTGGTCCTTTGTTGTTTTCTATCTCAGTGTCATTGAAAGCATTCTATCTTTACTTGACATCAATATACCTCTATCTCCATGTCGTGTTTGATACCTATGACTTCCTAATCAGAATGCAGAAAGTTACATAGTCCCAATTCATTACTATACTCTTCATCATCATTTTGATATTCATGCACTGTGCCCTTGCTTTTCAATAGCAATATAGCCTCCCTCCACCATGCACTGCACCAACTATCTTAGCCGCACAGATTTCAACACCCACTCTCATGCAGAAGACATCGACATTGCTACCTCCATCAATTCCAGACACAATAGCACTGACAAATCCAGCCTTCTCTGTATATACTCTCAGTTGAGTACCAAACTAACTACATCACCAGTCCACATTCAGCTTGTTCATTCCAGCCATCTCTCTGCCTCTTCTTCACTCAGGTAGTCCTGTCATTTTCAGTTGTGGCTAGTTTTTCTCTATCAGTGTGCACAGTAGTTTGTATCCCATGTAAGGAGGACCTCCATGAGTTGGTCATATTGTGAATCTGATGGAATATCTGTATGTTGTATTACTTCACAATTACTCATTGAATCATCAGTACTGGATTCACTTATTGGAAATCAAGATCCTCCTTCAGTATCAGAAGGCTAATCATACAATGCTTATCTGCTGGTTCAAAAGGTGGAGCATCCACAGATCCCTAAATGTACCACCAATGATGGTCCAGTCTTTTTGATAGTCCACTCCAGTGGCACTCTCAATGCTATCGTCACTACAAAAGGCCATCAAAACTACTTGCCACATTTACTGTTTAGAATTACAGCCATTTATTTTGTTGCCTTTCCCAAACTTTTTGTTTCTTCTACATCCTCCATAGATGTCGTGTTTTGTAAGGTGGAGACAATCTACAGAGGCAAAGATCATTCTTATGAGCTTATCTCAAAATGTCCAACACCAAGCTCATAATTCTTTCCTCTTTTCCAATGAGGAAAACCCAGAGTTTTATCCAAGTTCTGGGATGAATACATGGGCAGGATCCTGGACCTGCTAGCCCTTTTCCTGATCTTTGAAGAGATAGCAACAGCCGGGAGAAAGTGAACACAAGTAGATACTGTATGCACATTCCATCCTAGGCAAAATGCCTATGTAATAAACAGGAAAACATATTCTTTTCATTTGAATTGTTCTTGTATTTGTTCAAAAGGACAAGATCAAAGAGAAAATCTTTCACAGCTTTCCCTACTGCAAGCCAATATATATATATATTTGCAGCATTTTTTTTTTGTTGGCTAGTCACCTGCAAAGATTCAATGTTTGCACTGCAATATTATCACAGCCTGCTAGATGAAACTGAGATCTCCTCACTCTTAAGGTTTCTTAAGTGACATGAGTTTATGGCTAATTTATGCTCTGTGCTGTTTTGCAGGTATGCTGGCATTTGGTAAAGGTGGCTGTGTCTCTGACCCCTAAAGGATGCATGACGACGGATATATGTCAGGGAGCTGTTTGAGGCACACTGGAAAATAGTCACAGCTCAGAGATGCACATCTTCACTATGTGTGACTGCTGCAGCAAATGCCAACAAAAGATTGGTACATACTTGTGCTATTGCCTAAAGCATTAATGTGTAAAGAACACAGAATGGGAACTATTTGAATGACCCCTACAGCCTTGTAGGAAAATAAGAGTTTTCCCTTCTACAGAGAAAACTGGAGGTATTGAAAATATTGCTGTGGATAATTTAGTCACAGCCACTTTGCTTCAGCAGGCCTTAAACAAGCTTTTCCCATGTTCCACTTTAAATTAGCTTTTCTGTTCTTTAATAAACCAATTCAATAGCCTCACTATATATAGCGAAATAAGAATTTGTCCTAAAGCAGTATCACTGAATGTGACTAAGGGTAACTTTCCGGTCTCTGGCAGAGAAGATTCTTTCTAATTACGTGCAACCTGTTGTTTTTTTTGTATTTGTCATAGCTGAAGACGTCAAGACAGAACCTGCATACAGAGCAGGTTACAACCCTTCTGATCCACTGTATCCAGTGGTTAATTTAAGTTGTTCTTAATTCCAGCTTAGAAAAGAGAGGATATATTGGGAGAGACAGAAGAAAGAAGGTCATCTTTTCTTCTGCTGAGCCCCTTCCTCCATGCATGGAATAAGGGAAGGAATTCCTAGTTCATATGACTTTATTGTCCCCTTCTCATCTAACATCTGTAGGAATGCATCTGGTTTCTGTCTTGCCTGTCTTCCTAGACACATTTTGTAAACAAAAGCCTCTTTGTCTGCATGAGAGATAACACTGGATTTTGGGCATGCGTAGAATATGAGAAGATTTCTCCCTTCTTTCTCCTTATTTGGGTTCTGACTTTCTGATTGGTTGTGTATGCCCTAAGTTTTGTTTCTGTTAAGTTTCGTTTCTGGGATATTCTGCTTGCTTAAGTTTCGTTTCTGAGATACTCAGCTTGAAATAAAGAGAAGCCATTAGTATCCTTTGTTCAGCCAAAAGACCAGCGTGTGTGTTTGCTTTGCTCTCTATCTCTGTTTCCCTTCTTACTCCGTCTAATGAAGCTGGACTTCGTGGACTCTTAAGTTTCTATCTTAAAAGATCTGATGATATAAACTGCTGCTTCATGAGACTGATTGAGACATGAATCAGATTTCTACAAACATCCAAAACTTCAGAGGCAGAGGTGAAATGGTCAGTGGTTAAATACAGTATTGTAATATAAATATAGTTACATATACAGTAGTTGTCGTTGTCGGCTGCAACTCGTACCCAAGAATGCATTTTCCCCTGAAGCAGGAAAAATGCCATTGGTGTGAATTTGTTTAAGGTGGATCCCAGCTTGCCATGAAGTGACCCACACACTATGATCACGGAGCCATCTCCTGCGACACATATGAAATGAGACATGCAGGATTTAACACCAGGACTGCAATGGACTGCCGCAGCCTTGAGGACAAGGTGCGCCTTCACAGCCAGTCCATCTGGCATGTCCTTTTCCACCTCCATGACTGTTGGAAATCACAGTTTCTCCTCTGCTCATTTTGCCGTTTGGCCCAATATGATGGTTTCCAGTGGCATTTCCCCCACTGAGGGGACCATCACCTCACCTAAAGGGGCTCATCTGCCCATAGCCATTGGCCCTCAGTCCTTGCTCTTCTTGACCTCTCAGCGGCTTTCGATACCGTCAACCACGGTATCCTTTTGGACCATCTCCGAGGAGTGGGGGCCCAGGGCACTGTGTTGTCCTGGTTTTCCTCTTTTCTGACGGGTCGGACTCAGTCGGTGTCTTTAGAGAGTGGGTTGTCCAGCCCTAGGTTGCTTCCATATGGGGTGCCTCAAGGCTCGGTACTCTCACCTCTATTGTTTAATATCTACATGAAACCGCTGGGTGAGATCATTCGTTCCCAGGGGTTAAGTTTTATCAGTATGCAGATCATACCCAGCTGTACACCTCGGCTCGTGGGGACCCGAGTGATGCAATCGATGTCCTGACCAGGTGTCTGGAGGCTGTTCGAGTCTTGATGGGGGACAACGGGCTTCAGCTGAATCCTGGCAAGACTGAGTGGCTTTGGGTGCGGGGTCCCATGCTATCCCAGGAGTTACCATCTTTGGTCGTGGCTGGAACATCTTTGCCACAGTCAGATCCAGTGCACAATCTGGGGGTCCTCCTGGACTCACGGCTACTGCTTGAAGAGCAGGTGGTGGCCGTGGCTAGGAGGACCTTTGGACAACTTCATGTTATTTACCAATTGCGCCCGCTCCTGGACCGGGACTCCTTACTCATGATCACTCACGCTCTGGTCACCTCCAGATTGGGTTATTGTAATGCGCTCTACATGAGGCTGCGCTTGGTGACCATTCGGAGGCTTCAGCTGGTCCAGAATGCGGCTGCCCGGGTTGTGATGGGGTACGGGCGTCATACTCGAGCCTCACCACTTCTCCAGGAGCTGCACTGGTTGCCGGTGTGCCTCCGGGTGCAATTCAAGGTGCTGGTTTTGACCTTTAAAGCCCTTCATGGCATTGGACCAGGCTTACTTAAGAGACCCCGTCACCACAAGGAATTTAGCCCATCCTACTAGGGCAGACAGGAGGGGCTCACTGGTGGTCCCATCAGTGAAAGAGGTACATTTTACTGGGACCAGGAAAAGAGCATTTTCCGTGTTTGCCCCAGCCCTGTGGAACCTCTTACAACCTGAGTTGCGGCTCCAGACGGAACTACTCCCCTTTAGAAAGATGCTGAAGACATGGCTCTTCCAGCAGGTTTGGGGCATGCTTGACTCTACCAGTCAAGCCCAGTGGCTGATTTAGCCTATGTGAGGGGCTGCCCCCTGGCTTGGTTATTGTTTTTAACGGGGGTAGGTTGTTTGTTAATGATGATCTGTGTGTGTTTTTAATGTTGGTTTTAACTGGGGCTGTTAATCTGTTTTAATTTTTGTTGCTTAATTGTTTTTATTGTAATTTTTATTATGTTGTTAGCCACTCTGAGTGGTGTACCCACCAGGAGGGCGGGATATAAATGTGCAGAAATAAATAAATAAATAAATAAATAAATAAAGTCAGGTTATTTACCACCGCCCAACACTCGGTGTTGAGTTGCTAGCTGTACGGTCTACTCCATTACCGTAGCGGGATTTCCGCCCAGACATAAAGGTACATATAGTATTTTAGATATAAGATCACATAGAAGAGAATTTTAATTTATGTTGCTCTAAGTGTGTGTGGACAGATTGAAAACTGTCTCTTTGGCTAACATTACCTTGCTCTTATGGGCTGCGATCCTGGCCTAGGAACCAAGGCATTCCCATTCCCGGGGGAGTTCTTACGAGCTAATGCAGGTGAAATGGAAGTAGTTCGTTGAGGCACCTGAAAGAAAATAGAATCACAAAGGTGACTGAGGTTGTGTTCTTGAAATGGATCCATTATGGTCACACCAATACATTGACAGATCACCAGCATTTGGCAAGACTGCCAGGCTGATCTTTGTTTTAAATACCTACTGAAATTACAGAAGATATTTTTAATGAAATAGTCACATATTGCATTAAGCTCCTGCCAATAGACTTTGCTTGTTTAAGATAAGACTTCATTTTAAACACAGCTAGTTTGTTCTCTGTGGTAGTAAATGCAGAGTTTATTTCTACTTAGTATTCTACAGTGTTAAATGTTTAAATACTGTATTACAAAGCAATTTCTGATTAGGGATGACTATACTCACATTATATAAAGTTCACAGCAAAGGACATTTCCATGGTATTTAGCCATGTAAACTTTTGTATCAAGTTCATAATTACATAATTTTGTGAAGATTTTACAACCAACTGTAAAATTGAACAAATTTTCAAAAATAAAAGGAAAAAACAAGGACAAAATACATTAGGCTCTTCTTATCTGTGGGTTTGATAACTGCAGTTTCAGTTATTCAAAGGCCCAAAAAAATTCATTAAAAGATCCCAGAAATATATAATACATTATATGCATATTTTTGAGACACATTACCAGAGCTGGCCTTTAGAAGGCACTATCCACACTGTAATGTGTCGACTGCTGAGAAGGAACAGTGTTTAAGAAAAAGTGCTTCCAGGGGAACCATTTCATGAGCACACTGCAAAAATTTGTGTCTGCTCTGCAAAAGATTGTTTACTCTGGCTTCTGGCTTATATCAGACAGATATACATATTTTCCACCACACCTCTCTGCTTGTATGGAGTAATGCAGTATGTTGAACGCAAGGTTTGCTGCTTTCTGTGGTTTCAGGCATCCACAGAGGATCTTGGAATATATTCCCAAGGGTATAGGAGGCCTATTATATAGTGGCACTTTAAAGACTAACAGGTTTGTTTTGGTGACAGTTTTCATAGGACAATCCACTAAAAATTATAGTATCACTACTTCTTTGGAAACTTCAAGTTTACTAGCTCAGAAATACAAAGTTGAGGCCATAAGCCATATTTGCTGGCTGCTTAAAGGAAGGGACCCATTAATAAGTGTCTTTTCAGTTCGGTGCAAGTGATTCCCTTGCTGCATCTAAATCTTGGAGGGGAATTGCAGCTGACATCACAGCATCTAGTTAATTTTCTTTTTTCATAACCATATAATCT
This sequence comes from Bradypodion pumilum, assembly GCA_035047305.1. Classification (NCBI taxonomy): domain Eukaryota; kingdom Metazoa; phylum Chordata; class Lepidosauria; order Squamata; family Chamaeleonidae; genus Bradypodion; species Bradypodion pumilum. Next base: position 364,898,083 of record JAWDJD010000003.1, read on the forward strand.
GAGAAAAAGGTGATTCAGCAGAAGAGCAACATTTAATAGCTGTATTGTAATTTATCCAAAAAGGAAATTTATAAACTAGCCAACTATGTCAACATGTTAAAACACTACAACTAAGTGATGCACTGCAGCAGGTTCTGTCAGGTTCTGCAGAACCATTAGCGGAAATTCCCCAGGCCATGCCCACTTGGTTGGCCACACCCACCTCCATAGCCCATAATGCAGGATGTTTGGCCCTGTCCACAGATTTGGCCACACCCACAGGTTTGGGCCCACCCACAGAGTAGGCAGGAATTTTTTTTTGCAGTGCATCACTGCTCCAACTGTATATTCACTTACCAGGGAGTAAGTCCCACTGGGATCCGGTATGGCAAGTTTATAACAATACTCTTAGTTTAAAAAAAAAAAACACAACCACAGAAAAGCCAACAGAAATACTGAATCTTTCCTTCGAACACAAGGTGAATCCATTCACGTTGGCTTCTGTTGACTTGCTTTACCTGATTCACAGTGTAAAATATTCTTCAGCCTTAGGAGTACAAAAACCAACTAAAACTCTATTCTTCTCTTGTAAAATGGCTGTGGGTCTGTCCTAGATACAGCCAGTTATGACCCAAAATAAATGCCCTGCATTTTCAAAGTGGAATTCAAAATTTGTATTTATAGTAAAACCTTGCATAAAGAATGCCTCGCTTAGAGACTAACTCGCTTAAAGAGCAGAATTTTCTCTGAATGGTTGCCTCGCTTAACAACTAAAATCAACCAAAAACTCGCTTAACAACTAAATCGGGGTTCACAATCTCCCCGCCAGAAGTCACAATTGGTCACTTACAATGGTCTTTCACTTAAAGAGCAAACTCGCTTAAAGAGCAGTCCTGTGGAACGCATTATGCTCTTTAAGTGAGGTACCACTGTATTGGCCTTTTTCATTGTCAGGGTCAAATCTAACATCTGGCAAAACCTAACCTCCTACTCTTTGGATCTTAAAATAATATGTAGACTACATTGCTTTAGTTGTATTTTGTGTTGGCCTAATAAAAATATCACAGCAACATTGAATTTGGAATTTCTCTTAAGGCTGGCATAGTTTCCTTTTATATTTTTATTACAGTAAAGAGCTTAGGGACTGTCGCTAAAATAATATTTAACTGCATTTTGTATATATACTGGAAATATTAGCTAATACATTTTTAAAATGTATTTCTGCTGGTGGCATAATTGGGTATCATTCAATGTCTTGTTCTCCATAATTAGAATACCCAGGATTAGATTCCAGCACAGGGTTCTGGCAAAAAGTCATAAAATGTATATATGGACCAAGACAGTAGTCCCAACCCCATTATCAGTGCAGTATCAATTCATGCAACATAAGAGTATTGTTTCATTGATAGGGTTCCAACCTTTCAGTGTGCATCATTATTAGGAGTCATTTGAGCAAGTCAATTTGAGCAATCACAAGGAGATGTGTCACACTAAAGGGTTCTCCATATTCCATACAGTCATGAGAAATTAGTTATAGAAGATTTAGTTTCATTCCTCTTGGCTGATACATGGGTGATTCATGGAAAACTGTAAGCATCTAGTTCTAAACATTTCCTGTGAACATTGCATGCCTATGATTAGCTGCACTTATTGTGGAAGCCAGTCAGCTTCATGACATTTGTAGCATTTGAGAAATTGGAACATCATCTCCTACTTGATCCTTTTTAATCAATGGCAGGGTCTGAACCTGAGATATTTTGCACTCAAACTATGTGCTTCATCACAAATTGCATTCCTTCTCTGAAATGGATCCTTTTTCTTAGTGGGGTACATGTAACATTTTTTAATCACAATTGGGTGTACCCCGGGCAACAGCAACCTGTTGTGCCAGCTAATCTTTCTCACGCAAGGTTAGGTGGTTAGTACCAGAAACATGTACCAATGAGGACTTAAGTTTGGCCAACAACAAAGCCAAGAAGGTGGCTTCAGTTTTGCACTTTAAAGTCTGACCTAAACATGAAAGAAGATGTTCTTAGGAACCCATTTCATTCCACATGTGAATATTTTGTAGGAACACCAGTGCAACTATGATGTAAGGACATCCTATTCCATCTGACATATCAACAGGATCTCAAGTGACAACGTAGCTGACTGAACTACTCCTTTCGTCATACCCTGCATATCAATCTTTACCTTAGGCGGAATGTCTTCCTCCTGTCGTAACCAAGAACTTCGGTCAAACTTTTCAATACGAGGGGGGAGAGGAGGGTTTTCAGAGGTGGGGTCCGAGTTCTGCCTTGGCATCTCAGTGCGGTGAGAGGTCACCGTCAGAGCCTCCTGAAAACCAACCATCCCTTTTGTAGGCTGTTCATGCAGTGATTGAGAAGCAGGCAAGGAAGGTCCTTGGGATTTCACACTGACCAGATGTGGAATCTATGCACCAAGTTAAAACAAAATCATCAGTATCAATTGGGCAAAATATTTTTTTAAAAAAAGTAAATGATTGCAAAGTACTTATTCAAAAAATAAAATAAAAAACATTGTTTTCTTATTTTGGTACATATTTTTTAGTTTTTCAGAACTCCTTAAAATATAATAAAAAAACTTCATATATTAAGAGATTGAGATTAGGAAATGCCAAATACTGTATGAGATTCTCATTTGTCTTCTTTTGCTCTCTAGAAATCCACTATAATAGAATTCTCAATTCTAGGATTGTGTGTTACTTATGGAATGATTTGAGGAAATAAAATATGAAATGAGGAGTGTTTTTTTAAAAAAAACTTAATTTAAAGATTAATATATCCAAAAAGAGAGGAGACCTGATTTCTCTCAGGCTTTTATGTACACAGTAGTTTAAAAATGGAACTAACTACTGCTGATATAGAACTTCCTTGAGGCTTTGCTTCTTGTTTGAAATGGGGAAAAGTGGCTGTTTTCAGGCGTTTCAGGCTCTGAGGATTTGCCAAAATTTGCATTTCTACTGATAAAAATAATAACCATGCAAAACTATTTATAAACACTTATTTGCAAAGCTGATGCTCCTTATTTTTGTTGCACTGAGTTGCCGAAGGAAGGAAAGAAAGAAGGAAGGAAGGAAGGAAGCTATACAAAGCTATAATGTACTGTATATTAATTTTTATACTTTGAAACTGGTTGATTGACTATAGGAAGAGAAGGTTGTGTTGTAAATTGAACTGCAGTTTGCATTTTTGAAAGATTTATTTCTTTTTGGAAAGAAACTGCCATCTCTGCATTAAGCTTACAATAAGCACAATAAGCCCTACATGCTTCTAGAGATATATTGTATTATTGGCAAAATGCCTGTAGTTCTTCCCACAGTCTTGGGATGTAACATGACTTTGGAGCAATTACTTTTAAAACAAATGAGTGCAATGATTTGTTCCAGATTTTTTTTGGGGGGTGGGGGTGGGAGGGAGGGAAGGGAGGGGTCAGAGTAAAACAGTGTCATTGTTTCAATTTAGCTGGACATAAAGGTTCTGAATAAAACAGAAGATATGCCATACTGGAACACACCAACCTTTTAATATTATTTCTTACAAAACAAATAATTGTAGAATTCTTTTAAAATATATACATTTTACTTGCAAGTAAAATGCTTGGGAGCAAAGGAATTGGATCTACATTGAATCTGGTTGTTGATTGGTAGAAAGGTCTGGAGATAGCAGGAGGAAGAGAAGGAAAAATTGTGAGAGAGTGTGAGTGAACGGATGGATTGAAAAACAGGAATGAAAAAGATTGTGGAGTTGGTCTGGCTCAGTTCGCTCCTAACTCTGCAGGAAATGATGGGTTTTGTCCTGCCCTCCCCCCAAAATATTATTCTCCCCTGTTTTAAACGCTCTTGGTCGGAAGAACTACACATGTGCCAGCACTGCATCTCACCATGACCGTAAGCAACAGGATTGAATCAGGATGTAGTGAGCTGGTGCATCTTCAAATATTTACATTAGTTCAGCATGCTTAAATTAATGGTTGAGACTGGGGTGGAGAAGACACACAGTTCAATTCAATGTGTTACCATCACTTACAGCGATCTCTTCAGTACATCAAATGAGATGGTACGCCTTACTTGTTTGAGAGATGAAAACAGTTTAGATGGTGCATTGCTTGGATGTCAACCATGTCCTGCATTCCTCTTTGGTTTGTATATTGCCAGCAAAGGAAATGAGGCACTACAAAGCCACTGTACCTGTGGATCAACTGGCCTGAGCATGGGTGGTGTCCGAGCAGGCTGCACTCCACTAATGCTAAAGGACTCTGAACGAGTGGGCAGATTCGGATCTGATATCCTGTTGGCCACTTTATGGGGCATTGCTGGAGAGCTCTGTCGATTGAGCCTGGAACGTTCCTCTACCTGAGACAAAAGGAGAAAAGAACTGATGAAGTCTCGTTGTCACAATGTATTACCTGTATGAAGAACCTGCACAGCCATTTTCTCGGCCCAGATTTTCAAAAAGCAATTTTACAACTCTTTATTTCCTTAACTGTCTTGCTGAGGCTCAAACAAACCTTCTTGACTATTGCAGAGGGCTTTCGTATCAGGGAAAGGGGGTATGCTTCATGAGAAATAACATGTTTGTATAGCTTAGAAATGTTGCTCAGTGGACAGATGGTAAAATGGCAATTACTGTACATACTTTTAGATCCACCTAGCAGAGTTAAAGGACTCACTGGATAGAGAAATACATGTGTGAAGCTATAGTTTTCGATCATGTGATAGTTGATCGAAGAAGTGGGGATGGAGTGTTGAACACTTGCTCAACAAAACAAAAAAGGAATAGTACTGATTTTTTTAAAAAAATAAATTGAAGGAAAGAAAAAGGTAGACAAAGAGTGGGCAATAAAAAGTGAGACATTTGTGGATGTGAACTTTTGTGTTTAATTAATTAATATTCTCAAGTTCATCTCGTATACCACTTATCAAATGGACACTATTGTTAAACCTACACCTTTTACAATATGAAGCTATTGCTTTAAATGATGAAACAACAGTATTCCACCTCATGTTTTACATATGCAATCATGCAATCTAAGTGCAATAGCACTAATACAATAGCTCTTTCATTTCTTAGCTATTTCCATAGCCTTCTATAATTCTGCTAACAAGTACTTTCGCTTTCCTTCATACACATTTTTAAAACACATTGCAAGCTTGTATGCTAAACTTTATATTACAGTATTATTATCTTCTTTCCTCTTACTCAGATATAACCCCACATATATTGGTCTATTTCCTGATATGAAAGCCCCTCTTCTTTTCTTTTCTAAAGAACACAATGAAATGCAATTTCCATGGCTTATACATTCCTTGGAGTTTACAATGAACGGTCTAATTTCACTGTGTTGATACACATGTACTGTCAGGAAATAACTGGAATTTTTTAGTATTAATTTATATACCCACCACTTAATCATCAGAAAGGCTGTGCAGGTTTCATACAATTTCCTACTTACATCAAGAGAATAAACCTCTAACTCCTGATCAAGAAAATGACTAACATTTATACTGTTCCAGAAGATTATGTATTATAGGCCAGGAAAATGATTGTAATGCTCTAACACAGGGATTCTCAACCTGTGGCCTGCATGCGGCCCACAGTGCCATTTCATGTGGCCCCCACTGCCTCCACCACACCAGGAAGTGCCATGTGGTGGAGGAAGGGCAAAATGCCCATCCGGCCCCTGAAGCTGTCTGAGGGAGCATGACCCGGCCCCCGGCTAAAACAGGTTGAGAACTCCTGCCTAACACAACATAAATGATTATTGATTATTTTCATCTACAAACCCAAACTTTGTCTTTTAGAAATCTCCAAGCATGGCTCTAACCACAGCAAGCCCAGCAAATTCCCAAGGAAACAGAAGCAGATAGTTGATAAGGAAAGCATGCAAAGATCAAGGAATGCCAGGATTCTCCCAAGGAACACCATTTTTAACTTTTAGGATACAAAACCCAAAGACTTTAAGGAGAAGGTGCACCATATGCAGCTTTATGAAACCAATAAACAACTTAAAGCTCATTATTGTAACCTTGGCCTTCAGTTTCAGAAATACAAGCTACAGAAGAGTATATTATCAAGATGACCCTGGCCAAAATCCAGTTGCTTAGTATGTAAATTGCATTAGAGTACAGTACACCCATTGAATCAATAGGGATTTAATGAGTCAACTCCACAGTATGTTCCATTGATTTTAATGGGCTTAGTCTAAATATGAATTTACTATGGTAAAGTAAATTCTCTACATGGGGCTGCCCTTGATGACCATTTGGAGGCTGCAGCTGGTCCAGAATGCGGCTGCCCAGGTGGTGATGGGGTACGGGTGTTATGCCCATGCCTCGCCTCTGCTCCGGGAGCTGCACTGGCTACCAGTTTGCCTCCGGGTGCAATTCAAGGTGCTGGTGATGACCTTTAGAGCCCTACATGGTAGTGTGCCAGGATACCTAAGAGACCGCGTCTCCCCAAGAGTGTCTGTCCATCCAACCAGAATGGACCAGAGGGGCTCCCTAACTGTGCCATCGTCTAGATGGAGTCGCCTCTCTAGCACAAGGAGGAGGGCCTTCTCTGTGTCCGCTCCAGCCCTGTGGAACCTCCTGCCAGTAGAACTACGGCTGCAGACAGAATTGCTGCCCTTCAGGAAAGACCTTAAAACCTGGCTGGCAGGGCAGGTGTGGGGAGCTGACGGGGAGGTGGCCAGCCCTGCCTGTTGGCTCTTCTAAAATAAACTATCCCTCTTTTGCTGCTGGGCAGGTGGGTGGGTGGTTTTTTTAAATGGGTTGGACATTTTAAATGGTTTTTATGGATTTTTTAATGTCTTTTATGTATGATTGTGAGCTGCCCAGAGTCACCCTAGGGTGAGGGGGTGGCATACAAATTCAAATAAATAAATAAAATAAAATAAATAGAGCAGATCCGTTGGAATAAATGGAAATTATAGAGGAGTTGACTCACCAAGTTCCCAGTTTCAATGGGCCTACTCTACTATACCATGCAAAAGGACTGTGGCAAATGTTTGGCCTGCAACCACAAAAAAAAGATCTGAAGATAGGACATTTCCAAACTGAATCCAGAGCTTTTAACTAAATAATTAAGGAAAGATATGAGTTCAAAGCATTTATGTGCAACAGTGTGTCTCTGCATTTTCCTGTTCAGGACATGTACTCTATCAGCCAGCTTCTGCAGACTGTCCAATTGCACCTGATGCAGCACAAATATATAGGAAGCTACATTATATCAGATCAGATGAGGGTCTGGCTAGCTTTGCTCTGTTTACTGCCAGGGGCTCATGAGAATTCAGACTAGGGTTCTACCCAGGATTATAGACTAGAGGTGTATCCCTGAGAATCCTGAGCCTTCTGCATATAAAGCATTTGCTCTGCCACTATAAACTATGCTTCCTGACCAACATACATTGATGTAGCATATCCTGAACAAATATTCAACAAAGAAATAAAAGCAATCAGTTTCCCCCAAGAGAGAGGAATTCTTAGTCTTAGAGATTATTTCTATTTTTCAAATTTTAGTTAGAAAAAAAAATTGATCCCAGTTTGGAAACTTCAGCTTAGATGTTGCAGAACCCATAGACCGCCATATGCATTCTGAAAGGGTTCTTACCTCTTTTCATATCATCAATAACAAAATAAGTGCTTTAAGTGAGATTTCAGAAGTGATGGAATAAGGTTACAAGACCACAATGTAAACCTAAGGGTCCAACAATGTAATGGGATTAAATTGATTAAATGACATTATTGACACAGACATGTTAAAGACATGGAACAATTCAGACAGAGTTATAAATACAGATCTGAATCAAAAGCAAACAAACTGATCGTATGTTTAATTCTGGGAATATATGTATCTTTTTAATGCATATTAACATCACTCTCACTATCACCATGAGAAGCTTAAAATGCTTCAGTGATGCTCTTAATAGGATTGTATCACAAAGACATTAAACAAGAAAACAAGTACTAAAGTTGCTTTTAGTTTACACAACACATACACAAAACAAGGGCTTAAGAGCATTATTAAACTCAACGAGGAGGAATAGTGGGCTGTTTCAAGCCGTGGTGAATTGCTGGTTTGCTTCCATTGTGTTATTGCATCACAGGTGAGTGGCTATATCAGGGATTCTCAACATGCGGCCTGTGGGCCAGATGCATACCTGTCAACCTTCCCGGATTGGCCAGGATTTCCCAATTTTCAGCACCAATTTGCGCCATTTTCCGCCCGCAGCTGCCAAAACCCCGGAATTGGCAGCAGGGGAAAAGAGGTACTGCGCATCCCTTCTGCGCAGATCGCCTTCTACGCATGTGTAGAAGGCTTTTATGCTTGCGTAGAACCCTTCTACGCATGCGTAGAAGGCAATCGTAGAAGCCTTCTATGCAAGCGTCGAAGGGTTCTACGCGTAGAAGGTGATCTGCGCAAAACCGTTCTGCACAGGTCCCGTATTTTCCAGAGCCGCGGTTGACAGGTATGGCCAGATGCTGCCCACAGCACCATTTCATGTGCCCCCTCCACCACACCAGGAATTGCCATGTGGTGGAGGAAGGACAAAATAGCCGTCTGGCCCCTGAAGCTGTGTGAGGGAACATGACCCAGCCCCCGGCTTAAAAAGGTTGAGAACTCCTGGGCTATACGGAGTGCTCTGAAAAAAACATTGGAGTGACAGACATTTACTAACAGGGAGGGAGGCCTGAGGAAACACAGTCTCAAAGAGCTGTGAGAAAGGATGGAGAAGATAAAGGTAGAAGGCAAAAAGACTGGTTGTTTGTTCTGCACCATCTTGAAAGAGTCCATAATCCAAGATGGGAAAATGCCCAGTAGCAGTTTGTCTACAGATAAGAAGCCCTCCATCTGCTACATCTGAAATAACTTATCTCCTAAATTGAAGGCAAAGCAATTATTGCGATATGCCCTCATGATGTGTACCTCTCAATCTGTTACTAAAAATGCCAACTAATATGACAAAGAATTTCACTGAGCATAACTATGAGGTATTATAAATGCCTATGAACCATAAGAAAATCTACTTTGATCCTGTGGTAAAGCTGTTCTTCGCTTCTGATTTATGATCCTCCAAATTAATATGAACTAGTAGATACAGCTGCTAATCCGTTCAGACATTTATGGTTTGTATTCTCTCCCGTCTTCGTGCCAGCTCCTGCCAACCTAGCAGTTCGAAAGCAAGAAATTGCAAGTAGATAAATAGGGACCACTTCGGTGGGAAGGTAACAGCGTTCCGTGCGCTCCGGTGTCTAGTCATGCCTGCCACATGACCACGGAAACGTCTGCAGAAGCAGACAATGCTGGCTCTTCGGCTTAGAAACAGAGATGAGCACTGCACCCTAGAGTCGGATACGACTGGCTTTTGAGCAAGGGAAACCTTTACCTTTACTTTACTCTGATGCCACATGAAATGAGAGTGCATTTTGGGATAATACAAAAAATATATAATATAAAATATAAAAATTTAATATAATATAAAAATTTAATATAATATAATATAATATAATATAATATAATATAATATAATATAATATAATATAATATAATATAATATAATATAATATAATATAATATAATATAATATAATATAATATAATATAATATAATATAATATACAAATTTAATAAATAAATAATACCACTTGGAGTCTAAATCTGCTATTTTGTGGCAGTAGAAGTAGAACAAGAGCATTAAAATAGACTCAGAGCTGGATGTCGCCACCAAGCATTCAACTGTTTTGTTGTGAAATTAATGTAATGTGGAAGAATGTTCTACCATCAAGCTGGTCACCAAGAGCATTTAACTGTCTAACCTTTTATTTCACTTCCATTGTGCAATGTTATGTATAATTAGTCGGCCAGCTTCTTAAGAATCTGAAGTAACACACATGGGCATGATATGAGTTGGGAGGCAGAAAAAGAAATAGCATTTATTCTACAAAAACACTGGGATGCAATCCAGCTAGTGATGGGTGTACTTAAATATGTTGCCAAGAAATTTCAGAGAACATAACTATTATTTAAGCCAAGGGAAAGTATTGACCAGCATTATATTGGAAAAGCACAGCAAACTAAGCCATTGGAAACTTTTTAAAATATATATGTATTCACAGAGTACAATGGAATACAAAATATACCCATATTACATTTTAACTGATTCCTTTGAAACAAACTCTTCACTATTTCAACTACTCAAAAACTGAACAAATTCTTGGACTTTCTGTTTCACAAGGATATTGGATGCAGAGCGTCTATGGTTCTTAAACTAAGAGGACAATTGAAATTCTTCTGTAAAAAAGGTGGCCTTGAGTATAAGTAAACAACCCAAATCAATGATGGTTTTTTCCATGTAAATTTAAGATTGGGTAAAGTTTCTCTGAGAAAAAAAGTGGAACAAATTCATACTCTGGAATAACATGCACTTAGCCTTTATTTATGCTGTGAACAGTTTCATTTACAGTGAGGATACAAAGGCTCTCAAGGTCTTCTACAATTGTCAACAGATGTTCAATATGGAAAACATTTTACAAACATTTTATTCTTTTTTTCCAGAAGAACCAATAACATTTAAAAAATAATCTTAAAACACGCTTACATATTCCTGTCTAGAATTCCTTCCCATGTTTAAGAAAGCAACAATTCACAGTCTCAGAATTCTGCTTCTTGCATCATACCCCAACCTTCCTAAAAGGGAAGATGCCTGTTCGCATAAGCAATCAGATCATGAAGTATTGTTGCTGAAAACCAACAGGTCAGTTTTCAGAAAACAGGGAGACAAAAACAATTAATTATTCCACAGTAGCCAGTATGTCTAGTACTAACGCTACCTTCTTGTTAGCAATGTATGGTGTTTAATTGGCACTGCGCAGGTTACCAGGCTTATCTTGAGACTTTGCACCTCTTCCCAGGCCCTATTTAAAAACAAAACTCTCATTTATCCAGTCAGTAATTAGTGCCTAATATAAATCAGAATATATTGTGTCCTCACATCTCTTGCTTTACCTATGGTATGTTCATAAGAGAGGGCAAACTACTGAAAATTGCACTCTAATTTGCAATTTACATGGATGGAAGCAGTTAACTGATAAAAAAAATCTTCTTTCTAATTCTATTCCCAGGGGCATCAATGATTCCTACAAACAAAAGAAAAGAAGCCAGAGACTGTTGAAAACAGATCATCGGTTATGCTTCTGCTCCTATAGCCTTTACAACTTGTTACTTCATCCCACCACTACCCCAGAAGATAATTGTTGGAGAAGGACAAGACAGCATGATTGAGTGCTCCACCAAACAACATCACTCATCTTATTTACTTCATTTGCATCTCCCATCTTTGGTTTCTCAGTCACTTGTTACCCTACCCTCAAAAAAATAAGGAGCTTTTTCTTGGAGAATGATATGGAGAAAACCTCAGGTTGTCCTACTTCTAGTTGTCATGTCACTGTAAATTAGGAGCAATGATTTTGTGGAAGCTCACTCCAAATGAAACTCTTATTAAAAATATCCCTAAACTAGCTCTACAACCACCATCTGTCTGCTATCTACCTAGTAGATCTTGGCAGGGACCAACTCAACTCAGAATTGAATTGATAGCATATAATTGCTATTATTATGAGAATAGCTGGGTACTGGCATAAAACAGAACATAATAGAGGCTATGTTTCTACCATTTAGAAACACTGCTAGTGTTATTTCTGTTCTAAGAACCCACCCATGGGATCACTCAGTTTATTACCATTCTCTATCCAGCTTAAAACCAATGTTGCCACTCAGGCTCATCCTAACCAACTCACACGCTAGTACTCCAGGCTTAATTTGCAAACTTGATCAGAAACCTTTCCATCAGTGGAGATGGAAAATACTCAAGAAAGCTCAAGGTTTTATGTAGATTTTACTAGCAGTCTCATTTTCTCCCCTCCAGACTTCATATAGCAGTAATGGCCAACCTTGGCACTCCAGGTGTTCTTAGATTTCAATTACCAGAAGCCTGAGTCAGCACTCCTGCTGATTAGGGCTTCTAGGAATTGAAGTTCAAGAACATTTGGAGTGACAAGGTTGGCCACCACTGTCATATAGAGTCTTCAACTTGCTTCAGCAACTGATTGTTTCTCCACAACCTCCTAGTCTTTATGACCTCAGTCCATTCATAAAGGCTGTCACTATATTAACCTACTTCTTACTTGCAGATTTTCTACAACTCTTGCCTTATCTGCTTTTGGCCATATGCTAATTCTTTTCTCTTCCTATTTCTTCTGCTCCAGCTGTTTCATTAAGCTTCCTCACAGACTACCTATAACTCCCGACAACTGACAGTGACCGAATGACTACCAATTGTTGAAGACAGTGACTACAAGTGTAGAATCTGCCTGTTTATCCTTTACAGTTCAGTTGCCTCTATGCAATCTGGTTATTCTTACAAACATACCACACTGTGTAGTCACTAAAACCCGATCAATGGGTTTAAATAGACTCCAACCAACTACAGATGACATTTTAATTCTGCTATCTTTTTATAAAAAGACACAAATTTAAATTTATACACTTTTGTTTTTGTTAATAAGCAATAAATGCCCATTCAATGTATTTGGCCATGGTACCAGCCTTGCACAGAAACTCTGCATCATTTTTAAATGATTCACATTGATATAATGATGCCATCTTAAAAGTTGCATTCCATCCTTTGTACACTAGGAGGCATAATGCCTTTTCTAAGATGACACCTGTTTGTCTGAGGATTTTCTCCAGCAAAAATACTTTCAACCCAGCGTAATCTCTGACATGAAATTATTATTATTATCTAATTAATTGACAAAGTTTGTAGCTTTTAAATATTTACACTCTTTTTTGTCCCAATCCTTTGAGGATATGAAGAATAATATAAACATTCAAGGGCTTTTGATATACAGTATTTGCAATCAGGGGGAAAAACATATAGATTATTGCTTAATTCTTCTTATTTCAATCAAGACAAAAATCCCGTAGCAAGCTTGAACTAATTAATAAAATGATAGAAATGTTTATTGGCACCAGAATACCAAGACAATTCACCCGTTTAACATGATTTGAGGCAACATTACTCAGCATAAAGTAGGTCAAGCATGCTTGATGACGTAGATATGAAAATTTTCACATTCATGCCTAGAAAGCCTTTCTTGATAGTTAACTGAAGAGAAAGCATAGAACTAAAATAAGAAAGCTTAGGAAATGACCAAGAGAACCCTGCAAAGAGATGCCAGATGAAATATTACCCCGGCAAGCTTTAGGAAACTAAATCAGACTAGAGCTGGAAGAACATGAAAGAATGTTTAAAGATGCTGAGCGAGAAGTGGAAGACAACGGTACATTCAACTGAGATATTTGTGGAGAAAGTTCCAGCTCAGTTACAAATAGCTGTTCTGTGCTCCATCCTATTATTTTCTTCTGCCTTTGCACATGATAATTCCCAATAGGATGTTGAAGATTTCCTAAGATGCTCTCCAAAGATCCATGGTGCTTCTTCAGATCAACCTGTATCTTTCTGTTTCTCAACAAGCATGCTGGGCTTGAAGCACTTAGATCTAGATCACTATGTGCCGAGAAGTTCTTGTTTAAGGATGGTACGCTCCTTGAAGATGTAATGACATTTGGGCTTAGGTGTGAAGAAAGGTACTTCTTTTCCTTACCTCCACTATGTTCCAGGAAGTTAATTTTGGTAGGCAATGGTGGCCTACCTCTGTCAGAAAGATGAGGAGAAGAGCTACACTTGATGTGCAATCTTGGTTGCCTTTCAGGACTGCATTCTTGTGATCGAGACCCTTTGTACAATCTCACACCATTATTCATCTTCCACTGTCCAGGGAAACCAAGCTTGCTTTCATAGTTTGCCCAAATAGGTCCTTTCTTTAGATCTTTCTGTGGACTTGGCATGGAAACCTTAATAACAGGCAACAACATTGCCTGTTGAGCAGAAGCTAACAAGTCATTTTTGTGTTGGTGGTCTAATACTTGATGGTGTTGCTTGACTTGTTTTCCATGAGGTTTGGAAATATTAGAAAAATGATTAGAGTTGGAATGCAGAGCTGTGCTTTTCTCAACAAGAAAAGGCACCTGTTGTTTGGGGAAAGGACTGTGGATCTGTTTGCCAGGAATAACAGGCAGATTATTAAGAGTTCGGTGCAGTACCTAGGGAAGTGGGATTACAAAAATGGAACTGTTAAATTTTATTAGTTAACACTTTTTAGTTAATCATGCAGGGAACATGTAATTGTCAAAAGTGTTCCATCGAATATACTTTATACTAATAGAAGTACCAGAACTAAAAATTGATGGTAAAATCCTTGTTTTCAATCAAAAGATACCAGCAAGGATAATTCATAGATAACAGAAGGTGACTTAGCAAACATCAACTAGCATTCTTCTGCAGCAAGCCTAACTGTGATGAGAAAATAATTTTTAAAAACTCAATGTGAACAAGAGTTCAGTATTCAATGTCAAACACTGGCTATTTTGTGAAATCATCAAGAACAGCACAAAAGCATAATAACAATTATTTCCAGATTTTACTCCCACCCCATCAACAACTACTGTTTAGTACACAAAGTACTCCTGAACTACAAGTTGGAAGAGTTCACTCCAATTTTAGTATATATGCTGCTGAAGTGAGCACAAGAAAGAGGGGACACTGCAAGGTTCAATCTACCAATGTTTTGGCCCATATTCCTAATTAGACCTATTTTCCTAATTTTAAAAGCCACTTATGCTAAAGGGCCATCACCATGATAGAGGAGACTTATGTGCTATGGCCCATGAGGTTGCAAAGGGTCAGACTCAATTGTGTAACTGAACAACAAATTCACAATTTATACCATACAGCAAATTTCTCTGTGCATCAGTCACACATACAACAATCATATCTGCTACAGGGGGAAAAAACGTTTGAATTGGAAGCAATTACCATACTCCTATGCCATGATATGTACTATTTTCCTTTCAATCGGCAATCCATTCTTTCAAGGAAACTGAACTAAAAGGGTATGCCAGCTCCTTATTTAACAGAAGGCTGTTATATTAATTACAGAGGGGATGAGTGCAGTCTGCTTCCAACCTTGACCTATCTGTAGAGTGTATAAACGAGTTGACAAGTAAACAACTATCAAGAAAACTATATAAAACAGGATCAAAAAAGGTAATAATGAAGTCCATAATGCAAGCGCGGCGCCAAAATGGCCGCCGCGCCCTTTGCGGGCCCCCCCCCACAGGACAGAGAATCCGGGTAGTTAGGGGCGTGGCCAGCTCCCTTATAAAAGGGGTGGCCACGAGGCAGCCGCGCTGCCATTTTGCCTCAGCGACGGAGCGGAGAAGTTTTTCCCCTGCGCCTCCGTCGCTCGTTGGTATTGCCGGGAAGCCTTTTGGGTCGATTTTGCTTAGCTAGCTTCCCTTTTTTGCTCGAGATGCCTTCCAAAAAGAAGGCTCCTGCGAATTCAGCTCGGGCTGTTAGGAGGCGCAACCCAGGTCGGAGGACCGTGGTGCCGCCTCCTCAACAGCCACCTTTGCCATCCCCGGCCGGGGCTAGTGGCTTGGGGTCTATCGCACCTTGGCCCATTCAGAGTGCGGGCGCGGAGGGCGCTCCGGCCCGCGGCCCGCGAGCGGTGGACACCGCTCCTCCTTCCGCCCAACCCGTTGGGCCGACTACTTCTGGGCCGCAGCCTCTCCCGGGGCCCTCTAGCCTCGGGGGGTGGCCCGGTGCCCCGCCTTGGCAGGTTTCCTCACCAGCCCTACCGGGCTTTGGCCCTGGCCAATGGCCATATCTGGGCCATGGGGTGCAGGGAACTGTCCCCATGCAAGGGTCAGGTGGGCCGGCCGGCTCTTTACCCATGGTTACTGTAGACACCTTACTGGCCCGTATTGCGGCCTTAGAGGAGTCTTTGGCCCGGGCCAGTCAGGCAGGTGCCCCTTTCGGGGTACCTTTGGAGGCGCTATCGGCAGCAGGACAACGGCCGGCGGGGAGGGTTGAGCTGCTGCAGGCGGGTGGCGCGGCTCCGGCCACTGCCTCGCAGCTCCCCAGCCAGCAACCTGGCGCGGGTCAAGCCCCGGTGATGAGCTCTACATCGGTCGTGAGCTCCGACGCCCCCAGTGGGCCGGAACCCCCGTTGGGGGCGGCCCGCGGGGGTGCAGCATGTGAGTATATGGTGCAAACGAGTACATCCACACACATTCCCAATATAGGGGGGACCTTTCAGTGGCCTTGGCCTCGCGCGGGTGGTGCAGGGGCTACGCCGCTGGCGACCCACCCGGCGACAACTACTGCCACCATGCCCGCTGGGGTGGGCATTGGTTCTTACACTGCTGGGAACGTACTTGGGGTGGCAGGGTTAACTCATGCCCCTTTGGGTAGGCCAGCTATCCCCTTTTCGGCTTTGCCGACGGCAGGGTATTCCCTGCCATTGGGTGATCACTTGGCTCAGGCTACCAGAGAAAAGATATGGCGAGGGGAGTACGTGGATATCTTCTCACTCTTGAACAGAGAGCCCACTAAGGAAGAAAGGGAGGGTCAGGATGAGAAGGACAAGGAGCAGGCACGCCGCCGTAAGCCGCCGCGTACCTGGGCTAACTGGCTCCCCGCTTATTTGATATACATGGCGGTGTATTTGAGGGCGCGGCCGGATCTGGCTATTCCCATGGTCCAATATTTGGACAACATATACAGGGCGATGGTAGATTTCCCGGGCCCCTCATGGCTAGCATATGATGAGGAATTCCGTATGAGGATTCCCCTGCACCCCGAGATGAGATGGGATGAGCCGTGCCAGAGACTGTGGCTCTTGTATATGTCACCCACACGTCCTGCCCCGGGGGATAGATACCATTGTGGACATGCGGTCCAGCGAGCAGCTCCAGCGCAGGTTACCCGCCAAATGGCGGGGCAGGGGGTTCCAGCCCGCCTGCTGTGCTGGACTTTCTCGTCCAATGGTTCCTGCAGTCGGAAGAACTGCAGGTATAAGCACGAGTGTCCCACATGTTCTGGTCCCCATGCAGCCTCTGCTTGTCCCAAGCCTGGGGGGGTGCGAGGCAGAGGGAGGGGTGGACAGTGGGCTGGCAAGCCTGCCACGGATGGAGCTAGTTCTCCGAAAGGCTCCCTCCCCAATTAAGGTGGACATGCTGGAGCGCTGGCTCGCATCGTACCCAAGGGGAGAGGACAGGGAGTACCTCATCCGAGGTTTTAAGCAGGGATTTCGTATCCCTTTTATGGGTGATAGATCTCCTCAGGATGCGCCCAACCTTTTATCCCTCAGAGGAAGGGAGGAGGTAGCCGAGGCCAGCATTAAAAAGGAGTTAGACGCGGGCAGGGTCGCCGGACCTTTTCCCGCACCCCCTTTTCCCAACCTTAAGGTTTCACCATTGGGTTTGGTTCCTAAAAAGTCCCTAGGTGAGTTTCGCCTTATTCATCATTTGTCCTACCCAGCCGGCCGATCGGTCAGCGATGCGATACCTGATGACCTTTGTTCGGTCAGGTATACATCGTTCGACCATGCGCTGCGCATGGTGCGCTCGTGTGGCCCGGGTGCCTTGCTGGCCAAGTGCGACATTAAGTCAGCTTTTCGCCTCTTGCCGGTGCACCCGGGCGACTTTGAATTGCTGGGTTTTAAGTTTAGAGGGGAGTATTATTTTGATAAGGCCATGCCTTTTGGCTGCTCCATATCATGCTCGGCTTTCGAGCGTTTTAGTACCTTCCTAGAGTGGGCTTTCGTCCGCAGGTCAGGGTCCCGGTCTGTAGCCCATTACCTGGATGACTTTTTATTCGGGGGTGAACGGGGCTGGGACACGTGTGCACGTCTCCTCAATACATTTCAGATGCTAATGCAGGAACTGGGTGTCCCTTTAGCGCCCGAAAAGACCGAGGGCCCGTCGACCAAACTAGTATTCCTGGGGGTTGAGATTGACACAGTAGTACAGGCTTCTAGGTGACCGGGTGATAAGGTGTCCAGGATAGTGACCCTTATCTCGGAATTGCTGGCTAAGCGTAAGGCATCCCTGAGGGAACTCCAGGTGCTACATGGGCACCTCAATTTTGCCTGCAGGGTGGTCGCACCGGGCAGGGCTTTCGCCCGGCGCTTATGCGACGCCATGGCAGGGTTATCCAGGCCCCACCACAGAGTCAGGCTTACCCGGGGTATCAGGGCAGACATGTTTGTCTGGTTGCAATTCCTGAGGGAGTTTAATGGGGTCTCATTTTGGAGGTCTGACCTCCTGGCATCCCCCAATTTCCAGATCCAGTCTGATGCCTCAGGATCCCTGGGTTATGGGATGTACTTCAATGGGAAGTGGGCCTATGGTGGGTGGCCACCGGCATGGGCAGGCACAGGTCGCCTGCGGGATCTCACATACCTGGAATTTTTTCCCATTCTGGGGGCTTTGATGCTATGGGGCGAACAGTGGGCTAATTCGGTGGTGCATTTCTGGTGCGACAATGCTGCCGTGGTGCACATTGTCAATGCACAGACTTCTAAATCGCCCAGGGTCATGGATCTAGTGCGCCATTTTGTGCTGCGCTGCCTGCGCCTCAACGTCTTGTTCAGGGCCAGGCATGTCCCAGGGGTTAATAACGATATTGCTGACGCTTTGTCCCGCCTGCAGATCTCCCGGTTCCGCGCCTTGGCCCCGGATGCGGAGGAATTTCCCTCGCCACTCCCGGACGAGATGTGGACTATTGGCAAGGAGAGGTGAACCGGGCGATTGGCCTGTCACTAGCGCCACGCACGCGTAAGGCGTATCAACAAGCATTCAATTTGTATAGGGCTTTTGCTACTCGATTTCAATGGCCAGAGACCTGGCCCATCCCGGTGGACCATGTTCTGCGGTTCATGGTTCACCTGCATGCACAGGGCCTTGCACCTCGCACCATAGCATCCAAGCTCTAGGCGTTGGCTTTTATGGCCAAAGTAGGGGGTCATGTGGATACCACCTCTGACTTCCGTGTGAGACACGTTTTGGAGGGGTGGGTGCGCGAGCGCGGGCGTTGCCCGGACGACCGGCACCCTATTTCCCCAGGGGTTCTTACCCAGTTGGCCCGGGGCTGGCCAGGCCTCTGTTTTGATCATTATGAGGCAGCCCAATTGCATGCAGCCACAACGGTGGCATTTTTTGGAGCGCTCCGCATCAGCGAACTCGTGATGCTGTCTAAGGCGGATGCAAGTGGTAGGGCACTGGAACGCGGAGATGTATATGTTGCCAAAGACTGGGCCCAGTTGAGGATTCGCTCCTCTAAAACAGATCAGCATGGCGTAGGCAGTGGAGTAAGACTGCTACGGTGTTCTTTGGCAGACATCTGTCCGGTTGGTGCCCTACAGGAATACCTGGCACTGCGTGGCATGCACCACGGCCCGTTTTTCTGTCACCAAGATGGGTCTCCCCTTACTAAATTTCAGTTTTGGAAGGTGACTGCCAGAGCCCTCACCAGGGTGGGACTACCGGGTGCCCGTTCTGGCACACATTCGTTCCGTATTGGCGCAGCCTCTATAGCGGCTGCTTTTGGGTACTCTGGGGCTGACATACGTAGCAGGGGGAGGTGGGGCTCACAATGTTTTCAGTTTTATGTGCGCCCACTCCCGCCATGAGTACCAATCCAGTCACCTTACCTTCCTTTTTCTCAATTTTCTTACAGACCCTGGGTGTCGTATTACACCGGTGACAGTATGGCTGGTGGGCCACAGCTATGTGCTCAGGGCAGCGCGTTACGCTGCGGCGACAGAGTGGGGACCCCGACTGGGACTGGGTGACCACGCCAGTCTCTCATGGCACGGTAAGCCTGGGATGTTATGGCGGGAGCTGCGGCCTTTCCTTTTTTCTGGCCTGGGGGCTGACCCGCCTGACATTCTAATCATCCACTTGGGGGGCAATGATTTGGGCCAGGTCACCGGCTTATCGCTCAAGCATGCGATTTGCGAGGACCTCGCCTACTTGCATTATGTCTGGCCTGCCACAGCCCTGGTTTGGTCGGACATTGTTCCGCGCCACTCTTACGGAGGGGGCGTTAACCTCCTGGCCCTTGACCGAGCTAGGCGCGCGGTCAATAAGGCAGTGGCGCGGTTTCTCACCACCAGGGCTTGGGGACGGGTTAGTCATCACCCCGATATTAGTCTACAAAATTGTGACTTGTATGCAGGGGATGGGGTCCATCTGTCGCGAGGAGGTATGGACCTCCTGTTGGGTGACTGGCGAGCAGGCCTGTTGACCGAGCTGACGGTCTGGGGGGGGGGCGTCAGGTCTTCTGTGAAGCCCCTCCGTGTGGCGGGTAGCACTGGTAAGGTAAACAGTATGACCCACAAGTATCCGGCAGGTTCGCAATTGACTGGACAACACTAGACAGGAATAAAGTAGTTAAACGTTGTCCGGTCAACGACGAATCAGGCGATGGGGTGATGATGATTGCTAACCAGCATGCATCACCCCTGTGATTTCACGGATACGCGTCAGAGGGTGGGGTCATGAGTTAGTTATTGAATACGGTCAACAATTTGTTTGTTGTTAACAAACGAATTGATACAATTTGATACATTGTAACCAATTGCCGTTGGCAATTTTGGGGTGGTACCTTACCAGTGTTACTTCGGCCTGCTTGCCTTAGGAATTATGATTGGTCGTTTTACCAATACAAATTTATAATTCGGACTAGGGCATTGAATCAATAAATGTGGCCCTTTGCTGTTATCCACTTTAAATGTTGTCTGTGTCCGTTATTGGGGGGGTGCGCCTGCAATGCAAGCGCGGCGCCAAAATGGCCGCCGCGCCCTTTGCGGGCCCCCCCCCACAGGACAGAGAATCCGGGTAGTTAGGGGCGTGGCCAGCTCCCTTATAAAAGGGGTGGCCACGAGGCAGCCGCGCTGCCATTTTGCCTCAGCGACGGAGCGGAGAAGTTTTTCCCCTCCACCCCCTCCCTAGTTAACAGTGTGATTATGGTCGCTTCGGGGCCGGGTGGGAATTTTTGGTTGGGACCCACATTGGCTTCGGGTCCTGGCTTTTTTGCCCATCCCACACTGTTGCTATGGTTTGATATAGGGGTCTTTCTTCGTTCCTACTGTTGACTTTGGTCACATGGGCGGGTAGCACTGGTAAGGTAAACAGTATGACCCACAAGTATCCGGCAGGTTCGCAATTGACTGGACAACACTAGACAGGAATAAAGTAGTTAAACGTTGTCCGGTCAACGACGAATCAGGCGATGGGGTGATGATGATTGCTAACCAGCATGCATCACCCCTGTGATTTCACGGATACGCGTCAGAGGGTGGGGTCATGAGTTAGTTATTGAATACGGTCAACAATTTGTTTGTTGTTAACAAACAAATTGATACAATTTGATACATTGTAACCAATTGCCGTTGGCAATTTTGGGGTGGTACCTTACCAGTGTTACTTCGGCCTGCTTGCCTTAGGAATTATGATTGGTCGTTTTACCAATACAAATTTATAATTCGGACTAGGGCATTGAATCAATAAATGTGGCCCTTTGCTGTTATCCACTTTAAATGTTGTCTGTGTCCGTTATTGGGGGGGTGCGCCTGCAAAGCCCAGTATGCAACTGAAAATTTTCATACAAAACTGTGGCCAATCAGACAGCAAATAAAACTTTCTAACAGAAGAACTATGACACACTGAATGAGCTGATCTGTGAGGCCAGAGGGTAGCTTTCTAATACAGTCTAGGCTGGTGGTTTTCAAACTGTGTTCTGAGAAATTTTAGGTCCATCTTTGTGAAGATCAGTCATACATACCAGCTTCCCTGAACATCAGCTTGCTCAAACTTTACTGAAATTCTAGCTAAAAGAATAAAGATGAGTATTCAAATGTGCTTTGTCATAGAAGAGTTGAAACTCATTAGGCCTGTTCAATTCCCCACATTAACTAAATGTAAAACTCAGAACATATTCTGCAGTGTTTTGTTGTGGGCTGAGATTTTCTGATAGGTGTGCAGAAGCACCTCAACATTAAATTGCATGTTAGAAGGATTTTTTTCAATTTGAAAGTTTCAAAATCTCTGATCATGAGCTGCTGCTTACCTGTTACACAAGATATTTATTAAGCAATTATTATGGTGCATTCTTTTTAGATGTCTCTCAAAATAAAGCAAAGTATTTGCTGAAAAGGACTGCTCTTTTTAAATGATCATCACTGATGGGCTAGCCAAGATGAATCTGTGGATGCACACAGACAATGGTGTTGGTAAGAAGTGTTAAATTTCTGCTACACTCACATGAACTTTCCCTCGGCACCTCCAAGGCTGGTTTTTCTATGGTTTTTCAATGCTGAAAATGATGCCAGATATTATTTGAGATAAGGCAGTAAGATTCTTTTTGGGGGGATTCAGGATTGGGCAAAAGCATCTTCTGTTGGATTCAATGCTAGACCAGGTGGTACTCCTGCTCTGTCAAGCAACATAAGACCTATTTGATCACTATCAAATATTCTGCAGGGCACAGAATTGGATGCTGGACTTGTTTTTAGGCCAATGGCCCAAATAAACTCATGATAGAAATGTAACTGCAAAAGAGACTTAAGAACAGTTGCAAGATTTACCTACTTTAAAACCTTAAAGTTTTCTTTATATATTTGACTAACAGTTGGTTTTGTATATAATACATAAAGTTTCTACCAGTGCTGTCCTGATTTTTTTTTTAGTTTTAATGTTCAAGTAGCAATCACCAATTTCAATATGCTCCTTCCTTAAAAACAAATGTTAAATATTCTCATCCTAACTGCTGATGCTTGTAGCTTCCTGGAATGGTCATGTGGATGATTCCATACAATCAGGGAGGTTGCAATAAATAGCATGGTAAGGTACTACACAGATGTGGTTTTATAAATGTTTGGAGCCAGAACAGACCTGGAAGAACATCTAATCCAACCTCCTGCTCAGTGCAGGAATTTGGATAACATCAGAAAATGAGTGCATGTATCAAAGAAAAAGTAGTACTGAAAAATCAGTAAAAGAACAAGAAGGTGGGAGCTTTGGCTTTACTTAAAATATACTGGAGCAGAGTTTGTCCTACTATGGTAATAGAGTAGACCGGGGTGGCCAACCTGTGGCCCATGGACAGGACCTGGCCTGTGGCACTATTTCATGTGGCCCACCACCACCCTCACTGCTACTGGAAGCAGATGTGTTTATGACAGCCAAACCCAGAAAAAAACTGAGAAAAATGTCCATCCCTACCTCTTTTGCCCAAGCTGGTTTTTCACTGGCACTCAATCCTTCCTTGTAATGATAAAGGGCCTTCTTCTCTGTTGGTCTCTGCTCTTGCCTCTGTTGTTGCTGTTGCTGCTGCTGTTGCTGCTGCAAAGAGACAAGATAGTCCCGTTCCTGCTGCAACTGCCGCTGTAACCTTTCTGCTTGCCGCTGCTCTTCCAACTGCTTGCGTTTATATTCCTACAAAGATATACAATGCAACAATATCAATGAATAGTACCAAAGACATGAAGCCACAGAAAATATTCTCTGAGAAAAGCAAAAAGTTATTTGGTAGAAACATAAATCCAAACATTAAACATGCAGTAATTCTCATAAAATACATATATGAATCTTGGCCACTTTACATAGTGGAAAAGGTGTGTGTGTATTCAAATGCACCATTTAGTTCAGGGATGTCCAAACTATGGCCCATGGGCTAGATCTGGCTCCCAGCACCAATTCATCCGGCCCACAATACCCTCGGCACTCCCAGAAGCGGAAGCAAAACATGCCCATACGGGCGCATTTTACTTCCACTTCCGGAAGCAATGAGGGCGTCGTGGGCTGGATGAATTGGTGTTGGGAGCCAGATGATGATGATGATGAACAATACTAATAATAATTTCGATTTACATGCCATCCCACTCGCGAAGCGTGACTCTGGGCGACTAGATCCAGCCTGTGGGCCATAATGACCAGCCCTCTGAACCATGTGACCGGCCTGCGGCCCAAAAAGTTTGGGCACCCCTGATTTAGTTGTTTGGATATTATTAATTTTTTCAGGGGCTCTGACTTAAGAGGTATCTAGTTTAAACACAAATTCGTGCCCATACTCATTTACTTCATTATGCAGCCTGCACTATTTCTATTAAGCTTCAGGCTTGTTTCATACTGCTTTCACTACCTGTTGGTATTGAACGCATGAATGGCCCTGAACAAGGAACTCAATCTCGATTTAATCAGATTATATCAAATGAATAATTGCCAATACAGCTCAGTGGTTTGGAGGACCTGGCTCCGGAGCCAGAGGCCAGGCGTTTGAATCCCGACTGTACTTGCTGGGAGAGGGTATATCACCTGCACCATGGATAAATATGTGACTTGCCACCTGTGTAGCACTGTGTAGCACTGAGCAACCTGTACCACTCTAGACCACCACCAGGAAAGCGTGTAAACTACGTCTCAATATTTTAAACTTAGAAAATCCTGGGAAGGTTGCCATAAGTCAAAATTGACTTAATGGCACATAATTATTATTCAAGAATCAAATCAAGCAAAACAACACCGAGGGGGAAATACAAAACTACTGTACTATTCATTCTCTTTTCTGAGGAGAAAAATATATTTCTTATTTCTTGCTATGCTAAGTGTTTTACAGTTAACAATAAAGGCACTTTTCATAGAGCTTTGAGTATTTGTCACAGTTTTTAAAATATCTGCTCTCACTCTTACTTATCATGTTACTTTTGAAATGTAACTTCATTATATCCTTGTCCTCAAAGCATTTAATAAGTTACAGTTACTATGTTAAGCTTGCTATTTCTAAGGCTTTATTACATGGGTTCCCAATCTATGGCCCACAACGCCATTCCATCTGGCCAGTCGCTGCCTCCGCCGCACCCAGAAGTGAAAGCACACATGTTTACATCAGCCATAAAATGCATGTGCAAACGTACCAGCGGCTGTTGTAAACGTGGAAGTGGGTGCATTTACAATAGCCATAAATGCGCCTGCTTCCGGTGTCCGGCCCACTCAGCTGTCCGGGTGCATGGTCAGGCGCACGGCATAAAAAGGTTGGCCACCCCTGCTTTATTGCTTCATAACACAGGATTATGAAATTCATTCACAGATTTGTGCAATCTGTCAGAATAGTTAAGGCAAGGATCTTCAACCTATGCCCCAGTGCCCGGATCTGGTCCATGGCACCAAATTATCTGGCTCACAGCCTTGCTCCAGCCTCCTCCTCTTCAATCCTTGTCTCCTCCGATTGGCTTGGTATGTCCCTGCCAGTGCTCCATAGCAGGGAGGATGTTGTAAGGCTTAGGGACACACCAAGCCAAGCAGAGGAGACAAGGATTGAGGTGGCGGCAGCAGAAGTGGCAGACGCATGCAGCAGCCCGTGTCTTTCCTGGGGCCGCTTTGGCTAAGTGCAGGTGAGAAAGACAACCTGGACCCCTCCTTCACCCATGCCATGCATCTCCTCCAGGCTGGTAAGTAGGGAAGTGGGGTGGAGTGTGGCTCGACGTGGTCCCACCAGTGGAAGTGGTGTGTGTGTGTGTGTGGGCCCTATTTTTTGAAAAATGAGATAATAAAAAAGAAAGGCAACTGACATCCAAAATAATATCTAAATATGGCTTAGGGGAGGAGATGGCAGAGGGTGGAAGTGAAGTATATATGCAGGCAGTCTGGCAATAAAAATATGTCAAAATTGTAAACAGCATGAAAAAGCAATGTCAAAGTGTTCCTGTCAGAAATGTATAGCTAAGCAGCCTAGGAATGAAACATGCCATGAAACCTACATAAAACCAAACCGAGATTCCAGGGAGCAAATACATTTTAGTAAGATTATATGCCTGCACACACTCCCTGCCAGTAGCCTTCATTAAACAGTTTTACGGAAAATGCAGCATGCCCAAGAAGCCTGTTTCTGTCAGGAAAATGAAAGATATTCCAGAAGCAGGCTAAACAGAGAAAGACATGCACAACAAAGAATCTTTAATTAATTAGTCCTCCCAATTACTTATAGGAAAGGAAAGGCAAGACAAACATTGGAGCTTGGTTACGGTTTGCACTCACAGAAGAAAACAAAACCATATGTATCAGGAGTTAAGTACTGGCAAATAGCTTCTCAGCATGAGTCTTCATGCACATACTGGCCTAGCCTTTCAGGATTGCCACTTAAGGGGTTTTACAATTAGAATCTCTTTGAGACCCAACTTTCTGACCTGCTTTGTTTAAAGCACACTTTTATTGGCAGCCCATAAAACTCATAATAGATTGTGACTGAAGGAAAATCTATTCCTTTCCATTGATGAAAACAATGTATTACTAAGTTCAGTATAGTAATAATACATTAAATCAACTACCCTTCTTCCAAAATCCACACAATGGAACCTATTTGCAGGTAAATCCATTGAAGTGTGGGCTACACTCTTCTCTTATAATGGATGTTCCTCCCAGCTCAAGTGTATTAATCTGTATATCCATGTTTGAATGGTCTATGTATGGCTCCTAAAAAAACCATTTATGTCTCTGTCACTTCTAAGGATAGTTGGTAACACTCAATGGCGTTAGGCTTTTCAAGTAGCTTCCAAATTACAACAACCCTACAAATTAGTGATCTCCAAAAGGTCTTATTGTTAATAGCCCTGCTCCTGTCTTCCAAACTCAAGAGTGTGGTTTCTTTTATTGAGTCAACACACGCCTCTTGCATTTTCATTATGTTTCATCTTTTATCCTCTCCATCATTGTTTAAAGTTTGTCCCCTGAGGCTGTCCTATATGCACCTGAAGTGGGCAGGCTACAAATGTCTGCATCAAATAAAATTCATTAGTCTTAAAGACGCCACAGGAATCTTTCTTGTTTATGCCACAAAACACTAAGGCAAGATAATCAATCTCCCTCTCTCCCTATTTGAAAACACATTTAACTTAGTCTCAAAGGACCTGTGTACTGAACCCTGGATCCACTCTTGAACTACCAGTTGGCCAAACCTATGATAGTGTTAAGTTTTTGTTGTTCAGTCGCACAGTCGATTCCGACCCTTTGCGACCCCATGGACCATTTTCCTCCAGGCGCCTCTGTCCTCTACCATCCCCCTCAACCCTCCCAGCTCTGTGCCCATTGTGTCTATAATACCATCTAGCCATCTCATCCTTGGCCTCCCCCTTCTTCTTTTGCCCTCCACCTTTCCCAACATCAATGCCTTCTCAAGTGAATCCTCCCTTCTCATTTGATGCCCAAAGTATTTTAGCTTCATCTTTACTATTTGACCTTCCAATGAGCAGTCAGGGTTAATTTCTTCTAAGATTGACCTATTTGTTCTCCTCGCTGTCCAGGGGACTCTCAAAACCCTCCTCCAACACCACATTTCAAAGGCATCTATTCTTCTGCGTTCAGCCTTCCTAATTGTCCAGCTCTCACATCCATACATTACTACTGGGAAAACCATTGCTTTGACTATTCTAATTTTTGTTTGCAATGTAATGTCTCTGCTTTTCACTATGTTCCCCATGTTTCTCATCGCTTGTCTCCCAAGAATCAGTCGCCTTTTTATTTCATGGCTGCAATCCCCATCTGCAGTGATCTTTGATCCTAAGAAAGTAAAATCTGTCACTGCTTCTACTTCTTCCCCGTCTATTTTCCAGGAACTGATTGGGCCTGTTGCCATTATCTTGGTTTTCTTGATATTGAGTCTCAAGCCAGCTTTTGCACTCTCCTCCTTCAGCCCAATCAAGAGATTCTTTAGGTCTTCCTCACTTTCTGCCATTAGGGTGGTATCGTCTGTTAAGAGAGGTAAACAAATGTTGCTTCTCACAATATTTGAATAAAGGCAAGTTACTGAAATGTATCAATATATGGAAGAAAGGTCTTCCAGGAAGTGTGGCAACCCTGCAAGCCTGAAGGTACAGGTATGCATAGTAAACAGCATGCAGGTTTGTGATGCACATAAAAAACTGGGCAAAGGTTGTGCCAGATATCCCGCCTCCCCATTACCAGAAGAAGCGCTTGTTCCTGCAGTAACTGCTGCTGCAGGATCTCTAACTGCCTCTGTTCTTCCTCTAACTGTCGCCTGATGTACTCCTGTAGATGTGGCAGCAGGAAGCAAAGAAGAGAGAGAGAGAAGATAAAGAACCATAATTCCATAGAGAAAGAACCCAAGGAGGAGTGATACACTAAAGAGACAAGATGGGGGAACAGAAGGCATCATATTGTCATCACAGTGTAATACATTTAGCGGAGCACAGCTTTAACAACCTGCTGCTGATATTCCACAAAATAAATGACACAATTATTTTCAGAACTACACCTGCCCAGTGTTTAAAAGAGGAAGAAACATTCTGATCACAAAGTCCTCAAATTCTACAAAACAAACAAACAAACATTTGGGCACATCATATGATTAACACAGTAATGAAAAGCTAATAAATGTTTCCTTAAAATAGCTACTGTATTCACGGTTGGTTGAACAACCCAAACTTTGTACCAAGAAAGACTGATGTTCACCCTTACTTCAACGGAGCAAAAGTATATAATTTTGCTGGGCATCATTAATTATGGCACTGCTTAATATGAGTGGCTGGTTGGTAGGAGAATGATGAATGCTGGATTTAAACTTAATTTAAAAATAATATGGTCCTCCACCATTAAATCCACATTTTAGGTAAGTTACATAAGCAGCTAGGTCAATTCATTCTGTCTAGCCCAGCACTATCTGCTGTATTGAGATACACCTTTCTGGGTCTCATCTTCTACCTGACTTTCTGAACTGGAAATGCAGAGTCTGAATCTGGACATTTTACATATCAGGCACATGCTCTATTGCACTAATTTAGATTGTAGACTGCCCTTAATAACTACCCACATATCTTTCAAAAATTAAGGAATTCAGAAAGGGCTTGATTGATAATTCATAAATCACCAGTATGCTGATATTTCAAACCATTGTCAATAAGCCACATCAAGTTTCTAAGTATAAACTAGTAAGGTTTTTTTAAGTTCGTACTTGACAACATAATATAGGCTGCGTTAGGAAGCACATCTACTGTGAATGCACATGTGTCAGAGAGCTGGAATCGACTGTGGCATCCTGCTGCGTGTATGTTCTGTGACAAATCAGACTTTTGATCTTGGAGAACAAAAAATCTATTTTTAAAAAATACACACTGGAAAGTTGAGGTGAGTTACCTGCTCATGCTCAGCACGCCTCCTCTCCTCTTCTCGGCGCATCTGCTCTTCATAATGCCTTCTCTGTTCTCGTTCTTGCTGCTTCCTTAGTTCCTTCTCCCGCCTTTGCTGCTGTAAGAAAAGGGGAGAAATCTATAACAGGTGGATAAAACTTTTGGCCACTACAAACAGAAGAACTCAGAAGAGCAATTTTCAAAGAGAGAGAGAAAGAGCCATGTTAGTCTGCTTCAGCAACAACATGAAAAACAAAAAAATACTATGCCTCTTTTAGGACTAAAACATTTATTTCACTGCAAGTTTTCATGGATACAACCCCCACCCCCACACATGGAACACAAATCTGGGCTATAAAATATTACAGCATGGAATTTGTATTAGATTAGGCATCAAGACAGAAATCTCCAACTGGGTAGCAACACTTTCCAAGAACAAAGCATTAAAACTGGGGGCCCAGATTTGCATTCACGCATCAAAAGAAGTACAATAGATTCTATCCACAAAAGCCCACAGTGAAATAAAAGTGTTGGTCTTAATGTTGCAGCAATATTATTGCTTTTGTTCTGTTTAAATGTTGGTGTTTCATAAAAAGAATATCAGGATAGAGCTTCAAATTTCATTTTGATAGATAGTTAACTTACTGCTATTTCCAAAACAAATGAACTGATTATGGCAATAAAAATATATATCCTATGATAGATCTACAGTACTCTGTTCGGTTGCCAGGAAAATGGAGGAATTAAGATATAGTACATCATTGTTGAGTCAATTCCATGCACCTAATCCACTGATTAGTTCCAACCAGACATACTTAATCATTGGGAACCTGTTGCATTAAATCAGTGAATCCTTTGCTAAATTTCACTGATTCAAGGAACCTAATTAATAAACATATTTTCCCCCTAAGAAGGGAAATAACATAAAGGAGTCCTGCATGTTGCAAAGTCAAGTTGGAGATTTAATTCAGTGAACATAGAACCACCTAGGTCATCGTTAGAAGAACCATATGATATGACACAAGATGAGTTAGCAAGAACAACCAGAATTTAGCCTTCATCTCTGGTATTTTTATATATATTTAAATGTGTGACTGTTTTTAATGTGTGAGGTTGTGCTGTGAGCCACCCAGAGTAGGAAAATCTCCTAGATGAGTGGGGTATAAATATAATGAATGAATGAATAGATTGTATCTTGGATTACGTGGACATGGATGTAGAATAGGCTCTGTTGAACCAGAATCACCAAACCATCCATCTCTTCAGTCCAATGTCTTGTTTCCTGAAATGACTGATATGCTTTTGAAAAGCTTGGAAGCAGCACAAAAAACCACTCTTCCTGTTAAAGCCCAACAGCAAGTTACATGTAAAAATGGAGATCCTTTTTAGAATGCATAGCTAATTGTAATTAATAAAAATTAAATTGCTTGAAAGAGTTATTATCTCGAGCATCATGCTAAAACTCCAGTGAAGGAGTAACATTCTCAACAGAACAGACCATATGAGCTCAAGGAAATTGCAAAGATTACTTTTACCAAAGAGCAAAGAATACACACTGATTATAACTGCTTAAAAGCTAAGAATATTAATTCCCTTCAAAGTGACCAAGAATGCAGTACAATTCCACACAATTATATGACATGTGGCTAAAAGAGATTTCAAACACCTGGGAGGTAAAAAATCTATGGAATGCTTTTTACACTGAACACAGAAAATAAGAATACAGATTGTTCCTAGGATTCAGCACAGTTTTAGGTTTTGCACTATGAAAGAACAGGGCTGGCATCAGAAATTTCTGGGCACGGTATGCGTCCCCCCACATTTTGGCCACGCCCCTGGGGTTTCTTGCGCATGTGTCATTTATTTGCGCATGCGCAGATCAGTGTTCCTGGAGGCACCACGCCCCCGTAGTTTCCTGCACATGCGTCATTTGTTTGCTCAAGCGCAGATCAATGGTTTCCCGGCGGCGCCTGGCCCCTGTCATCTCTGGGCCCGGGATGGGAGTCCTGATGGTTCCCCCCCTGATGGCGGCCCTGTGAAAGAAACCCAAGGAAATGATGATTTTTTGAATCAGAAATTATATGAGAGCCCATACTTTGATGAGGGTGAGCACTCTCTCAACTGGTTGGACCATGAGCCACTGATGAGCCATTAACAAATTGTGCTCCGATTTGCATGCAAGGAGCCAATGGTTCCCCCTTTCAATTCCTTTTGCCATATTTACTTGCTGGACAGCAAAGGAAGCTAAAATGGAGTCACCTGAAGGCTCTGTTGCATAGACAGAGCTCACAACTCAGCCGCCTGGACTGGAGTCCAAGCCTTTCCAGGACAGTCACACAAAAAAAAGTTTGGAGTGATCAAGATTAATAAAAAGGGCAGGAATGACACACTGCTTGTGTTGTTATTGTTGTTGCCACTGTGTGATCAGAAAATCCTGGTACAGAATTTAGATCTTCCTCCAAGCCCTGTTAATTTGCTCAGGGAAAGAAAAGGCCAGTCAAGCAGCTTTTTGTACATTACCAACCTCTTTGTACAGAAATCAATATGGTCTCATAATTGCATGCCACTCGGGTCTGCAGCACAAGACATACTCAGTATTGATTGCGCCCACGGATGAGATGTGTCTATAACTGGGGCTGTGTGCCTTGAAAAAGAAATGAAGATGTGTAAAATCCTTCATTAGTAGTGGCATTAAGCAATCTGACCAATGTCAGCAGCACACAGCCGGGCTGTGCGGTCTTTGCATTCTGCTATTTAAGCTAAAATGTATTCCACCACTCAGATTCTAAGCATGTTTTCACTCCTCTGTTAAAAGAATGTTGCAGGCTTACTAATAAGATACTCATGCTTTCTTTAGAAAAGTGACTCTTTCCACCAAAAAGCAGCTTTTAGTGCAATACTGTATGTGTACATTTCATTACTTAGCCTTGAGCAAATTCCTAATTTAAAAATTAAATAAAAAAGGCGATGGCAAGAAGCCTATCTATTTCTCTACTCTGTCCAGCTATTTCATGAACCTTTAAGAGTTTATTGATTTAATATTTTCTCTGTGGCTACACACGCCATCCGTTCTACAAAGCTAGAGTTTGACTGCTCATCCATCTCTCTTTTTCTCCTTTTAAGTGAGGCAAATGAATTTATTGCAAAAGTACAGGATGTTCTGCTATAGACAAATACCCCAAAAGGAAAGATGTCTCACACAGATGGGGCAGGGTCTGCATTCGGACTTAATATAGGGTGAAGAAATGAATGGGGAAGGATCAGTGGTGGCATTCAGCAGGTTCGCACCAATTCGCCAGAACCGGGAGCAGAAATTCTGGCTGGCCCCACCCATCCAAGTTTTGAAATAAAGTAGTATTAATTTGGGTGCAACACAGGGCTTTTCCCCTGGCCATGCCCACCCTACCATGCCCACAGAGTAGGTAGTTAAAAAAATTAAATCCTACAGAGTACCGTTACGTTAATTCCTGTTATCAGGCAGATTGGAATACATGTAAAGGCTTCCACACTAGTGTTTTTCTTGGAATTATGTTTGCATAACTCTTTGGATTGCAGCTAGGAAATCAGAAATGCGCAATGCAGGGATGGAGGAATCACAATAAGGGATTAAAATTGCTGGCAGAAACATCAACAATCTGAGATATGCAGACGATACCACCCTAATGGCAGAAAGTGAGGAAGACCTAAAGAATCTCTTGATTGGGCTGAAGGAGGAGAGTGCAAAAGCTGGCTTGAGACTCAATATTAAGAAAACCAAGATAACGGCAACAGGCCCCATCAGTTCCTGGGAAATAGATGGGGAAGAAGTAGAAGCAGTGACAGATTGTACATGTTTAGGATCAAAGATCACTGCAGATGGGGATTGCAGCCATGAAATAAAAAAGCGACTGATTCTTGGGAGACAAGCTATGAGAAACTTGGGGAACATAGTGAAAAGCAGAGACATCACATTGCAAACAAAATTTTGCAAAGTCAAAGCAATGGTATTCCCTGTAGTAATGTATGGCTGTGAGAGCTGGACCATTAGGAAAGCTGAACGCAGAAGAATAGATGCCTTTGAAATGTGGTGTTGGAAGAGAGTTTTGAGAGTCCCCTGGACAGCGAGGAGAACAAATAGGTCAATCTTAGAAGAAATCAACCCTGGCTGCTCATTAGAAGGTCAAATAGTAAAGATGAAGCTAAAATACTTTGGACATCAAATGAGAAGGGAGGATTCACTTGAGAAGGCATTGATGCTGGGAAAGGTGGAGGGCAAAAGAAGAAGGGGGAGGCCAAAGATGAGATGGCTAGATGGTGTTGTGGACACAATGGGCACAGAACTGGGAGGGCTGAGGAGGATGGTGGAGGACAGAGGCACCTGAGGAAAATGGTCCATAGGGTCGCAAAGGGTCAGAATCGACTGTGCGACTGAACAACAACAAGATGTGTCACTGGAGACCAAGACCAAGATCACACACAATAAAAGCTGGACAGTAAAGAGAGCAAGCAGGAAAAAATATTCATTTGAAATATGGTGCTGGAGGAGAATCGTGTGGATACCATGGACTGCCAGAAAGACAAGCAAGTAGGTCCAAGAGCAAGTCAAGCCTAAACTGATTCTGGAGGCAAAAATGATGAAGCTGAGGCTGTCCTACAGTACATTGGGCACTTCATGAGAGGGCAAGACTCTGTGGAAAAGACAATAATGCAAAAAAAGTGAAAGACAGCAGAAAATGAGGAAGGCCAAATGCAAGATGGATTGATTCCCTAAGGGAACCCTGTTTAACCACTTGCAGGAGTTGAACAGGGCAGTTGAGGACAGGACATTTTGGACATCGCTCATTCACAGAGTCGCCATATGCCAGATATACCTGTCAAGTATCCTGTATTGGCTGGGATTT
The DNA here is from genome assembly GCA_035047305.1 of Bradypodion pumilum. Taxonomy (NCBI): domain Eukaryota; kingdom Metazoa; phylum Chordata; class Lepidosauria; order Squamata; family Chamaeleonidae; genus Bradypodion; species Bradypodion pumilum. The sequence continues at coordinate 364,932,069 of JAWDJD010000003.1, forward strand.
CCCGTATTTGGGCGCTCGTTACTCCCCTTTCCCGTTGCCGTCCTGTATTTTGAACTGCGGTGAAAGGTGTTACTGCGCATGCGCGCACACGCAGAACCCATTTGCACATGTGCAAACGGGTTCTACACATGCACAAAGGGTTCTGCACATGCGCAAATGGGTTCTGCACAGGCACAAAGGGTTCTGCACATGTGCAAATGGGTTTTGCGCATGTGCGCCCGCAGCCGCGCAATAATTTCCCATATTTTCGGGAACTGCACTTGAGGGGTATGATGCCAGAGAAGACCTGAAGGAACACAACAACAACAACCATGGTGGCACAGTGGTTAAACTGATGTACTGCAAACAAAACAGTTCGATCCTGATGGGGAACAAGGTTGACTCAGCCTTCCATCCTTCCTAGGTTGGTAAAATGAGTACCCAGCATGTTGTGGGGCAAAATGCTAATTAACTGCTCACAAAGTGTTATGAGGCGGTATATAAATGTAATTGCTATTGCTGATTATTTTACTTTGGTATAATAACTAACATTTGAACATAATGCTGCTTTTTAACACATATATGAGGTGATATGTATTTAAACATAGTACTGAAAGTAGTTAGAAAGTAATGTAGTAGTAAGAAGTGATGAAATAATGTAGATTTCCAACATTGAAAACCAATAATGAGTTAGCTTTCAAAAGAAATGAGGAGAAGTCTATCATAAAATACAATTCCAAGCTCTGAATATTCCAAGTTTCTTTTAAACATACAAGCCCTTTTCCCATTCATCTCCTACCATAAGGACTGGCACTACCAGTTTACTTATGTGATTGCACTATGTGGAAAATACAGCAAATACAGTTATCAAGTCTCTAACCCTCTGCCATCTGTTCAGGTCATAGGTTGATCTCAAAAGCTTTCGAAACCCAGAATATCTAGAAATCACAATAAAGAAGCTCAGAATAGTCTTAACTACTCTACAAAATGCAGCTGTACCCTGTTCTCTTGGACTATATTTCCAGCAGACTCCACATATCATGTTGTTACTCTTCTGCTTAATATCACATCGCCTGCTTAAGAGCATCTCTCTCCTGCTCAGTAGCACATCTGCAGCATAAAATATAAATAAACTCTGTGGCCTTTTCAAAATGGTAATGCCATTTTGATGTGCTCATGCCATGTGAAAGATCAGAACCAAATACGTTCCTTCCAACCAGCACAGGAATCGCTTGTCAGGTCAAATTAGAATGACAGCTAACCAAATTAAATGCTGATTTTCCTTTATAACTTGTAGGTCAATCAACTTTGTAGTTCCTTTCACTGGCTCACATTTTCAAATCACAAGGAAAGTTCACCAAAGATTATGATGAACAGATATGTTAGATTAGGTAAAGGTCAAGGTTTCCCTTGCTCAAAAGCCAGTTGTATCCGACTCTAGGGTTCAGTGCTCATCTCTGTTTCAAAGCCGAAGAGCCAGCGCTGTCTGCTTCTGCAGACGTTTCTGTGGTCATGTAGCAGGCATAACTAGACACCGGAGCGCATGGAACGCTGTTTACCTTCCCACCGAAGTGGTCCCTATTTATCTACTTGCAATTTCTTGCTTTCAAACTGCTAGGTTGGCAGCAGCTGGGACAAAGATGGGAGCTCATTCTGTCCTGCAGTACTTGGGAACCAAACTGCTGATCTCCCGTTTTCCAGTCAGCGTCTTAGCCACTTGAGCCTCTGCAGTCCGATTGATTATTTAAACTGGATTTTTTTTGTGGCTGTTTAATTTTCTGTAATCTGATGTGGAACCATATTTTTAGTAAGATTGAAGAAGAAAATTTCAGTAAATAACATTTTCTGCTTCAAGAATGAACTACATATTACAAAATTCTTAAATGCCTCTACATTATTCACTAATTTATTCATTTCTCATAAAAACGCAGGTCGGGCCCTGAATTACCTGAGTCAGGCCCACAGCAGCCATGGAGGCCATGAACTCCCGTGCTACCTCAGACCATACACGTTAACCGTGGCTCCTGGAAATACGGGAACTGTTCTGGCTCGGGCATGCATACGCAGTAACAACTCCTCTGCGCATGCGCAGTAACAACCCCTCTGCGTATGCGCAGAATGCCTCTGTGCTGGGTGCACATATGCTGTAATCCCTTTCCCTGCTGGTAAAATACGGGACGGCGGCGGGGAAGGGGAGGAACCGACGCCAAAATACGGGGAATCCTGGGGAATCCGGGATACTTGATAGGTATGCCTCGGACCCAGCCCCCAATTAAGGCAAATTGAAGTCCCCCAAAACCATAAGTCCAGGGAACTCCAACGCCAGCAGTGTGATGGCCTCAAGAAGCTCAGGCAGGGAATTGGCTAGACTGCAAGGGGGCAGGTACAGGAACAAGATTCCCAACTGACCCTTAAGGCCCAATCGAAGGAGCAGGGCCTCACAACTTGGAAGTTGTGGAGCTGTGGCTCTCGCAACTCCCAACGACTTTCTGGCTACAATGGCAACGGCACTGCGCCTCCCCTTACCCCTAGGCTGGTGCCAGATACTGAACCTGGCTGGACACATATCTGATAGAGAAACCCTGTCCTCTAGTGTCAGCCAGGTTTCAGTGATGCATGCCAGGTCAGCCCGCTCCCCCAAGATTGAATCTAAGAGAAGGGAGGCCTTATTACAAACTAACCTGGCATTCACTAGCAGCAGCCTAAGGGAGGGGTCACTCTGGACCAGCTGCTCAGGAACCAGAGATTAGCCAGGGGGCTGGAACGGGGGACGGATACTAAACATCGGCCCCGTATTCCCCCGAGTGCGGCCCGACCCTTGGCTTCCGCAGTATCGCCCCATGCCCGTCACTACACCAATTTTTGGCCCCAGGAACCCCACTGCCCGCTCCACACAGAGTGCTGTCCCCTCTATCTGGCTGGCAGAGCCATTTCTTGCTCCCTTCCCCACTGCCCACCCTCCACCAATAATATGAAGCCTTGTCTGAGTATCTGCCATTGTAACAGCTATCAAGAATGATCCATGCTGACGATCTAACCTTGAATGAATATTGTGGTAGCCATACTTTTAACGGTGATTCAATTTTTCTACCTTCGGATTGACACCACCACCACCACCACCATCACAATGTAAAATTTAGAATAGTCCTATCGCTCATTTTAAGTAGTGTTTTTGTGGCTAATTTGGTAGCCTTGTGGTTCCGTTGATTTAGATACATCTGGATATGCTTGGAATTCAAGCACAGACAGGAGTTTTAAAAGGGAGATTTACACAATCCTTTCCCCATTATGAAGAGACCAGATTCAGTGAAAACGATTTAAAATTGCAAGTCCTTTTTAAAATAAAAGCAGCCCTCAAACCACTCTGCTAACTTTGGGATTTAAGTGAGTTCTTCACATGCTCAGCTGACATATGTGTTTGTTTTTTTAACATTGTAATTTATTGTATTTTTGTCCAACATGTTTTAATCATGAAGTCCCTGTGCCCCTTCCCCAGAGTAAATGTGGCATAGAAATAAAATAAATACATAAATTAATTTGCTTCTAGGTCTTCAGCACAATGCAACTACCAAAGGAATCATTCCAGATGAAATGGAAAAACAAGGATGTATGATTCATATGAAATTAACCCTGCTTATCAGTTAATAACTAACCTTGTAAATAGAAGTCCATGAATTAAAGCTGAATATTTTGTATCCCAATAGTCATTTTAATTAATGCTCTGGCTTTAGCAATAACTAATTCCCTTTAAAAATTAATAATTGAGAATTATAGATTTTACCGCACCATCAGATAAATCCAGTCATTAAAAATTGCTTATTACGCAGATTCCAGGCTGTTATACAAGGAAAACTCCAGTGTGTATTTGCATATGAATACTGTACGTGAGCAACAACATTCCAGTTAAGAGTCCGAACAACTCTCCCTCTTTTCTCCCAGAAATAAATTTTATGTCAAGCATGGATTCCCCACATAAACACAAGGGCTGTCAACCTTATTGGCTGACATTCCAAACTTTTAAATTTGGTCTACTTAAAATTGCCCTTTTTATTGTAATAGTTCTATTTCTCATATTCCAATATTATTTCTGTCATATTTTAAAATCAGCTAACTGATTTACAGGCAGATTTAAATATCATGCTACAGATTTATCTAGTTCTACCTGTAGGATCAGCAGTACAATGGAAGTGAGAGTTCAGATGAAACATTTTTACTTTGTCCAGAGCACTCATTTTATTAACTGTACTAGCATATTTTGCCTGGTGGTGCCGGGCTCTTTAAAATGGTTTTGTAAGGTTTTTGTTTTATGTTTATGCAAATGACGTTAGTTTTTAATTGTTTTTTTTTAATTTTATTTTTACAAACTCTGATTTTTTATTTTTTGTTTTTTAAAAAGAGGAAAGGATGATATAAATTTTTATAATTATTGTATTTAACTAAATAATGAGTTACTATGTGAATTTTTTTAAATAGTTGTACCTTGGATAATTATTTTTTAAAATGTGTAAGAATATTTTTTTAAAATCAATGTTTCTATACTGTGTTTAGATGTTTTGTTTTGTTTTTTGAGTGAAAACTTATTTCTTTTTTTAAATTATTTGTGATTATTTTTGAATGTTTTGATAACTTATGTCATTGATATGTGAATTATTTCTAATTATTTTTGAATGTTTTTCTCTTGTGGCCTCTGGGTGGGGCTGGTGAGCTTTTCTTGTATAGTATTATTTTTCTCTACTGTCCTCTGGGTGTCGCTTCCTCTTTCAGTAAGTAGTCTCTTTCTTCCCTCAGTTTAGTTCCGGTCGTCATGGCATGAGGACGTCTCCTGGTAAGCTCTCTGGTTTTATTTTTTTATTTTTTTGGGGGGGGGTTGTATTGGGTTTTTTTTGGGGGGGGTCTGTGTGATGTTTTTGTGTTTCCTTTTTGGATGTTTTTGTGTTTCCTTTTTGTTTTTTATTTTTTGTTTTGATTATTTTTGACTGTTTTTGGATTCTGTTTTTGGATGTTTTTGTGTTTACTTTTTCTGTTTTTATTTTGGTTTTGATTATTTTTGACTGTTTTTGGTTTGTGTTGTTTTGTGTTGGGATGGTGGTATTTCCATGGGCCGGTCTCGGGGGCTGGAGCGTGGAAATACCATCGCTGCTTGATGCGGCGTTGGGGTGGTGGTATTTCTGTGGTCCAGCCTGGGTGGCCAGACCACGGAAATTGCCTCACCGCTTCATGCGGTGTTGGGGTGGGTTTTTTCCCAAGGGCCGGCCTTGGTGGCTGGCCTGTGGAAAGGGAAGGCAGCGGCCAGGGGGGTCTTTCTTTTATGCGGGCTGGGCTCAACGCCTGGCCCGTGGAAAGGGAAGGCAGCGGCCGGGGGGTCTTTCTTTTTCGTGGGCCGGGCTCGACGCCTGGCCCGTGGAAAGGGAAGGCAGCGGCCGGGGGGGTGTCTTTCTTTTCCGCAGGCCAAGCTCGATGCCTGGCTCATGGAAAGGGAAGGCAGCAGCCGGGGGTCCTTCTTTTCCGCGGGCCAGGCTCAATGCCTGGCCCGTGGAAAGAAAGGGCAGCGGCGGCGGGGGTTTCCTTACCGTGGCCTGTGTTGCTGTGATGCGCTGCGTTTTTTACTTTTATTTTTCGCACGCCGGCTGCCTCAGTGTTCTGTGCGCTCATGGCGTGCAGGACGCTAGGGCTTGTAGTTTGGTGTGCGTGATTTTAGTTAGTGCAGCGGTTTGTTTCCTGCGGCTTATTTTTGATCGGCCGTGGCACGTTTCCGAACATTTCTTTTGCTTGCGCCGCTCAGCCTGATTAGCTCTGGTGCAGCACGGCACAAGGAACGTTGGGAATTGAAGTTTCCTTTTTTTGTTTGCGTCCAGGGGGCTCCTGCCCCACTGGCGCAAATTTCAACCCGACAGTTACCTGCAAACCGGGTTCGGGCGAGTGAACGGAGGCCCATTATGGGCTAGTAGGGCCTGGCTAAACATCCTTTGTCACATTCCAACGGTTAACGCACCATTTTGTAGGTATAGATTGTCTTTCCCCATCTTGACTTTTTTTTTGAGCCACCAAGTATAGAACACCCCATGATTCAACTATCCTAAAGAGTGAAATTATAATTACATAACCAGTGGCGAGAAAAAACAGAAACCATTAATCTTATCAATCCAAACTCAAGACAAAGAGTTGATTATCCCTTTGCATCATTTCATTTCAAATATATTCCACATGCCTCCAATGGATAAGGAGCAAGTGGAGGCATAGCTGGCAGGGGCATCAACCTGATTTCACTAAGCTTACAAAGATATGATATTCACTGATGAGTTAAGTCTCGTACCCATGCTTTCATGGAATATTAATACTATTTGTTGCAGTTCCCAGTTACATTTATCATCTTCCTCTTGTATCCGAATCCGAACATTGCAATCCTCATGGCAATCAGCCATGAAGACTGTCCTAAGAATATAATACAGTGGCCTTTCATCTGCCTTCTGCATCACAGCATGACACCCATATAGGGTTGCTGTAAGTCACAGAAAACTGGGAATTTCACAGATTGAACCTGTCCCGGCCTGGTTCCAAAGAAATCATTGAAAACTCCTGGTTTTCAAACCAAGGGGTGTGCTTGGTTTGAAGGAAAAAAATTGCACCTTTTTCTTGCAGCCTTAGAGCGGAGCCTCTATTGAAGCACCAGCAGGTGGCGTCTGTAACAGCAGCCATGCAGGCGCAGCACCGAAGCAATTTGGTAGGAAGGTAAACAGCGTTCCGTGCACTCCAGTGTCTAGTCATGCCTACCACAAAGGGCTGATGGGAGTTGTTCTCCCCACCCCCTGCCATTTCATTGGGATTTCAAGCGGCTGGAGCGTTAGTTGACAGCATCAGCACTGCAAGCCAACTACTTTATTAATCGCTCCGTGCGAGGATAATCATGAGGGAGGAATCTATTTTTTAAAAAAACTCAAACCAGGGCTTATTGGGCAAAGGGAAAGAAGGAGGCTGTGCTGGTGGGGCCCAGAGAAAATCCGATTTCAGGCAGCATTGCCCCTTTAAGGCTGAGCCGAGAAAGAGAGTCGAGTCCGTTCCGGAGCCAAGCTCCAGTTCTGCCCTAGTCTAGGAATCAATTTCCTTTGGAGTCCGGAATGATTCTTGGTCCCCCACCTCCCCTCCTTGCTTTTGCATCTTCTGTCTCTTTTTGCCTCTCACTTTCCTTGTCAAGAAATTTTCCCCCCGAGTTTATGCTGAAGATCTCTTTTTATAATACAGTACTCAAAAAGGTATATAGCCGATTCCTTCCTTTCTGCCTCTTTTTGACCATGGAAACGTCTGCAGAAGCAGACAGCATTGGCTCTTCAGCTTTGAAATAGAGATGAGCACTGAACCGTAGAGTCAGATACGACTGGCTCTGGAGCAAGGGAAAACTTTACTTTTGTCCTGGTTTTGTGAGAGAATTATGGCATCTCTATAGTGATGGGCACCAAAAAAATTTACTGCCACACCATGGGCATGACCTAACTGGTGGGCATGGCCTAACTGGTGGGCATGGCCTAATCATGGGTGTGGCCTAATCGGTGGGCATGTGACTGGGTAGCCAATCTAGTCATGCCTGCCACATAGCACATGAAAACATCTGCAAACACAGACAGCACTGGCTCTTTGGCTGTAAATGGAGATGAGCACTGCACCCTAGAGTCAGATACGACTAGCTTTTGAGCAAGGGCAACCTTTACCTTTACCTATTGTTAGTTCCAAAGCTGCCAGTCGTATCTGACTCTAGAGTTCAGTGCTTATCTGTTTATAGCCAAAGAGTCAGCACTGTCTGTTTTTAGATGTTTATGTGGACATGTGGCAGGCATGACTAGACACCAGAATGTTGTTACCTTTCCCACCGAAGTTGTTCCTATTTATCAACTTGCGGTTGCCAGGAGCTGGGACAGAGATGGGAGCGCAAACGGTCATGTCGGCCTTCCAGCTAACAAGGCAAGCTTCTTAACCACTGAGCTCAAGTGGCTAAGGCTCTGACTGGAAGGTGGCAGGTCAGCAGTTGGAGACCCAAGTGCTGGACGTTGGAGTGAGCTCCAGTCTCTGTCCAGGTTCCTGCCAACCTAGCAGTTCGAAAGCAAGAAATTACAAGTGGATAAATAGGGAGCATTTTGGTGGGAAGGTAAACAGCGTTCCGTGCACTCTGGTGTCTAGCCATGCCTGCCACATGACCATGGAAACGTCTGCAGAAGCAGACAGCGCTGGCTCTTCGGCTTTGAAACAGAAATGAGCAACCTGAACCCTAGCGTGGGATATGACTGGCTTTCGAGCAAGGTAAAGGTATCCCTTGCTTAAAAGCCAGTCATATCCAACTCTAGGGTTCAGTGGTCATCTCTATTTTACCGTGGAGCTCCCTGGGCCAGCTGCAGTGTACCTTGAAGCAGCAGTGAGTCTTTAAGGTGCCACAACATTATTTTGTTTACTCTCTGATATGCTTGCACAGAATAAAGTGGCTACCAATTCTAAAGTTTTATTCTGTGCAAGCAGATCAGGAGGTAAACAAAACAAAAACACAAAAATGTTGTGGCACCTTACAGGCTCATTGCTGTTTAGGGAGCTTCATGGCCCTCATTCCCTCTTCACCCCCCCCATGGGAAATCCCTTTAGCCTCTGCTCCCCTACACACACACACACACACACACACACACACACACACACACACACACACACACACACACACACACACACACACACACACACACGGAGGGGAGTAAGCAAAACAAAGACACACTAAGCAAAACAAAAAGACACACTTACCCAGAAGGCGCCATGTCGGGCTTCTCCTTCCTCTTCCTCCTTGCCCCCCCGGCCCACGGGGGGAGGAAGGAGTGCTCACGTGTCGGCTTTGGCTTTTCCTCCTCCTCTAGTCCTCCAGCGAGTCCAGTGCAGCGCCTGCTGCTGCTTCCCGATCCCACCCACCTCCTCCCAGGAGAGCAACGATGGCTCTTCCTTCCTTCTCCTCCTCCTCCAGAGCGGCTGCTGCTGCCTCCTTAACAGGCTGCAGGTGCCGCTCGGGTGGTGGTGGAGGTAGTGGCATGTGCGTGCCTGGCCCTGGGGAAGGGGAGGGGAGCTGACGTCACTGCGCCACCCAGAGCAGCTCACCCGCTCCACCCCTGGCCCCGCCACTCCTTGCTTCCTTCTAGCAGCAGCAGCAACTTTCGCGATGCCTGGACCTAGTCCTGCAGGAAGAGAACTTCCTGCAGGATGTCTGTCTGACTCTGGGCATTGTGAGAGTTGCCCTGCTTGCACCATGCTGCCTGGACACCTCTTGCAATGCCCAGACAGACATCTTGCAGGAAGTTCTCTTCCTGCAGGACTAGGTCCGGGCATTGTGAAAGTTGCTGCTGCTGCTAGGAGAAGGCAAGGAGCGGCGGCGGCGGCGGCGGGTGAGCTGCTCTGGGTGGCGGGCGATGTCAGCTCTCCCTCCCCTTCCTCCAGGGCCAGGCATGCACATTCCGCCACCTCCACCACCACCCGAGCGGCACCCGCAGCCTATTAAGGAGGCAGCAGCAGCCGTTCTGGAGGAGAAGGAAGAGCCGAAGCCGATGGGTTGCCTGCTCTCCTGGGAAGAGGTGGGAGGGGTGGGGTGGGGAGGGGGCATGGCCAGCCAGGTCTACTACCAGTCCGCTCGGACCAGGGCAGACCGGCTGATGCTGAGCACTGTCCCTAAACCCATATCAGTCATCCAGTTCTGCAAGTCACTTTCTGGTCCTGAGCCCTTTTGGCACACAAAGTCCTTATCAGCTCCAGGCCAGTATTGATGAAGCTGCTGCCCTCCATCAAGATGGATTCAAGTGGGATTTAATCCACTTGGGGACCATCACCCTTCCCTGTGGACTTCGGCACCCAAGCTGTCAGTCCTCAGGATTGTCAGGTTAGTTAACCATCGTCTGACACTCGGTGTTGAGTCCCTAGGAGTATGGTCTACTCTATGACCATAGCAGGATAACATGGCCAGACATAGTGGGTAGAATTGCTAGAAGTTGCTGTCCAACAATATATCGAGGGCCATTTGTTCTAAACCTTATAGTCATGTTACAATCACCTAAAAGAGGCTAAATATGGATGCATATGTGGCTACAGTTTTGGAATGGCTATAGTTGTCAGTGTTGTAGCCTTTGGCTTTCTTTGAGAAAAAACCAGCCTACAGCAAGATTTTTTTGCATGAGATTACCTACATGTGCACGCACAAACACACACACATCAAAGAAAACTTGCAGGAATTCTTGTGGGATTTTTCAGATATTCTGTGGTGATTTTTTCTTCTTCTTAAATGAAGGCCAATCTGCATGAGACTGTGACATTCCTTGAACAAATGACTTCTGTGAGCAGGATTCACACACACACACACATGCACGCACACACACACACGCACGCACACACACACACACAAGAAGATATGGATGTTCAGGATTATGGAAATTCCTGTACAGAATAGCATCTTTCCTATGCAGTATTCATCCATTAAGGGCTTTAATCATCACAGGATTTCACAGTTTCCTAAGGAGAACAAAAGACTAAAAATAATAATAATAAAATAATAAAAGAGAAAAGAAGGATAATTAGAGTCTTGTGTTTAAAAGAACCTGGGAAATTGTGTTAGTGCAAGACGAAGTATTGGAAGGGAATCACAGAATGGTGTGATTTGGAAAATCACAGAGGACGAGAATTTCTTCACTTACACCATCAAGATTTTCTATGCTACAGTCACTTGTTACCAGATAATCAAGTGGTAGCCTTAAGATTTTCCATATGCTTTGGGTAGTCACATGGCATACTTCTCTATTCATTATTGCTTATGGAGGCTAAAAAGCTATTTAAAGAGTTCTCCAAATGGCAGCTAACAACATGCAACACTTCCCAGAAAAATAATCTCACTCAATCTTTTTCAGACCTCTGATTCAACTGTAAGCTTTCTCAGAAAAGGCACCTCATAAAGATTTTTATGATATACAATTTTATTTAAACTGTATGTGTTAATTCATCAATTCAATGCACCAACATGGGCTTGACTTCTGAAGTGCTCTACGCCAGGGGTTCCCAACCTAAGGCCCACACCATTTCATGTGATCCCATACCCCCTCCAAGGGCATTCGAGAAACGAAATGGCCACCCCTTTGAAGCATTGGGACAAAAGGACCACCCCATCATGCAGGCACGGCAAAATGGCCATCCGGCCCTCGAAGCTGACTGAGAGAGCGTGACCAGGTCCCCAGCTTGAAAAGATTGATTAAGATTAAGCGAGAAATCATCTGACAGCTTCATCCGTGTGTTCATTGGTATTCTTGAAAGACTAAAGAAGGACAGTAGCATGCCTCAGCATGGAATGCTGTTACCTTTCCCCACTGAAAGAGTACCTATTTATCTACTTGCAATTTGTTGCTTTCAAACTGCTAGGTTGGTAGGAGCTGGGACAGACAATGGGAGAAAACTCCATTGTGCAGCACATGGGTCTCAAGCTGCTGACCTGCTGAGCTTCTGGTCGTCAAGCTCAGTATCTTAACCACTAAGCCAATGTGGCCCTTAAAGATCAGTGTATTAGATGGACCAATGACCTGAGTTCAAACAAGATAGCTTCCCATGCTTCTTCCAATATGTTTTCAAATGGAACTAAAGTCACTTGCATCTCAGCACAAGGAAACAGGTTGGCTTTTCTTCCTCATATGTCACCCATGCACAGAAGATACTAGTTTTCAATAGTAATGATATGACATATTTTCAAGAACTTAAATTGTTAATGACGGACCTAAAAAATATTACTTGTTTTTAATATAACTTCCAAAATCACCACACCCAACCAACATGTGCACTAATCATGCTGGCTACCTGGTTCTGGAAGCTCAAGCCCCTAAAAGTAACATTTGTAAGCTCTGGGCAATGAATAATGTTGCTCTGCTTCTTCTACTAACACCCTATTTTGCACACAACCATTTTGTGCCCTTCTGCAAATGTGTTTCGTGCCCTTCTGCAGGAATATTCATATTCATGATATACTATTCCTCACGCAGACATTAACAGAGATTGTGAATTATATGAATGAAGAAGAAATGTGTATAGTGATAGAAAGGAACAAAACTTGGAGAGGAAATGAAAGTTAAAAAAATGGGAAATGCAGACTGATTTATTTTTAAAATTAAAATTGAATTAATTCTCATTTCACAAAACAGAGCTACCAAGAACTGATAATGACATGGTTGAACCAAAATGAAATGCCATTTTGATAGCCTAACTACACATATGCTTCGTTCAACTTTTAGAGCTAAAACAGAATTTGGAATATTTATTTTCTTCATGAAAGAGGGTACTTTATTGGGTCAAAATGTTTCCTTAAAATGCCTCAGTGGGCTTTAGCTCCACTTTTACGTTTTGGATTAGAAACAAATTCTCTTCTTCATATTAATAGTTATGTCTTCCATGGTTTGTATGAAAGTCAAGGAGGACGAATGAAGATGATTCAAAGGGAGAGGAGCAGTACCTTGTTCTGAATCAGGTAAGGTAAAGGTCACCCTTGCTCGAAAGCCAGTCATATCTGACTCTAGGGTTCAGTGCTCATCTCTATTTATAGTCAAAGAGCCAGCACTGTCTGCATCTGCAGACATTTTCATGGACATGTGGCGGGCATGCCTAGACACCGTAGTGCACGGAATACTGTTTACCTTCCTACCAAAGTGGCACCTATTTATCTACTTGTAATTTCTTGCTTTTGAACTGCTAGGTTGGCAGGAGCTGGGACAGAGATGGAAGCTCACTCCATCATGCAGCACTCGGGTCTCAAACTGCTGACCTGACGCCCTTCCAGTTGTCAAGTTCAGCATCTTAACCACTTGAGTCAGCGCAGTCCCTCTCTGAATCAGGTGTTTGCTCTCAAATAACATCCTATATCTAAAATCTGATTGACTACATAGGGACATTACTGATACTAGATGAAAATGAGCTAAGAAAAGCTGATGATGATGAGTAGACCTGCAAAGATCTCAGTCTCGAATGCTATCGTCAGAATACCAGACAATGGGAAAATGCATGGTGGAGGGGAATCGTGCAAATCATTAAAAAAATCTATATCTATAAAACAGAGGTGTGGTCTTGCATGTGCTTTAAAGGCTCACACACCCCTGGACCAATCCCACTGAAATTTGGCACATACGTACCTTGGGCTGGAGAGATCAGCACTGCAGGGGTCACAAGCCCCATGGAGGGTGTATGCCCCCCAAATTGGGAAGCAATTGATCTATACAATGTGTGTTTCCCAGTGATGTAATTGAGCTGATGTCATAGTCCCAGGTAGGTTGAGATTGGGACATCATCTGACTAGCTCAGCTGTAGTTTTCACAATAGGTGAAAGACAAATGGGGGGCCTGGTCGGGGTGGCACTGCGGTGGCGACAGAGGCCCTTGAGAGGGCCAGGAGGGTGCAGGAGCCATGGAGGAGACCGCCCCCCCTCCAGAAATGCGAGGAGGAAGGGAAGGTCCGAGGGCTCCTCAATGGCTGTGTGTTGCTCTTTCACCAGGTGGCCTGACACATGTATGGAAAGGATAAGGGTGGTAAGTGACCATCGACGGAGAAGCAGGATGGGTGAGGGAAGAGCGAGATGGAGGCAGGAAGATAGGGTTGACCCAGATACACCCCATGAGGTTTCCAAGAGGGAAAGACTGGCCTACATTAAGGAAATGAAAAACTCGAGCAAAGCCGGGTAATCAGCTAGTTAAAACAATAAACATGAAGGCAACACAATGGAAATCAGACAGCATACAGCTACAGAACAAAAATACGCACATTCTTTTGAATGGCACTTGAAGGTACTCTATGTTGGAGACATGCAGACACTGCATGCTATTGACAAGGCATTGCTGTCAATCAGTAGGAAAATGACAGAGACCTTAAATAATGAACAGAGCATACAGATGATCAGCTCATGCAGCATATTGTTTTATGGGAAAGCAGACACTCACTAAATGACCTGTGGAGTTTTGAATCAAGTCTATTTTCTTAATTTCCACTACAGAAGACTTTCAAGTACTGTATCCACGCAGAAGCAAACTGCTGCTCAGACAGTCTCCTTTTTAACTCCGGTTTACAAATCTCTCTGCAGGAGCCCAGTTCAAACCCAACAATGCACAAATGCATTCATTCTGAATCAAAACCCACCCCTGAAAAACAGCACTTAGGACATTTATTCATAACTTGCTGAACTAACAGACAACTCTAGGCAAATTGTCAAGCTATTTCTCTAACTCTTCTGAAACACCAAGAGTAGAACCATTTCATTGTCATGCTCAGTTTCAGCATCTTTAGAAAACCACTTGTCTCCTGAGGAAGACACTTTCTCATGCTAGAAACACCAGCTGAAAGGAAAAGATATTTTTTCAGATACAAAGCCACCAACATTACACTGGATGACTTTTTCTGCACAACAGAGACATCTTATTAACTTATAACGGAGCAGCACAGACTCCTTACCCTTTACATAAAAGCCAGTATTACTTTTTATCACTTCCGGTGGTGGCATTTGGAGCCAGGGCTGGATTATTTGGTGTTGTGGGCCAGATTCAGCCCACGGGCTGTAGGTTGCCGACCCCTGCCCTCGATTCTAGTGGAATGCAAGAAGGAAGAAAAAAGATCTCTCTATCCTCTTGGTGTCCGGCCAGGTTAAGGTGTCTGGCCAGGTTATCCTGCTGTGGTAATAGAGTCGACCATACTGCCAGCGACTCAACGCCGAGTGTCAGGTGGCAGTTCACTAACCTGACCACCCTGAGGACTAATGGCCTTGGGTGCCAAAGTCCACAGGGAAGGGTGATTGTCCCCAAGAGAATTAAATCCCACTTGAATCCATCTTGATAGAGGGCAGCAGCTTCATCCATACTGGCCTGGGGTCGATGAGGACTTTGTGTGCCAAAAGGGCTCAGGACCAGAAAGTGACTCGCGGAACTGGATCAGTGCTATGATGCGGAAGGCAGATGAAAGGCCACTCACTGCATTATATTCTCAGGACAGTCTTCATGGCTGATTGCCAGGAGGATCACCAATATTCAGATTAGGATATGACAGAGCAAGAAGAAACAAGAACCCACTGTCACTGCACCATACATAACTTTATGAAACCATGATCTTGTCTCTCAGCAATTCACCTAAATAACAATAACAAAAATCAAATTAAAGTTCACCTGACACTCACAAAGTCTCCCCAGCGCCCTTCGGCCACACCACCTGCCGCCGTTCCCGGGCCCCGCCCTCCCCCCCCTCGCCTTCGGACTCAATAGGCGAGGGGGTGCCGAGCGAGCCGCTGCCGCCGCGCTCCTGGCCCCGGTGGGGGCGAAGAGGCCCTTCGGCCACACCACCTGCCGCCGTTCCCGGGCCCCGCCCTCCCCCCCTCGCCTTCGGACTCAAAAGGCGAGGGGGTGCCGAGCGAGCCGCTGCCGCCGCGCTCCTGGCCCCGGTGGGGGCGAAGAGGCCCTTCGGCCACACCACCTGCCGCCGTTCCCGGGCCCCGCCCTCCCCCCCTCGCCTTCGGACTCAAAAGGCGAGGGGGTGCCGAGCGAGCCGCTGCCGCCGCGCTCCTGGCCCCGGTGGGGGCGAAGAGGCCCTTCGGCCACACCACCTGCCGCCGTTCCCGGGCCCCGCCCTCCCCCCCTCGCCTTCGGACTCAAAAGGCGAGGGGGTGCCGAGCGAGCCGCTGCCGCCGCGCTCCTGGCCCCGGTGGGGGCGAAGAGGCCCTTCGGCCACACCACCTGCCGCCGTTCCCGGGCCCCGCCCTCCCCCCCTCGCCTTCGGACTCAATAGGCGAGGGGGTGCCGAGCGAGCCGCTGCCGCCGCGCTCCTGGCCCCGGTGGGGGCGAAGAGGCCCTTCGGCCACACCACCTGCCGCCGTTCCCGGGCCCCGCCCTCCCCCCCTCGCCTTCGGACTCAATAGGCGAGGGGGTGCCGAGCGAGCCGCTGCCGCCGCGCTCCTGGCCCCGGTGGGGGCGAAGAGGCCCTTCGGCCACACCACCTGCCGCCGTTCCCGGGCCCCGCCCTCCCCCCTCGCCTTCGGACTCAAGGGCGAGGTGGTGCCAAGTGAGTCGCTGCCGCCGCACTCCTAGCCCCGGTGGGGGCGAAGAGGCCCTACGGCCGTACCGAGGCTCTTCTGGGCCCCTGCCATCGGCCCAGGATGCGAGCCACCTGCGGCTCTCTCCCCGGGCCAAGTTGGTCAGGGGAGATGGGAGCGTTGGCGCTCTCTGTGAGGAGAGTGGGGGGGGGCAGGGAGGGAGACAGAGGGACTGAGGCTGATGTTTGCCGGCTGGGGAAGTTGGGCTGGGCACAATATGGGATGTGAGCTGTGCTTCATCCCTTGGGGATTTTGTTAATATGGTTTACTTTTGATGCTGTGTACTTATGTATTATGTGTTGTATTGATATTGTGCTTTTCCCCTGAATTTATTTGATGTAATTGAATTGTATTATTACGTGTCATTGTATTATTATATTGTATTTATTGTCCACCATGTAAACCGCCCTGAGTTGGGTTGCACCCGAGTGGGCGGTATATAAGCGCGAAAATTAAATTAAATTAAATTAAATTATATAACTTTGGTGCGGCTTTTCAATCAGAATCCGAACAGGATGCATTGCCTGAGAAGGACGCTATGAAAGAAGCAGCCTGGGGTGACTTTTCCAATCATCTGGAATATGAACGTCAATTTCTCAGTGCTATGCATAAAACTACATGCACTACTTTAATGACATTGGCAAAGTCATTCAAGGAACAGTGCATGTTAGGCCAATCGCTTCCAGCTCAGCACTGATGATAAGAAGTTGAAAAAAACAAGAGGAACTAAGTAGAGTCTACATGCAGATCTTTACTGGCTGCTAAATGTCCCCAACTCCTTACATTCCTCTATAATGGCCATCAATTGAATATCTTTTCCTCATAGCTCTGGAGGAGGCTCTCAAACATCAGTCTTAACAAAGAGGTACTGGCTTTTCCCAGAACTGAACAAAGTCAGCTGCTTGACATTCTTTTTTGTTCAAACTACTAGCCTTGGGCTTCTTTGCCCACTGCCTAGAAACCTGGAGAACAAAAGGAGACTCTGGCTGTGTATAAAGACCCTAATGACTGGTCCCATGTAACAAGAAGGTTAATTTGTTTAAACCCTTTGTCCAGCGACCTCTTGGCACAGACAGCTAACTGTCTTTCTTTCAAACAGGATGGGAAGACTTGAGAGTATCACAGAGGTTAATGACAAATGGGCTACTCTTTGTCAGCATGTCCTTCAGACTGTGAACAAAAGGCTCATTTGATTCAATTTAAGTGGTCTGAATCACAAGCACATGGAATGGACAGGGTGAAATTGACCTATGAACACCACAGAAAACTGAGCATTACAGTATAGCTGGATAGTAAATGGGATAAACTCAGATATGTCATGTGTTGAGTAAGAAAAGTAATAAAAGACAATGTGAATCACTTGAATATTCAGAACTATTCTCAGACAAATATAAAAGAGGCCAAGCATCTGTGATACCCTTTCATTTCTTTTTATAAAGTATTTATTTGTCTTCTGGCAGCAGAAGCATGCTGAAATGACTTATTTTACATTTCGGGCAGTCATTTTAACTTTCATCACAATGACTTCTGTAGAGGGGAACTAAATGGGGGTTGTGCTGCAAAGTTCCAGTTTCACAGATCTAGTGCACCTAGCAGGGAGGCTTCTGTGCTGCATGTCTGAATGCTTACCTGGCAGCAGTACCAAAAGGAATATGGGACCAATGAAATAGGGCTCAGAGGGAAAACAATTATTTTGATTTATTTACATCGTGTCTCAGACATTGCATTCTGGGGACATGCAAATGACTGCCACAGAAAAGATACAGGGAAGCAAACTCAGCGCCCTGGTGAAAAGAAATTATCTAGCTGAGACCTTTCAGGGCCAGTTTTACTTTATCCCATTTCCCCCGACTGACTCCAAACCCAATGAAGCCAGATCGCTCACATGGGCAATTTTTTTCCCTTTCGTCTCCATATCAGACTATAAACTGCTCAAATGAAGCCACCTTCTTGGCTTTGTCATTGGCCAAACCTAAATCCTCATCCGTACAAATTTCCAGTAGTAACCGGCAGACCAACAAATGAGCCAGATTCTGTATCTCTCTACATTCACACAGCATGCTGTTGTTTGCCAGCAGCCCCCACTTGAGCATGTTGGTCTTACATTTATCTGCTCTGATCCTCAGCCTATTCAGAGTTCTCCAAGTGATGTAGGGGAGGTTGAGTTTCTCAGCCATATCCTCCATTTATATTATTCCTTGTCCAGTGAGCTCCTCCCTCCCTCTGAGGAATGTCACGGCAATATCTTAGAACCTCTTTTTTAAAAAAAGGTACCCCACATCTACGGAACAGTGCAAAACATGTCTCGCACATGTCTAATAAACAGTTTTCCTTTACAGTTTTTCCCAAAAAAATCTAATGCTTAGGAAAGCAGGCAGATTTATAGCAAGATACTGAAAACTTTGAGTTGATTCTGCGCAAATAGAATTTTCTTGCTTGGACTAAAATTACCTTTTTAAACTACATGCAATTCTAAAACCTCCCTGTCACCAGGTAAAACTCAATGTCAGTTATCTCTGGCTTTTCCTTTGGTATTCATTCCCTGACCAACTATCTCTACTCATCTGGAAGCCAGATTTTTGAACACAGATTTGAACAATGTGCAAATAAACAAATACACAACCATAGCTCATTTGTAAAACCCATTCTAAGCACAGAGAACGACTGTTAATGCAATGTGACTCTAGAGCAGGGGTGCCCAAACTATGGCTTGGGGGCCAAATCCAGCTCCCAACACCAATTCATCCAGCCCATGAAGCCCTCATCGTTCCTGGAAGCAGAAGTAAAACGTGCCTGTACAGGCGCGTTTTACTTCCGTTTCCAGGAGCGACGAGGGCTTTGTGGTCCAGATGAATTGGCGTTGGGGGATGGATCCGGCCCCCAAACCATAGTGACTGGCTCCCTGAACCATGTGAACAGCCCGTGGCCTGAAAAGTTTGAGCACCCCTCTCTAGAGTGTAGCCTCTTATTGAAAATCCAGCTGCTACATTACCTCTTCTAGCCTCCGTCGTTGTTCTTTCTGCTCTTCAATCCTTTTTTGACGCTCTGCCAACAATTGCCGCTTGTGTTCTTCATTCTCACGTTGTTGTTGCTCTAGCTGTTGTCGACGGAGGGCCTCAGACCGTTCCTTATTTGCAAGTTGAAGCCTTAGAAAGTCCCGTCTTAATGTTGACTCTCCTGGCAGATTGAGGATGGAGCTTCAGGGAAAGGCAAATTCAAATCAATCCAGAGATACATCTTAGCAGAAGTGCATCTAACATTGAGAAGACTGTGGGGGGAAAAAAACAAACCCAGCCTGCCCTTGTAACAATATACCATCTTAGGTTGCATGTGAAGTTAGTTAGATTTTAATTCTTATATGTAAAACATGTAATTCTTAAAAAAGCAACCATCCGGATTAGGAACACGAGCTATTACGCTTCTCAGTCTATGATTCAAAGATGCCAGGAAATGGCCTGATACATGGTAGATGTGCAGTACTCTATGTCATGATCTTGATTCGGTGAGCTTATCTTTAATGCTTGACGATCCTTAGAGATCAGTTAATCATTAGTGTAGTAAGGTTACTCGCCGCTAGGAGAACGAGGCAGGGAAGGAAGGGAACCTTTCATGACCCTATCTCAACCTGGGTTGACACGTGAACTCTCAGATCGGGGGATGGGTGTCCTTGATAGATAAGATAAGGATCTAGCTTTGAGATAACTAACATTCCTAGGGTAGGGAAACCGCTCATTTTGCCTTTAAAAGCCCTGTCCAAGACTCTATTGAAAGCAGCCTCGGAAGAATTCTTGGAATGCTGTTTCTTTCGTCTGGGAAGGAAGAGAAGACCATCAGGATGTGACCGATTAGGACTTTGATTTTATTTGGAACTTTCTGGACTTAGAATTTATTTGGAACTTTATTTCTTTGCTTTACTTTATGCTGCTATGGAAAACAACTTGGGAAAATAAAGTCTTTCTTGGGAGTTAGAAATTTTCTAAGTCTGATTTCAACTGGGAATAGCTTGGCACTTTGCTCTCTGCCTTTCAACCACACTAACAAGGAAACAACCACACTCCCTGGAACTTGGAGAAACCACAATCCCTGGGTCCAGTGGAGAGGCAAAGGAAGCTGTAGAGGGAGGTGTGGAGAATCAAGCCATTTTATGACTTCTGTCACAACCGGTGCCTCTCAGATTGGCTGGGTGGTATTGTGAGACTCTACTCTTGAGCATAACAAACATCAGCCATGAGGGAACATAGCTGAGACTTCTTTCCCAATATAGATAGCTAGTTGTGTTTTGCACTGGGTTGCATGGAGCAGAATCTCTTGCAATTCAAGGAAATTACTTGGGGATTAACAACCCAATATCTTCTAGCTACACATCCATGTACTTGAATGCACCAGTTAATCTGAAAGTGTGTGTGTGAGAGAGTGTGTGTGTGAGTCTCCCCTCTCAAAATGGTCACCCACTCCAGTCTACAATAACACTGTGTCTTTCTTAGAATTAGTACAACAGAAAGCTGAAAAATTGTCCACATGCCATTTCTTAATCTGTTCAAATGCCTGTAGAATATTAGACATGAATCAGGAATGAAAGACACAAGTTAGAGGCATGGATCAATCACAAGCAACAATTCAATTTTAGAGGGAACTGCCCCCTCCACCACAATTTGCGAGGACATCATATCCTCCCTATTCCACCATGACCTGTAAACTCAGTCTACACATCTTTCTATTATATTCTTCCAGACATTGTGTCTTTAAGCCATGCTATTTGGAACACTATGTACAAGCACACAATCAGAAATGAACTATGCCCATTACCTGGGTTCTCCAGAGTCATTTTCTTCTTCTTCCTCTTCACTTCCACTGTACTCATATTCGGTCTCATCTAGGAACATAAGTGAATGTCAGTGCTCTTTACGGAAATCATTCATTTTTCTGTTAGATTAAGGCCTTGGGGCTCTTGTGTAAGAACTGACTTTTTTTCCATTTTAGTGGTGCGGCTGTGTGAATGAATATTGTTTCAGGACTGACTTGGCTTCACTTGATAATATACAAAATGAACCTGAATTTAAGCAAAAATAAAAACCATGGGTCTTTTGAAAACATAATTGCATTGCATTTGGGAGGCTTTGTCTAAATATAGATGTATCGGAAGATCTTCCAAATCTGATAAACACTGAAAGGCTTTCATCTGGCTATTTTAATTTATGTTGTTTAACCACTTCGGGTCACTCTCGAGTGAGGGAAGCGGGATATAAATATTTTAAATAAATAAATAAATCTATATTTTTTAACTTTATAACAATCAATAAGGTAGGATGTCTCATCCCAGAATTAGGAGGTTTTACTCAAGACCATGGCACCTGGGCTTAGCAAACTGATACAGTACGGGCAACTTCATATATTTATAATATCTAGCAAATACTTCCTCACAACCAGTCTGCACAACATATTGTTGGAAGGAACTCAAAAAAATCTCAACTGGCCATACAAAATTATAGCATTAGAAAGGCTGAGATTTATCTAGTTGTTTCAGTATTTTTAGCATGCATTATTCATTTGTGAAACAAAACATGTCTAACATCACAGTAGAAACTGCTTTGGACTGTACCGCTATAATTCAAGTGATATTCAATTTGTATCAGCTCCCTCATCTTTTGTGATACCTTCCAGCTATGTTTTTCAGAAGGCTATAGAAGGCCATGATTTGACTAAATTGTGAGGAATTTTAGAAGGGAGTTTAATTAAAAAGCTTCAACTTGCAATTCAATAGAATAATCACCATAATGTGGTCAAAGGAAATTATGAAGTTATTACTTTAAAATATTGTATCCACTATTTCACTGGCATTATAAAAATGTTATATAGTCACATTCTCAAGTTGGTAGATTGGAATTGTATTCAAGCAACACTTATATTCCCTTTTTATATTATATTTTTATATTATATTCCCTTTTATGCGCCTGTTTAATCAATAGCAACTCTATTTCAAAAAGAAAATGACTTTAATAAATATTATGGCATTAAACCACAGTGTAATAAACTTGGTTATTTGCTGCCTCCTGAAATTTCCTGAAAATTTCCAAAGTCCTTTTAGAGTGCAATATAACTTAACAAAATGAAATATACACACGTTTAAAACCTTAAACAATAAAAACACAAATACATAAAACTTCATTTAACATGGATGGCCATTACTCATTTAATTCAAGTAGAAGAAACCGTTTATTTGTTTGCTATACAAACTTGTAGAATCGTGTTCAATGAAATATTTGTATAAGTCTTTAAAGTTCCAACATGGGTATTTCAATTGAATAAAGAAACAAAAATCTGTAGGTCTTATATTTGCCTTGTTTTCACAACATGATAAAGTAATTCATAAAGTTATGATGCTGTCCTGAAACCTTTCTAGTAACAGGTTTTTCGTACTCCTTCCTCGGGAGACAATCGTAACATTTCTTTTTAAATGCGTCTGTTGGCATCTCAAGTGAATTCTTTTGTGCCTTACGACATCAAAAAACCTGTTACTAGAAAGGTTTCGGGACAGCGTCATAACTTTATGCAGACAGCACTTAGGACAAAAAAAATTACTTACCTTTCTCGCCACGTTTTTTCTTTGTTCTGTCAATATGATCCTTGAGCTGGATGCAAACCTGCCTTTCATTAGGTTGATCTCGAATAAATGGATGCTTCATCAACTGTTCAGTGGCTGGCCTTTGACCATGATTCTTTACAAGGCAACCTTCAATAAAGGACTGGAACTTTTTTGACCTATAGAAACCATGGAGAAAATATGCAAAATATCTTAATACATAAAAGTACTGTTACTTTTGCTCCGCAAGAAAATTGTATAAAGAGAATGGAGGCCTCTACTACTAAAAAGACCATCTATTCAATACGCATACTAGAACAGCATGTCTGGATGGGCAATTTCTCTCCCAGCTTATATCAAACTGGCTTGGAAAATCAGCTAAGCTCAGAAACAGAAAGATAGTTTAACTTCAGAAGCCTCACTGAAGAACTTTGAGAAAAATCACATTTCACAGAATTGTAGAGCTGGAAGTGAATCCAGTAGTCATTGAATCCAACTCCATATCAAAGCATGAAATCTGTGGTTAAAACATCTCTGTCAAATAGACCATATAGTTCTATTTAAAAATCTCCACAAAGGAGAATCTGTCACTTTCCAAGACTGTCATTGCACTGTTGAAAAAACCTTACTGCTACTAAGTTCTTCCTAACTTAACTGAAATCTTCTTTCTTGCAATTTGGATCCACTATTTCAAGCCCCACCATCCTGAAAGGTGCTTTATCTTCCACATTGACAGCCTGACAAATATTTGGATATGGTTATCACATCACCTCCTAAGCCTTCTTTTTTCTAGGTGAAAAATGCCCAATTCTGTCAAATGTCCCTTAGAAAGCTTGCTTTCTAGACCTTTTCTTATCCTGGTCACCACCTCAAACTATAGTAGCAAGAAATGGACAGAGCATTCCAGTTAAGACTTGACCAAAGTAGAACATGACAAGTACTGCATGACGGTTTGAGCACCAGTCTGTCCCAGTTCCTGCCAACCTAGCAGTTTGAAAGCAAGAAATTGAAAGTAGATAAATAGGGACCACTTCAGTGGGAAAAGATCTTGGGACATGAAAGGAGCCACATTCGGGCATCCCCTGAGTGGAGTTCCTCCAGCAAAAATCTTTTCAACCCAGAAAGCACAATAGTATGCTTCTGACATGATAAAAAAGCGCTGCGCTGTATTTGCTTATTCGCCTCTTACATCACACTGTTAATAATAATAATAATAATAATTTTGTGTCAGAAATCACATTGTTGACTCACATAGCTTGCAATCTACTAAGGCCATCCCCAATCCTTTTCAACCCATCTAACCCAGCTGTCATCCACTCTTTTCTTTGATCTGCAAACATCCCATTTAATACTTAAATGTAGAATATTTCCTCTACACAAATTGTTTTATATACTGGGGCAGTTTACAAACCAAGCTGCCACATATGTAGAGAAATGGAGATAAGCACATGGATTTAACAAGTCAAAACCTCAGAAAGCTGGTTTGTCTGCCATCAATATGTAAGGTTGTCTGTTTGGTAGAGAGGATGGAGATACAGTACTAACATAATAATGTAGCAAAACAGGCTTTAAAAATGATTTCTTTATTATTTCTTAATATGTAGTTTTCCAACTAAGCAACAATCAGTGGCCTAGAGAAAATAAGGCCATGCTAAAAATAATAACGAAGACTTAATTAATATCTCCTCTTACAGAGGTATCTGTGTGAGTAGAGAAAGCAATCAGTCTTCACTGTAACAGTAGAACTTGAGACGGGCCTTTGAATGAACCAAAAGAGTGAACACAATCTGTTTTCCAGTATATTTTGTCATAATAAATTTCAATTCAATTTGTTGTAGTCATATTGGATGTATGGTAGGTCTGGGCTTTACTCCAAGGAACCTGCATAAATTATGTTGTAGAATTCTATAAATAGCAGCTGTGGTCATTTTCCATTTTTTTTGTACCATAAAATCTTTAATGTAGGATCAGACTGACCTTGATGATAATAAAATAATCTATACAGCTGCTGCTGCAACAGGAAGTATTTACAGGTAACTTTAAACAAGGTTAGCAGATACCTTATTGAAAACTTTGTATTTCTTTACTGGATGTGTCATATTTAAATTCCTGTGCACTTAAGCTTCTTAAATGTAAGTTTCTGTCACCTTGGAACTTTTGTAGAACTGGTGGAATAGAAATACTAGATTAAAATCAATTAAAATTAATTAAAATGTTTAATAAATTAATCTAGCCTTAAGACTGTGAAGTCCTATTTTTCAAAATATTTTAACAGGGTATCAGAAGAAGAGGGCTCCTTCAATTCATGGGATGATGCAGAAAAAATAAGGAAAATATCCTCCTGTGCCCTAATGTAACTAACAATGACAAACTGTTTGAAATTATTCTAAAAGTCAGAGAAATGATAATATTGTCAGAACATTAAGAGGTGATCTACTGCTACTTGACTACAAGCCTGACAGCCCAAAATGCCCTATAATAACAATCATGTGTTGTCAAGTCAATTCTGATTATGGAAACCCTTTTCCAGGTAAAGAGTACTCAGAGGTGGTTTATCATTCCCTTCTATTGGGGACACCCTAGGACTGTGTAACTTGTCCAAGGCCACACAGCCTGGCTCTTCTGGGATGCACAGGGGAACTGAACTCCCAACCTCTGGCTTTACATCCAGATACCTAACTCAGTGAGCTATTCAGCCAACTATAAATGCCCAAGAGGAACGATTTTAGCTTATATAATGTTTGTATAAACAAAAACTTGTGTAGAATATCTGCAGCCCATTATGGAAACGAGCGTGCCCAAAGCAGTATGTTTCAATTACCAATTTTACAAGATACTTTTATACGGCTGCTATTTTTCAGTAAATACAAATTGGCTAGGAACTGACTGATTGCTAATGTTTAACATATGTAAAAGCAGAATGAATATAGCTTTGTAGCAGCTGATTGCAAACCCCAGTTATTATTACAGTGGATTATCTTTTTAAACATTCCAGCATGTTCCACATGAGTTAAGGCTTCTGTTTTAATCTTGGTTGCCTATCTATAATAGATATATTCCTGAGTGCACAAATGAAAGAACTCATCATTGACACCAATCTACCAACCCTTTTCTACAAGATTATAATCTGACAAATTAATGTTATGGCACCAAATAAAAAAGAAGAAATCCTGTATGTTATTCTGTTGCAGAAAAAGAACATAGATTCTGTGGACAACTGGACTGTCAAAGAATCCTTCCTAGCCACAGTACAGGTTGACTTGGGCCAGCCCAATCACAGGGCTGTTGTAAGGATTAAGAAACAGACATGGACAATTTGTGACTCTCCAGAGTCTAGACACTGCAGGTCTGTACCGCTCACAATTGGCTATGTTGTGGAAAAGGGAAAAACTAGATTAAAACACTTGGCTTGACGACTGGAAGGTTGGCAGGTTAGTAGTTCGAGACCTGAGTACTGCACGATGGAGTGAGCTCCCATCTGTCCCTGTTCCTGCCAACCTAGCAGTTAGAAAGCAAGAAATTGTAAGTAGATAAATAGGTAACACGTTGGTGGGAATTTAAACAGCGTTATGTGCACTCTGGTATCTGCCTGCTGACAGTGGTGGCTTTTTGGCTATAGACTGAGATGAGCACCGCATCCTAGAGTCGGATACAACTGGCTTTGGAGCAAGGGCAACCTTTACCTTTACAGTGTAACAACGCAATTCTGGTTAAAATAAAAAGGATGTAAATATGTTTCTGTGATATCTTTGGGATAAGGAGAGGCAGGAGGAGGGGGCATGATGCTGCTGTTGTAAAAAAAGGCCTGCCATCAAAATATATGCATGTGCAGCAGAGTGGGTGATAAGAAACATTGCATACTAAAAGGAATATTGTGGGGGAGGGGGTTGAGCAAAAAGACACAGGTTGTATTGTTCATGTCTCACTCCAAAGCAGCCCCCCTCTGAGTATGAGTTTAGTAACTGAGCATAATCTCCAAATGATAAACTGTACCACTTTTTTCTGGAGGAACCTGCAAGGATCAACCACCAGATCTTCAAGGAGAGCACAGTGAATATGTGCATTTGTTCACCCACAGACAAACAAGAACACATGGGGTTGCAACTCAAGTTGAGAAGATCCAAGAAAACAGGTTTTCAGTAGGGAAGCACTTCAACACTAGCCAAGCTATGTTAAACTCTAACCAAATTGTTAAGGTCATTCTTTCAGCATGTGCATCTGTAATATGTTTTCATTGGATGCTGTGTGAACCCAAGACACCACTTCCTACATTGCTGGGTTCAAGAAGGTGCCAGAATTCTCAGGTTTACAAGCTATCAGTGCAATTTGAGAACAACAATGCTACCTGAGTAAGAAGAAACAAATCACCAAAGAGAAACAAGCAGGGGTAGAAAGGCTATTCTTAGGTTCAATTAGAAGTAGAGGCACACTGTCTTCACCCTCAACTTAATTATTTCTTGTCATTTTTTCCTGTTCAAACAACTAGCCTATGACAAACTGTGGTAGATGGAGCAATGGAAGATACACATATGTGTTTATCTAACACAATGAATTGCCCAGTTTCTGTTGTTTACTTCTCACAACCAAATTGCTGTGTCTTTCTCCTTCTCTTGATACTTTATAAAAACAAGGCAAGGCAAAAGCAACACAAGAGGCAGCAACATTCACCTAAGAAGTTATAACATATCAACCACAGCACTGTTTTTAAACACTTTCCTCGAATATTCAAAGTATTTCGAACACATCGCCTCTTTATTCCAAAAAAAAATTTGCCTCAGGGCTGCTTACAACTATCTTCTTTCTGATACTGTTCTTGTTACACGTCTTCAAATCAGAACCGGGTTACAACAACTTAATGAGATTTCCCAGGTAAGTGAGATATTTAAGGAGTGGCTTTACCAGTTGCGTGGCACCAGTGAGTTTCCATGGCTGAATGGAGACTCGAAGCAGTCTTAGATCATCACTATGTCCACTAAAACCATAATGGACATCTTTCAAGTAGCATTGTTTTACTGCATCCAACTGCTGTTAATATAGGGATTTCCTACAGGCTGTAGGAATGCACTGTCAATAATGGGACCCAACCTGCATGAATAGGCTAGTCTGAACAACAAAGCGCCCATACTTTTAAATGTAGTATTTTGGGATTTATTTATTTTTTGAAAAATAAATGTCATGCTCCCATTCATGAAGCCAACAATCCAAAATGCAGTAAGTTTACTTCCCAGTTTGGCTTCTATGGAGCCTCTGAAATGTTTCCAAAGGTGGTCAACTTTCCTTTTTAAATATAGCAGTACCCCATATAACGAACGCTTTTGCGTTTTGCAACAGAATGAGATAGATTTTAAGATGCCATTTTTTCTGCTTAAACCAGGGATGCCCAAACTGGTCCCGTGGGCCAGATTCAGCCCCTGACACCAATTCATCCAGCCCACGCCGCCCTCGTCGCTCCCAGAAGTGGAAGTAAAATGCGCCCATAAGTTTGGGCACCCCTGGCATTCAGCCTCAATTTGAAAGGAAGAATAAAATTAAGGTTGCTGAAAATTTCAAATTCTTTGTCACACACCCTTTGCCAGTTTCTGTAGAGTGCATTTGTGTTGTTTTTTGAATAGGTGTGTTTATTTTTTACATTCCCAAAAGTTTAAGTTAGATATAATGGCTTTCTACAATATGCCAATCCAAAGCATATGTGAAGGGTAGGGAATGGCCAAACTCACCATTTCTTTGATTTCAACCTGGGAGCTGGGTTCCGGGGAATGAGAAATAAGGCTCTCATAGGATGCATATCACAAAGAGCTGGTGGGAAAAATCATAAAAGAGGCATCAGGAACAACACAGGGGAAAACGGAAAATACAAAATATTCTATCAGACATTAAGTTCTACATTCAGCCGATGTGGAATTCTCTCTACAGTCATGTGTAACATATGAAGCTTGAGTCTTTGTATTGCTCATTAATGTACTTTTACTTCTTGTTCTGCTCTTTCAGGCACAGGGAGAGATTCCTGCTAAGAGATGCTTGCGGTTTCTCATAGCACCACTGGCTTATTCCTGTTTCACATCAATTAAGAATAGCTCCCATATTTGTATGACTAGCATTGCTACCCAGCTTTGCCGGTCAGGCCACTTGAGCCCTCTTCTTACCCGAGGCGAGGGTAGAACGGCGCGCCGTTCTCTCCCCTGGCCTCCTGGGGAAGTGGCTCGCTTCCCCGGGTAGGCGGGGGCCAAAGGTAGCCATGCTTTCATCTGCCGGCCCCCGGGGTAGGCGGTCATTTCCCTCTGGGAGGCCAGGGTGGAACGGAGTGCCGTTCTCTGCCCTGGCCTTCCGGGGAAGTGGCTCACTTTTCCCGGGAGGCGGGGGCCGAAGGCAACCATGCTTTTCCCCCCCCAGGATAGGCGCTCGCTTCCCTCTGGGAGGCCAGGACAGAACGGAGCTCCTCCCGGTAAGTGGGGGCTGAAGGCAACCGTGCTTTCGCCCCCCGCCCCCGGGGTAGGCGCTTGATTCTCCCCAGTAGGTGAGGGCATTACAGAGCACCGCTTTCGGCCCTGGCCTCCCGGGGAGGCCGAACGGAGCACCAACGGGCTTTCTCTCCAGTCGGTCTGCACGCGTCCCTGGCCCCGCCTCTTCTGTGGCTGGCTGTCCCACCTCCTCCACGCTCGTGTCCTAATGCCTGACTGGCTGAGGCGTGCCATGGCGCGGAGGATGCTGGGACTTGTATTTTTTTCCCTGCATTCATGGGCCGTTGGCCCCACTCTCGGCTCCCGGACTCTTGCGGCGATGATGTCTGGGACAAAAGGTAAGTGTGGCGGTGCATTACGGGATAGGCTGCATGTGTGTGGACCTGCATTCCGCACACACATGGCCACATCCCTTCTTTATAGGTATAGATACCTATAACATCAGCAGTTGGAATTTTTGTGCTGTTAGCGGGTCCACAGAGTTCTCATGCAAGCTCTCCACTAGTGCTAGCATCCTCAGTTCCTTACACAATGGCTAGTTTTGGAACTGCCTACCACCATCACAGTTCTCTAAATGTAATGATAATCTAGAGCAGTGTTTCCCAAACTGTGTTCCACGGAACCCTGGTGTTCCATAGAGCAAGGGTCCCCCAGCCACTGGGCCATGGACCAGTCCTGGGCCATGGGCTGTCCTGAACCTGGCCATGGGGTGGGTGGCATTGGGAGCTCCGATGGCAGCCTTCTGCCCTCAAGGTGCTCCACCAGGTCTGCCTGGTGAACAGTGAGAGCACGGACTTCAGACATAGCAGATAGGCAGATGGCCAGGCTCTTCCTTCATATTGCTTAATTACAGCAGGGTTCCGCCCTCTGCCTGGGTGCAGTGAGGTATCACACTGCCCAGATTTAAGCTGTGTCTGGCAGACGGGAGAGAGTTTGCATTAGTATTAGTTACATAGTAATCTAGGTTGGAAAAGAATTATATATGTAATAAATTATATATTATGTACTTTATCATATTTTATTATGTGCTTGCACCATCCAATCCCACCACTACCACTTAATGGATTTTTTTTTAGCATGAAACCAGTCCACGGTGCAAAAAAAGTTGGGGACCCCTGCTATAGAGGACTGCGGCTCCCAGAAGCCTTAGCCTGCACAGCCATTACTGAAGACTTCTGGGAATTATAATCCAAGAAAACATAGGGACCTAAATTTGGGAAGCACTGATCTAGAGCATGACAGGAAACAAGAACAGCAGATCCAGCATTTTGCTTTGCTACAAAGCTCCAAAAATATTATGTCAGATTAACGATAGTGTGTCTTAGACAGCAGATATGGAATCTATAGTCTGGTCACAACACTATCTCTTGTGTCTGTCTCTGCCACTATTCCTCAGTTTTTTGCCCATGACAACAAAGACAAACCATGTAAGAAGGCATGGAGAAGAAATTAACAACTGGCATTGTAACTTAGAGTGGAACCATGTCATTCTTCAGGCTTTACGTCAGGGGTTGCCAACCTTTTTCAATGGGGGACCAGGTCATGCTCCCTCAGACAGTTGAGGGGCCGGACTGGTGGTAAATGAGTTGATTTTGGTGGTGGGAGCTAGAGCGAGGGCCAGATTATTTGGCACCATGGGCCAGATCTGTCCCAAGGGCCGTGAGTTGCCTACAAGTCCACTCTTGCTCAAAAGCCAGTCATATTTGAAACTAGGGTTCAGTGCTCATCTCTGTTTACAGCCAAAGAGCCAGCACTGTCTGCATCTGCAGATGTTTCCGTGGACATATGGCAGGCATTCCTCAAGACTCGAGTGCACGGAACACTGTTTACCTTCCCACCAAAGTGGTCCCTATTTATCTACTTGCAATTTCTTGTTTTTGAACTGCTAGGACGGCAGGAGCTGGGAGCTCATTCCATTGTGCAGTACTCAGGCCTTGTATTGCTGACCTGCTGATCTTCCAGTCATCAAGTTCAGCATCTTAACCACTTGAGCTACTGTGGTCCCCCTCTTCAGACTTTGCAGCATATTAAAAAGGTCATAAAGACCACCACTGGGCAACTTGCTTTGAACTTCTGAAAATGACAGGTCCTGGACTACATAACAAGTTCTCCCATGGTTTCTCTTGTAACTGGGGTCAGTATCAAGATGAATCTATCCCCAGAACATGCATGAAGAGAAGTGTTTGTCTCAACTATAGTGGTAAGAGGGAAACGTATTGTCTCCCGCCCTCGTACTCTTTCAAGGTACTCTTTTTATGCCACAGTATTCAATATGCAGTAAGAAATTCAGTACAGTACTTGAAACCAGGATCAAACTGCACATATCCCCCCTCCCCCGCTCCTAGGTTATTGCTTTCTGATATGATATCACAGCATGGCAGAATCTCAAGGTTTAAGCAGTGTCACAAACATAAGCTTCTATCACTAGGAAGTGATATCAATGCAACCCAGCATTTACATAGCTGTTTATAGTGCTCCAAGGATTTCATACAATTATTCCATTTAACCTTCATGCGGTAATTTCAGCTCCTCACAGGATTGTCTTGTGGTTAATACACACAAAAACTAAACCTACAATATAGGACTTCTATAATATTTTCACATGAAATGTTGTAAACTGAGTCTCTAGTTTCAGTTAGGGGCTATTGCTTCTTTTACAGAAAAAAGGCTGCTAAGAAACAATCTCTACAATAGAGCAATTGCATTTTTCTACTTAGTGTATTTCCAATTTTTTTTTCTTTTCCATTAAGGGTAATGTATTGTGACAAAAAAACGCCCACACCATATTTTGGTGAACCATGATGCTGCGAAGCAGAAGTAATATGCTGGTGTGTGTGTGTGTGTGTGTGTGTGTGTGTGTGTGTGTGTGTGTGTGTGTGTGTGTGTGTGTGTGTGTGTGTGTGTGTGTGTGTGTGTGTGTGTGTGTGTTAAGTTAAAATGAGGGGGATATGCTGAAATTCATGAAGGCTTCAAGATGTACTAAATGCTACATTAAATTCTAACCTAATCACATCCATAACTTTGCTGCTTTCTCTTATGCAATGAGGTCAGAAAACATCCCAAAATCCATTCAATGCAAGGTTGTCTTTACAAATCCTGGTGGATGAGGATTACAGTAATTCATCAAGGCAGGGTAATTATTGCTGTGCTTATATTGCAAAATGAGAATCTGAAGCTGAAAAACAAGCAACAACAAATTTGTGGCATAGGCAAGATTCAAACCAAAGACTTCTACAGGTGTAGCTCAATCAATTATTTAGTAAGCCACACCAGTAATATGAATATATCTGTACATGCATCCATAACTAAAGTCAGATTTGATAGGTGAGAGAAGAAGCAATGGAAAGTTGCAGTTCTGTGTCAAATTCCTCATAACCATTCCCAAAAACAGAACTGTTCAATTCTGTGCAAAACAATATTATTGTATAAAGCTTTTGGTGAATGTATTCAAATGTCTGTTTTGTGTTGTGTGTGCATGTGTTCATTAAGGCTGACAATGCTGTTCAACTGATGAATTATAGTACTGTCAACTGATCAGTCAATTGAGACTCTTAGTATATGAGTTGTGCCAAATTCTGTACACTATTCTGTACACTACATCAAGCCAAAATGCTGATAATGCCATAAGAACTCATCTACTGCCTAGTTAGCACAATTGCCTTTTTAAAAAGAACTATGATTTAATATTTTAAACACTTGTTCCTGCTCTGCCATGTTTAAATTTCATTTCTTTAAAATGAAAATATGCAACATAGGTGTTATGTATGTACAATGTTGCTTTAAGAAATGTATGAATGTAACCTGACCACAATTACAATGTAGCCCAGCTGTAAAGGAACGCGAGTAAGCTGCCCATAGAGGGCAGCTGCGAGCGTTCAACTCACATGGTTCTCATTCCTCAAATCACCGGCAGCCGCGGGAATTCTCCCGCACCAACAAACTACTACGGACACGGGGCATGACTCACACGACGTCATGACGGTAGCGGACAATAAGCTACCGTGCAACCAGATTCAAATGTATTGTGCTACTGTATATAATGTGATGTACCTCCGCCATTACCACATGTTCATCCTGATCATCAACCAATAAACCTGTGTTAGTCCTCACTGCGACTCCTTCTTTGTCTTCCGTGCAAGACACCAAATTGGCGACGAAGGTGGGATGATGGCGAATCCCAAGGTCAAGCCTTACCAGTTCGATGTCAGGGAGCCCGAACAATGGGAGCTCTACGAGTGCCAGTTCCGGCACGCAATGGAAGCTGCGGGCGTCGACGACGACACGAGGATGCGCTCCTATTTCCTGGCCCAGGTGGGGTCGGCCACGCTGCGCATCCTGATGAACCTGGTGGCCCCCAAGAAGGTGGAAGAGGTTCCATCGACCGCATGCTGGGGCTGCTGGGCGAGCATTTCCAGCCCCCCGTGTCGATCTTCCCGGCCTGGGTCGCGTTCCACAGGTGAGAGCAGCGACCGGGCGAATCCATGTCCGCCTACGCGGCGGCCCTCAGGCTGGCAGCGGTGCACTGCCAGTGGGACGACCTGGACCAGGCCCTCCGAGACCGCATGCTGTGTGGCCTGAGGGATGAGGAGCTTCAGCGGAAGCTCATGACCCGCGACCACCGCCTCACGTTCAACGAGGTACTGCGGGAGGCCCAAGCGGCCGAAGCGGCCAGAAGCGGGGTCAGGGTGTTCAAGTCCTGAGGGGCCGCGTCCGAAAGGACCAAGTCACCAGTACAGGCGGCCCGGCGGACACCAGCGTCCGAAGAGTTGTCCACCATGGCAGACCCCTGCTCCAGCGAGGACGACAATGTCCAGCGGGTCAAGAAGCAAGGAGAGAAGCGACAGACCCGCGAGCGGCAGGACCGCCGCTGCGACGGTTATGGGGTGTCCCACGACCGCACGAGGTGTCCGTTCCGAAAGGCCGAGTGTGACAACTGCGGCCGAAAGGGGCACATCGCCCGAGTGTGCAGGCGCGGGGGAGTCGAGGACAAGGGCAACTCGAACCATTCCCAGACGCACCAACGGAAGGCGGCCGGCACCAGGAAGGTCTCAGACGACCACAGCATGGCAGGTGTGAACCGCGTGGGCCTGGAGCACTGGCGTTTTTTCGTTGAGGTACAGTTACAGGGGGTCCCAGTGAGGATGGAGATAGACTCGGGGTCGTCCTATTCCATCCTGTCCCAAAAAGAGTTTATGCGCATTTCTCCAGATGCGCGGCCCAAGTTGCGGGCCATGAGGTCACACCTACGGGACGTGCAAGGGAACGGGATCCCAGTGTTGGGGGTGGGGAACTTCAAGGTGAAGTTCAAGAATTACTCCGAGAAACTGCCCCTAGTGGTCCTCAAGGGGGGGAGGTGCTGCCTTTTGGGAACGCAGTGGTTCGCTCCCCTAGGAATTGAACTGTCCGGCATTAACGCCATAGAGACTGACCCAATGCGGGATGTGTGCAACGCACACCCGGACGTTTTCAAGAAGGGGCTCGGGACTTACAAAGGGCCCCCAGTTTCCTTTGACCTGGATCCAGAAATCCGACCCATATGCCTCAAGCCAAGAAGAGTGCCTTTCGCCCTCAAGGACAAGATCGAGGCAGAACTGGACAAGTTGGTGGGGCAGGGGATTTTGGTTCCAGTTGATTCGGCGGAGTGGGAAACGCCGATTGTGACCGCTCTTAAATCAAACGGGGAGGTTAGGATTTGTGCGGACTATAAATGTACGATTAATAAGGCCATTCGGCCAAATGCATATCCAGTGCCCGTGGTCAGCCATTTACTGGCCACGCTTCATGGGGGGAGGTGTTATGCCAAGCTAGATCTAGCGCAAGCATATCAGCAGCTCTCTGTAACCCCGGCTGCTGCCAATGCGCAAACGATCGTAACATACAAGGGGGCATTTAAGGTGATGCGCCTTCAGTTTGGCGTGAATTCGGCCCCCGGAATTTTCCAGTCCCTCGTGGAACGCCTTTTAAAGGGGCTTCCAGGCGTCCTCCCATACTTCGGCGATGTGTTGATAACAGCGGGGGGCGAGTCAGAATTAGCGCAAAGGCTAGACAGGGTCCTTTCAATATTCGAGAAAGCGGGCCTTCCGAGTCCAAGGTTGCGGCTGTGCAAAACGCCCCTCACCCCACCGCGAAACCGGAGCTGCAGTCGTTCCTAGGGCTCTTAAATTTTTACCATTCCTTCCTGCCGAGGAAGGCATCCGTTGCTGAGCCACTGCACGCATTATTGAAGAAAGAGGCGGTTTGGCGGTGGGGAGATAGGCAAGAGAAAGCGTTTAGGGAACTGAAGGCACTCCTATCCTCAAGTGCTGTCCTGACCCACTTTGACCCTAGGAAGCCAGTAGTCCTAGTTTGTGATGCGTCCCCGGTGGGAGTGGGGGCGGTTCTATGCCACGTGTTGGAGAGCGGGAGGGAAGCCCCGGTAGCGTACTACTCAAGGTCCCTCTCGAAGGCTGAGCGCAATTACGCGCAAACTGATAGGGAGGCCCTAGCCATCATCGCGGGAACGAAAAAGTTCCATGACTTTTTATACGGCCGCGACCGATCACAAGCCACTTCTGGGGATCTTCACTACCGGCAAACCCACACCGTAAATTCTCTCCCCCAGGATGCTGCGTTGGGCCATCTTCCTCAACGCCTACCAGTACGAGCTGGTCTATCGCCCAGGGAAGGAGATCTCCCATGCGGACGCACTGTCCCGATCTCCCCTCCCTAGTGTAGGGGACCCCAAATGCGAGGTAGAGCAGGACCACCAAGTCCTACTGATCGAGTCTCTTGACTCACCCCCCATTCTCCCGGCCGACCTCGCCAAAGCCACGGCGGCTGACAAGACGCTGGCCCAAGTTAGTTCCTGGGTGAGGAAAGGGTGGCCCACTACTCCCCCCAAGGAAAAGTTCAAGCCATTTGTCAGGCGGAGAGTAGAGCTTTCCCTGGAAAGGGGCTGCTTACTCTGGGGCCAGCGGGTAGTGATCCCAGAGAAACTGAGGGCCAAGGTACTAAAGCTACTACATACCAGTCACCCGGGGATCGTGCGCTCCAAGGCTCTGGCCAGGAGTTTCTTCTGGTGGCCCCAGATAGACGCGGATATAGAACGTTTAGTGGGCATGTGTGAGAGCTGCCAGAGCTCTCGGCCCGAGGAGTCCCGGTTACCCCATAGGGAATGGGACACGGCCCGCGGGCCATGGTCCCGGATTCACGTTGACTTCACTGGCCCTTTCCGCGGGGCCATGTTTTTGCTGGTAGTCGA
The DNA here is from genome assembly GCA_035047305.1 of Bradypodion pumilum. Taxonomy (NCBI): domain Eukaryota; kingdom Metazoa; phylum Chordata; class Lepidosauria; order Squamata; family Chamaeleonidae; genus Bradypodion; species Bradypodion pumilum. The sequence goes on from JAWDJD010000003.1 coordinate 364,968,422, forward strand.
CTCCTACTCTAAATGGTTGGAGGTAATCCCCATGAGCAGCACCTCCTCTGCGGCAACCATTAAACAGTTGAGCAAGCTTTTTGCCTGTTTCGGCCTGCCAGACATTCTTGTTAGCGATAACGCTAGTACCTTCACGTCTGCAGAGTTCAAGACATTTATTGAGCGGAACGCCATCAGGCACATTACCGCTGCCCCGTTTCACCCCGCCACAAACGGTCAGGTAGAGTGTCAAGTGCGCACTACGAAAGACGCACTGCGGCGCATGGGTCCCGGTGAGTTGAACCTTCATCTGTGTCAGTTCCTCATATGTTACAGGACAACCCCCCTAGCCTCAGGATTTTCCCCAGCCGAACTCCTCATGAGGAGGCGTCCGGTAACACTTTTTGACCGGATGGATCCGTCCAGGGTGGAGGATGAGGGAAGGAATATAAACTTAGGGGGAGAGAGCTCCAAATGTTTTTCAGTAGGGGACCCGGTTCACTGCAGGAACTACGTGGCCTCGGGGCCAGCGTGGGTTCCAGGGACAATCATTGACCAGACGGGGCCAGTATCCTACAGGGTCGAGACTAGCTCGGGTCTACTTTGGAGAAGGCACGCCGACCAACTCAGAAGGCGAGTCACCAGTGAAGGGGAATCAGCATTAGGGTCCTCCCCCACCCGCATTACCCAAGGGGGAGACACGGCGGAACCCGCGGATACAAATGCATATCCTGGGTTCTTGACCACAGAGGAGGATACTTTGAAAGAGAGGGATCAGTTTGATTGTGATTATGATTTGCAGTACCAGGGGGGGTGTAGCGGAGTGGTCCCCCACCCGTCCTAGCGAGAAGAGGGGTTTCAGTTCAGCCCCTGGTACCTCCAGTCCCCCCAGTCCTTTTGTTTTGGAATATCCCATAGCGCCAGCTCCCCGGAGACAAACACCTCCAAGACAGGCAACGGGAGGGAGTCCACCCACCACAGTCTCTAGAACTCCCGGGCAGGTAACCGGGGGTGGCATGGCCACGAGGGCCTCTTCGTCGGTCCCGAGATTTGTACTGGGGGGGACCCCAAGCTCCTCAAACGGTAGGCAGGGTTTCACTTCCCAACTGTTCATTCCATTCCCGTCCCCCAATGCAAGGTTACCACAGAGCCCACACCGAGCCATTAATGAGTCCCCCTTTTCCGTTGCAGGGCAGGACTCCGCAGAACCAGGCTCCCCGGTTTTAAGTCAAGCGGCCGCTCGCCCCAGGCGCACGTGCGGCAAGCCACAATGGTTGAGGGACTTCGTCCCATCCTAGGGGAGAGGGATGTTATGTATGTACAATGTTGCTTTAAGAAATGTATGAATGTAACCTGACCACAATTACAATGTAGCCCAGCTGTAAAGGAACGCGAGTAAGCTGCCCATAGAGGGCAGCTGCGAGCGTTCAACTCACATGGTTCTCATTCCTCAAATCACCGGCAGCCGCGGGAATTCTCCCGCACCAACAAACTACTACGGACACGGGGCGTGACTCACACGACGTCACGACGGTAGCGGCCAATAAGCTACCGTGCAACCAGATTCAAATGTATTGTGCTACTGTATATAATGTGATGTACCTCCGCCATTACCACATGTTCATCCTGATCATCAACCAATAAACCTGTGTTAGTCCTCACTGCGACTCCTTCTTTGTCTTCCGTGCAAGACACCAAAATAGGTGAGGCTGTTGTTCCAGAAAGAACATCAGAGAGAAAGAATGCTCCCCGTAAATTTGTTAGACAACACTTTAACAGTTATAATCATTAAAGTTTTTTTAAAGTTTATCTAATTTAGAGGACTGCAGTGGCTTAGTGGTTAAGACGATAAACTTGATAACTGGAAGGTCGGCAGGTCAGCAGTTTGAGACCCGAGTGCTGCATGACAGAATGAGTGTCTGTTGTCTATCCCAGCTCTTGCTAACTAGCAGCTGAAAAGCAAGAAATTGCAAGTAGATAAATAGGTACCACTTCGGTGGGATGGTAAACAGCGTTCCGTGCACTCCGGTGTCTAGTCATGCCTGCTACATGTCTACTGAAATGTCTGCAAATGCACAGTGCTGGCTCTTTGGCTGTAAACAAACACGAGCACTGGACTAGATTCGGATACAACTGGCTTTTGAGCAAGGGCAACCTTTACCGTTACCTAATTTATTCACAATAGCAAATATTTTCTGCAATTTAATCCGAATATACAGGTAAGTCCTCTCTCACTCTTCTAGTGGTCATTATCTTGGAAGATGCCAGTATTTTGAGCAAAGTGCAGCTTACAGATCTGGCACATGCTGACATATTCAACGAAAAGTAACCTAACACGTTTCAACTGCTGAGACTAAGGTCAGAAAGAAGTCCTGCTACGAGATCTGCTTACTGTAATGCATAGTACTGTGATGGCGAACCTTGGCCTGCCAGATGTTCTTGGACTTCAATTCCCAGAAGCCCCCATGAACGCACATGAATGGGTTTACTGTGATTCATCCGGTCCACGCCACCCTCGTCGCTTCTGGAAGCAGAAGTAAAACACGCCCGTATGGGCGCGTTTTACTTCCGCTTCCAGGAGCGACGAGGGCGGTGTGGGCCAGATGAATCGCAGTAAACCCATTTGTATGGGTTCAGCGGGGCTTCTGGGAATTGAAGTCCAAGAACATCTGGCAGGCCAAGGTTTGCCATCATGGGCATAGTAGAATGTAATGGATATAAAGACAAGACAGAGAAGCCAGGCTATTTTTTTGTCTTATCTTGTTAGTTAATCATTTCACAAATTCCACTACATTTTTCTACACTTTCTCATACATATCAATTCACTGTGAGTGTATGATGAATTTTAATGAGCAACAATCAAAAGTATGATAAAGCATGAAATTGGGTTGTACTCACGGGGAGCTCCTTCTGCCATCTCGATGGCTGTTATCCCTAAAGACCACAAATCACTCTGCAAGAAACAACAACCAAGAAAACTGTTAAGAAATAATAATAATAATTTTGTGTCAGAAATTATTCTGGGTTGAAAAAACTGCTCATGGGATGCCCAAATGAGACTCCTTTCATGTCCCCAAGAGCTGGGACAGAGACAGGCACTCAATCCATCATGCTGTACCCAGGTCTCAAACTCCCGACTTGCCGGCCTTCCAGCTAACAAGGCAAGCTTCTTAACCACTGAGCCACCGCAGCCCCTGTTAAGAAATAAATAACATTAACAAACCGGGGACCATACCTGTAAAGGAGGGCTACCTCCAAAGAAGAGCTTAGCTATTTCACTGTCCAACATTTGTTTAATCTGAATAAGTCACTGACTTTTGAGGCTCAAAAGACAAAGTGACTAATCTATACGAATAGATTGAATCATATTATTTATATGCCTCCTTTCTCTCAATAAGGGATGCAAGGCAGTTCACAAAAATTAAAACTGTACAATAATAAGTTGAAACCCTGTACAAAAGTATTTATTAAAAACAAATAAACACTGATCCTGATTAAAAACAATGTGAAATACATTTTAATTAAAAACCCATCGATTCCATAAATGCAGTGTTCTCTGACCCTTACTGATTGCTTAAAAGCCTCCCTGGGGAGGAAGAAAGATATACCTTGGGCATATCATGAGGAACAACATAGAACAGCATTTCCCAAACTATGTTCTGTGGAACACTGGTATTCCAAAGAGTTAGTCTTTAAGGTGTCACAACTTTAAATCTTTTTTGTTGTTTTGTTTACTCTCTAAGGTACCTTGTTTTGTTTACTCTCTAATGTAACTGAAAAATCCAAACTCATCTTTCTATTACAAACCCCCCAATTGTTCCATTTAAAATTGTAGGTGTTCCACAAAAGAATAAATTTGGGTAATGCTGACATAGAATACTCCATGGGAAGGGAAGATCCTTGGGAATAGAGGTCCTGGACATAGATGGACCTTATGGCTGAAGAACCTGAGAGAATGGTGTGGAATGTCATCTAAAGTATTGTTCCAAGGAGTTAAGAAAAGGGTGGGGGGGCACCCTGACCTCAGAGCAGAGCATTCCAAAGCCTGGCAGCAGCACTGAGAAGACCCTTTCTCGTGCCCTCACCAAATTAGCTTGGGAAAGTGGTGGAACCAAGAGAAGAGACTCACCCAAAGAACTTTGAAGCTGAGTAGGTTCCATGGGCATAGCTGTCAAGTCTCTCGTTGTGGCCGGGAAACTACTGTATTTTACCCCTCTTTCCCACCGTCATCTCGTATTAATATTTTTCCCTGTAAATCTCCCAGATTCAGTGGTGTTCTGAAGGCGGTACACAAAAATCCCCCCAGGTTACGCCCACTTGGCTGGTGCGTCCAGGAGCCGAGGAGAAAGACCGCCTGAGCCAGGGGCAGGAAGGAGGAGGAGCCATGCCGGGCTCCCCAGGGAGGAAGCGCCCAGGGTGGGCCCAGCATAGCAGCACTGTCACCCGGGCGCTCCTGGCCACCGCTGCCCCTTGCAGGGAGCAGGGCACGCCTGCTTTCTCCTCATCCGTGCTCGGGACAGCGGCTGAGGGGGAAGGGAAGAGCTCTCAGTGGCAGCGCGTGAGCTGGTCTGAGTGGCACGGATAAGCCACCGCCTCCACCACCGCCTGAGTGGTACCCGCAGCCTCTTAAGGAGGCAGCAGCACCCGCTGGAGGAGGAGGAGTCACCACTGCCACCGCTGCTTGCCTGCCCTTCTCCACCGTGTGTCATGGGAGTAGGGGGAGGCCGCCGGTGGCTTCAGCTCCCTTATCGTGGCCCGCGTCATCCACTCCAGCACCTTCTGGACCAGTAAGTGAATCACCTTTCTGTGTATGTGTGTGTGGGGGGGGGAATGGAGGGGGAGGGGTATGTGTGTCTGTACACAGTTGTGTGTATCCCTCGCCTGGGGCAATCTCTCTCTCTGTGTGTGTGTGTGTGTGTGTGTGTCCCTCACCTGGGGCACTCTCTCTCTGTCTCCCAGCTCCTGCCAACCTTTGGTGGGAAGGTAAACAGTGTTCCGTGCACTCTGGTGTCTAGTCATGCCTGCCACATGACCACATAAAATAGTACTGGCTCTTTGGCTATAAACAGACATGAGCACTGAACCCTAGAGATGGATATGACTGGTTTTCAAATTTGCTGTGAAGTTTGGCCCTGTTTGGTTGCAAGTGGTTAGTAAAGGTAAATGTCCCCCTTGCTCAAAAGCCAGTCATATCTGACTCTAGGGTGCAATGCTCATCTCCATTTATAACTGAAGAGCCAGTGCTGTCTGTGATTGCAGAACTTTTCATGGTCATATGGCAGGCATAACTAGATTGCCCACCCAGTCACATGGCCATGCCCACAGAGTAGGCCATACCCACAGAGTAGGCCACGCCCACAGTGTGGTAGTAAAAAAATTTAGAGCCCACGCGGCAAGTGTCGGAAAATTTCCTTTATTTTCAAATCTAAAACTTGACATGTATGTCGATGGGGTGATACAATACTTCAAATGGCCTGGACCCAAGCTATATAGGGCTTTATAGATAACTAGCATATTTTGTGTGTGAGTGGGTGGTTGGGGTGGTTTTGGGGTGTGTGTGCACAACCCCCCCTCCAAAAAAACACCACCCCAAACACCAACACACAGATAATGTTCTGGCAAGGCAGGGCTGACTCGTGTGTGTGTGTGTGAGAGAGAGAGAGAGAGAGAGAGAGAGAGAAAAGAAAGCAGTCCACCAGAGGGGGTGAGTGAGACAGATAGAGTGAGGTGTAGAGAGAGAGAGAGAAAGAGAGAGAGAGCAGGCTACTGTTTCCCTTCTTTCCCTAGCTGGGTAAGTAACTCCGGGAGGCGAAGGCTTCCCGGGAGGGTAGGGCGGTTTGGTTGGCGCCCGGGAAGGATGCAGGGATGAAGGACTCGGCCATAGCCTCCTCAACAAAAAACTACAAGGCCCAGCATCCTCCACACCGCACCACACCTCAGCCAATGAGGTTGAAGGGCGTGAGCACGGAGGAGACTGGGCAGCTGGCACGGCGGTTTAAAAAAAACCGTGCCGGGGAAAGGCCCAACCTGCAAAAGGTGAGGAGGGGGAGGGGGACTGAGGGGGGGCAGGGCCCGGGAACCACGCTGCCCACCCACCCCACCACCTTGCTCCCTCAATACATAACCCCCACCTTACCTTTTGCATTGGGCCTTTCCACATGGCACGGCCTTCGCTGGGACACGCACCAGTCCTCTGATCCTACCGGCGGGCCTCGACCGGTGCGCTTCCAAACTCAGAAGGCCACGCTGGGGAGAATGGGCCAGCCAGCAAAAGGTAGGGGGGGAGACTGGGGGGCAGAAACCTCGCTGCCCACCCGCCCCACCACCTTGCCCCCCAATCCCTGCCCTCCTTACCTTTGCTGGCTGATCGTTAGCCCAGGGAGGAGGCCATTGCTGGATCCTTCGGCCATGCATCCATCCCAGGTGGCGAAAAACATAAGGGCGCCAAAGGCACCCGCAGCACACTCCCCGTTCGCCCGGGGATTCAGGGCCGAACGACCCGGCCACTGCCTCCTCCCCGGGCAAACAGGAAGTGCGCTGCGGGCGCCTTCGGTGCCCTTGCGTTCCCCATTGCCCGTGGAGGAGGCAGTGGCTGGGTCCTTCGTCCCTGCATCCCCGGGCGAACGCGGAGCGTGCTGCAGGTGCCTTTGGCGCCCTTATGTTTTTCGCCACCTGGGATGGATGCATGGCCTAAGGATCCAGCTGCCCAGCCTCCTCTGCGCTCACACCCTTCAGCCTCATTGGCTGAGAGGTGGTGCAGTGCGGAGGATGCTGGGCCTTGTAGTTTTTTTGTTGGCCGCGTTCATGGGGTGGTTGCCCCACTGGCGACTGTCAGACCCTTGCGGCGAAGGTCGGTCAGGGTGTAGGCAGCTCGGTAGGGGATAGTAAGGATGGTTGCAGGCAGGCATGCTGGACACCAACGGCCCACGTCCCTCCTTATAGGTAAAGAAAACCAGAACTTTCACTGGTGCCAGAGACAGATTGGCCAGTAAAGCTGTTGCAATAAGGGAGTTACATATTCCCTGTTAACCAGGGTCAGTCAGCAGTCTGGCTGCAGCATTCTGAGCCATTTGACGTTTCCCAACACCTTTCAAAGGCAGGATGTTGAAGCAGTTCAAACAAGATGTAATTAAGGTATGTGTCACCATGGCCATATTGGACATCTCAATGAATGGGTGCAGCTGGTGCACTAGTGTTAAATGTGCAAAGACATTTCTAGTCACTGTTGAGACTTATGCATCCAAGCTCAGGACTGAATCCAGGAGCACACCCAAGCTGCAAACCTGACTTTTCAGTGGAGGTGTAACCCCAAACAGAACAGCTTGAATCCCTATACCCCAGTTTGCCTTGTGATTGACCACCTCCATTTTGTCTGGATTAAGTTTCAGTTTGTTGGCACTCATCCAATCCATTACTGATATATTTTAAAGCTGATGGGCTGTTCACAGTGTTGCATAGTGCTACAGAAAAGGGAGTTTTCCAAAATGCTTCCAAAATCCAAACAAATACACACACACCACACAAACACAGCAACCTGCTGTATTTCATCAAAGTTATTTCTATTTCATATTATTTTTAATCTTTTTTTGTTTTGATCTGTGCAGAAATGCCCTAGCGCTAAACTATTACATCAATGTACTGACAAGATGATCTAATCGATTTCCAAAAAAGTGGGTGCTAACCATTTCAGATATATATTGGATATTATATCTCAGGTTGAATACAGAAGAGCAAGAATTACATTTGAAGTTGATATTCTTTTTACAAAACAATGAAAATATAGTTAAAAATAGAAAACATATTCCTTAATAATGTGTTAATACATTGTAGTAAAAAAAATTTTTTTTTTCTGCCGGTATTCCCTTATTGCTGGTGACAGAGATGGAAAAACTCCCAGAAAATCTAAAGTGACCAATTAAAAAGTTTTTAATTAAGAGACATGTTATTCAAGGATTGGTTAGAAGAAAAGAAGAACAAAGAACAAAGACACAAGGTGATGGGTAAAAACGAAACATCTTGGTATATTATTCAGTTATAATAACTTAATTCACAAAATATAAAAGAATTATATTTCAAAAGGGAAATTAAAGGAGCGATAAGATAGTGGAGAGCATATTAAGTGAAATTTAGAATATATTGATTTAATTACACCAAATCTTTATAGGGATTAATGGGAGAAGAAATAAATTCCAGTGCTTAGAAAAATATATGGAATATATTAGAATATTGATGTCTAGGTCAATAAAGGTGAAAGAAACCTTCCACAAGGTGGTACTTAACTGCAGTATTTACCAAATAGATGGAAAATACTCTAAGATATGTAGGAGAAGGCGCCAAAAATATTCACCTATTTCTATATGTGGCTGAAATGTGAATACAGTACAGTGGTACCCCATACAAAGCGTTTGTGTGCTATTTGCAATGTACCGTGTAACGAAAAAATGTTCATTATACGGATCGCTATTGGCGATATCCCGTACAACAACAACAAAAAAATCATTGGACGGGCTATCACCAATAGCGATCCATATAATGAACTTTTTCCGTTATATGGTACATCGCCTAAAGCGATCCGTATAACGAAAAAAAGTATAGCAAAGAATTCAGTGGAATGGAGTTTTTTCATTATATGGGGTTTTACTGTATGTATTCAATTTTGGCAACTGTTTTTTAAGGAAATAAATGAAATAAGCAATTTAAACTTAATTGTATGCACTAAAATAGTGTTGTTATTAACAGTTCAAAAGGAGTTAGGTAATTAGGCAACCAGAGAATTGGTTCCCAATTTGTTAAGGCTGGTGAAATTGCTTATTGCTAGGAACAGGAAAAGAACTTATATTTTATTAAGGAATTGATATAGAGAAGTTTGGGATATAGGAATTAATTACAAACTTTAAATTATATGTCATTTAAAAATGAGAAAGGTCTGATTGGTAGAGATATGTTTACAGATACAGTAAAAAACCCTACTTACGAAAAAGTCCGTTCCATAGGCTTTTGCTTAAATCCTTTTTTTATGTAACTTGAAGCAAATCCATAGGAAAAAATATTTTTTACATAACTCGAAGCAAACCCATAGGAAATGTAAATCGAAACAAACCCATAGGGAAATGAATTTTTACGTAACTCAAAGCAAACTCATAGAAAAAAGAATCTTTATGTAACTCGAAGCAAACCCATAGGAAATCGTGTAAATTGGGACATGGTTTTAGCAAAAAATCATTATGTAAGTCGAATTTTATGTAACTCGAGGCATATGTAAGTCAGGGTTTTACTGTATATAGAAAATGTTCCTCAATTTTTGATCGATAAAGGGACAGAGACATAGCCCAACACAAAAATATGTAAAATCCTTCATGGTGAATAGGGCTCTACAATTGTAAACGACATAGATGGCAACTCCCAAAAGGTCCTGGGGGTGGAGACACACTGTGTAGATTTAGATATTTGACTAGCAGAGGTTGCCCGGCGTTGCCGGGCTGTTTTAAATCGTGTTGGAAAGTTTTTGTTGTTGTTGTTAATGTTTGTAAAGAAGAGGTTAGTCTATAATTGAGATTTTTAAAAGTTTTATTTATACAAATTTTTTTGGCAGCCTGTTCTAAACTGTGATGAGTTTTGTTTGGTGTTTTGGTTTTGTGGATTAAAAAAAAGAACAAAGGATGACGTACTTTTTCCAAAAAAATTATTTAACCCAATAATTTTTTAGTATGTATTTTTTTAATAGTTGTACCATAGGTAATAATTTAAAAAATGTGAAAGTACATGTTTTCCACAATAAATGTTTTTAAACTGTATACTGATGTTTTTGTTTTTTATTTGAGTAATAATTCAGCACAGGATTTTTGAATAGTTTTTATTTTATTTTATTGACATATGTTTTTGATTTGTGTAAAATTGTGATTTTGTGTTATTTTTTTTTACTTGTTTTTACTCTTGGGGCCTTTTGTGTGGGGCTGTTGTGTCTTTTTGATTTTTTTACTATTGTGGGCAGCAAGTAGTGCTGGTAGGGGTTATCTTGTATTTTGACTGTTTTTTCTCTTGTGGCCTCTGGGTGGAGCTTCTTCCGCTAAGTAGTCTCTTTCTTTATTCATTTCTTTTCCAGTCGTTGTGGAGTGAGGTCGTGTGGTGGTGAGTTGGCTGCTTTTCTGTATTTGGGGGTGGTGGTGGCGGTGGTTGGATTTTGTGGTGTTTGGCTGGGTGCTGGGTGTGTTTGGAAATTTTTGTTTTTGTTTACTTTGTATTGTTTTTTGGTGTTATTTTTGTTTGTTTTTGAGTATTTTTGGATGTTTTTGATTTTTTTTGTGTATTTTGGTGTCCTACGGGGGGATCCCCTCTCTGCCATCTCCCCTGGCTCTGGAAGGCTTGGGGGGACATACTCCTTTTGTTCCCCCTAACCTTCCAGACTAATGGGACCTAGGAGAGGGGATCGAATCCAGGCCACCCTCTGATATAAAAAGGGAAATCTCAATTGTGGTTTCCCCTTTAATATCGGGGGGGGGGGTGATCCCCTCTCCGCTGGCTTCCTTGGGTTTTGGAGGGTTGGGTGGACAAAAGGGGTCTGTCTCCCCAACTCTTGCGGACCCAGGAGAGCCATCGGAGAGGGGGATTCTCCCAAAAAAACTCCATTTTTAAAGAGAAGTAACCGCTTGGTTTCTTCTCTTTAATATGGGGCGTGTGTGTGTGTGTGTGTGTGTGTGTGTGGAGGGGAATCCCCTCTCTGCCAGGTCCCCTGGGATCGGGAGGGTTGGGGAGACAGACTCCTTTTGTCCCCCCAACCCTCCCAACTCCAGGGGAGCCAGAAGAGAGGGGGGTACAACACCCCCCCAGTGATATTAAAGGGGAAACTCCGATCAGGAGCTTTAGGCGCCATTGGGGAGGGGGGCTTTGGTTCCCGTGGCTTGGCGGACTTGCTCTCCCGGTGGTTTTTTATTTTATTTTTTGCGCGCCGGCTTCCTCAGCATTCTGCACGCTCATGGCGCGCAGGACGCTGGGGCTTGTAGTTATGGGTTTGTGCTTTGTGTTTGTGCTGCATTTTTTAAACGGTTTTCTTTTGATTGGCTGCGGCGCGTTTCCGAATGTTCCTTGTGCCGCGCCGTGCGAGAGCCTCTCAGCCTGATTGGCTCTGGCACGGCGCAGCGCAAGGAATGTTGGGAAATGAAGTTGTTTCCCCTTTTTCGCGTTTGTGGAGCTGTTGCCCCACTGCCGGTTTTCTCAATCCTTCATTGACCTGCGGTCCCAGATCGGCCGTGTGCATGAAGGGTGAGTGCAGGCAAGTAGGGTGAGGCATAGCAACCTATAGCAAGTTCCAACAGTTAACCCTTGGTTTTATAGGTTAAGATTTTATTTGAAATACAGTGATACCTCATACAACGTCCAAACTTGGTTCCACAAGTTTGGACTTTATACGGATTTGGACTTTATATGAGGCATGCAAAATCCTAGCCGTGATGCCTCATACAACGTCCAAATCTTTGCCGCGATGCCTCGTACAACGTCGTTCGCATAGAGATACATTGTACTGTAACAGCACAGACTTCAGGGCAAAGTCAAGGAAACAGACAGGAAACTGACAGAACTTTAAGAAATCATTGTCTAAAGGCTAAATACATTACAAAAACATGTCAAACAACCCTGATTGTCCAAGAACCTGAAGAATGCTGCAAAAATCCCAGGAATGCTTCTAAATTTTTTTACAAAAAACTTCAAAAAAACCCAAAAATGCACTCAAAACCCCTCCCAAACACTCTTCGCCTCGTGCAAAACCCACAAGAGCAATGCACGCATGTGTCCTGCCTTTTATACTGCCCAGGCACAATGCAACCTGGGTAAAACCCCAATGCCTCATACAAAGTAACTGCGACTTTGTATGAGGCAACTTTTTTCAAATAATTAGGTGATATTGTATGAATTCGAAGTTGTATGAAGCGGACTTTGTATGAGGTATTACTGTAATCTTCTTCCTCAGCTTGTTTTATTAGCTTTTTAAATATTTAGTGGTGGCTTTATTTTCTTCTATTACACTTGTCTTTTATTCGTTTTAGAGCAGGTCTAGATAAGCACTTAGTAAGCTCTTTCCAGATCACAGGAGTCAATCTCGACTCAATATAACTACATTTCATGGATGCTGGAGTGCTGCAACCTGGCTGCTTCTTTTGGAAGCCTTTCAGAGGGTTGTCCTTTTTTTATCAATGGAAAATATGGCATCCCAAGCGCCTCTGATAGTTTAGGATAGGGGTTCCCAATCTTTTCAAGCCGGGTGACGGGTAACGCTCTTTGTCAGTTTTGAGGGCCTAATGGCCATTTTGCCCTGCCTGCACAATTGGGGTGGCCATTTTGTCCCAACAGCTTCAAAGGGGTGGCCATTTTGTTTCTTGAATGCCCTTGGAGGGGTGGGAGCACATGAAATGGTGCTGTAGGCCAGATCCGGCCCATGGGCCTTTGGTTAGGAACCTCTGGTTTAGGACATTGTTTAAGATAGTCAGCAGCCTTCAAAGGTTGTTTCCATAGTAAACATCCAAATGCTAATGCCATTTTACACTTTTCCTGCTCCTCTGCAGAGGGGCAGGGAAAGTATAATTGTTTCTTCCCCTTACATATCATTGTAGCATTGGATTATTAAGGAGAGGGAAATATTTTACCTTTCCTATAACTTTGATTAGCAATTGAAACTGTGACTTTAATTGTCTATCAAAGGAGAAAGGAGGGGGGAGAATTCCCCCTGCTTACCGATCTAGTACTATAATGATCAGCAAGGGGTGGTGGAAACGAAAGGGGAGCCATGGGGGGTGGGGAGAGGCAGCTTTTCCATCTGCGCTGACCCCCACCCCCGGGACTCTCGCCCACCCAAGGTCTGGGTGGGCAGAAGAGGAGCTGTTCGGCCTCTATGTATATCTTATGAAATGTAAATTGCCTTGAGTTGCCTCAGGGCGAGGAAGGCGGTATATAAATAAAATAAATAAATAAATTACACTTTCCCTTCCTCTCTTCAGAGGAGTAGGGCAGATGTTTCATTTTCCCACATGATGAAGCAACTCATCAGCTTCACTATACAAACAAGTGTTTAGATGAGGGAAATGGCATCTAGTATGATTTTGTAATAAATTACATTTAGCCCCTCCCCCTCCTCTAGTCTAGTGGTCTGAAAATGAAGGAAGCACCTCATAAGGGGTAGTCTGGACATGCTCTTAGTTTTAAAAATATTAATATTAACTGACAGCAAATGCCAAAGCTACAAATAGCTTAAAAGTTTCTAACCCTTCTTTTCACATTCATCCTACTACAAGTAATTTCTCTACTGACATTTCTAACTGCCTTTAAGTAACTCTAACATAGCTTGAAAATACTGCTGTCAATCACAAGTAATTATTTCACCAATGGCAGGATATTATACACTTGTCAAGTCAGGTTTTGTTTAAAAAAGTCAGGTTTTTTTTAAAAAATGAATTTTATAAAAATAGCTCACAGACTGCGAGAGAGGGGGTGGGATGAAAAAACAACCTGCACAATGAAGAATTAAAAATATAATTCCTCAGAATTTACTGAGCAGGCATAAATAGGACCAATAATCCACAAATTGAAAAGACAACACTGTGTTGAAGAAAATAAGTCATTTTCAGTTCTGCTCAGGTGGGGCTGGTAGTGTCAAAAGATTTTTAAAAATGGCAAGAAGCTCTTCAGTTGAAATGAACCATAACAGTATGAAACATGCCCAGGGTTCAAGCCCTGACAATCAGGAGGCTAGACTATATCCTGCACTCATAGTAGGGGATATTATTAAACACAGTCCCCTCTTCATTCCAACCCAGATAGAGGAGCAGCATGTGGTCTTATTAGGGGGCACCTCAATTCAGTGTTTTAGGATATGACCATTTTACCTTGCTTGAACTACAGGCTAGAACTGTCCCAACATTACAAGTTCTTGTTTTGGAGCTCAGCTGTATTTTATAGTAAGCATCTCATCAACATTCCAATTCAATAGTATCTACTATTGCATGTATTATTATTATTATATTTGAACTTATATACCGCTTTCCTTTGTCAATGACAAACTCAAAGCGGTTCACAACATGTTCAAAAATCAACAAAACAAAAATAAAGTATAGCATCAAAATTACAATATAAAAATAACAAAGCGAAACAATGCATAAATACATTTTAAAGTTCAAAAAAGAAAATCATCATATCAATAAGCAAAAACAAAATCATAATACTGTCATGATTTCCACATGCGACCTTGTCTTGATTTTAAGGTGACATTTGATTCATGTAATGTTAAGACACATATTGTAGTTTTCTTAGGTTTAGAAAGCCAGCTCTCATTTTAGAGCACATTGGAATGCCAGGCTGTTAGTCTGACAGAACAATTATGTACAGTTAGAATAGTTGCCTCCCCAAAGGGAGGAGGGAAAAGTGAGTGTCCAGGACTGGACACATTCCAAGAACTGTACCTGCAGTCCCCACGAGGGAACAGAGTGACAGCTAGACCAGCTGACTACACCACGAGGGTGATGACGTCTCCACTCATGTCAATCAAACTAATTGCCAGGACACCTGCAAAACAGAACTTTCCCAGATAAAGCAAAGGTGGGGGCCACAGGTCAAACAGATGGCACTAGCACGTCTCATTTTCATGAGAACATAGCTGCTTTCCCATTAGATCATCACATTCCAAAGCCCCTTTTCTCAATAAAAGGAGGCCAATTTGAGCACTCAGAAGGCACTTTGGGAGCAAGGGTGGAACCCTTGTCTCTTATCACCACAATCTTGATTGCAGCAGGAGCTCTGGTCCGCCAGCTCCTCAAAATGACTCTTCGGGGCTAAAACTAAGCCATGAGGGGCAGAACCGTCCCTAAACCAGCAAGCATGAACTTGCTAGGGAGCTAGCAAGATTTTATTTCATTTATTTGTTTTATTAGCTTGTGTTTTATAGTGTAGATTATTTTAAGATCTGTATCCAGTATTGTGTTTCCTTCAATAAATCTTCAAAAGCCAGTCTTGTGTTGCCTGCCTTTGTAAAGAAGGAGAAGGAAACCCAGCAGAGCAGAAGTGACTCCAATTGTCCTCATCACAGATGGAAGGAGGTGAGAGGGATTGCTCTGCATGTCAAAGAGGGAAGGGAGAGTAACAGCACTAAGAAGCCTAGCTTCTGCCAAGTGATCATTATTACCTGCCATAAGCAGAAGGCTACTCTGTCCCTGTCCCCCAGCGAATCGGGCTAGGGTGAGGAGTGCTCATTAAGGCAGCAGGTCGCTGGACCGAAGGTCCGCCCTGCTGGGTGTTCCCAAGAGAAAAATTCTGGGTGCCCAATGGAGCCTTTGTGAGGCATTTTCCTCCCCCTACGTCCCTGATAAATACAATAACCCCCCACAACACAGTCTTAGAGTTCCATGGGAGGGGAGGATGTATCTGTAGAGCACTCATCAAACAATTGGCCAAGCATGACCTCACTGCTTGTAAACACAGACAGGGAACATAACATAGAAAACTGCCTTATACTGAGTCAATGTTGTGCATTAACCTGTAACTATCAACTTTGATAATTCTGGTAGCTCTCAAGGTTCTAAGATACTTTATCCTAGCCCTATCTGGAGATCTCCAGTTTTCTTTGTTAATCTCCCATTAAAGTATTTAACCTGGCTAAACCTTCCTTAGCTTTTAAAAATCTGGTATGATTGGGTGTATTTGGAGTAGTAACACAGTTGGGACAGAGAAGTTTCCTTGGGCATGCCTTATTAAGTAGAATTTTTGTAGCAAACACACACATTAATTTCAACCTCTGCCTAAGATCCCAAAGAGCCAAAGCAGATCTACAGACTAAGCCAGGGGTTCTCAAACTATTTGCACCATGGGCCAGTCACATGGTTGAGCAGGCTGGTCACGTGGTTCCTCCCATCAGAAGTGGAAGTAAAATGCCCCAGCGCATACGCAAAATGCTGCCGTTAATGCACCCATGGCTGTCATAAAAACATTTAAATGCATTTATGACACCCACAGGTGTATTTATACAGTGTTTTGTGCATGTGCATTTTACTCCTGCTTCCAGAAGCGGCAAGGGTGGCTCAGGCTGGATGATTTGGCACTGTGGGCCAGATCTGGCCCAGGGCTGTAGTTTAGCCACCCCTGGACTTAACTGTTAAAACATTTTAGTACAAAAAGACATTGCCACTAGCAATTCAAGTTACTGTTTCAATGTGTAGACTTTTAAAATGACTATTAGGAGGTTTTATTCTGTGTTCTGAGTTCTTAGTAGATGCTGCAGCTGTCTCAGGGCCAACACTTCATTTTCAGTACAGCTTTATGATCTTTCTCCTTCTTCCTTTATATTGATTTGGCCTCTGCCCACCTGCTCCTAGTCATTGGTCTCTTTGTTTCAGCCTCAACAAGGGTCCTTTTCAACTCTTGTCAGCATTATATATCCACAGCTGTAATGCTGTAAAAGATCTCTCATATAAGACACTTGTTGTAATTCTTGTTTATTTTTTATGACAAGAGTATACATATAGTCTTGACTTTTGTAGCAGGCTTACTACAAAATCATACTAGATGCCAAATGCCTGTCCAGAAAAGACATAGTAACTATCCACCATACCCAATCACCTGTTTTTGTCAAACATGTTTTGTAGTAATCCCCTCTCTTGAAGGACACCCAGAAATGGTGATTCAGTGGCAGTCCTAGGATTGCTAGACATAAACTCAACTACTACAAGATTCTTTCAGGGGAGTAGTTGGGAGAGCCGTTGTCATTAAACTCATTTTGTAAAGCTCAAGTTATTTTCAATGTCAATATAGCTTGCAAGTCTCATAAAGTCTCTATCATTTAACTGCCAAAACGAAGCCATCTTCCTGGCTTTGTTGTTGGCCAAACTTAATCGGTACATGTTTCTGGTAGTAGTGAACAGACCAGCAATTGAGCCAGGCTCTCTGTCTCTCCACATTCACACATGTTGCTGTCTGCCAGCAACCCTCACTTGAGCATGTTGGCCTTACAGTTAGGGACTCTAACCATAAGCCTATTCAGGGTCCTCATAGCGGAGGTTAAGCTCCTCAGCCATATCTTCCTTTAATGTTATTCCTTACCTAGTGAGCTCCTTCCTTCATTTTCTAATTTGGTTTTGCTCTTGCGTACCCTCAAGAATGTTTGTTCTTGCCATAAAGTTCTTCTTGGATCTGAGCCGACAGACTTGAGGATCATATCCATTCAGAGGATGTTGGGAGTCATTCTTTTGCTTAGTTCTCTCAGTGTCCGTTGCTACTTCACTCCTTATTTTATGTGCAGTGATATCAAAAAGAGGATATATTTTCGCAACCAGTGTAGGTTTGAGGCAGCCTTACATTTGGTTTATAATGCTAATCTTCTATGTCTAAAATTAAAAGGAGTAAAAAATGCCAAGCCTTCTATTTAAGAAAGAAAGATATTAATATATATGCATAGTTTCTTCTGCCAAGAAGAACTAATCTGTTTCCTTTTGATAGTGTGTAAATATTGTAGCTTCTGCCAAAAAGAAAAAAAGACAGAAGGCAGAAGAGAAAAAAAAACAATTAAAGTATGGATTCTATATATCTTCTTTGCAATATGGAGTGTTTTTGTGAGGTATTGATAGTATTATTCTGTGGATAATGAAGTTGGCTCTGGTTGATTTAAAGAATACAGGGGGATTAGAAGAACTTTACTTCCAATAGTTACATACTTTGGAATTTCCTCTTCCTATTAAGTCAAAAAGGCTTTCATGTTTATTATTTTATACCAAGTGGTTGAATATAAGATCCAATCTGAATGCTTTAAAATAATTGACAATAATTGTTAGAAAGGAAGAACGACAGCTGCTTAATACAATCCAGAAACCATTATGTAAGTCATGTCACAAATACATCTCAAATTCTGAAAACTTCCTGTCAAAATTTAACTTAAGCAACCTCAAAAGATAATTCATTAAGAATAGTAATCTTATTTGATCCATAGAGGCAAAAATACTATTCTGACCACACCTTGTGATAACAAATTCTACTACATATTGAATGACATATTTCCACTGGAAAAGTGGGAGATCATGTTTTTTCCACAATATGTGCTTAAAACTATCTTGCAAATCATTATGAGTTTCTATCTCTGAACTTAATTATGAGTTATAAACTTGGAGTATGGATCCACAAATAAACAACTCCACTGCCCAGAAAGTTTGAGAGATAAGTACCAATAAAGAAATAATAAAGACATAATGAATTCTTACCTTAACCCCTCCCACACTTAGCTTTTCCTACCTCTTTCCACCTCCTCCCATTATTTTCTCCATGCGGAATTATCAAGTACAGTAGTTTAAAAATCCGTGCAATAGGGTAGAAAAATGTAAAAAAATAAATAAATAAAAATATAAAGATTCATACATGAACATCCTTTTGTATTCCAGGTTGTTTTGTTCCACCTCATTCTTTCCTTGTTTTAAACTAAACCAGGGGTGCCCAAATTTTTCAGGCCACAGGAAGTAAAAAATAAACACACCCAAACTATGCTCCATGGGCCAGATCCATCCGGCCTGCTCCGCTCCCAGAAGCAGAAGCAAAACATGCATGCACATAACGCTGCCGTAAAGGTGCCCACGGCTGTTGTAAATGTGTTTACAACAGCCGTGGGTAATTTACGACAGCATTTTGTGCATGTGTGGCCGTGTTTTACTTCTGCTTCTGGGAGCAGAGCAGTCTGGATGGATCCGGCAAATGGAGTGTAGTTTGAGCACCCCCGCACTAAACCAATGCAATTCCATATCATCACCACCACCGCCATCATTAGTGAACTTGCAAGACCAACATGCTCAAGTGGGGGATGCTGGTGGACAACAACACAGAGTGTGAATGTGGAGAGATACAGAATCCAGCTCATTTACTGGTCTGCCAATTACTGCCAGAAACATGAACTGATGAGGATTTAGGTTTGGGCAACCACAAAGCGAAGAAAGTGGCTTCATTTTGGCAGTCCAGGGTTTGATTGGGACATGAAAGAATAAGAATGAGCAAACTGCCTTTCAGAGTTTAGCAAAGCAGCGGAAAAAGCTGTAACCTGTCCGCTTGTTCATCTCACAATTTATATGCCACATTTCTGTCCATGATCCAAAACAGTGTATCTTACACATTATACTTAAATTCCATTGAACTCAGTGTAACATATTTCTCAGTTGGCACACACAGAACAGCATAGTTAAAAACCTAAGAAGATAGCAAAAACTATATCCTGCAGACCAGAGGCTTGAAAATTTGGTCTTTTTTTCTTACTACAGCTTCCAAAAATATTTAGCCAGATGACCAATGGCGATGTTGGGAAGGGGCTTTAATAAGAAGGACTGCTTTACACTTATCAGCCAATATAACAAAAAAATTATATAATCAGTGTCTCTGCATTTGAGGAGAATGATTTTGTATTTCTTCAACACATGAATAGCTTGCTAGAATTACCCTCCTGTCACAACTTTGTTCATGAGAAAGTAACAGGTATGAAAAGAAGAGACCCTTGAATCTTTTGCAGTCTTTCTCAACCTTTGGTTTTTGGACTTCAATTCCTAAGTCAATTTCCTAATGCACTGATCAACCAATGCACTGACTTAAGCTTCTGGGAATTGAAGTCCCCCTGTGGGGCATGTGGCCTATGTTGGAAACCACTAATCTATAGACTCTCCTCATGAGGCAGACATGAAAAAATCAGGTTTTTACAGATAAAAGTGATTCTCCTCTTTTGCTTTCACATGAACAAAGCATTGCTGAAAGGGAGAGTTCCAGCACACTCTTCTCTCTGATATTTTATTTGAATGATTCAAATAATTTTAAACTACAGAAGAAAAAGTGTTAGATACCTGAGGAAGAGAATTCCATAAAAAGGGCAACACTGTCAACAAAATCTTGTTCTGTGCACTTCTTTATCAGCTTGAGTGGAAGTGGTATGTGAAAAGGAACCACCTTATACAGGGGTTCCCAACCTAAGACCCGTGGGCTGGATCCGGCCTGCAGCACAATTTCATGTGTCCCCCACCCCTCCAAGGGCATTAAAGAAACAAAATGGCTACCCTTTGAAGCTGTTGGGACAAAATGGCCACACACGCACCCCATCGTGCAGACAGGGCAAAATGGCTATCTGGCCCTCGAAGCTGACTGAGAGAGCGTGACCTGGCCCCTGGGTTGAAAACGTTGGGAACCCCTGTCCTTATACTTAAGCTTAGGGAAAGAAGATAAGAATACCAAAGAAAGAAATGTTTTCTAAGCTGTTTGTGATTGATCCCAAAACAAGATACAGTACGACATTCTGCAATACCTACAGTTTCCACACAGTCCTCCAGAAAATCAAAATAGGGAAATTCACTACAGTAATCTAAATGAGATAGAAATAAAGCCATAGCAAATGAGACTTTTACAAAGATCAGAAGCCTAACTGTAACTGTATCACATATTCATTTTTTTTATTCTATATTACATTGTAAAAACTATTATTACTATTAAAGAACTTAGGGTAAGGTATGCAATTCCATACAACTGGCTGTGGTCCAGAACCATCTGTTACTAGCCTTGAAATCGAACATTTTAATGACAATGACAAATCCCTAATGAATATCAAGTTCACTTTCCATCGACTGCCTGCCTTATGGACTGTTCAACTTTCCAGATTGTATTCAGCAGCGAGAGAAAATAACAGGGGATCAATCTGATACTGGCAAAGCACGGAAACTTAAATGACAATCTTGACAGAATTCACTCACTCAAAAAAAAAAAAGACCTTCCTCTGTTGTCTGCCTGTAAGTGAGCAGGTTTATGACAGCATTATGACCAGATATTTTTAAAGTAAGCTGTCTTTGATTCTGTTCTGCTGAAAATTATAACCTGCTGGTTGTTTCTTGCTCTTCAAGGTCATGTTTTCTGAAATGAGTACCAAGTACAGTAGAGACTATTCTCAATAGAAAGCTTCCACAAGGCCTCAATATGGAAGAAATTCTGTCTCAGAGCCTTATGGTTCCACTCCCTCAAAATCAAAAGTTGCCAAGTTAAATACAGTTGCTTAAATAGATGACTGAAGTCACTACATTTTTCCTCGAAATTCTGGAGCTCTCTATAGAAGCCATTAATTTACTTTATGTACAGTACTGCATTTTCATCTGAAACATCTTGCCAAGATTGCATGGGAGGCAAAATGGGATTCTGCAAGTCTGTGTATTGATATCCTTTGTACTGAGCTATATGAAGTTATGACTGTAGTGATAATAACAGGAGCAAAGCCCTTCTTGGTATAGAAATACTGTACTCCATTCCACCTAGGCTAGTCTGATATGTTTTGCTATCTAAGGCAGAGCTACAAGCAGCACCCATCCAAGCTAAGTGCACAACATCCAATGCCTAAAGCCAAATAAATTATTATGGCAACTGAGGAAAAGAATCCCACAAGGATCTATTCTGTATGCCTTTCAGTAAAATGGCATTGGCCAGTAGCCCACTAATGTTAGCAAATGATTTGTACAACTTGCCATGGTCAGTTGCAGTACCAGACAAGCCTCTGCAATATGCCTGATTATGCACCAAAGAAGCAGACTGGCATTTTGGGAATTAGTCACAATTGGCTGTGACAAGTTATATAAACCTTTTGTGAACATCAGTAGGATTCTGGCCAACGAGAAACAAAATCATCAACAATTTGCCATCTTTACACTATAATTAATGTCTGTTGTTAGGAGGAGCTGCCAAACTTTATTTCATGATAGGACAAGCCCTATTGGTTCTACTTAAACTAGGTATACATTGTTTTGGATTAAACTTTGATCTCTGCTCAGCTCAACAGTCACATTCAGGCCTTCTTTGTGTGACTTTTTTGTCTTGTTCTAATTGTCTCCCTGACAACCTTCCTGGCTTCCTATGTAGAACTCCCCTACAAATCTGTCAGGCTTGCCGACCGATACCCTAGATATATCCCGACATTTCAGCTCAAATGCTAATATTGGCCTCTAGGCCTATCCATGCATAAAATACTTCATATTATCCAACTATTCATGTTATGAGTTCCACTTTCTTGTCATGTGTGAAACTATGATTCAGCACTAACAACAGAAAAAGACACAAGCATGAGGTACCTTAAAGTCATATGTGGCATCAGGATTTTCATCACAGGCAATAACCTCAGGGGCCATCCAGTATGGAGTTCCAATGAATGTATTTCTTCGTCCAACTGTTCTGTCAAGCTGAGCGCTAACTCCAAAATCCACTGTAAAGTAAAAAAAATAAAGAAAAATAAAAAAAGAAGTTTTGATGAGGCGTTCAGTGAAAAATTGTTTTGACTCTTATAAAGTTGTTCTACGAGGCAACCATTTGGAGAAAATTCTGCTCTTTAAGTGAGTTAGTCTCTAAGCGAGGCACTCTTTATGCGAGGTTTTACTGTAGTTTTTATTATCTTGCTTCCTTTGACAACCTGCTCAAATCCTGCAGATATAGTTTTGTAACTAGAATTGATTGCATCACTCACCCTACAATATGTTCATATTTTATGAAGATTCCTGGATCTTCTTTGCAACTTCTTCAAAAGATATATAGTATACTATTTTAAGACCAACTTCTTAATTGTATTTTTTTGGGGTAGCGGTAGACACCTTGTGGTCCCCCAAATTTTGCTGGACTGCTGCTCTCACTGACTCCAGCTTGTGATCAAAGATTATAGGTGTTGCAATTTAATAACAGATGGATGATAGCAAACTGCCCATTCCTGTCTTAGGGGATCTCTCTGCATGAGTTCTATTCCTTTAAAAATGTGGTATTTTCAGAGCTGCCCGACTGCACATTTGTTTGCATTTTTCAAAGTTACAGTTGTAGTGTATGTGTGTTTTCTTACCTAGTTTTACTTCTGCATTTTCTGTCAACAAAACATTCTGCCCCTTGATATCTCGATGAATTACTTTGTGCTGATGTAGATGACTTAAGCCCTAAATAACAGAAATATTACATTAAATTTCAAGGGTTAAAAAAAAGATGAGTGGAGATAATTTCTATTATCTCTACTTCTCCAATTATTTCTATTTATCCAAGGTAAAATAGGACACATTAGTTTTTTTTTCTTTGACTCTAGATTATCCTGCTGAATCGAGCATACTGTTTCCGCTATAACCATTCAAAATATTATTAAACACATCAAAAATAAGTAGACAGAGAATTAAATAAGTAGAATAAATATAAGAAAAGTGGCTATAAAGTTAAGAAGTAGATATAAAGATGAAACCATTTCCTCAAGCTACATTTTCAATAACCCCCAGATACTACAATCTACACTAGAAGTATGAAGTGATTTATAACAGGTTTCCCTATTCCTTCTCCTTCGTTTTGTCCACTACATATCCATCAGAACTGAGCAGAACAAGCTAATGAATGTGGTTCAGTTAAAGTAAGTAATAGGACATATCGTTCATCCTTTGTTACTGAACATGGGCAGCAAAAGTTGAAGACAAACCCTAGTCTTTTGGAAGCTTAGAAGAATGTTGTAAAATATTTGAAAGATGTGGAGTTGGATTTAAGGTAAAGGTCGTCCTTGCTCGAAAGCCAGTCATATCCGACTCTAGGGTTCAGTGCTCATGTCTGTTTATAGTCAAAGAGTCAGTGCTGTCTGCGCCTGCAGACATTTCCGTGGACATGTGGCAGGCATGCCTAGACACTGGATTTCACAAAATGCTGTTTACCATCCCACTGAAGTGATCCCCATTTATCTACTTGCAATTTCTTGCTTTCAAACTGCTAGGTTGGCAGGAGCTGGGACAGAGACGGAAGCTCACTCCATCATGCAATACCCCAGAATCGAACTCTGACCTTCCAGTCAGTGAGTTCAGCATCTTAACCACTTGAGCCCCTGTAGTCTCTTTGGGGTTGGAATTAGGGTCTTGCCAATATAGCCTGGACAATTTTGTTTGTTTCTTTTTGTGGATTTCTTATTTTCAAGTATTGTTAATTGCTCTGGAATAAATTTTGGTGAAATATTGCAAGTATTTTAATATCTGTATGTATAGATATGTGTGGGTGGGTGTTTGCATATCCATCCATATATAACCAAATGTTTGATACTACACTCTCTACTACTGCATATGGAATGGTTTACTTCATGTTTGAGCCAAACATACAGAGTAATTGTCACTCTCATTCCAAGGTAGAGAAATAACAATGTGTTTTAATGATATACAGTATCAACCTCTTATCTTCACAAACACCAAATTACTGCTTCATCCTAATATTCTCACTACATGTAATTTGAAATTCCAAACTCCACGATATATAGTTAATACAAATGCTTGGGATTTGGGAAGGGTGGGGGAAGGACCAACACAAGGACACAAATTACTATGCAGTTTAAACCTTGCCCTTTTAGAATCATAGCTCATATTAAAAGCTTGTTTTGAAGTCTAGAAGTAAACTAGGTTGTCACTGTATCTTATTATCAGATCACTAATTCTCCCTTTTGTGAGCTCTTCTGTTATTTCACATCACAAAGTTTAAAAATAATATCTGCTTAAATTGCAGCCATAACAAAATGTGGTTTATTCTCATGACTAAATTCATATCTGCTTTAGATTCACATTACCATTCATATTTTTTAAAATAAACATAATTTTCTCTGGCAATTCCTACCATTTATTCTCATTACATCTAAGCTGCATTTCTTTCAAAGATGTTTATTTTATAGGTTACACATACTGGAGATTTATATACAGTGTATTCTTTAATATGTGAGTATATAAAATCAACATATCATCAATTATTGGTCTATCTAATTCAATTCTGCTTATTCCAACTTAGCAACAGCAATTACACTCATACACCGCCCCACAGTGCTTAGTGCAGTCTCTGAGCAATTCACAAGTTAATTAGCATTTTGCCCCCAACATGCTGGGTCCTCATTTTACCTTCCCTGGAAGGATGAAAGGCTGAGTCAACTCGATCCCTGTCAGGATCAAACTCGCACTATTTTGGCTGCAGTACAGCAGTTAAACCACTGCACTACAAGAACAATTCTCTGAAGAAGCCTTTGTTTCTTTCTTTCAACAGGAGATGGCAGAAACTGAACCAGGTATTCACTTTTCAAAGCATAGGTTCAAATATTGATCTCTGTCCCCTTCTTAAACTGTGTTTACAGCCAGTAATTGTGCCAAATCACACACATTTTTAAAAAAACAGTGATATAAAAAACCATCATCTTCATGGACAAACAAAAAAACAAATACTGTACATGGAATTGTGTATGTCACCAGGAGCAAATGACTATACAGTATTCCAAAATAGTAAATTTCCCCTTGCTTTCCTCTAATGTAATGTTATCAGCAAAAGCAGTGATTATCAGGTCAGAGATGGTAGATCTCTAGATGCTGTTGAACTGCAACTGCTACTCCTTTTATCATTGTCTACCGGGGTAAAGCTGTTATGTTGTGTTGCAGCACATGACCTTTTAAAGCTGTGGGACAGACCATGCCCCATCAGACAGCTGAGTGGGCCTGACTGGTGGTTTTCCCGTGCCATAAACGCTGCCATAAAATGCATCTGTGGCTATCGTAAACGGTTGTCATAAATGCGTCCGCTTCAGCTGGCAGTGATGACATGGGCCACATGAAATTGTGCTACGGGCTGTAGGTTGAGAACCCCTGATCTAGACGTTCACAAGGTAACCTTCCCTGCTTTGTATAATGTTCTGGCAAGCTTGAACCAATTTATAGCAATCCTAATAAGGCTTTCAAGATAAGTGAGATATTTGCAGAATATTTTTCCTAGTTCAAACCCTAAGAGTTTTCATGGGTGAGCAGGAATTTATACCCAGGCCTTCAGATTCACTCTATCCACGACACCATACTGGGTATCCATCCCTGACTTAGGTGATCATGTTGCACTAATGCATACCTTGCAAGCAAAAGCAGGGCTGGATGCTGTTTTCAAACCCAGGAATTGCACAAATGAAGATGGAAATTTAAAGATAGAAACTTCTGCAAAATTATAACCCAAGTAGATTCAGAGAATTGATAAGTATCATGTGTTGACTCCAAAGCTCTCCCACAAGTTTTGTATTTTCCCTTTTATACTGTCTTTTGAAAACTAAAATTTGGAGACCTATTTACAGGTTCTGTATCCCATTGGAATGATATTTACAAGCAAAGCAAGGGATATCAAACTATAGAACCCTAGCCTCTTTAGCAGATATGGATTTTAATTATTTTTCCTGTTAAAAGAGATGTTGCATTGACCATACATACTCCTACCTTTACAAATCTTAGTCATTAAAAACATATTGAACTTGGGGGAAAGTTGTGAATTTTTAAAATTAAATTTCAGAATACCCAACTAGGATGGCCTGTGGAATTCTAGGAATTTATGTACTTATTTTATGTATTTAACTTAAGTGACTACCCTGATTTATTTAATGATTTATTTAATGATTTAATTATTTAAATGACTTCATTTTTCTCATTTGAAAATCCCAAGGAGGTTTACAAATATATTTTAAAACAGATACAACTAATAAAAAGCAAAGTACAATATCAAATTAGTATTAAATAGATTAAGATATTGAAACAAATAACAAATAATTAAAATAGTCCCTAGAAAAGCTTCATTTTCCAAGCTACACTTGAAACTAAAAGGCCTGTGCTGGTAACTAAAGAAAGCCGAATGGAGCAAGAATCCAAGGAAAAGGTGTTAGGCCTGAAGCATCCTAAAAGCTCCTCTGTACTGTTTGGTTGCAAAAAGCCAAGATGTGTCCATAACAACCTGGACTCCCGACAGCATCCATTCTCTGCCTCTGTAGGAACTTTGGCCCACAAATTAGCGGAGAAAGAAGGTTTTTCTCTAAGAAAGGTGGCCGTGCCGCCTGCGAAATTTTGAGAGTCACAGTTCAAAGAAGCAACTTTTCTAAGCCCTGTGTTCCTGCAATATGTGCTGAAAGAGATGGAAGAGTGGAAGAAAGCCCACAGGGTGGCCCTAGTCCAGTGATGGTGAACCTTTTAGTGACCGAATGCCCAAACTCAACAGGCTGTCGTCCGCACCACAGAGGCGTGAGGCAAACTCTGTGCTGGAGGAAAGAAGGAAGCACTCCTATTAGGTTGCTGGGCAGAGCGAACTCTGTACTGGGGGGAGGAAACACTCCCATTCGACTGCTAGAAAGAGGGGCAGGGCGAACTCTGTGCTGGGGTGACATAGATTCGTCACTATTGTCCTAGTCTGTCCAAGTCCTAATATGTTTGCATCAAGGCCCCGGTTCAAATACTGTCTCTATCATTCACAGCAATGGCTTACAAATGGTGGGAGTCTGCTGATAACAAAATTTGACTCTTTTTGCACATGATTATGATGGCAACACATTTCAGATGACTGCACATTCACTGGCCAAACTGACTGACTGGAGTGATCTTTTGACATCTGAAAGTAGAATTGACCAGTCAGAACTTGACTTCTTGATCTTGGTATGACTTTCTAGATTATAAATTTAAATTTAAATCCTCGCTTGTGTAACAATGGTTTCCAGAGACAAAAATAAGAAGTTGGCATAATAGCTGACTAACCACAACACTGCCTGCTTTTCATACCAAGAAGTCAAATTGCAGCAGCAACCGTAGGAAAGGTTACAGCAAATGAACTTGTATTCTGCCACAATAAGACAGAAAGCATTTGTTTGGGAATGTCTTACATCCTTTTTCATTTTTAAGCTGAACGTGTCACCGGCTTTTGTTTTTTTACTTAAGATGACTTAACTCTGTAGGGAGCTGAAATAATGTGCTTTTCAACACCAAAATGGTACCATGAATCACTCATGCGCTAAAGCTAAGAACTTGAGTATTTTGAGTCTATCAAGTACCTGTGTCTCCGTGTTCATTACTGCTGACCTCATAAAATCACAGTGCTTGTAAGGTTGGGTACTACATGGCTACTGCAATTATATGGATGACACAACTACAATATAAAACACCATGTAAACAAGAAGGATTAAAAACCAATGACCCTGGAGCATCAGCCGCTGACTTCAGGGGCAAAAAAGCACACAAGTTTGCTGCAGCAAGAATTCTTATACAGTTACTAATCTCTGTTTCCTTGGTTTGTACTAGTACTTTTAGTAATTATTCAATCATCGAACAGGAGACCTAGTCTAAGGTCAATGTATTATGGATTTACATGACAAAACGGCAGGAAAACCATATAGAGGCAATTACACATAACACTACTTTTAGTCAATTTCTTATTGCTAATATACATCCTAATTTAGAGGTGGATTTTTCCATTCCCCCCTCCCCCCAATGAAGCCCCTTCTGTAAGGTAATCAATAGACTCAAGTGACCTTGAGTCTCACTCCCACTGCAATTTCAGCTATAAATAATAGTGATTCATTGATGAAAAGCAGTATTTCTCATTTCCACAGTTCAACATTTTGTAACGTACCTGTGTGACACTGGCCAATCTTTAAAGTAACAAAAAAACCATCTTTTGCTTGTGTCTATCACTAATAAGGTCTTTCTCTACTTTGCCATTTTTAAAAGGGAATTGAACTTTTAAGTTAGATACACCTTTGCTCCCGTTAATATTAAAAAGAAACTCCTTTTTTCTCTGAAAGAAACAACTGGGTTAAAGTCAAGGAAAGAAAAGAGCCAACCAACTCTTATTCATTATACATCATATTTAAGTGACCGTGAATCATTCATACCCAGGGGCACCTACAAACATATTTTCCTATGGTATAAAAACTCAGGAACCATTTTCTGTAAGCCAGATATCAGAACAGATTATATGGGTGGTACAGAGGTAAGGCTTACCATATATACGCGACTATAAACCAACCCGAATATAAGCCGAGGTACTTAATTTTGACCTGAAAACCCAGAAAAACAGACTGACCCGAGTATAAGCCAAGGGTGGGAAATGCAGCAGCTGCTAGTGAGTTTCAATAATCAAAATACATGGAAATATGGTAAAAATTAATTACATTGTTGGCGCGTCTCAATCCAGTGTGGTCTTGGGACCCTCATGGTCATTGACCTGAGTATAAGCCATGCCCCCTTTTGGGGGCTCATTTTTGGGACTAAAATCTCAGCCTATACTCGAGTATATACGGTACTCTCTGCAAGCTCCCATTTTCAGTGGAGAGGCTAGCACTAGGCATAATCTCCTTCTTCTCTTCTTCTTCTTCTTTCAATGCAAATCTTTCCTATTTTCCATTTTTACCCAGTCATGGTTTTATGCTATGTTTGCAGCAAAACTAAAGATCGACATTTCCCCACAACATTTTGAAAATATGATGCACAGGGAAATGAGAATCAGTCTGGAGTCCCCACCCCCTTCACAGATCTGTAATGTTTCTCCTCCAATGTTATGGCCTGTAAAGGCACCCTGGTGGCACATTGGTAAAACTACTTTACTCCAGCCAGAGTGTTGTGAGTTCAATCCTGACTAGGACTCAAGAATGACTCAGCCTTCCATCCTTCCGAGATCGGTAAAATGAACACTCAGCATGTTGGGGGCAAGATGCTAATTATTTTGTGAACTGCCCAGAGAGTGCACTAAGCACTATGGGGCAGTATATAAGTGTAATTAATATTGCTAATTGCTACTTTTTAAAAATGGATCTCGGTTGAGGTATGTGATAACTTGAACCAAATGCACAAAAGGAAGAACAAGACACTTCTCCTACCTCATGCAACAGAACAAGGTGTGTATGTGAGCATACACACAAAGCAGCATCTGCACACTCACTTTCTCTAGCAATGTCTTGCTCTCAAGATTCTTTTTTTTAAATATCTTCTCATCTGTGGACAAGACTCCTAGTTTTTTTACAGTTTAAGATTCTCCATTGGCAAGTTAAATATCTATCTGTCTATCGTATGATGAACTTTAGTTGTCTACATTAATGTTGATATATACAGTAAGCACAAATTGTCCATCTTAAGTTTCTAGCTAGAGTTTCACGTCTATGTGTGAAAGCCATTGAAGGGCTTCATTTGTGGCACTATGCAAGTCCTCCAATGTGCTTCCAAACATGCGTAAAGGACACCTAAATATAATGTGGTCCATTGTTTGGTCTTCTTCTTCACAGTCATACTGATTATGATGGTGGTGGTGGTGATGATGATGATGATGAAGAAGACGACAACCGACAATAATAATAATAAGAAGAAGACAAGGAAGTATTGAGGAAAGGAAGCCTTATTACAGCTTGTTAATGCAGTCCTTTGTACTAGTGCTCCCTGTAGGCTGTAAACAGAATTGCAAGCAAAGAGCAACCAAGGTTTTTCTCCTGCTTCCTTGTGTGGCTGCTTAAACTGAAGAGACCCAAATTTTCCAGTGTGACTTCAATGCTAGTTAAAGCGGGTGAATTTACATCTCTTACTGTGTAGTCGCACTTCAAGTAATCTTGTTTTACACTAACCAGGATTATGATCCATTGGATGATTATTCAGAATAATGTTTTAATCTGTTTTAAAAAAAATTGTTGTTGTTGTTGTTCAGTCGCACAGTCGGTTCCGACCCTTTGCGACCCTATGGACCATTGTTCTCCAGGCGCCTCTGTCCTCCACCATCCCCCTCAGCCCTCCCAGCTCTGTGCCCATTGTGTCTACAATACCATCTAGCCATCTCATCCTTGGCCTCCCCCTTCTTCTTTTGCCCTCCACCTTTCCCAACATCAATGCCTTCTCCAGTGAATCCTCCCTTCTCATTTGGTGTCCAAAGTATTTTAGCTTCATCTTTACTATTTGACCTTCCAATGAGCAGTCAGGGTTAATTTCTTCTAAGATTGACCTATTTGTTCTCCTCGCTGTCCTAAAAGGTGATAAACAAATGCTTAAAAAATAAGAAATTGTCTCAAAGGTTTCAGATTGACAACACAGATGTGATACTTCACCATGTTTAAGACAGAACAACAGGCGTAAAAGAGCAAATTCTGCTAGAGAGAGAGAGGGAGAGAGAGGGAGAGAGAGAAAGAAGAATAGAGAATGCTTCCCCAACCTTGGCTCTTGAAGGAGCAAAGAACAATTTGGAGACAGCATGACATTCACAGTAGGTAAGCAACATACAGTGTCAATGACTGGCAGAGGGTGGTTAGATGACTTTGGATACATACCCGTAAAATCTCCCTGCAGATGTAGGCAATCCACTCTTCTTTCAAAGTGTTCCCTTTTGTGTTCTTGATCAGATCGGTGACAGAGCCAGCACCACAAAACTCCATTACCAGCTGGCAACGGAAACAAAAGTGCAATTATTATAATTAACCCAATGGAACATGCTGCAGTTAGCAAAGGACAATGTTGCTGAATGAGAAATAATAATAATAACTGCTTTCCATCAAGTTGATTCTGACTTATGGCAGCAACCCTTTCCAGTGTTTTCTAGGCAGAAAATACACAGAGGCAGTTTACCATTCCCTTCTTTTGGGAGCATCTCCCCATGGGAGCCACAGTAGGAAATTAAACTCTCAAACTCTGTCTCTAGCTAAAGTATTCATTAAATAATAGCAAAGTCTCTCTATTTTTAAGTTTTCTTTTGTTGGCAAGGTTTTAAAGGCTAAAAGGTTTGAAACAAGATACCAGAACCACCTTCTTGATAAAGGGAATAATAGGATTACATAGATCCCTTCTGTTTAGATTATTTAAGTATGCAACACTGTACATTGACTTTCTTGTTCATTTCCTGAAACAATGAGGAGAACTGATCACAAACTAAAACTGAAAGACAACAGCACTTCTCAAATCGTCTATGAAGTTAACAGGTCTGGACAAATTTGAATACAGGTCTAATAAAGGTAAATTTTTTCAAACCACTAGGACTCAAAGCTGCTTGTACACTGCTGCATGTGTGAATAAGAAGGGAAGCTTAAGTATAGCGATGGTCAAAGAAAGAAAGAAGCATAATAAACGAGTGTACACTCCATCTTGTTTAGAAATAAATTTATTTCTTGGACAGCCTTGACAATCCTCTTATCTGGACAATCAAATTTTGACTTATTTGAAATATGGATAAGCTATATTTTTTAGGATGCAGCACACTGAATACTTGAAACAATTTACAGAACAAACAAAAAAGCTACAGCTAACCATCACAGGTTCCCATTACTCTTGAACTAGACGATAACAATTGCCAAAAAAAGTCAGTTTGGGTCTTATTTCCTGGCTGGTTTAGAAGACACCAAACTTGATTTCTGGTCCAGCCATAACCAGGAATTATGGTTAATTGCTTTTAGAAATTTTTGACAGGTGCAACAATATGTTGTTGTTGTTTTTTTAAAAAGAGAGGCAGACCTATTAATCTATATCTCCAGAAGAGGTATGTTCCTCCATTTCTTGTACAGAATTCCTCCTGGGCAAACATGAGTATATTCGTGCTTATTCCATTTCTCTCTCCTACACACTCCCCTAGGTAACTTAACTGGTTTTAACTTGAACATTCATTCATTCATTCATTCATTCACATTTTAAAAACAATTTTCATTTAAATAAGCTCAATGTTGTATACAATAAAAACAGCTACAAAAACAGTAGCTTAAAAAAAGAATAAACTCAATAAAATTATTTTAAAACAGCTGTACCATGAATAGTTATTAATTAAAGCTCTTAGTTAAATTAATGCTAATTCACTTCATTTGTACATTTTTAAGGTGCCAGTGAAATATATTTTTTAAAAAGAGACTTGTATACATGGAACTGGGTTTTCAAGATTCTGAAACATGTTTAGGCCTCAAGTTTTCTACCAATTACATGCACACTCTATCACTGAGAAAGTATGAAAATGTTACTCGCTTGAATCAGGTGGAGAACATTGTTATTTCTCTGTGGCAACTGATGCCAGCATGACAAGCAGACTAGGACAGCCACAGGAACAGAGCATGTAATAAATGCAAACACCCCTATATGGCAATAGTAATCTTAGTCTCAGAATATGGATTCTTAAATGATCAGAATGACATCAACCTCACACAAGAGTAAGTTATCAGTACATTTGATCAGGCCACTTGATAATGGCTGGACATGCCCCATAAGCAAAGAACATTGGCTGCCCTTTGAGAAGATGGAGGATAGGAAGCCAAACCCGAAGGGGAACAGAATATTGTGGGGAAAGGGGCATGACTGGCTAGCTGGCTGGAGCTTTAGCCCAGGGTTGGCCAGCCAACCTTTTTTTGCTGTGGGCCTGACCATGTCCCCAGACAGCTGAGCAGGCTAGACCACGTCCCCCAGAAGTGGAAGCATTTACGGCTGTCATAAATGAGCCCTCTTCTACGTTTATGTCAGCCACAGGCGCGTTTGCGCATGTGGGGCACATTTTACGCCTGAAGTAAATGTGCACACTTTCACTTCCTGGTGTGGCGATGGGTAAGATGGAATGGCGTCGTGGGCCGTAGGTTGGGAACCCCTGCTTTAGCCAGTAGCACTTCCCAGTGCAATATTTCACTGGAGAAATTGGGCAGAAACATGGGGTGGGGGCATTAGGTTTGTGGTACTATTTCTGCATCATATATGGCTGAATTTATCCAGTTATCTCAGCTGTTGTACAACAACCAGTCATGTTATATAGGTTAAATATAGGATGTTCAGTAACTTATTTTTCTTTTAAAAAATGCTAGACAACTTCTAGTGCAAATGGCAAATGGGGAAACTAAAAAATAGAGTATGCCAACCTTCCTTTGCAGAGTATAGGTGGCTCCCAGCTGGGACTGTATTTGACTTATATATGATATACAGTATTTGCTTTCTATTAGCAACAATCTTCAATAACAAGCCAAATATGATAGCTCAGATAATACTATTTGAAGCACAGATAATACTATTTAAAGCACTGAAAAACATTCTAGTTATTTTTTTTATGCATCACGGTTTGGAGGTTTCCTTTGGAAACAAAGCTTGATCACAACTATTTTACTTGTTGGAAGTATATGAACTGGGCTAAAAAGTCACATCTCAACAATCCTTGGTTCATTCAGTTTTCAGAGATTTTCAAAGATATGAAGACCTGCAATCTGGGCAAATGTTAAACCATTCACAGAAACCGCTGACAACATGGATATGGCTCTTGTTTAACTGGCTCAAAAGGATTCAAATAAGTAACGAAATGACATGAGAATTTGCTTTCACTGGTCTATTTTAGCCAAAACACACACAAACACACAAACACACACACACCATAGGTGTCAAGTATCCTGTATTGCCCGGGGAAACCCCGTAATTTAGCCCCTCTTCCCGCTGTCACTTTTTTTTAATAATCGCCTGTATTTTTTTTAAAAAAAACCAGGGGGCGTGTAAATCTTCCATATATTATTGTATTATATCTTTATTCATGAGGTGTGTGCCTCATACCAGAGCCAGACAGGAGGAGTGTTCGGCTCCTCCTGGTGGAGTACCCCCTAGGCACTCCCCTTAGCATGACTGTTTCCCCTCATGGGGAACAAGGCAGCCAGCAAGCCAGGCTTACTGAAATAATTCTTTTTCAAATTTCCCCCATTCTCTGCTGACTGCATTTCATATTATGGTGATCTTTCATGGAACTATTTTTTACACTTTAATCACTTTATTGTCTACTGTCTTAGCCTCGTGTGCCTCAATTTCATTTTTAAAAACTCTGTGTTTAAGAGAAAAGCACAGAAGTATCCTGTTTATGTTGTATGCAAATATACTTGAAGCCCCCTCTCTCCTGGGAAAAAGGGTGTTAAAGGGAAGACAATGTGCCAATCGGCTTCAAATATATTTGCATACAACATAAACAGGATACTTCTGTGGTTTTCTCTTAAACACAGAGTTTTAAAAAATGAAATTGAGGCACATAAGGCTAAGACTAGGGGGTGGTTCTTCCTTCACCAGGGGGAGCCCAACACACTCCTCCCTGGCTCTGGTGGCTCCTCCTCTTCTAGGCTCTTGGGTGTGCCTGGATTTTGGGAGGGGGCGTGGCCTGGGGGAGAGGGGTGTAGCCCAGAATTTCCCTTATTTTCATGTCCAAAACTTGAGAGGTATGACACACACAACAGACAGAAAGTGCATTATTCTGACATACACATGCTTCATAATTACAGAAGAGTGCATTCTTCTGACACACTGGAAGCATGAAATATTGAAGAGATGGGACTATATTAGTAGCAGAATAAGGTACATCCATTAATGTGAAGGTTTGTCTCACTGGTGCTACCAGCTCATTCGGCCCTGCATACCAGCCTGTCGCTGATTTCTGTCTCCTCAAGTTTGTAATAAAAAATGCAGGAGGTGAACTGTTTATTACCTCCTAGTATATAAGAACTCCTTGAATAATGAAACATTTCATAAATTCAAGAAGAGCAACTAAACATGAGGGAATCTATGGAATCACTTTGCTGTTTGTGCTTTTAAGTATGCCAAAAAAAAAAGGGAAAATATGCAATGGCAACAGACTCCTTCAATGACACTGAAAGTTGAATACAGGAGGACAGATGTCCAGACAGGACAGGTAAAGGTCACCCTTTCTCGAAAGCCAGTCGTATCTGACTCTAGGGTTCAGTGCTCATCTCTGTTTATAGCCAAAGAGCCAGTATTGTCTGTGGTAGGCATGACTAAACACCGGAGTGCACAGAGCACTGTTTACCTTCCCACTGAAGTGGTACCTATTTATCTCCTTGCATTTTTTTGCTTTTCAACTGCTTGGTTGGCAGGAACTGGGACAGAGATGGGAGCTCACTCCACCGTGCATTTCTTGGGTCTCAAACTGCTGATCTGCCAACCAACTTGTCAACCAAGTTCAATTGAAACCAAAACCAAAAATTTGCTTCCACAGTTATACTCTTTTGTAGTACCGGGAGATATCATGGGCCATTATGAAAATACCACACATTCTACCTCAGCATTAAGAATCTTCCCATCAATGGCTGACTATTCAAGGACCTCTCTTGGGTCCTATGTATTTCAGCTTCATCCCACAACCTGGGATGCACCTTATTCCTGTGTTCAAGGACTGAGTCTGAAACAGACTCAATGCTTATGGCTTAGCTCCATCCTACCAATTCTCTCCAACAAATCAGAACTAGTCACCTATCCTCTTCCAGTTACCCACATGGAAAGTGCTTCAGCAGTAATTCCTGAGTCTGTACAAGGAAGGAATTCAATATTTTTGGATCATTTATTTGCCACCGAAAAGAGACAACTACTGTACATGCTCTTGCATCATTAGTTTGCTGATACTTGTCAACCAACCTTGGACTCAGTATTTGAACATTTCAACAAGAAGATTAGCGTGAGTTCACATTATTCTCCAAACAGATTACCTAATATTCCCTCTAGAAAGCATGCACTTCAGGAAAATGACTGAGAAATTGTCTCATTTCCATGGTGAAACTAGGGAAGGCTTCCCCAGCATTTTTTTCCTGATCCTAGCAAGAATACAATTCTGTCCCAAGACCTGATATATTTTCTTCTCTCTCAACCTCCAAACTACCATTTCATTATATTTACCAACCATTCTGAATCTAAATTGTGAGGATTGCCATGAAAACAATCCATCATTACAATGAAAGTCAAGTACCTCTTCTCTTTCCAAGAAACAATTCCATCACCAGCACTTTGACCTTTCCCAGCCTCAGAATTCTCTATTCCTCAATACTAGATCTCACAAGCAGCAAGAAAATAAAAGAAAAAGTTACTGCCATTGTACATGCACAGTTACAACTTCTAGTTAATTACTTCAATATATCCTAGATAGCATGGGCGGATGACCAATATCCAACTGAGTGGCACCTTCACTACCCTACAGGTAACTACTTTGTGTTAATGTACTTTTTAAAAGAAGAAGAAAATCTCCATAGTAATAATGAATCCAGAATTAGCTCTGGAATGTCAATACTGTACTGTATAAAGAAGATGAATTTTAAATCTTTATTGGTTCTTATAATGGTATATAACTAAGTTTATGGCAGCCGTGGGGGCATTTATGACAGTGTTTTGCAAATGTGCATATGCATTTTACTTCCACTTTCGGTGGGAGGAACCATGTGACTGGCCTGCTCAACCACAGGACCGGCCCGCGGCATGAAAAGTTGGGGAACCCCTGGTCTAATGTAAGCTCCCTGATCACACACACACACCCCTAGAGACTGGAGGCTAATAAAAACATAAATATTTTTCAATATTTGCACCACAGTATAGTTCCCCAGCATATACTATTGATTAAGAAAACAGGCACCTTGCTTCCATTGCAATCTTAAACTTAAAATGGCTTACAAGTTAAAAAGTAGTTATAAAACGTAACAACTTCCATCTTCTGACTCTGGCATTTCCACCACTGATTTTTTTAGAGCAGGGGTCTGGAAACTTAGCTCTCTAAGTGTTCTAGGACTTCAATTACCAGAAGGCCAAGTCAGTACACCTGCTGATCATCAGGGCTTCTGCGAATTGAAGTCTAAGAACATCTGGAGAGCCAAGTTTGCCAACCTCCCCCCCCCCCCCCCGAGGATGCTTACTAAAAATAAAGCAAAATGTGGAGTTCTAGATATCCTGGACTTCATATCAAGTTTCAACTAAATCCCAGGGTTCATTAGATTACAAACAACAACTGATTGGCTGCTTTATGAACAGAATGTTTGACCAGGCAGGCCTTTGATTTAAATCAGCCCAGCTCTTTTCCTAACGATGGCACACCACCTGAGTAGTCAAAAGAACGATTTAAGTAGTATCTATCACACACAGTGCTGTGATTGGCTTATTTTCTGTTATTGAGCAAAGTGTGTGGTGAATACAGAAAGGGGCATATCAAGCATGATGATGATGATACAGCATGTCAGATACCTGTCTTGTTTCGGAGAGATCTTAATCTCTATTGAAAAGCTATGGCTTTTTATTTCCCATATCACCTCAAGCAGCGTTGATAAAGAGAATTACTTGGGCGTTATCAGCAGAGAATTTTATTCCCTCAAAGAACATGGTGAATTCATAAATATGACTTTATCTCCAGAGCTGGAAGAATTCTCACAAGTTCTAATTCAATCAGGCACCTAAAATGAAGTGATTTATAAGTGTAGGGCCAAATACAGCATGCTGCTCTCAATGTAGCACATTGTGCTCATATACAGTCCCAGAAATTAGTTACACCTGACCCATGCTAGCATTTTTTACATTTAAATGCGCAGGTGAAACACTACAAACTTTCAAGAAAAGATGCTTAATTTCCCTCTGTTCTGAATGTGTAACAAAATGGTATGAGAACTATACAACATATTTTTATATAAAACTTACAATCTGCGAACAGCAGTTGTGTATCAGTCATAGAAACATATTACTGCTGTCAAAATGCTATAATATAAAAATATAGCCTTTTGGTAATGCCTAGCAAAGACCTGGGCATCAAGCAGCCTATGGGCCAATTTCTGCTGTTCTTCAAGACACTCCCCCCCCCCAATGCTTTCTTAAAAGATCCATAAACCATTCACATGACCAATCAATAAAAGAAAAGCAGCACTGCCCCCAAATGATTTCCTGCCTTATCTGCTCTGTTTCAAATTTATTCTACCTTGTTTAAAGTTCTTAGTAGCAAATTCTTGCTTATAAGATTTCTGTTTATGCAAAACTGGAATGGGTGGAGCATCTTAACTCATTTAATTTACTAGGAAGGTCTTCCTTCAGAGAAAGCGTTCTTGATTTCCAACCACACAATTGCTCGGAAAGAAGCAAATTATGTGCTGTCAAGTCAATTAAAAGGCAATCTTTTCCAGGGTTTACTACATAAAGAATACACAAAACTGTGCAGTTTGCTTATGGCCACACAGGCTGGGTCTTCTTGAAAGAGGCATAGTGGGGAAGAGAACTCCAAACATATGGCTCTAAAGCCAGTTAGCTATACCACTGAGCTATCAAGCCTCTTCCTTGGAAGTAAACTAGGGAGTTATTTAGCCAGAGTGAAGGTTTCCTGAACTATTTAAGTCAGGAGTTCTCAAACTTTTTAAGCTGGGGGGAAGGTCACACTCCCTCAGACAGCTTCGGGGGCTGGACGGCCATTTTGCCCTTCCTCCACCACATGACACTTCCTGGTGTGGTGGAGGTGGTTGGGGGGCACATGAAATGGTGCTGTTGGGCTGCATCTAGCTTTTCTACATCAGGTTGAGAATGCCTGCTTTAAGTTAAGGAAGGTAAACCCCTGCAATTTCACATTATAGAAAATGATGTTAACTAAATTTAGCCCCTAAATAATTCTGAGCAAATACTTGCTGATAAGGCATGAAAAGAGCTGCAAGCCCCTCTGCTACCTTTTTGGTCAAGGATTGCACTCCCAATATATATATTTTTTCTGCCTTACTGTTGTATCCGCAGTATTTTAGATACTGAGGATGGAGCATGGCAGGCAAAGTGGAATTTGGCTCACTGTTTGACAAAGATCTTCTGTATCTGCTCTAGTAACAACCTATCCCAGTGGCAAACCTTGCCACTCCAGCTGTTCTTGGAGTTCAATTCCCAGAAGCCCAAGACAGTACACCTGCTGATCAGGGCTTCTAGGAATTGAAGTCCAAGAACAGCTGGAGTGCCAAGGTTCACCACCGTGGATCTATCCCATGATTTAATGCCATTACCCACTGTGCATCCGTGCCTCTTTTAGAAGACAGTGGCAAGCAAGAGAATGAAGAACACTGACGCCAAGATGAGAAGTAAATTCTGCTAGATATTTCAGAGTAACTGTTTGCAAGAACAAATGGAATACAGTTGACCTTTGAATAATACGTGGGTTAGAGTCCCCTCCCATGCAGTTGAAAATGCACATATAATTTTTGACTCCCCACAAACCAGTCCTTGGCTTGTTAGCTAGCAAAGGCTTGACCTCTGATGCTCAATCAGCAACTGATTGGTCTTTGTATTATTTCACCCTCCCCATTCCTCCTTTCTCATTCACCACACCTCTGCCATGCCTCCTGGCATGGTCTACACTTGACTCATCCTTCCTCCATCATCTCACTATTTGATGAGAGGCAGGGCCATGTCATTCTGAGACCCACTCTCTGCCAGATGTTGACTGTCCTGTGTGTGCCAAGCACCTTTTGCCACTGCCTTTCCTCCTCCTCTTTCACAACGACCACCACCATCACCACCACCCCTTCTTTCTTTCTTTCCTTCCCTGCCATTGTTCTACTGTAATCACCAGTGCACACACCATAGTAGAGGTATCTGCTGCCAACATGACCTCATCTGCCCCCACCACCAACTCCATTACCAGCCCTGTCTCCCTGTCAACAGCAGTACCTCCCACTTACCGCTGCTGGCACAGGAATAAAATCCATGTATAAGTGGGCCCACACAACTCAAAACCATATAGCGGTCAAGTGTACATGGCACAAGGCTACTATTTTGACTGGCAATCCATCTTCTAATATGCAACACTCCTCAAGTGTACTTATACTTTACATTTTAATAAATCCTGAAAGATGAACATTGCACCTGCTTCAAATTATGAACAATGCTAGAAGGAGTAGAAGTGCTGTCTATTCAATTTTAAACATAGGAGGAAAATAGCCTATAAAAGCAGGCATGTCAGTACACACAAAAAAAGGGGAAAGAAACCATTAACATACCTGCATAATTTTCTCTGAAATGAAACAAGGGTTTGAAGAAATGTAGGTGCAGATAAACTGTATCATATCACAGAGAACGAAGGGAAAATAAATTTTGAAAACACATCTCTTACCCAGAGCTGATCATCCATTCCTGGAGGATTCTTTTTAATGAAAGCACCATAATAGGTAGCAATATTTCGGTGATGAGAATATTTCTTGAGCATGTTAATCTCTTGTTTAATCTCCTCTTCTTCATCCTGAATAAAAAGAGTAACAATCAGTGCCATGAAACTAACAATTTATTCTCAAATTCTTAAATGACCTTTTTCTAATATATTAATATATTAATGAAACAGATATACAATCAAAAAGCAAGAATAGAAGAGTACATTACCCCAGTGACGTCCATAACTTTAATAGCTGCAAGCTGCCCTGTTTTAACATGACGACCCTAGAAAAGAACATATAAACAATAAGATAATCATATCAAGAATTCAACAACACAGCTTTAAATCCAACAGATGTGGTAATTTCCAAAACACCTTTTTGTCTCAATATAAATTTATCATTTACAGTGAGAAAGATCATTCTTTCTTTCTCTCAACAAAAAAACACACTGCTAAATTAGTAGTCAATGTCTTCATTTCATTATTTATTAGGAATATATAGTTCAGCATGGTATAATACCAGACAGTGCCCAAAATGTTGTTGCTTAGTGTAATATATCACACTAGAGTAGGTCTACTGAATCAACAGAGATTCAATGAGTCACCTCTTCCCTATGTTGCACTGATTCAAATTGGCTTACTCTTAACAAATCTGTATTGATATCATTGTCCTACTCTAGTGTGACTTATTTACACTGAACAACAAGATTTTGGCCAGTATGTCCTATTAACCATTACATTATACAGCATTACAACACATTTCCACTGGATTCTCTTTAGTGTTTGATAGGTTGATACAGACAAAACATGTCTAGTTTAAAGCGAACATCAGGGCTGAATATGATGTATCTTTGGTTTGCATGCTCTTTATTGGAAGTTGCATGGAAGAAGAAAATGACTGCATAACTGACAAACATTGATATATAAGCATATGATGTTCTCAGCCTATGTACCAAAATATCGTTATCTGAAATGTCTAACCAAATTTCAAATATGTCAGTAGACGATACCTTTAAAACCATTAAAAATTAAATAATCAGCAAGCTTCCATGAATAAAAACCTACTTCTTCAAGTCTTATGCACCAGTATTACATGGGTAATGCAAAAAAAACTGTAGCGAGTCCCTCAACATTCGTGGCAGATGTCTGTGCTCAGTCTATCTAAGGTGAGGTCAACATGGTCTATAAATCCTCAGGGACATATTCTCAAACCTCACCTGGCAGCATGGTTGAAATTTTTCACTTTGTTTCCCAGACAAAGGTCTGCCAATCATCCTGCAATAGTTTGCCTATTACCCTTGGGTTTACCTGTTGAAGCAAACTATACTTTGGCTTTTCCTACCTGGTGGTTTGATCAAATTCTAACCCCTATCTTCTGATGGAGGCTGCTATGTCTCTGTTGCCTTTCCCTTATTCCCACAGCTAAAAAGGAACTTTATGTTTCAAAAGCAGGTAATGTGTAGATGTCCATGGGAGGGCAATTAAAGGACAATTGGCAAGTCTTTGTCTGAAGAGGTGGATAGAAAATTGCAATCATGCTGCCAGAAATGGGTTTGATACTGCACCCTCCTGGGTTTACAGACGATATCTGAACTCACGTCAACAGGCCAGGCATAGACATTTGCCATGAATCTTTGGACGTTTTACCATTTTTCTGTACTATATATGGAATATTGCTGTGGAAGGCTGAAAAATTCGAATTTTTGTCACAAATGTTTGCTGTGTCTGATTTCTTTTAATGAAGTGGGGAAAGGGGGGGTTTGAGTCCTCTTTCTCTTGCAGTATATAGCCAAGATGAAAACCATCACCAAACCATCAGCTGCCATTTCCTGACTCAAAGAAGTTGCCATTAGTGTCAAAGGAAGATTCCCCACCTTGAGAGAATAGCAGTTTCAAGGAAGGTGAGATTGTAATCAGGGCCACATGAAAATAAGGAAAAATACCTCCTTCAGGTGCCATTTTCATTGAAACGCAGACATACACAAAATATGATTTCATATATTGATTACTTGGGCTCTTAGTCTTCACATTCATTTTTTACTTTACATAATGTACAAAGGCTAAAGGTAAATGTCACTCTAGTTTAAAAGCCAGTCATATATGACTCTAGGGTTATGTACTCATCTCCATTTATAGCCAAAGAACCAGCACTGTCTGCATCTGCAGAAGTTTCCATTGACACGTGGCAGGCATGCCTAGACACTGGAGTGTACGGGACGTTGTTTATTTTCCCAACTGAAGTGGTACCTATTTTTCTACTTGCAATTATCTTACTTTTGAACTGCTAGGTTGGCAGGAGCTAGGACAGAAACAGGAGCTCACTCCGTCGGGTAGCACTCTGGTCTCGCACTGCTAAGCTGCCGACCTTCCAGTCGTCAAGTTCAGTGTCTTAACCACTAAGACACTATAGTCCCCTAATGTACAAAAGACTCTTAATAACAAAATGATTTTCTCTTTGTCTGGATTCTTCTTTTGCGCTAGCCCAAAGCAGATTTGAGCTGCAGCTTAACATACAAGCAAACAAGAATACCTCAGAGTCGACACTTTGAAGCTAAGTAAGAACCTGAATGTGGAGGAATTAGTAGCTTAGCCTTATTGCACAAGGAATGAAATGCAGCTAACACAGCGTAATTGTCACCTTTGGACAGGATGAACCCTTACAATTTCAGAGAAGATGCAAATGAGAGTTACATTCTCCTATTGAGGGGAAAGCCAAATCACGTTAGAATTCAAATTATTTGCCAAAATTGCTGAGGGAAACTGAGAATAAGAACCTAAATTAATAAACCAAAAGATAATATTACATATTCCTGTTATAATTCTCCAATTCCTATTTAAGGCAGTCATATTGCTTCTGAAGCACAAGGGGGTCATTTCTTAAGTTGCAAAATCTCTCACATTTATTTAGATGGAAACAGAAGCAAATATGCAAAAAGTGCAGTGATCCAAGAAACAGATGGACAGC
The DNA here is from genome assembly GCA_035047305.1 of Bradypodion pumilum. Lineage (NCBI taxonomy): Eukaryota > Metazoa > Chordata > Lepidosauria > Squamata > Chamaeleonidae > Bradypodion > Bradypodion pumilum. Next base: position 365,012,034 of record JAWDJD010000003.1, read on the forward strand.
AACACTGTGAAATCATTTTAACCATGACTTTTGCCTTCACATAATTTGGATGTCATATTTTAAATACTGTATATGATTTTGTCCATATATTTTTGTATCTCAGTTACTGTATATCCTTTCTTTCACCGTCACTACTCAAGCAAACCCTTAATTATTTCAAGTACATCTCCTTAAAATATCAACCTACATTCAAATATGAGAAAATAAAGTCTAATTGTAAACCTTGAAAGTAACCCATATCAAAGAACAAATTGCTTACAATTAGTTCCTTTCTGAAATAATTAGTAAAGGTAAAGGTCGCCCTTGCTTGAAAGCCAGTCATATCTGACTCTAGGGTTCAGTGCTCATCTCCTTTTATAGCCAAACAGCCAGCACTGTCTGTGTCTGCACATGTTTCTGTCGACACGTGGCAGGCATGACTAGATACCGAAGTGCATGGAACGCTGTTATACTTCCCACCGAAGTGGTAACTGTTTATCTACTTGCAATTTCTTGCTTTCGTAGAAATTGCAAAGTTGGCAGGAGCGGGGACAGTGCCAAAAGCTCACTCCATCATGCAGCACTCAGGTCTCGTGCTGCTGACCTGCCGAACTTCCACTTGTCAAGTTTAGCGACTTAACCACTTAGCTACAGCAGTCCATTTCTGAAATAATTACAATATAATTAAGTCGCAAGTCTGGCCAGGTTACCCTGCCAGACTTGCAGGGTAGAGTAGACCATACTGCCAGCGACTCAACACTGAGCAACAGGCAGCGGTTAACTATCTTGACCACCCTGAGGACTAGCGGCCTCATAGGGAAGGGTGATAGTCCTCAAGTGGATTAAAAGGTCCCACTTGAATCCATCTTGATGGATGGCAGCAGCTTCATCAATACTGGCCTGACGCTGATGAGGACTTTGTGTTGCAAAAGGGCTCAGGACCAGAAAGTGACTCGCGGAACTGGATCAATGGTACGGGGGTCACGCTGCTATGTGGAAGGCAGATGAAAGGCCATGGCATTATATTCTCAGGACAGTCTTCATGGCTGATTGCCATGATGATCGCCTATATTCGGAATAGGATACGGCACAGGAAGAACATTAAATAAGTCACATTATGATTCTAGCTTAATAAGAAATAACCCAGTTCCTTTGCACTGGAATTCTAACTTTCCAAAACTGTATTCTTATACATCAACATGACCTCTATCTCTTTTGGGAATAAGTTACTTTTTGAACATGAGGTTAGCCAACTGAAACTATAATGTTAACTGACTACCTTTAGCAAGCGACATTCAAAACTGTGGCTTCTAAATGCGGCAAGCAGAAGGTGCTTAGTGTATATAAAAACGTATCCTTTGCTAAACGGACAAATGCACTAGAATATTGAGACATCATAGTTCTCTCAGGCCTTTGGTTTCAAACAGACGAACACAAGGGGAAACCAAAATCAACATGGAATATATGAAGTAAAGTGAAGGTGAAGCATAGATATTACACAGGAATTCCACTACCACACTGCTTTCCATAAATTCTTTCTCTCCCACTTTCTTTCCAAATCAGTTTTTAACTGGGGTGCAGCGTTAGTGGGCTGAAAAAAAGGTCTGAACATTTAATTCCTGTATTAGCTTAAAGACCATTCTGCCCTCTCTCCAGGTCTGTACCTAGAGATGTAAAATTTCCGGAAATTTTGAAGCTTGGAAAAAAACCTGTTTTTTTTCCCTGGGGGGGGGTGTCAGGAAAATTGATAATAATCTGATACCATACATATTTTTTTAGAAATTATTTATAAAATATTTGTACCCGGCCTTATCTTAAAATATTTTATTCATCATGTTCAAATAAAACATTCCATAATATATTTTTTATATTTTCAATTTTTCCAATTTTTCAGGAAAAAAAAACCAAAAAAGGCTTCAGAAAAAAACAAGGGGGGGGGAACGGTTTCCCCCCGAATTTTTTAGGTTTTTTCCCGGGCCTTCACATCTCTATGTACAATTATAAAAAGAAAAATATTCAGACAAAATCCCTTGTTTCTGCATAGCACACATTTCTGCAGTCTAGTTCAGAGAATCAGCAAGAGAGTAAAGCGGTAACCTCCCTCTTTCCCGCATGTCACATTCTCACTCCAAATCTCCTTCCCGCAACTGCTGAAACCATTTTCAGATGCTATTGACCAACAATAAAAATCTTTTATTTCTCACAACTGTTCCCATATCTGTACACAAATTTACCCACAAAGAGACAGAGTACCAACCTCCCTAGGAGGGCACAAGTGCCCTGGGATAACTTGATCACCACTGCCATCTTGCCACATGACAAGGATAATGTGGTATAGGTGATTTGACTGGTCAACTATTTTGGGCGAGTGGCTTGATAGACAGCCCTACTGACCCCCTGTGACAATACTCTTCAACACGTGAGAACAATAAAGCAGCATCTTGGTTTGATCCTTCTAAAACACCACATGGTAATATCTTAGGCTGTGTCTAGTGCTGAATTGTGCAAATGAATAAAAATTAGGTCACAGTAGATCCAGAGTCCCTGATAGAAGTTTTCCAAATAATACAGAGAATAAATGGATGGATTGGAAGGAAGGAATCATTGGCTTCATGATAGTATTTCACATCTGTTCTTACTATAGAAGACTGCAATCAGTACAACCTTCTATATCTTAATACTGTCCAAATTGTGATTCTGTTTGGTAATTTCAATTCAATTCAATTTTAATTTATACCCCGCCTTTCTCGGCCAAGGCTGACTCAAGTACATCACTGCTGCCAAACAAAGAATACATGTCAAATCATTTATACCATGCGGTGGTGCCACGGATATGTTGTGGACATCCATGTGAAAATAGATAGATGTGACATAATTTTTAAAAAATTCTTATTAAATTTAATTTAATTTTCACACTTGTAAGCCGCCCAATCAGGAAACCCGACTCAGGGTTTTATGTCTGAAAGTGTGGGGGGTATAACCTTCTGAAATTCTTAGAAGTCAGGACATTGGACGATTAAGATTCCTAGGAAGATAGGTAGTATTCTATCCATCTTCCAAGGTGTTTAGCACAACACAGTGCTTCTCCCCTCCCCTTCACAACAGTCTTGTGATGTAAATTAGTCCAGGAGAAGGAGACCGGACTAGTGTTCATTTACATGGCTAAAGAGGAATTGAACCCAAGACTCTGCAGTCCTAGTTTATTTCTCAGGTTACAGTGCTTCTCTACTACTGCCTAATGGCGGCGGCACAGATTCCAGTTCTTATGTGGTTTCTTGCCACTTCCTGTAGCTAGTACACACAGAATTAAATTATATAAACAATTATGAAAATTAGAGAGATAGAGAGAGAGAAGCATGTTCAATTCCCAGACAAGAAAATGAAAAGCTCATCCTACATTAGGACCTTGTGAAAAGGTACAGTAAAACCTCTACTTACGGGAAAAAAAGTCAGTTCTGTAGGCTTTTGCTTAAATCGATTTTTTTTGTGTGTGACTGGAAACAAACCCATAGGAAAATGAATTGTTACGTAACTCGAAGCAAACCCATAGGAAAAATAATCTTTATGTAACTCAAAGTAGACCCATAGGAAATTGTTTAAATCGGGACATGATTTTAGCATAAAATCATTATGTAAGTTGAATTTTATGTAACTCAATGCATTTGTAAGGCGGGGTTTTACTGTACCAATATCTCTGCTGCATGTAGTGGCTGGCTGGAATGAACTGATCATGCCCCAGTATATGTTCAACCTGGTAAAAATGTATGCAGCTGCAAGTAGCTTCACTAGCAAGACTATATCAGATGCCTTCAAGCTGCACAGCATTTTTGTATATATACACAAAAATATCTATAGCAGGGGCGGCCAACCTTTTTGCACTGCGGACCTGATCATGCTCCCAGAACAGCCACACACCCCAGAAGCAGGCACATTTACGGCTGATGTAAATGTGCCCACTTCCATGTTTACATCAGCCATGGGTGTGTACGCACAGACGTGTTTTACGGCTGATGTAAATGTGCCCGCTTCTACTTCCAGGTGTGGGGGAGACTATGGCAGGCCAATTGGAATGGCATTGTGGGCCAGAGATGGCCCACGGGCCGTAGGTTAGGAACCCCTGATCTATAGTATACAATAACTTACAGCCTTTGTTTAGCCTGCCTTTGAAAATTGGAACAACCAATAAATGAATGAATGAATAAGACTATCATTTTGTATGTTGCCATGGGGTGGGGGGATTATGCTTAGTTAAGTGTCCAATGCATCCTGTATAACTTACATTCAATCTATGCATCAAAACAGTGGGGCTGCTGAGGCTCAGTGGTTAAGAAGCTTGCCTTGTTAGCTGGAAGGTCAGCAAGTTGGCATTTCAAGACCAGAGTACTGCATAATGGAATGAGTACCCATCTCTGTCCCAGCTCCTGCCAAGCTAACAGATCGAAAGCAAGAAGAAATTGCAAGTAGATAAATTGGGACCACTTTAGTGAGACAAGATCTTCGGGACATGAAAGGAGCTTCATTCAGGCCATCCCCTGAGCGGAGTTCCTACAGCAAAAATCCTTCCAACCAAGAAAGCACTTTTATGTGCTTCTGAAATGATTTTTAAAAAATCAAAATCAAAACCAAAACAGTACGTGCCTGGACTCAAAAGCTGCTTAACATTCCAGCAGAGTGGTACTGCTTTGCTTTAGGTCCATGTTATTTTCATGGAACAGCATAACAAGCTGGCAAATTGTGCAAAGTGTACCAATATACTTCTGGCAAAAATCTTTTGCCTCCTAATGAGAAGCAGCCCTGAGCCCAGGATGAATTGAGGTCATCTGAATGAATTTCAGAATATTGAGCTGACTTGTGCATTACCCATTCCCAGATGACATGCATATGCTGCTTGCTACCTAGTTTTCATCATCAGCTAAGAATCCAAGAAGCCTGAACATAGAAAAATCTGTTCCCAAAACAAATATGCCATTTGGAATAAAATACTCATCTAAAGCTGTTGATTTTAATCTTGTTCATGTACACTGGGCAGCCAGTTCTGGATATCTAGGGGGGATTTTCCCTCTAAATTAAACCCACTGGATGCTGCAAAAATCTCCTGAAAATGGAGGAGCAGGTCAGAAATGGCGATTTGGAAAAAAATGTTTTTATGTTTAAAAGGCAGGTGTATATGTTATGTGTCCTCTAGAGAGAACTGAATTGCAGCAACCCTAATACAGCTTTCAATATTAAGTGAGATATTTAAAGTGTTCATAAACATAGCTGGGAATGCCACATTAACCAATACCTGAAATATATAACATGACATCCAGTTCTTGATTCATAGAGGGGTGAACTGCTTAGCTTCTGTTTCATACATGGTTATGGAGATCCTAATAAGGCTAAAATAATCTTCCTGTCTTCCTCCATTCTCCAATAATTCAAGACCTAACAACAGTAAGTCTAAAAAATTTCAGCTTCAGAGGCCAGTTGAGGTAGAGGGGTAAAGGTAGAAAGAAAGTTTACTATCCACAAGACTCTCACAATCAATGTTTAACAAATAATAAGACAATCATCCAGCTGACAACTTTTAAAACATACACATAATGTACTATGTCCAAGCTCTACTCAACTAAAATGTACTATTTTCAAGCTAAACTCGACAAAAATATGCTAAGAAGCTACTTATATCTACTAAGACTATTGCCCTATACCACAGAGGGCACTCCCAGCTCTCTTTATTGTCAGGCACGGCATCGCTTCCACCCTCCCCCTAGCACAGTTTGCCCTGCCCCTCTGCCCAGCAGCCCAATGGGATCACTTCCTCTCTGCCCCAGCACAAAGTTCACCCCGCCCCTCTGCTCAGCAGCCCAATGGGAGAGCTTCCTCCCTCCCCCCAGCTCAGAGTTCACCCTCCCTCTGTTTGGGCACTCAGGCTGTAAAAGGTTCACCATCACTTCCCTATATACAGTACAGTATGTATTATCTATTCTCCCTTGGAGTGGCTCTTCTGGATTTCTCCAAAAGATTTCTTTCCAAGATTTCTCCACAACCCTAAAATCTCTCTGGTATTTTTTAAATGTTTCTGAGTCTTGCCATGTCAAGTCTTCTCACTAACACTCTCCACTGAACTAATGAAATTTTCTGCATTCCCACACAAACCTCCTGGTCTTGTTTTCTTTTCTTTTCATTGTTCCTTTTCACCTGTTATTTTCTACAAGAAACTGTCAAATTCCACACTGTGCAATATCCTTTTCCAGAGAATACAATGCAGTAAAGATGTTGTTTTGCAAATAAATAGAAATAATTCTTCGCAGATTGGTCTTTCTTCTGGAGGAAAAAAGAATCCAAAACGTAAGAGAAATTACACAAGATTTCCTGAGCAATCTCACTGTGAAATCTTGCTATACAGAGACATTCACAGACTGGAGCAAGGATATGAATGTAGAAGACAATGCATTTAAAACATTTCAAACCACCTCATGAGCTTTGGAATAAAGCCAAACATGTCTGATAATTCTGGATTGACCTTTTCTATATCTTCCCGGCTAAGCAGGCATCTCGCTCCTGCCACCAACACAAAAGAAAATAAGATGAAGACCTACTGGTCACAAAAGGCTCCATTATAGCACCATCTTTTTACAGACAATGCATGCAGCCTTTTCTCAACCAGCAAGCAGAACCAAACCCCCAAGAGAACAAGCAGAAGGTTGCAAATTCTGCCCCAAGCCTTGCTCCTCAGCATGTCTGACATATATTTATTTCCTCTTCCCTTCTCAACAAACATTAAGTTTGTTGTGTGAAAATGCTAACGCTTTGACAGTATCTGTTAAGTGTATTTAGTAAAGAAACAAAAAGGAATGTTTATAGAATCAAATAAACATATTTACTTCACATGTGTACAATCAGGGTGCGCTTTTTTTAAAAAAAACTTTTACTTATGCTTTAAGGCAGGAGTTCTCAACCTTTCTAAGCCGGGGGCCGGATCATACTCCCTCAGGCTGCTTGGGGGCCAGATGGCCATTTTGCCCTTCCTCCACCACATGGCACTTCTGGGTGTGGTGGGGGCAGTGGGAGGGCCACATGAAATGGTGCTTCAGGCCGCATCCGGCCCATAGGCCGCAATTTAAGAATCCCTGCTTTAAGACAAATCCTTACAAAAAACCCATAGCGTGATACTGTAAGAGAGCTGATGGTTCATTTTCAGATGAATGTTGTTTCTTGTTCGTAAGGTTATGTGTGTGTATGTATGCATGGTAAGGGAGGACACCTTATCTTGTGGGCCCAAACTCATCATGATGAGGATGAGGATGATGAATTTCAAGGAAAATGTGAACAAATGAAGCTTCCTGTCATTAAGCTGGAACACTGGCCTATCTAGCCCAACAATGTCTTTTACACCAACAACGTAGGCAGATATCTTTTCCAACAGTTCCCAACACTCTCATAACCGGAAATCCCAGTGATTGTATCTGGGCCCTTCTAAACCACGAAGCACATGCCCTGCCACTGACATGTAGCATAAATCAAGAGTTATTGCCAAAACGTTAGAACCATACCTGTCAACCGCGGCTTCGGACAATCTGAGACCTGCGCAGAATGGTTCTGCGCAAGTCGCCTTCTATGCATGCGTAGAAGGCTTTTACGCTTGCGTAGAACCCTTCTACGCATACGTAGAAGGATTCTACGCAAGTGTAGAAGGGTTCTACGCAAGCGTAAAAGCCTTCTACGCATGCGTAGAAGGCGACTTGCGTAGAAGGGATGTGCAGTACCTCTTTCCCCCACTGCCAAATTCCAGGGTTTTGGCAGCTTCAGGCGGGAAATAGCGCAAATCAGCGCCGAAAAATGGGAAATCCCGGCCAATCCGGGAAGGTTGACAGGTATGGTTAGAATTAGATGAAAAGGGGTTTTAAAATGCCACTTCTTCGTAAAAGCTGTTCCTTCTTTCCCAATCTCTTACAATAAGTATCAGTAAACATTTTGCAACTGCCTATATTCCATTCATTTTCCAAGATAAAGTTGACTTGGGCAGTGAGGTATCTCTCTGCACACAGGTGGGGGGCAGAGCCCCAATGTAGTTAAGCAACATGGAAGAGGGGCCTGGCCACCTGCCAATTTGCTGTGTCTGAAGCCCGTGCTCTCGCTCCGTTCACCAGGCAGACCTGGCAGAGCACAATGAGGGCAGAAGGCTGCCGTCGGGGCACCCAGTGCCACCCACCCACACGGCCCAGTTCGGGCCAACCTGTGGCCCAGTACCAGTCTGCGACCCGGTAAATTGGAGACCCTTGATTTAGAGCACATCTCCAGGTAAGGTTATAATCCTATACACTTGACCATCCACAGCTTGCAATCCAGGAAAGCTTGACTAATAAAATGTACTGGTCTTTAAGACTCCATAAAACTCCTCATTGTTTTTACTGCAGAGCACTAACTTGGCTATCCCTCTGTAAATTGTTTTAAAATGCCTACAGAAACAAAGTGATCTCCAAAATCCACCTAAAAGAAGGTCATATATTTCTCTCAAAGGAAGTGGTTCTGTACCATAAGAATCCACAACACAGGAAAGTATACAACTCATACTTCCAATCCCGCATGCAGGTAGGAGATTACCTTCTTTTCTTTGCAGGTTTTGATAACTTAAAATGTGTGCACAAAGCATGCACAATTTTCAAACCCCATGAAACCAGATTTTTAAAAATTATTACTTGAAATCACTGAGAAGAAAAAGTCATCTCCCTCTTTTTGTAATATCTTAAAGTTGTGAAGAAACCTATACACTTCAGAAGCTTGCAAACATTTATCTGCCCTTTTGATTAAACTAAAATGAGTTTGGGATTTTTCTTATGAATATCTTCTGTATTTCAAATAACATTATTGCCACAGGTAATATTAAAAATAATATATGTTACAGGAATTGGGAGGAAGAATTATTCCCAAAATACAGCTAGCATTCTGCCTGTTTCCTTTGCTACAATTGCTGTAATACCATCTACAGCTCTGTTGGATATTGTTTTATCTGAAAATAAAATATCCCAGTTTTGCTGCAAATGAGTAACAGAACATTTTAATTACTGAAAAGATGAAACAGACAAAATGCAATTTGCCACCACATCAGCTCAGCAATTTTTACAGCTAAACATTATCTAGATATCAAAGATGAAAAAGAAAAGAAGGAAGGAAGCGTGGCAAGGAACCTTTTTGAACAACCGTGAGGAGATTGGCAACTGATTTTTCATCTTGACACAATGAACAAAATCTTGTTAAACTTTGATGTTAATGACAAGCTTAGCATTTATATAAAATGCATTGGGATTAGACATCCATTTAGCATTCTTCTTATAATTACAAGACCCCTGACAACCAATATGTTTTGAATAGAATTTTTTTTAATACTAACCGTGCTAATCTGTGATTCAAGCACATCAAAACGCTGTAGCACTTTTAAGATTAACTGTTATATTTTAATGTGAGCTTTCATGGATCAGGTCTGATGAAGTAGACTTGATCCATGAAAGCTCACATTAAAAAATAACAGTTAGTCTTTGAAAAGCTACAGGTTTTTGTTTTGACATGCTTAAAATGAAAAATGTGGCATTAAGTGTTCAGATAGAACAAGCTTGTTTTACTTCCCCAACCTGTTGTCTTCCTGATACTGGATTAAAATTCCCATTACCCCTTTCTGGCTCATCTAGGGCTCCCCCCTCCTGTAATTAATTGTTAATGTTAAGGTTATGCAGATTTTATATTTATTTTTAGATAGTAAATGGCACAGCTGTGGGTAATATTGCTAAGTTTTTAAGGGTTTTTAAAAAATTGTTTTATATTGGTTTTAATTTGTGTACACCACCCAGAATCCATTGGATAGGGTGGTATATAAATCTATTAAATTAAATTAAATAGAAAAGATTCTACCTAGGTACCATCCTAATCTTATGGATAATTCCAGATTCTACCTCTTTTCCATCTTCAGTCCCTAGTGACCTGCTGGTTCTGAAATAAGAAGCCTGAAATACTAATATTTTCATAGAACATGGAAAGTCCCCATAAAATACCTCTTATAAGACAACAGAAAATGAGAAACACAGAAATCCATGTAAGCAAGTCAATTCCAATTTAAAAATATTGTTCAATAATACAATGGAGCACCATGGGCTTTCCGAGTGCAAAACTAAATCATTAGCATTCATTTGTTGTCCTGCCACTGTCATATTTTGTTCCTTTAAAAATCTATACTTACATAGTTTGCTGTAAACACCTTTTCTAATAAACGACCAAGTAAATTGCTTGCAGTTATTTTTTTTAAAAAAAAGAACGACAGCTATGGAAGACGTATTGTATAAACTTTTGCTTTGCCTTACTGCTCATTCTGTGGAATCAATACAAAAATACAACTCAAATACCTACTTGCACTTAATGTACTTTAGAATGCCTATTTACTCTGGAAGGAAACTCAACTGAGCCCTGAAAGCTAATGCAGATATTATATTAATTATTTAATTTTCTCCGACTTACTCTAATAAAACTCTATGGGCACAATCCATAACAGAAGTCTTGAATGTGAGGTGGGGTGAAAGTTAACTGTTTGCTTGCACTACATTTGAATATCCATCCAGCTAAGAACACTAACACTAAGTGGGTTTTGTCATATCTTCTAACTTCCATGACAATTCCAAAATATTAACGTTAAGGTTAGAGTTAAACGCATATAGCCTAGAATTCCTGAAACCACAAATAATCAGTTAGGAGGGGAAAACAAATGCTTAATTTTCCCTTGCAGCATCATTTGGAAGTAGAATTTCTCAATTGATGCTACATAGAAAAATGAAGGGGGGAAATGTACTCTCCTAATAGATGCAACACTACAATTGTCAGCTAAGAGTGGGGAAAATAATTACACTTTCCCTGTCTCTCCACAAAGAAACAAGAGAAGTGTTTCATTACCTTCAGCATATGTGATGTTTTCCCTAGAAGTAGCTTTTGACAGCTACAAGGATCCTATATATGCCATTCTCAGCATACAGCAGGGGTTCTCAATGTTTCTCAGACAGCTGAGTAGGCCAGACATGTGGTTCCCCCGCCATAAAAACTGCTGTAAAAAGCGTCCATGGCTGTCGTAAACACATCTATGACAGCCATGGGTGCATTTACGGTGTGTTTTAGCTGTTTATGCTGCTTCCGCAGTTTGCGGTGGCGGGAGCAAGGGCGGCGAGCCCCAAAAGCACTGGGAACACCATACATGGGATCATTGTAAAAAAGTAGAACCCCCTGACAAGGCTTCAGAAAAAAAGCACTTGGACTCACCCCACCCCAAAAGCAACCACAGCCTTTAATTTGTAAGCCTTCAGAACCATTTTGTAGGTCAATAAATCATACTATCATGATAAGTCAACAGTGATTTGATGGCACATAACAACGATTAAAGAAGTAACTAATAGTGGCAAAGTTATTTTTGGATGTAGCAGTAATAACTAAGTTATATTAGTTTTATTTTTACACCACCTTTTTCCTACTGGTTGAAATCCTGTTGCTTGGTTTAGTAAGTCAAACTAGAATACGTCGATTAAATTAGTGGAAATTTGGACATTTCTTTGATTCTTTGTGATTTACTTTAGTGTGGTAAACAGTAACTGCAATATGCTCTTTTGAATCAATGGAATTTAGAAAGCGTTAACTCATCAAATCCTCACTGATTCAATGGGCCTACTCTGGTGCAACCTGTTACACCAAGCAACAGAACTTCACCCAGTGAAGTTTACAAATTATTCTAACGTGTATAGATCATCATCTCTACTGAGTCTTCCTAAACAATATGTTCTTTATGGCTTATTACACACACTTCCCTATGGGCTGACAAATAGCTTCCATGGTGATTGGGAAGGATAATATTAAAGCAAAGTACCAAATAATTTGATCAGCCCTGTTGAGATCAGAAGATGTAAACAGGGTGGTATGCCCAGAAGAAATCTGCAATAAGGTACTTCTTACAGCTAATTTCAGTTAGTGTAGTTTTTCTTTTTTATCTCAATTTCAGGTTGTGACACAAACTATGAGTAATGGGCAAAAAATGTTCCCATGTTACAATGTCTTACAACCCCATAGAGAAATGAAAACACAAAAAGACAGATGCAAGAACAAATTACTAAGCCCCCAAGATATCTGGAGTATGTCTTTAAACAAGTGAAAATTTTTGTACTTGTTTGCCTTTGTAAAAAGATGTCTTTTTAACCAATACTTCAGTGTGCATTCTGTAAGCCATGAATAATGACAGGAAAGAAAGTAGAAGGGGTGGGGAATTCCCATTTCTGGCTCACAGTGTGCAAATGCTTACAAATCATCAAAAGGAGGGATTTTTTTAAAAGAGACAAATCTATATAAAATTGCAAATGCTAATTAAAAACATTAAGACAAAAATTAGAAATGATGCTTTCATAATTTATACAGACTTGCTTGTGCCTTCTCAGTATGATGTCCAGGTACTCACGGTGGACGGGCAAGTTCAACATCCCTTAAACTTCTTCCCTGTGGTTTTCTATCTTTAAATCAGGTGGAACTAGTAAAGGTAAATGTAGCCAGTCAAAAGCCAGTCGTATCCGACTCTAGCGTTCAGTGCTCATCTCTGTTTATAGCCAAAGAGCCAGTGTTATCTGTGTTTGCAGACATTTCCTTAGACATGTGACAGGCATGCCTCGACACCGGAGTGCACGGAATGCTGTTTACCTTCCCACCAAAGTGGTACCTATTTATCTACTTGCAATTTCTTGCTTTCGAACTGCTAGGTTGGTAGGAGGTGGAACTAGATAGCCCTAAAAAATGGAGGATATTCCTTTGTAAAAGAGGATCCAGGATCACCTTAGCTGCAAACCATATATTCACAAGGGATCAGCACAGTGGTGGGCATCAGCAGGTTCACACCAGTTCGCCAGAACCGGTAGCAGAAATTCTGGCTGGCCCCGTCCATCCAAGTTTTGAAATAAAGTACTATAGTCCTAATTCGGGTGCAATGCAGAGCTTTCCCCTGGTCACGTCCACCATACCACAGCCACAGTGTAGTAGTAAAAAAAAAATTGAGCATTACCTTTGATCAGTAAATTAGCCAGGGAACACAGAAAGAGACTCCTTGACGATTGTGCTATTTTTGAACCAGGATCGGGTGCACCCTGGTAACGGCAACCTTGTGTTGCTGGCTACTCTTTCTCACACTGGATCAGGCGAAGGGACCTGCAGAATGAACTCCCCAAAAGGTGTGATCATTTTGGCAATTTCACCTCTGGTCTAGACACGGAAGAAGTAGTATATTAGCCCAATGTTCTGTATTAAGACAGAAGCATTCTTAGAAAGTAGCAAGGAACTCATGTTATGCTTTTGTGTTTCTCTCTCCCAACGATTGAAAAAAGGGTTTTGGTAAAATACTCAGATTGCGACTTCAACTATTTTGGTCTTTACTTATTCTTAAGCCCCTCTGAAACCTGAAATACTTGATTTTCCATCAAAAGATAGTAGGATTGCACCTCAAAGTTCCAGCAATATACTTGGTGTGCTACTTATTAATCATCTGTTTTCTCGGTTCATAGAAGTATTTCCCCAGATTTGCTTTTAGTCACATTTCAGTTCTTATGTCAGTTATAATGTAAGTGTAAAGGAAAAATACAGACAACCTTTTAAAAGTGTGGGTCATTCCTATTTTGAACGGAATAAGTCATTTTTTATTACTGTATCTGAGATTAAATAAAACAGAACAGCAAAAAAGACAAAAAAATGTTGTCTCTTATGTTTGATGAAGTAGACTTGGTCCACATAAGCTCACAGTTAAATACAGGAGTTAGTCTTAAAGGTGCCACAACATTTTTGTGTGTGTGTGTTTTTTTTTTTGCTATTCTCATTTATTTACTCGCAGATACAGTATGCTTGCACAGACTAACATGGCTATCACTTCAAACATTTTTATTTTTATTACTGCTATTGGATGGGGAACAATAATTTGAATCTTGATGTTGGCTGTTTTTAAACTTGCCTGTAGTGTTCAATAACTACTTCTATGGAAATGGCCAGAAGCCTGACTTTTACATTTTGCATCTTCTAGTTCACATGAAAGAGCAAAAATAACATGGCTCATTGGCACTATGTTCTTAATTGTAAATTACCCTTGCAGCCCAAAATTATCAGAATGTTGGGAATATAGTAGTGATTTAATTTAATTTAATTTAATTTAATAGTCATATTTATATATGCCGCCCACTCAGGCAGAACCCGACTCAGGGCGGCATTACAACAAGTTCTAAAAACACATAAAAACACTTTAAAAGACCCATATCCCACCCGCTTTAAAAGACCCATATTCCACCCACCCATCCCACCCACTATAAAAAGAAGAAGAGAGAGTTCTTAGTTGTTTACATAAGCCAGCAGGCGGGGACCGTGTTCCCATTCGGGCCCCACACCTGCCCTGCCAGCCAGGTCTTCAATCCTTTCCTGAAGGGCAGCAATTCTCTTTGAAGTCTTAGATCTGTTGGCAGGAGGTTCCAGAGGGTTGGTGCGGACACGGAGAAGGCCCTCCTTTGGGTGCTGGATAGATGTGCACCCCTAGCTGATAGCACTATTAGAGAGCCTCTCCGGTCCGCTCTGGTTGGACGGACAGACACTCTTGGGACGATGCGGTGTCTAAGGTATCCTGGCCCACTGCCATATAGGGCTTTAAAGGTCAAAACCAGCACCTTGAATTGCACCCGGAGACAAACTGGTAACCAGTGCAGCTCCCAAAGTAGCGGTGAGGCATGGGCATATCGCCCACATCCCATCACCACCCGGGCTGCCGTATTCTGGACCAGCTGCAGCCTCCGAATGGTCATCAAGGGCAGCCCCATGTAGAGCGCATTACAATAATCTAGTTGGGAAGTGACCAGAGCATGGGTGACCATAAGCAAGGAGCCCCAGTCCAGGAGCGTGCACAACTGGCGAATCACCCGAAGTTGGGCAAAAGCCCTCCTGGCCACAGCCGCTACCTGTTCTTCTAGCATCAGCCGCGAGTCCAGAAGGACCCCCAAGTTGCGCACTGGGTCTGTCTGGGGCAAAACAGCCCCATCCAGTACCAAAGATGGTAGCTCCCTGGATAACACGGGGTCCCTTATCCACAGCCACTCTGTCTTGCTGGGATTCAGCCGAAGCCCATTGGCCCCCATCCAGATCCCAATGGCTTCCAGGCATCCGGATAGGATTTCAACAGCATCACTGGGGTCCCCACGGGCTGAGATGTACAACTGGGTGTCATCCGCGTACTGATGGTACCGCACCCCGTGGGAACGAATGATCTCACCCAGTGGCTTCATGTAGATGTTAAATAGGAGAGGAGAGAGCACCGAGCCCTGAGGCACCCCATACTTGAGGAGCCTAGGGCTGGACCTCTCACTCTCTAACCACACCGACTGGGTACGGCCCTCCAGAAAAGAGGAAAACCAGGACAACACGGTGCCCTGGATCCCCAGTCCTTTGAGCCGTTCCAGAAGGATACCGTGGCCAACGGTATCGAAGGCTACTGAGAGGTCAAGAAGAGCAAGGACGGATGGATAACCCCTGTCCCGCTCCCGCCAGAGATCATCCATCAGTGCGACCAA
Organism: Bradypodion pumilum; assembly: GCA_035047305.1. Classification (NCBI taxonomy): domain Eukaryota; kingdom Metazoa; phylum Chordata; class Lepidosauria; order Squamata; family Chamaeleonidae; genus Bradypodion; species Bradypodion pumilum. Next base: position 365,027,597 of record JAWDJD010000003.1, read on the forward strand.
TGCCGTCTCCGTACCATACCCGGGCCTGAATCCTGATTGAAAGGGGTCTAGATAATCCACTTCCTCCAGGACACTCTGCAGCTGGCGTGCCACCGCCTTCTCCAAAACCTTACCCAGAAAGGGCAGGTTGGAAACCATGATGCCAATTAGAGTTTCCTAAAAGTGGACAAAATGAACCCTAGAGTCAGATACAACTGGCTTTCGAGCAAGGGCAACCTTTACCTTTACCTGAGTTGAAGCCTACTCCAAATTGGGGTGTGCTGTTTGAGGACTGTGACAAAAAAAATTCAAGAATGAATAAACACTCTAGGAGTGTTTAAGGACTAAAGGAAAAAAAAGCTGCTTATAAATGAAGAAAACTCACCATCTGTATCACACCCAGCATGTATTATTAAGACATGGGTATTCTAAAAAGAGCAGCCTCCCATTATCTTCAGTGGATTTCAAGGGTAAAAGAAAAGCTCCCACTGGATATTTAATTTTCCTGCCTTTTGGCAAAATCAGGGCTACATACATGCATAATTTTCCAGACTGTTTCTATGATAACTATCATTACCACAATTTAGGATTTCTCAAGAAAAAACTAAGCCTGCTTATTTTTAATTTTAAATCACATTTATTATGCTTATGTGCTTATTTTCAATTGTATACATATGTATTTTAAGGGGGGCTGGATCATGGTAAAAACATGTTGGGGAGGCATGCCAAATTGATGTTGAAAAGTTTAAGCATCACTGATCTAGTGACAATGTAGATTTTCCATGTGTGCATCTTTGAAAGATGATATAGCAGAGAGAGTGACTGACTAGACTCTAGTCACTAGACCAGAGGTTCCCAACCTTTTCAAGCCGGGGGCCAGGTCATGCTCTCTCAGTCAGCCGGATGGCCATTTTGCCCTGCCTGCATGATGCGGGTGGCCATTTTGCCCTAACAGCTTCAAAGTGCTAGCCATTTTGTTTCTTGAATGCCCTTGGAGGGATGGGGGCCATGTGACAAGGCACCACAGGCCAGATCCGGCCCTTGGGCCTTAGGTTGGGAAACCCTGCACTAGACCATGAAAGATTCAGGTTCAAGTCCCCACTGAGCCATGAGGCTCAAAAGGTCAACTTGGGCCAGTTACTCTCTATCCATGTGACTTTCAATGCTCACTGGATTGGTGTGAAGATAAGTGAGGAACCCTGCTCCTATCTAGAGCAAAGATAGGATATTAATGTACTGTAATTAACTAACCAATGGATACCCAAACACAATAGGTACTAGGAAAGTTAATTAAATATTCAAGTCTTTTTATTTCTTATAGACACAACTATAATAACTGCTAAAATAAAATGGTATGCTGCTGTGCAGGATGCACTATTACTTAAAGGTTAGTACACACCAACAACTTACACATATGATTATGAGGAAACAGGAAAGGGATTATGAGGAAAACAAGCACAGCAAGAGACAGCGAAAGAGGAAAGGAAACTACAAAGAGAACAATTGAGCTTCTTCAATTTTGAAGAGAGACAAGGCATGAAAAATCCCAGCTGCTCAAAAAAAGTCAATAGGGATAATCCTTTTATTATTTCATTTAGTTACAAAAATGTTGAGTTTTAAACAAAATCGCTGGACAGCAATTTAACAATGAGCATTTGTTTAATAAACCACACAACATGTATTGCCAATTGGAGATTTAACAATGGGTAGCAGAAATAAGAAAGGGTTCAAAGAAGAATCGTATGGATTTGTGAAAAATTAGAACTTATTTCCTGCCAAGTGCCACAACACCAGAAGCTGGAAGGCATCCATAAACAGTGGAATTATACTTATATTCTGCAAATGTTCTTCCACGTACCTGGGATTAACCATAATCAGATAGTGTACTAGATTGGATGGAAAGACGGCCACTGGTCTTGGGTCATTCGAGACCCCATTTAAGCACTCATTTCTTTCTACATGTAGAGGGAGCAGCAGGCAGTACTGCAGTGATAATTTAGGTATCACATACACTCACCATGACAGTCTCTTTAACTAGCCCTCCCTAAGGAGCATACCTGTCAAGTATCCCTTATTGGCCAGGAAAACCCCTTATTTTACCCTCTTTCCCGCCGTCATCCCTTATTAATTAGACTGCAATGCCCTATTGCCACCATTGGAGGGCAGCACAGGATAAGCATAGCTGTCAAGTATCCCGTATTTGCTGGGAAATTTCCCTTATTTCCAAATCCAAAACTTGACAGGTATGCTAAGAAGAGCCTAAGCATGAAGATAGCTGGATTGGTTCATATGAACAAATGAAAGTTAATGGCTCTTAATTGCCTGTTCTAGACCAAACCATCCTGCAATACAGTGATGGCAGACATTTTAGAGACCGAGTGCCCAAACTGCAACCCCAAACCCATTTATTTATTGCAAAGTGCCAACATGGGGGGAGGAAACTTTCCCATTGGGCTGCTGGGCACAGGTGCGGGGCATACTCTGTGCTGGGGCAACCACATGGGTGCCCACAGAGAGGGCTTGGAGTGCCACCTGTGACACACGTGCCATAGGTCCACCACCACTGCTCTAATAGTTTAACTGTAACAGGGATAGCTTGCAATTATATCCTGTTTCTAAGAAAACCCATTTCTTTCTCAGCTTTCTCAGGATCATAACTAAACTCAGAGGGAACAGAGTTATGATGTCATAGTCCTTACTACTCAGACTGTTTTGGAGTTTTGATCCTCCAAGCTTCGAATTCACTTACCACTGGCAAGAGATGTGTTCCACACCCAACTTCCTTTTATTACCAGGACGGTCTAAAAAAAGCTATAACTTCTGAATTAGATGAAAGAGCTACACAGACTCATAAAACCTTAATAAGGCAAGTTTCTGATTGTATGCAACTCTGTAACCTTATCCACTTCAATACAGGAATTGCTTTTCCAAACATTTCCTCATCAACCTGGGAAGGCTTAGACTAGAATGAATGCATGGGCACAGTTCCCTGGAACATTCTCCACACTTACAAAAACAAAGAGATCAGTAGGGCACAAAAGGCTTTAAGGTTCTTTAAAAAATGAACAAGCCAACTCAATAAGTAAATTTTCAATCACTGTATATAATAACATCAAAGAATCACTTTTTAAGATACAATAAATGTGACAAATTAAAAAGAGAGAAACATTTACACCCCTAATCAGTGAGTTAGGTATCTGGCTGTGAAGCCAGAGATTAGAACAGGGATTCCCAACCTACAGCCTGTAAGCCAGATCCGCCCCCTGGGCTGAATTACCGCCAACGCCGGAAGTGTCCCATCATCACTGGAAGTGCTGTAATCACCGCGTTTTCACACCAAAACACTGTAAAATGCGGTAAAAATAAAAACGGTGTTCCCTCCTCCAAGAGAAGTGGCGGAGGTGGGGGAAATGCCGGAAACGTGCAAATGCACATGCTGCCACCGCTAGGAAGAACCATGTGACTGGCCCCTCAGCTTATTGAGAGGGCATGGTCAGGCCCCTGGCAGGAAAAGGTTGCGAACCCTTAGATTAGAGGTTAAGTTTCCCATTGTGCTTCCCAGAAGAGCCAGCCTGTGTGGTTTTGGACAAGCTGCAAGAGCCAGGATGTCCTAAAAACAAAGAAATGATAAACTACTTCTGAGCACTCTCTATCTAGATAACCCTGGAAAGAGTTGTCATAAGTCAGAATCGACCTGACAGCACACAAGCAGCAGTGATATAAAAAAACACACTCATCAATTCCAACTATCTGGACTTGATAAGACACTTTGACAATGTAGGAGATATTTTGACAATGTATAAGACACTTTGACAATGTATTGTGAGTGAGACAAAGAATGCTATTTTTGAGTCACCAAGGCCCATAAAACTTCCAGAAACTGTCAGCATAAAATGTGTGTATGCCCTTTCCTCCTTGAAAAGCAAAGTCTGCACACACATCCAGAAGAAGCACAATATAATGGCAGATTGCTGAAAGAGTCACAATTAGCCTCTCCAATGCTTTTAATTTGATTTGGGTCAGGTCAGTAGCACTGCCTGAATACCAAGACTAAAGTCAGTTCACGAAACAATATTGTCAGGAAATTGACAAACTACACATGGGGAGCTCAACCATCCACCCTGGGTAAATCAGCTCTGGCCCAGAACGTCTCTGCAGTAGAGTATGCTGCTTCAGTCTGGAGTGCACCCACACAAGCAAAACAAGTTGACATTGCTGTTAATTAAGCCATGCGTATAGTGACAGGATGCCTCAAACCTACATCAGTAGAGAAAATATACCCTCTTGTTGGTATCGCCCCACCTAAGATCAGGAGAGAAGTAGCCGGATGAACTGGCCTCGGGAGCCGGATCCGGACCATGAGCTGTAGTTTGAACACCCCTGCTCTAGAGGCTTTGTAAATATCTGGTTTTGCCTCTATATCTCAGAATTCTGTCCAAGAAAATTCTGGGCAAATTTTGGAACCTGCAGCTCAAAATAGTAGAAAGCCCCATCTCCAAAATTCAGTGTGCCAAAACTGTAGGTGTAAAAATGTACCCACTCCATTGTTATTTTAACATGTTCACAAGAGTCAATATCTTTATGGTTTGATTGTTGCTTTTTCCCCATCAATGTCTCTGGGTTGGAAAGGACAAGCCCCAAGCCCTGCCAACTCAATTATTCTATGATTCTATGGTCGTCACATGTTCACCTAAATGTGCACTAAAATGTTAAGGACAAAAAGAACTTTCTAAAAATCGCAACTAAATCAGTACAAATTCAAAATAACATTATTTTTATAAGCTGGTTGCTCTCCATCATATATTTGATTGACAGTGACATTTATAAACTAATGGAGGCACTTATGCAACTGGAAAAAAGAGGCTAAACAGGTGACAACATGACTCATGGATGAGACCTCCTAAAGAAAATGGAACACACTGCTCTCATATTCTAAAATACATGTCCTAATCACTAAATAAAACAAAATTAAAGAGAACTCCTTATTATACTATCTATTGATAATGACTGGTAGTTGGCTCAAAATTATTATTTAACTACATATTTATCAGAGCTTGGAATATTAAATTTCAAAGACACTATTCCATATTCATTTATTCTCATCAGCAATGTTGACTTCAACATTGTTCCAATTGTACAAATGATCTGTAATGACATGCATTATTAATGGATTGCACAGTCATTAACAACAGACCAGAAAAATACAGGCACAGTACAGAAGGTCAGCAGTTCGATTCCCGAGTACTGCAGGACGGAATGAGCTCCCGTGTTTGTCCCAGCTCCTACCAACCTAGCAGTTTGAAAGCAAGAAATTGCAAGTAGATAAATAGGGACCACTTCGGTGGAAAAGTAACAGTGCTCCGTGCACTCTGGTGTCTAGTCATGCCTTCCACATGACCACGGAAATGTCTGCAGAAGCAGACAACGCTGGCTCTTCGGCTTTGGAACAGAGATGAGCACTGAACCCTAGAGTTGGATACGACTGGTTTTCGAGCAAGGGAAACCTTTACATACTATCTGTTTCCCTTTAGTAGTGAATTCTGTTATTACAAATTGGAAATATCCTGAGATTTCTGAACAATAATCAGGGTATGGAGACTAGTGAGCATTTTGGTTGGAAATGCCTCTAATTCTTTCTTTGACAAATGTTCCTGGTGGCACAGAGAAACAGTTGATCAGTTGGGCTCCAAGTTCACAATCCACAACCTTTGGCAGCAGACAGGCACAACAACACAGCTGGCAGAGAAAGTGCCAACTACGATTAGAGCTGTGGTGGCTTAGCCGTTAAGATGCTGAGCTTGATGACCAGAAAGTCGGCAGGTCAGCAGGTCAAGACATGAGTCCTGCATGATGGATTGAGCTCCTGTCATCCAGCCAAGCTCCTGCCAACTTAGCAGTTCAAAAGCAAGACATTGCAAGTACTGTACTGTAGATAAATAGGTATCACTTTTTGCGGGAAAGGTATCAGTGTTCTGTGCACTCCAGAGTCGTCATGCCTGTCACATGACCCCAGAAATGTCTGCAGATGCAGACAGTGCTGGCTCTTTGGCTGTAAACGAAGATGAGTACCATCCCCTAGAGTCGGATACAAGTGGCTTTCACGCAACTAGTTCTAACAGGAAGAGCAACACTTAAATACTTTGCTGAATATATTCAGCCAATGGGTTTATTAATCAATAATAAAACTGGAAGTTTTTCAGTTCTGCAGATGGTATTTTATTTTAAATACAGGCAACAAAAAGATAAAATACTGTACCACATAACAATACAGTACTGTACAACAAAAATCACTAATCAAGAGAAAGAGAAGAAAGAAAACTAAGGACGAGCTGTGTAACTGAGAAATTTCTGAGAAATCATTTGGTTCTCTCCATCTCTCTGTGTTTCTGCATTTGACTAAAGTGTGATCCTAAATTTAAAGGGCTGTCTCTCCCTCCCCCCCCCCACGCACCCCAGTAAGCATCTTTCATGAATAAACTCTACTTAATATTTTATAGCTCTTGTAATAAAACAGGGAAAGACTATTTATTTAAACATTACATTTTATTTATTTACCTGTATTGAAAATTCGATTCTCAACCAATTCCTATCAGAATAGGATTCCTTACCAGAGCCCATGTAAAAGGAGACTCACAGCCATTCCATACATAATTTCATTAGAAGCTTAGAGAGCCTTTAATCTGAGAAAGCCTAGACTTCGGAAACCTTCCATGACCTGAGGTGACATCAGGGACCTTGTGGTGCACTGTGTCACCACTCACTTAGGATGATTTCAAAGCTGTTGAGCCAACCTGTCACTGCTCAGCCTGAAAATCCACATGAATGTTTCTGCAAAAATGCAAATTAGCATTCTACCATAATTGTCTTATATTCGTTTACAGGGAACCATTCAACCGCCTCTCTAGAGAGCTATCCAATGAGCTTGTCACTAAGCAATGCTAAGTAAAAAGCTTTATAAGATCTCCACACATAGTATTATAGTTACCACATAGAGACTCCCCTACTTCCCTGACACGGGCTTTCAGTCTATATTTCTTCCACACGTCAGTTTTCGATCATGAACCCATTGTCTGCCAAGTGACAAAACTCCACAAATACCATACAACCACAAATTCAGAAGACCTCTCATCAGATATTTATGTCTTTTATGTCTGGGATAGAAGTGTACCAAAAAAAAAAGTATGTCAAGCACAGCTTGTAACTGTATGGTTAACTGATGGAGTGCTGGTATCAAAACAGAGAATATAAAGATTCAAAACAATGCTCCAAGAAATATTCATTGGATGGTTTTGTGTAATTCATGAATCATAGGCTGTTGTGCAATTCACCAAGTTACAACTTCTTCAATTTCAACATTTCCAATTGTTCTTTATAGTCTTATACAATCTTATGGGACCACAGTGGCTTCATAGTTAAGATGTTGAACTTGACAGCCGAAGGGGTGGGAAGTCAGCAGTTCAGGACCAGAGTGCTGCGCGACAAAGAGAGTGCCCATCGTCTGTCCCAGCTCCTGCCAACCTAGCAGTTCGAAAGCAAGAAATTCCAAGTAGATAAATAGGTACCATTTTGGCGGGAAAGGTTAATGTTCCGTGCGCTCTGGCATCGAGTCATGCCTGCCACATGAGCATGGAAATGTCTGCAGACAAAGACAGCACTGACTCTTTGGCTGTAAATGGAAATGAACACTGCCCCCTAAAGTTGGATATTACTTGCTTTTGAGCAAAGGAGGCGTTTACCTTTACAGTCTTATAGTCAATTGCAATGTTTATTTAAAATATTTAGATGCCAACTATTAAAACTAATCACATCAATGTTCAACCCGCTAACAACTTGAGCAAGTAAAGTTTTATTTATTTATTTATGTATTTTATTCATATTTGTATCCTGCTCTCCTGGCACAAACACTACCCAGAGTGGCTCACAACATATACATAAAAATACATATAATCTTAAAAACATCTAAAAAACCAGCCCCAAACCCTCCCCAAACCCTTAAGAAAAAGTAAAACAATAAAAACTGTGCATAAAAAGTGCATAAAAACAGTTACATAAAAACAACTGACAGCTCCCACAGTGACCAGTAACCTTGGGCAACTAGACCAGCCAGTGGATCTAGGCCGTAACATAAGATGGATCCCAGACCTGCTGGCACAGCCAGGTCTTGAGTGCCTTCTGAAAGGGGAGCAGCTCCGTCTGGAGGCGAAGGTCCGATGGTAAGAGGTTCCACAGGGCTGGGGCAGACACAGAAAAGGCTCTTCCCCTGGTCCCAGCCAGATGTGCTACTCTTGTCAAAGGGACCACCACAGAGCCTCTCCGGTCTGCCCTCGTAGGACGGGTAGAATGCCTTGGGGAGATGCGGTCCCATAAGTTACCCGGTGCACTGCCATGAAGGGCTTTAAAGGTCAAAAACAGCACCTTGAATTGCACCTGGAGGCACACTGGCAACCAGTGCAGCTTCCAGAGCGGCAGTGAAGCGTGAGCATAATGCCACCACCCCATCACCACCGTGGCCTCCGAATGGTCGACAAGGGCAGCCCCATGTAGAGCACATTACAGTAATCCAATCTGGAGGTGACCAGAGCGTGAGTGACCATAAGCAAGGCATCCCGGTCCAGGAGCGGGCATAATTGGTAGATGACACGAAGTTGTGCAAAGGCCCTCCTAGCCATGACTGCCACCTGCTCTTCGAGCAGTAGTCACAAGTCCAGGAGGACCCCCAAATTACGCACCGGATCTGTCCGGGGCAAAGAAGCCCCATCCAGAACCAAAGCTGGTAGCTCCTGGGACAACACGGGGCCCCAAACCTACAGCCACTCAGTCTTGCCAGGATTCAGCTGAAGCCCATTGTTCCCCATCCAGACCCGTCCCGTACAGCCTCCATACACCTAAATAACTAAAACTACAGCAAATAACTAAAACTACAGCAAATGTTACTATAGTTTATTTATTTAACTGGTCGATCTGCCTGCCAAATTACATTGATAGCAAATAATCCATTTGCTAAAGACAATCTATAAAATCTTAAGAAAAATTACATTTTTGGTCTATAATTTCCATCACAGTACTGCCAACCAGCATGGGCAAGGTAGCATGGGCATTTTAGGATGGCAGCCAAATGGGTGGAAGTTTGCTAAGGGTCACTGGATCCTTGAAGCTACTCTAGAAAATTTGCTCTTAATATACACTTCAGCAAACCCAAGTTTATATTTGTATAATTTTTAAAATGGCCTTCAAATCTCAGATTTAAAGTTTAAAACAATTTTTATATTGTCAGCTGCAGGGGTGGGCGAATTCTGCCCTTTTTCTATAATTAACGTCATGCTTCTACTCCATAACTATTTTATAAAATAAAGAGTATGCCTCTTCTAGAGGTGGGGGGAGTAAATATCCTGTGGTGCCATCCCCATTACGAGTCCTGGTAAGGCCACAATTTGTATACTTTTATATTCTTTCTGTATTTGGTGTATATAAGCCATGCTTGGAAGTTCCACTCCTACGTCTGAAGAAGTGGACTTGATCCACGAAAGCTCAGTCAAAATATTGCAGTTAGTCTTTAAAGTGCTGCAGTGTTTTTGGTTGTTGTTTTTTGTTCTCTGATATTCCTGAACCATAGACTAACACGGCTACTATTCCAAAAAATTCATTTACTTTCTTTAATTACCTGCAAATTAAATTCAGCGTTCATTTATGTGTTTTGTACGAAGCAAAGGGTAACCATCTATCAAAGTTAAGTAAATGTGAACTAAGAGATAGTCGTGCCGCAAAATTTATAAATAGATTTCAAATCAGCAAACATCCCTGCCAGATTAGAAGGAAAGGACACTTTGACAGTCCTGTTACGTTATTTTGCCTTGTGCTTACAAAAAGCTGTGTTTAAGTCTCTTTTCAGGCTGACTCCGGAAGGGAAAATTCTGCACCTCCAGAATATGTACTACAGCAAACCTGAGCTGACGTTCAGGTCAGTCCCCCAAACACACATATTTTTTGATTTTTTTTAAAGTGTCAGCATTTAGGGTTGGGTTCAGAACAGTCTGATAGCAGAATGCCCTACTTTGACCTTTTGTCTTACTTGAGATTATTGTCAATTCATAAAACAAAAGCAATGCAACCACACTTATATAAAGCCCCATAGTGCACTCTTTGGGCAGTTCACAAGTTAATTTGCATTTTGCCCTCAACATGCAGGGTACTCATTTTACTGACCTCAGAAGGATGGAAGGCTAAGTCAACCTTGAGCCCTGGTCAGGATCAATTTCACAACCTTTAGGTTGCAGGACAGCAGTTCAACCACTGTGCCACCGGGGCTCCATCACTGAATATATCAACAAATCAGATATCAAAGCAGGCATCTGTCCCATCATTTCTGTGTCTGGCCTTCTAAGGAATTGCTAATTTTGTCACAGCCAGCTAGCATACAGCAGAGATGGGAAACACACAATCTTTTCAGTATTTTTGGACGCCAACTCTCTCCAGCCCATACCAGCCACCTGCCAAGAAGGGATCATGGGATGTGCAGTTCAAGAACATCTGGAAGCCACACATTTCTCATTCCTAGTGTAAACAATACTATGCCAGATGGACAAAACGCAGATGCTTTTGTTTTTACCAGGAGCTTTCAGGCATGATTTACACACCTGTCATGTCACAGAGACTGTCCCTAGGCCTCTGCAGAGCTAGGCATTCACAGATGGATGGACAGACCTGTGGCAGGTGGGGTGAACAGAAGAAGTCAGATCAGGGGACAGTTTATGGTATAAAGTAAGGCAGTAAGACAAAGCGAAAAAGCAGGCTGAGTGAACATGGGAAGCAGGCAGAAGGGCAGAGTAGCTAAGTAGTTTCTAAACCCTGGAGTTCCTTGGAAATATATTGTAGTTTTCACATCACTCGATGAAAGGCATCATGCCAGTTGCCACCAATCCTTTCTCAGGAAAAAGCTGCCAAAGGACATTATTCAATCTAAACTACACATTAAAAATGGATCTAATGATGTTAGACTTCTTTTTAAAATCAGCCACAGTGCAATAGGAATTAGTAATAGCAATTACACTTAAATACACTTAGTGCACTCTCTGGGCAGTTCACAAGGCAATGAGCATTTTGCCACCAACATGCTGGGTACTCATTTTACTGGCCTTGGAAGGATGGAAAGCTAAGTCAAGCTTGAGTCCCGTTAGACATTAGGCAATTACACACTTGCAGATCAGCCCAAGCCCGAGTGCAAATAGGGGCCATATTTGCTCTTGTGTAAGCCATGAACAATGGATTTCCCCTGTCAGTATTTGTCCTGGTTAATTAACTTCCCCAAGAGAGATTCCCAATTAACCCGGGTAAACAGGTGATATGATTTTCTGTCAGATGACGATTCTATCACACGCTGCCTTGAATTCCTATATATGATGATGATTTTCCCTCAATAAACCACTGGTCTTCGCTCCATCTTGTCTCGTGTCGTTCCTTGACCAGTCTCCTCCGGGACCTCACGGCCGCCCCGCGGCCCCAATCCTACAACTTGAAGGTCGGCAGGTCAGCAGTTCGAGACCTGAGTGCTGCGTGACGGAGTGAGCTTCCGTTTCTGTCCCAGCTACTGCTAACCGAGCAGTTTGATAGCAAGAAATTGCAAGTAGATAAATAGGTACCACTTCGGTGGGAAGGTAAACAGCGTTCCGTCTAGGCATGCCTGCCACATGTCCACAGAAACATCTGCAGACATGGACAGCACTGGTTCTTTGGCTGTAAATGGAGATGTGCACTGAATCCTAAAGTCGGATGTGACTGGCTTCCAAGCAAGGGTGACCTTTACCTTTACTCTCCTTATACTACACACCTGAATACTCCCCCTCCTACACACACAACAAACATGGCTGGTGGTTTTGGATGGGAACTGAGATGGAGATGCACCACCACCACCCAACATGCAGTCCAGTTCTGAGTTCATAGCAAGCCCCAAAAGCCCTGGTCAGCACTGTCCATCCATTTCCCCATACAGCTTCTGAAACACTGCAGGCATGAGTGCTCCAAAAAGCAGGACGTTTTAAAACTACCTCTTGCAAAAGCCAGCAGAGCAGCTAAACGGTTTCCCTTAGCAACAAGAAGAGTAGACCGGACAGCTGCAGGCACTACAGCTTGCAAAGCAAACAGTGGAAAGCCTGGCTCCTTTATTTAGAACAGTTGAGAGAGTGCCCAGGCTTACACTGGATCAGACCCCCACGGAGGTAGGCACATCATTCTGTTCATGCTGGATCTGGCCAGATGCTTGTTGGGAAATCTACAAAGCACCAGATAAGTGCAATAGCACCCACCCCCTTGGTGTTCACCAACAGTTGATAGACAAACTACATCTGGTACTGGAGGAAAAATAGACATTCAGCATGAATAAGTCGCCTCAGATGGGCTCTGTGAATTTGTCTGATCCCGTTGAAAGCCATCCAAGCTGGTGGAGATTCTACTCATGGGCTGGTGCATGATGGACCAAGGGTTTCATAACTAACATACTGGACCCTGGTCTTGGGGGCTTCCACTTTGCGCCCTGTAGCACTAGACGTGCAAATTACACTTACACTTACAGTTGCTGTATGCCCTATTTCAAACAGTACAATAAGTCAAGGCTAACCGCTTCCTATATTTACATTATCTGCAAGGAACGGATAATAAATACCGCATGTGTTCACCAGTCTTTTTAGAAATGGATAGGTAAATATACAGATGAAGATTGTGGAAGATATACAGCTAGGTACACATCTGCGCTTACCTTAAAACAGGGGTTCCCAAACTTTTCGTACCATGGGTCAGCCACGTGGTTCCTCCCACCGTAAAACGTATCCGCGGCTGTCATAAACATGCATTTACAGCAGCATTTACGCATGTGTGAGTGCATTTTATTTCCACTTCCAGCAGTATTTACACATGTGCGGGCGCGTTTTACTTCTGCTTCTGATAGTGGTGAGGGCGGCATGCGTCAGGTGGTTTGGTGCCGTGGGCTGGGTCCGGCCTGCGGGCCGTAGTTTGGCCACCCTGCCTTAAAATGTACTTTTAGGTTCCTAAAAAGTCTCCAGAAGTGGTGGATTTTATTTAAAACAAATACTGTGCATTTAAATTCTTAAAAGTCAAAACGAGAAGTGGACTTGCAGACACTTCTAAATTTTGCATGTTTTATGTTTCCTCCCGCTGCTTGGGGTCTACCATAGTTGCTCAACCCACTTTAAAAGATTAGCTATTCTAAGGAACAGCATAGGGCAGTATCCGAATAGTAGACCCTTGGAATGTGAAAGATGTCCTTTACTCTTGGCCATTCCGGCAAAGCTAAAAATAACCTTGGCTGATGTGTTATGAAATTCAATGTTCCTGGTTTGAGGAGACGGAGCAAGTGCTGAACACTCCGATAGTACAGGCAGCACTGCTGAATTTTAAAAATAGCAGCCAAGCTTCTTAAAAATAGACTACACAAAAGGAAGGGGAGAGAGAGAGAGAATCACACACCATCCCAACACTCCTGAAGTATGCTGTGTACAAATTCACTTCTAGCCAAAGTCACCCTGCTCCTGTTGTAATCTTCCTTCTACACTCATTTCCCCCTTTCCCTGGGGAAACATGAGCTTTAGACAGAGTAGTGTGGTTTGTAACAGATTATTACATACTGCAATTAGTTATAACATAAGTAGCAGTATCAAAATGTTCTTATCACAGAGACCTAACCTTTTGGCAGGAAAACACATTTCACAGCTGAACATTGGAGGAGTCAGAAATAGTCAGATCAACAGCAATTGTACTTGATCCTAATGCTTTTCAGAGGATATATAACAAATAATCTGGAAGGCTAGGGCCCTGGAAGAGTCACTTCCTTAGACAACAACGTTCACAACCCCTCAATCAGCATGGCTGGGGATATTGGAAGTTATAGGCTAAAAACAAATTTTCAAATTTATGTGTAACAACAAGTGATATATCACAACCTGCAGTGCCATACAGGGCCATAACCAGGGGGGCCAGGAACCCTCCTGAGCTAACAGCCCGCCCCCCCAACCCACCCCGTGGTGCCAATGTTATATATGTGACTATGACATTCTTCCCCCTCCTGTAAATTTTTTGCCCCTCCTGAAAAATCCCCCCAAAAAAATATAGAATCCTGGCTACGGCCCTGGCAGAAACAGCTGTAAAATGCGTCCGTGGCTGTCGTAAATGCATTATGACAGCCGCAGATGTGTTTTATGGCAGCCTTTACAGCAGGGGGAACCACCAGTCCAGCCCACTCAACTGTGAGGGAGTATAACCCGGCCCACAGCTTTAAAAGGTTTTAGTGTAAGGGACCAAAGACAATGAAACAGCCGAAGGGTTGGCTTAACACAGGTTTATTGCATGATGATCCGGAGGAACATGTGGTAATGGCGGATGGGTAGCTCAATATATACAGCTGGCTATACATTTGAATGTGGCTCGTCGACAGACTATTGGTTGCTGCCTGCGTGACGTCGTAGAAGGTCACGCTCTTCTTGACCAGGTGACGAGGTGGCGGGGAATCTTCCCGCGCTGCTGATCCAGGTGAATCTGAGCCATGAGAGCTGGACGCTCACTATTGCCATCTAGTGGTCACTAGCTCGCGTCCCCTTTTCAGGTTTACATTGATACAGCTGAAGGTTATAATGTTACACACAGAAAGGTTACATTGTTAACACATGGCTAAGGTACATTGTTAAAGGCACAGCTTTACAGAACACAACATCCCTCCCCCTAGGATGAGACGAAGTCTCTCAGCCAAGATGGCTTGTTGCATGTGCGTTTGGGCCGTGAAGAGGGCTGACCCCCCCCGGGGGCGCTACTGCTTCTTTGTTCCCTGGTCCCTTGTCCTGTAATGGGAGAGGGAGACTCGTTAGTGGCTTGCTGCGGTCTGGCGGCCTTAGGGGAAGGAAAGAACTCCATTGTGGGCAGACCGGGGGCAATCGGGGCTAACGAAAAACCCCTCTTCTCGCTTGGACGGGTGGGGGACCACTCCGAAAAAAAAACCCCGGTTCTGAAAATCAAATTCTAACTCAGTTGGGGTATCCGCATTTGTGGGGAAATTCCGCGAGATATGTATGGGGTCGGGTTCCTCCTCCTCGGAAAGATCCCCCAGGATATCTACGAGAATATCCTCCTCCCCCCTTGGTGGGGACCCGCGGTCCCCTTTTCCTCCCCCTTGGGCTGAACGGGTGGGGGAGAACCCTAACGCTGATTTTTTCTCTGTTTGGTCTGTGCCCTGCTCATCGGGGACCCTGCATCGGAGCTGGTCCGCGTGCCGCCTCCACAGGAGCCCTGTGCTGGTTTCCACGCGGTATGACACGGGGCCGGTTTGCTCCACAACTACGCCCGGTACCCAGGCTGGGCCCGCGCTGGCGTAATTCCTGCAATGCACGGGGGCGCCTACACTGAAACTCTTCGTGGCCTCTAGTCCAATGTTCCTTCCCTTGTCCTCTACCCTCATGGGGTCTAGCCTAGTAAGGATGGTGGCCAGTTTCCTACGCATTAAGAGCTCTGCGGGGGAGTATCCTGAAGCCAACGGGGTCACCCTGTACCCTAGCAGAAACTGACACACTTGTAGGTTTAGGTCCCCGGGGCCCATGCGCCGCAACGCGTCCTTCGTGGTGCGGACGAGGCGCTCTACTTGACCATTGGTGGCTGGGTGAAACGGGGCGGAGGTGATATGCCGAACGGCGTTAATCTCCATGAATGCCCTAAACTCGGAGGACGTGAAGAAACTAGCGTTGTCGCTAATTAATGTGTCGGGTATGCCGAACGTGGAGAAGAGCCTCCGCAAATGCTTAATGGTCTGGGCCGAGGAGGTGCTCGTGACTGGGATAACCTCCAACCACTTGGAGAAGGCGTCCACGACAAGAAGAAACAGGGTGCCTCTGAACGGGCCTGCGAAATCAACGTGCACCCGGGACCACGGCCCCTTAGCCGAGTCCCATTCCCTGTGGGGAATGCGGGCCTTCTCTGGTCTGGAGCATTGGCAGCTCTCGCAAGTGCCGACCATGTGCTCGATGTCGGCGTCCAGCTGGGGCCACCAGAAGTAACTCCGGGCCAGCGCCTTGGATCGCACGATGCCGGGGTGGCTGACGTGCAGCAGTTTGAGCACCCGCGGCCGAAGGGAAGTGGGAATCACCACCCGCTGCCCCCACAAGAGGCACCCCCTCTCTAGGGACAGCTCTAACTTTTTCCTGAAAAATGGGGCGAACTCCTCCGCTGGGGAGGATGCCGGCCACCCTTTCTGCACCCAGGAGCTAACTGCCGCTAACGTCTTGTCCTTCTCTGTCGCTTTGGCAATGTCGGCGGGCATTACGGGGGGCGAATCCAGCACCTCTATCATAAGAACCTGATGGTCCCGCTCCCCCTTGCTCACCTGGCTGGGCGTCAGGGGGAGGGGAGACCTTGATAGAGCGTCCGCATGGCTGATCTCTTTCCCGGGCCGGTAGACCAACGCGTGCTGGTACGCGTTGAGAAAAATGGCCCACCTGAGCATCCTCGGGGACAGGATCTGTGGGGTGGGCTTATCTGCGGTAAAAATGCCTAGCAGGGGCTTGTGGTCCGTTACAATGGTGAATGGGCGGCCATACAGAAAATCGTGAAATTTTTTCGTCCCCGCAACTATTGCAAGTGCCTCCCTGTCTGTCTGTGTGTAGTTTCTCTCCGCTTGGGACAGGGACCTGGAGTAAAATGCTATTGGGGCCTCCCTTCCGTCTTCCAGTATGTGGCACAGCACCGCCCCCACCCCCACCGGGGATGCATCACAGGTCAGAACTACCGGGCGTTTGGGGTTGAAATGGGTCAGTATGGCATCGGACGCTAGGAGACTTTTTAGCTCACTAAATGCCCTTTCTTGGTCATCGCCCCACTTCCATGCCTGGTCTTTTTTCAGCAGTTTGTGTAGCGGCTCAGCCACCGCTGCCTTCCGGGGGAGGAAGGAGTGGTAAAAGTTGAGCAGCCCTAGGAACGACTGCAGCTCGGGATTGGAGGTGGGGCGGGGGGCTTTCTTAATGGCTGGCACCTTGGATTTGGATGGTTTTATCCCCTCAGGAGTCACACAAAACCCTAGGAACTCAACCTCGGTTGCGAAGAAGACGCATTTGTCCTTTCGCAGTCTCAGCCCCGCTTTTTCGAATATTGTCAGGACCTTCCCCAACCTTTTGGCCAATTCGACCCGACTCCCCCCCGTTATTAACACGTCATCAAAATAAGGTAACACCCCCTCCAGCCCCTTCAGGAGGCGTTCCACGAGTGACTGGAAAATTCCAGGCGCCGAATTTACGCCGAACTGGAGACGCGTCACCTGGAACGCCCCCTTATGGGTGACTATGGTCTGCGCAGCAGCTGCGGCAGGGGACACCGTAAGCTGCTGGTAGGCCTGTGCTAAGTCGAGCTTAGCGAAACACTTTCCCCCGTGTAACCTGGCCAGCAGATGGCTGACTACCGGCACCGGATATGCATTCGGGCGGATCGCCTTGTTGATGGTGCACTTGTAGTCGGCGCATATGCGGACCTCCCCATTGGCCTTTAGTGCGGTTACAATTGGAGTTTCCCACTCCGCAGAATCAACAGGCACAAGGATTCCCTGGCCCACCAATTTGTCCAGTTCCGCCTCTATCTTGTCCTTAAGTGCAAACGGCACCCGGCATGGTTTAAGACGAATTGGGCGGACCTCCGGGTCCAGGTCGAATGTCACTGGGGGCCCCTTGAATTTCCCCAGTCCTTTTTTGAAAACTTCGGGGTGCGCCTCGCACACCTCCTGAATTGGATCAGTCCCAACGGCGTGCATCCCAATGGCGTGCACCCCCCCAATAAACAAACCCAGGGGCTGGAACCATTGAGTTCCGAGGAGGCTGCAATCTCCCCCTTTAAGCACGACTAGGGGGAGAGACGCGGCGTGCTTCTTGAATTTAACCTGAAATTCTCCAACCCCCAACACTGGAATGCTGTTCCCTTGCACGTCCCGTAGTGTGGACCTCAGCGCTTTGAGCTTGGGTCGCCTGTGGGGGGCAATTCTCAAAAACTCCCTCTGGGAAATGATTGAATATGAGGACCCCGAGTCAATTTCCATTCTAATGGGAACCCCTTGGACTAGTACCTCAACAAAGTAGCGGGGGTGTCCTACGGACACGCTGAATACTGGGGCGTCGTCCTCGCTGCCGTCGGAGATGCGGCCCACGCCGTCCTGCTTCCGCATGGCCTGAGCGCCGTCCTTGGGTCTCGTTGAGCGGTCTTGTCCCGCGGAACGGTCTGCTGAGCTTCTCCGGGTCTCGCGCCTCTTCCTGCACACCTTGGCGATGTGCCCGCGGCGGCCGCAGTTGTGACACTCGGCCTTCCGAAACGGGCATTTTACGCGGTCGTGGGCCGCTCCACAGCCGTCGCACCGCCGGCTCTCTTTCCGGACCCTCCGGACGTCCTCGTCGTCGCTGCTCTCTGCGGACGACCTCGAAGCTCGCCGGGCCGCCTGCACCGGAGTCTCTGCCTTGCTCGACTTCGGCCGCCAGTCCTGGAGTCTTCGTAGCTTCCGCGGCCTGGGCCGCTCTGACGACCTCCTGCAACGTGGGAGGCGGCTCTTGGTTCATTAATGTGCGCTGGGTTTCGGCGTCGTTCAGGCCGCACAGCACACAGTCCCGGAGTGTGATTTCGGCATTCTCCCATTTGCACGGGCCGGCCGCCAGCCGCAGGGCCGCCACGAATGCGGCGACCGTCTCCCCGGGCGCTTGGACTCGCCTCCAGAATGCACTCCGAGCGGGAAACATCGCCGTGGCAGGCCGGACGTGCTCACGCAGCATCTGCATGAGTTCCTTGGCCTTGAATTCGCTCACCCTCCTCGGTGCAATCAGGTCCACCAAGGTCCTTTTGGTTTCTTTCCGAGCATCCTGGTGAAGATGGCCCTTTTCTTTGCCTCTTCCGTGACTTCGGACTCAATCAGTGCTGCCTGGAAGTCCATTTCGAAGATCTCCCAGTCGCCCGGTTTCCTGATTTCGAAACCGGCGCATGTCTTGGTCCCGTGGGCTGCCATGATCCCATCCTCGTCG
The DNA here is from genome assembly GCA_035047305.1 of Bradypodion pumilum. Classification (NCBI taxonomy): domain Eukaryota; kingdom Metazoa; phylum Chordata; class Lepidosauria; order Squamata; family Chamaeleonidae; genus Bradypodion; species Bradypodion pumilum. Next base: position 365,046,610 of record JAWDJD010000003.1, read on the forward strand.
CCAATTTAGTGTAAGGGACCAAAGACAATGAAACAGCCGAAGGGTTGGCTTAACACAGGTTTATTGCATGATGATCCGGAGGAACATGTGGTAATGGCGGATGGGTAGCTCAATATATACAGCTGGCTATACATTTGAATGTGGCTCGTCGACAGACTATTGGTTGCTGCCTGCGTGACGTCGTAGAAGGTCACGCCCTTCTTGACCAGGTGACGAGGTGGCGGGGAATCTTCCTGCGCTGCTGATCCAGGTGAATCTGATCCATGAGAGCTGGACGCTCGCTATTGCCATCTAGTGGTCACTAGCTCGCGTCCCCTTATCAGGTTTACATTGATACAGCTGAAGGTTATAATGTTACACACAGAAAGGTTACATTGTTAACACATGGCTAAGGTACATTGTTAAAGGCACAGCTTTACAGAACACAACAAAGGTTGAGAACCCCTGCATTAGATGATCCTACAATCTTTCAATTGCTACATCTATTAGAATTAACGGCAGATGTTCCTGTGTTAAGGAAGCCACTGACCATTTCCTGTCATAACTGTAGCTTTGCAAATATTTCTCCTTCGATCTGAAACAAAAATTCATTCAAGAAAACTGTCTCATGTGCACACTGTATCTACTGAGTGAGCATACTAGAATGTAACAAATCCTACTGACCAGACTGACGGAAGGAATTCAAGACATTGCTGATAGACAGTACTGACAGGTAGTACTGGAGAAGACTAGCAGTAAGAGCATGTCATTCATATCACTGAAACACAGTGGTTTTGCCAGCTATTTTTCAGACACAATAACTATATCATGCAGCCAGTGCCTTTTCTCTGTGTCCAACATCAATACAAAATGACATTCTTGTAAGGCTTAAGAGCTTCCATCTCCCTTGATGCTTTTGTGATGCAGAGGAATACTATTCCCAGTCATACATCAAGACTCTGCAAAACTGGACACAGTGGTCTGATGATATAAATTTAAGTACTGTAAATGGTCTACAAAAACCAGTCTGGCTAGGTTATCCTGCTATGGTAATAGAGTAGACCATACTGCCAGTGACTCAATGCTGAGTGTCAGCCGGTGGTTAACTAACCTGACCACCCTGAGGACTAATGGATTGGGTGCTGAAGTCCACAGGGAAGGTGATGGTCCCCAAGTGGATTAAATCCAAAAGGGCTCAGGACCAGAAAGTGACTTGCAGAACTGGATTAGTGGTCATGCTGTGATGCAGAATGCAGATGAAAGGCCACTGCATTATATTCTCAGGACAGTCGTCATGGCTGATCGCTATGATGATCGCCAGTATTTGGATTCAGATGCAGAAGAAGAGTCTACAAAGAAATCAAATGTTTTGCTGCACAAAGCAAGGGAAACAAGCGAAATTCTCTAAACACCCCAACACAGCCCAAAGCTCCAATATTCAATATACAGAATGGAGAAAAAGGCTCATTTTACATTAAAACTTGAACAGCAAAAACAGAACTGCTTGGTTTTCCACTGTATTTCTTTGTGTTTGTCTGAGTCAGTGAAAATTTTCCATTCCTTATTAACTCTGCAGAGTGACACATTAAGAACACTCTGCTGCTGAATGAACATTATCTTAAGAGACAGCATTTCCCATTCCCTTAAATGTTACAATTTTCCCCCTAATGTTTTTAATGATTAAAAAAGCTCAAAGCTACACCTATTGTATTTTTGCATTATCGACCACTGAGTAAACATCTCCCACATTCTGTCTTCTTACTTGATTTAACATTCAGCAGTGGAGAACTTGATTTATACCTGTATTTGGAAAATGTGTAAGACTCTGCATTGACCTAACAATCCAGTGCCACATGGACAGATTTCTTTGGTTCTGGTTGAGTCAGAAAATTCCCACCAGACAGGGCAACAGAGTTTGAACAGTTTTTCTTGTTGGTTAGGTTTTGTAACAATTCGGTCATGGCTGGAAGAACATCCTTGAACAAGGCTTTCAACCTCATCCACCAGTGGTCTGGTTCACAGTTTGGCAATAGTTGGTTAAAATAAACTTTTGTTGATTTGGTTGGTTGGTTACTTGCTTATTTGTTACATTTATACCTTGCTTTTGTACCAGCCACTTACATTCTTCATGAAATATTAATATAGTGGAACCTCATACAACAATCACCCCGTATAGCAATGAAATTGCGTAACAATTAGGTTTGGGGGGAAATGGCGTCCCCCATAACATTTTCCCTATGGAAAAAATCGTACAACAATTTTTCAATGGGAAAAACCACTTAGCAAAACAAAAAATCGTTGTACGATGCATCCCATAGGGAAAATCGCTATATGATGCATGCATCGTATGGCAATTGTTTCATACAACAACGAGCCCTGTGGAATGGATTAAAATTGTTGTATGAGGTACCACTCTACAGGAGTTCTCAACCGTTTTAATCCGGGTCACGCTCTGTCAGATAGCTTCGGGACCGGATGGCCATTTTGCCCTTCCTCCACCACATGGCACTTCCTGGTGTGATGGAGGTGGTGGTGGGCCACATGAAATGGTGTTGTGGGTTACATCCGGCCCACGAGCTGCTGGTTGAGAATCCCTGTACTAATTAATAGATCGATAGATAGATAAAGGTAAAGGTTTCCCTTGCTCGAAAGCCAGTCGTATCTGACTCTAGGGTGCAGTGCTCATCTCTGTTTCTAAACCGAAGAGCCAGCGCTGTCTGCTCCTGCAGATGTTTCCATGGTCATGTGGCAGGCATGACTAGACACCGGAGCGCATGGAACGCTGTTACCTTCCCACCGAAGTGGTCCCTATTTATCTACTCGCAATTTCTTGCTTTCGAACTGCTAGGTTGGCAGGAGATAGATAGATAGAAATAAAAAATACCAAAAATAACTATAAAATCAGAAAAATAAATAAAAACAACCACGTAAAACATTAAAATCAACTAAACACATTAAAGGAAGTGGAGAGGAGAAAAGATTTCACACTGGATTTTCATGTTATTGCTCATTCAGAACAAATCTTCTCTTGACACACATACCTCTTTAAGGTAATTTTATATGTTTTAGACTTATATTTGTGATAGCTGCTCCTAAAGCATTTTCCCTCCCTCTAATGGCAAGTCAAAAGTATTCTGTGAGAGCTTTTCCCCTCCCTCCTTCCTTCCTTCTTTCTTCCTCTCTTCTTTCCTCCGGCACAAGAGGCATACCAATGAGAGGTTGATAACAGAGCTGACACACTGGCTCCAATAATCGCTGACCTGTATATATCAAATGCTCATCACTGACCCAATTCCACTTCAGAGGCCTGGATTACAGCTCCAGTCGATCTACTCAGTTTTTCTCATTTATATCTAGGCAGGCGAGCTATCAATGAAAGAGACGATTACAGCAAGAGATTATGCAACTTCAGGCCCATTGAAGAGGAGCAGTCATAGAATTGGCTAGAAGGGATGAAATGTCAGGAGCCAAACCAGTTTTTGGAAGCTGTTAGACACGAGGCAAAGAGAGATTACAGATACAGAGGAAACAGACCCATTTGCGCCCATAAACAGAAAAGAAGAAAGCGTGCAATCATAAAAACATTGATAAGACATATTCCCTTTTGTCTTGAATACAAGGAAATGAATGTCATAAAAGAGTAACGCATTTTGTATTAGCAGGGTACTGATGACAAACACTCTGTTTTGACGTGCCCTTTGACGTTTCCTTCCTCCATAGTAACAGCATATCATAATAAATGAATGTTTTACAATTTAGTGCTTTGAAGAATTCAAACAACTTCAAATGAAGGTTGCTCATAGAAGTTTCAATGAATAAGTAGAAAAAATTATTTATTTAAATTTATATTATACTCGCCAAGGAGACTCCGGGCGGCTCACAAATATAAACATCGCATAACAATAAAGCAGGAACCTCAAACTTTAAAAAACCATTAGAACCATTAAAAATCCTCCCAACAACCAAAAATTAAACTTGAACTAAAAACCCAGATGGCCCTCATTATATAAGCCAGCAGGAGGGGGCGCTACTGCACCGGCAGCCCCCCACACCTGCTGCGCAAGCCAGGTTTTCAGATCTTTCCTGAAGGTCAGCAGTACCCTGGCCCACTACCATGTAGGGCTATAAAGGTCATCACCAGCACTTTGAATTGCACCCGGAGGCACACTGGCAGCCAATGCAGCTCCCGCAACAAGGGTGAGGCATGGGCATAACGTTCACACCCCATCACCATGCAGGCAGTTGCATTTTGAACCAGTTGCAGCCTCCGAATTGTCATCAAGGGCAGCCCCATGTAGAGTGGCAGGGGCAGTGGAGAGCCCAAAATAGGTTTTAAAAAACTCCTCTGGGAGAGTTGGGGGACCCGATCTGTGCTGTTTCCAGAGTCCCCCAACTTCCCTGGGCGGTGGTGCAAGGCAAAACCTGCAGCCGACGACGGAGGGTTGTTGTTGTTTTTGCCCATTTCGGGCTCTCCACTGCTCCTGCTTCCTCCGGGAGAGTCGGGGGCCCTGATCCGTGCTGTTTTCAGCATCCCCCAACCTCCCCGGGTAGTGCTGCAAGGCAAAACCTGCAGCCAATGACGGAGGTTTTCCCCTGTATTTTGCTTTGCAGCACCGCCCAGGGAGGTTGGTACATGTTGGAAACAGCACAGACCGGGTCCCCCTAACCCTCCCGGAGGTGGCAGGAGTGGTGGAGAGCCCAAAATAGGTGGGGGGAAACCCATTTTTTTACGTAAATCAGGGTTTTATTGTACTTCATAAAGATTTTCCAAACTGATAATATTGTCGCTAAACTGGGGATTGGGCCTAGGCTTCTAAGAACCCCTGGTAGTCTCCCTGACGACAGGAAACTTATAAGATTCATGTTGCTCCTCAATTAAGGGATGACACAGTCAAAAATCTGCATTGTTCTGAGTCATCCTGTGGCTATCATTTCCATGCCTTTTCTTCAGCTGGGTGGAAATCACACCATACCTGTCAACCACCCCGATTTGGCCGGGAAAACCCCGTAATTTGACGTCTATTGACGTCATAACCCGCCCCCCGCTGCCAAAAACCCGTAATTTGACAGCGGGGGGAAACGCTTTCTGCGCATGCGTGGAAGCGCTACGCCGCTTGCGCAGCCCAGACGCAAGCAGCGTAGCGCTTTCCACGCATGCGTGGAAGGCCCCTTCCACGCATGCATGGAAAGCGCTACGCCGCTTGCGTAGGGGCTGTACAAGCGGCGTAGCGCTTCCGCGCATGCATGGAAGGGGTAAAACCCTTCCAAGCATGCGTGGAAAGCGACCTGCGCACAAGCGATATGCGCAGGTCCCGTTTTTGCAGAGCCACGGGTTGACAGGTATGAGTCACACTGCATCTGAGTCCTGCTATTCCAACCACCCACTCTTTCCCCAGCTACCACTGTTGTGGTTGTGCCACAGAAGCCCAGATGCCCAAGCAACAGCAGCTCCAGTAGCCAGCTGGAGATCTTGGAGCCGCCCACCCAGCAACCACATTGCTGCAATAAGGGGAAATCTTTTATTTTTTTATTCTTAAATTCCTGGATGACCTCTGCAGCACAACAGCAACCATCTAGGTCAAGGTAAAGGTTTCCCTTGCTCGAATGCCAGTCACATCTGACTCTAGGATTCAGTGCTCCTCTCTGTTTCTAGCCAAAGAGCCAGCGCTGTCTGCATCTGCAGATGTTTCCATGGACACGTGGCAGGCATGACTAGACACCAGAGTGCATGGAACGTTGTTTACCTTCCCACTGAAGTGGTAGCTACAGATATTTATCTACTTACAGTTTCTTGCTTTTAAACTGCTAGGTTGGCAGGAGCTGGGAATGAAATGGGAGCTCACTCTATCATTCAGTACTCAGGTCTCAAACTGCTGAACTGTCGACCTTCTGGTCATCAAGTTGAGCATCTTCACCACTAAGCCACCACAGACCAAATCATCTAGGAACTCCAATCAGAAAAGCTCAGTAACCCTTTTCCTGCACAGAAAATATATTTGCATGTGCATAGGAGAGAATGGCTAATCGCAGACATGTGGCTCCAACATGACCCACAATTTGTCTCTCAATAGGGTGCCAAGTGGGGTAGGTCAGATCAATATAATTGGCAGTACTTAGAAGAATGAGATATTAAAAATCAATATAATTGGCAGTACTTAGAAGAATGAGATATTAATAAACAGTTGTCATAACATTAAAAATGCTTTTGTGTACGTGGCTTTTCAAGGTATGCATACAACCTGGTATGAGAGACCCAGATTCAGTATTTTGCTTATCATGGAACTAGCTGAAAAGCTTAGGTCATGTCAAATTGGAAATCACCTTCCACACTAAAAGATTTTCATAAATCTTTTTAAAAGTGCAGCATATGCCACTGACACGGGGCATTGTAGCAGACTAAACACAGAGAATTAAATAGGGAACCAGTACAACTCATATCTATTTCAAATGCAAACACCTGTGCATGTACAGTATTTTTAAAAATGCATCCCTTCCATTTCTGTAAAGATAGCTCAAATGAAATTTATTGAGCTCTTAACAGCCACAATATCCAGTCAAGCTTACTTTAATCTGCTTTTATATAACAGGATCATCGTTATCATCTTGGAACTATAAAGCCGGAAGGGACCCTTTGGATCTTTGAGTTTGGCACTTTTCAAGAAACCACAGTGGGGAACTGAACTCTCAACCACTGGTTCCTCAGTCCAATACTTACCAAACCAATGAGCTATCCAGTAATTACGCTGGACTGTATTTTAAAATACATCGTCTTATAAAAAATGTTAAGGTAGACTTAAAATATATATAATAAATCTAATCAAAGCTCATCAACCACTCATAAAAGAGGCTAAGCAACCATCCAAATAACCATCTCAAATGTATTTCTGAACATGCATTGCTTTTTTCTTTTTCCAAAGGTCTGCCTGGCAAACTTCTCTCAGCTAATGGGCATGATTTATTGTGTCTCATTTTGAATGTAGGCAATTTCATTCTGAGATTTATTTATTTTATTACATTCTCCTGAGGATGACACCTTCTGACACAGGACTGCAGTTAAAAGTCTTTAAAATCCTTTAAAATCTCTACAAATACACAGATTTATGTCAGACTGCTGCTTGATTCATAAGGAAAGACAAAATGGAAGAGTTTACAGGTTTGGTGCACAGGTATAAAGTGAGCCTATTAATTTAAATATGCTTAATACCACAAACATGTTCTGGCACTTTTCAGTTCAAATTGTATGTTATATGAAGTTATATATCTCTTTGTAAAGAGTCCTTTGTGCTCCAGGTCCGAAACTGTTTACCAAGTAAACATACCTTCCCTTTCCTTACTTTATTTAGGATCAATTCATTTGATGAATGCATTCCATTTCAAAGAACTCATTTTTGCTATAGGAAGTAATTAATTCAAAGTTTAGCTGACTTTAACTGAAATGACAGAGTACTTATAATCACACACAGACCTGAGGGGACCCTTATCTCAGGGTATCTCAACCTTGGCCCCCAAATGTTCCTAGACTTCAATTACCAGAAGCCTCAATCAGCAGGTCTACTGATGGCTTCTGGTAATTGAAGTCCAAGAACATCTGGGGGTGGTGGTGAGGTGGAGAAAACACTTATCTTACTTCTCCCAATTCCAAACAGCATATGGAAACTTGGGGGAAAGTACATTTACAACCTTATCAATATCAAAAGGATTCTGCCATCTTCGTTTCAAATATGGGTGGATAATATAGGACAGCAGGCAAGAATGTATGTACTGTATATGGACAGGTGTCCTCAATACAGCAGTTTTCTTATAATCTCTTATGATCCTTCTACTCAGGGATATATTAGTCTAAAATACTCCAAATGGTACTTGCCCTTCAAGTCTCCTAGTACTTGGCCAAGTTCCACCTGTCTTTGAAGCAGTGGGAGATATGAGATGTGGCTCTGCACAGTTATAACTCAAAAAATCTGGGGCAGTTTTTAAAATAACCTAAAACTGAAATTAAATCAAAGGCTGAAACTCTTTTACAGTGAAATGTACCTGAGGCAACTACGTAGAGCAAGGGTAGGCAACCTACAGCCCATGAGCCGAATCCGTCCCACACTGCCAAATAATCTGGTCTCTGCCCTCGTTCTAGCCCCTGCCGCCAGCAGAAGCGGCTTCAGACTCATTTACGGCTGCTGTAAATGCGTTCAAGACAGATACGAACATGTTTACAGCAGCCATAAACAGCACGGGAACCACCTATCCATCCCCTTCAACTGTCTGAGGAGGGAGTGTGACCCGGTCCCTGACTTAAAAAGTTTGGCAACCCCTGATGTAGAGCTAATGAGAATAAACTCTTACAAACGGAGAGTGAGATATACTGTAGGTTATCAACCTTCCTTCACCTCCACAAGTGTTTTCAGAACTTGGAAAATTTACTTCTTTTAACTATAGTTACTAAATTGACTGGGATGATGAGGAGGGAGAGGGAAAGGAAATGCCTAGAATCTGAGAAGTAGTGTAACATCCTCATCTGCAATGTATAGTAACCAGCTGCAAAAAAGTTGCGATAATGCTAATATTAATTCCAGGATTATAGAATGTTATTTTCATATACAGTGGAACCTCATACAACAATCACCCCGTATAGCAACAAAATTGCATAATAATTAGGTTGTTGGAGGAAATGGCATCTCACATAACAATTTTCCTTATGGAAAAAAATGTACGATGCATCCCATAGGGAAAATCGCTATACGATGCATGCATCGTATAGCAATTGCTTCGTACAACAACAAGCCCCATGGAACGGATTAAAATAGTTGTATGAGGTACCACTGTATGTCCAACATCTTTGACATGTTTTTAAAATACATGCTATCTCTCAAGGAGAAATAAGCAGCATTTCAATGTTTATGTTCATACAGTTCCTGAAGCAGTATTTTCTCTTACCAGCAAAGGAATATCCTTTCTCTGAACCTCTTCTCCTTTCTTCATTACCTATTTCCCACCACCACTATTTTGTGAGCAAAATGTTTGTTTTTATTTTGTTCGGATTGTTCTTTTTTATATATATTACTGTATTGTGGGCTGTTCTTTTATTGCTGTAAGCTGCCCAGAGTGATGCCTGCACTAATTGGAGTGGGGTATAAAAATATTAAACAAACAAACAAGTTCAGGATTCATTTTCTGGAGCATCAGTAACTGGGATATAATCCTGACCTACATAGTGTAAAAAATCTTTCGCCTACTAAATAGATGCCTATTATCATTCTCCTTTTCTGAAATTACCTTCAAAATAAAGTGTGTGATTTAAATCAATTGTACTACTGTCAGCTGTATAAATTCTCCTTTACCCGAATGTACTGCTGTGCTTTCGAAGCTTTTATGACACTGATAGGATTTTGTGCATTTTGTAAATCATTCTCTTAGAGATGCTTACATTAGCAACCTTATATCATTAGTCAAATTATCTCTCTAAGGCACAAACATTTGTGCTAAAGTGCAAAAATGGCAAAAAAAAATCACACACACACACAAACCATTAACTTCTCAAACCTGAACAATGTATGGTAAGAAACACTGTGTCCCTGTATAATACAAAAGAGAGATAAATGTGCAAACAATGCAGAAAAACTCAACAAAAACAATGCCCTGTAGTTAGCATGAGTGACCACTGGTGTTCCAGTTAGGGCAAATAACTGAACAATTCACCCAGAAGTGGAAATAACCTTTTGGCAAAAGGACTAGCATTTCTGATGGAATTGGTACTCTCCAGTTTCATAGAGTGGACATGTCAATCCCTGGATTCTGGTGGATCGTATCTATTCTTATGCTCTCTGCCATTTTCCTACAACAATTGGGTAGATATTCCAATTGACGAGGCTTCATTTACAGGCATAAACATGTTTTGTTTTATAATCTGAGGGACAGCATAGCGAGAGGTCATTGAGCATGTTACATTATCACTGTGTTAACTTCAATGGCCACTGGTTAATTTTCTGGGCCCATTCAAAGTGCTGCACAAATGCCCTTTGTGGTCATTTAGTTCTCTGTACAATGTCCTGTCCAAGCCCTGAGACAAATACACTTCAAGGGTTAAGTGTACCTACTTGCAAATAAAAAGCAACCCTTTTCAGTATTAGCCCTCACCTATGAAATATCCCCCCTCCCCAAGCCAGATCCCTTGGGAACCTACTTCATTAGTCATTCAGTGCCTAATATCTTTTTATTCTTTCAGACCTCTCAAATCTCTTCATTTTTGGTTCCATATTGTGTTTTTCAGTGGTATGAACTCTGCTGTAGTTTTAGACATTCTTCTGATCATTATTTTAACTCTTTTTAGTTTCAAATGAATGCCAATGTAATAATTTTATTATTTGGCTTAAACAGACTTCACATAGATTATATACAGCCAATTTTGTTGTTCAGTCGCACAGTCGATTCCGACCCTTTTGCGACCCTATGGACCATTGTCCTCCAGGCACCTCTATCCTCCACCATCCTCCTCAACTTGCCCAGCTCTGTGCCCATTGTGTCTACAATACCATTTAGCCATTTCATCTTTGGCCGCCTCCTTCTTCTTTTGCCTTCCACCTTTCCCAGCATCAAGGCTTTCTCAAGTGAATCCTCTCTTCTCATTTGATGTCCAAAGTACTTCATCTTCATCTTTACTATTTGACCTTCTAAGGAGCAGTCAGGGTTGATTTCTCCTAAGATTGACCTATTTGTTCTTCTCGCTGTCCAGGGGACTCTCAAAACTCTCCTCCAACATCACATTTCAAAGACATATATTCTTTTGCGCTCAGCTTTCCTAATGTTCCTGCTCTCACAACCATACATTACCACCGGGAATGCCATTGCTTTGACTATGTGAATTTTTGTTTTCAATGTGATGTTTCTGCTTTTCACTATGTTCCCCAGGTTTCTCATACCTTGTCTCCCAAGAATCAGTCGCCTTTTTATTTCATGGAGACATCTGCAGTGATCTTAGATCCTAAAAAAGTAAAATCTGCTTCTACTTATTCCCCATCCATTTTAGAATTAAACAAATATATCACGTTAGAATGAGTTTAAAGAGAATCCACACAATTGCCAAAGATATTTCTGATATTAGCAGCCAACTAAGTATAAATAGCCAGATTATGTACTAATAGTATGTAAGATGCCTCTCTGGAAACAGCAACCTCTTTCTCTCACTAGGTGAGGCGAAATGAACTACAGAATGAACTCACCAAAAGGTGGCTTCTTTTTGGCAGTTTCACATCTCGCCTAGACATGGAAGAAGATGCTTCTGAGAGATTCCAATGAAACACAGCATTTGCCAGAATACAAGTTGATACCCAGCGAGTTAAGCCATAATCTTAAGAGCCCTTACAAAAACTATTGAGCCATTCCATCGTTATAAAGGGGCCAGCGTGCTCTGCCCACCAGCCTCAGAGTCCTCCTCCATGGAGTTGGGGGGGGAGGAGAAGAGACCCCGCGGTGCCGTCGCCAGCCCTGAACACCTGCACTGGCGGCAGGCATAAAGGGGCCGGCGTGCTCTGCCCACCAGCCTCAGCGTCCTCCATGGAGTTGGAGGGGGAGGAAAAGAGACCCCGCGCTGCCACCGCCAACCCTGAACAGAACATCTGCACTGGCGGGAGGCATAAAGGGGCCGGCGTGCTCTGCCCACCAGCCTCAGCCTCCTCCTCCATGGAGTTGGGGGGGGGAGGAGAAGAGACCCCGCGCTGCCACCGCCAGCCCTGAACAGAACACCTGCACTGGCAGCAGGCATAAAGGGGCCGGCGTGCTCTGCCCACCAGCCTCGGTGTCCTCCTTTGTGTATTCGGACCGGTGGGGGTCGGGGGTGGGGGGAGATGCCTGGCCGCCTGAGGCATTTACCATCAACTGGGTGGCCAGTTGTGCCTTCAATGGCCCCGTTGCCTTTGCCGCCGGACCTGGCCTCGTCCTTCCGCATGGGGGTGAGAGAAGGAGGCAACTTGCTGTGGGGCGGCTTACCATTTTTGCTGCCGGAACCAAGGGGGATTGTGGGTGGGGTAGGAAGAGAGGGAGCTGGTCCTGCCAACTAGGAAGGAGGGGCAGCATTCCGTCTAGGGGGGTTCCAGGGACCCATATAGGTGTTGTGACGGGCATGGGGTGGTATGGCGGGTACCGAGGGGCAGGCCGCACTCGGGGAACGCAGGTCCGATGTTTAAGTGCGGTCCCTCGTTCCAGTCACGCAGGTACATCTCTGGGCCCTGAGCAACAGATCCAGAGTGACCCCGCCCTTAGGCTGCTGCTGGTGAATGCCAGATCGGTCTGTAATAAGGCCCCCCTAATTCAAGATTCTATCCAGGAGGGGCGCACCGACCTGGCATGCATCACCGAAACCTGGCTGACACCTGAGGATGGAGTACCTCTTTCGGACATGTGTCCAGCCGGGTTCGGTATTTGGCACCAGCCTAGAGGTGAGGGGAGGGGCGGTAGTGTCGCCATTGTTGCCAGGGAGTCATTGGGAGTTGCTAGGGCCACTGCTCCACAAGTGTCTGGTTGTGAGGCCCTGCTTCTACGGTTGGGCCCTAAGGGTCAGTTGGGGATCTTACTCCTGTACCTGCACACTTGCAGGGTAAGGGATGCCCTGCCTGAGCTCCTCGAGGCCGCCTCAATGTTGGTGTTGGAGTTCCCGAGGCTTATGGTTCTAGGGGGACTTCAATTTGCCATCATTGGGGATGGCTTCTGAGGTGGCAAGGGAGTTCATGGCTTCCATGGCAGCCATGGGCCTGACTCAGGTAGTGCGGGTATGACCAGGGGCAGTGGTCACATGCCAGACTTAGTTTTCTTGTCAGAGCAGTGGCAGAGTGATCTGAGATTACAGGACTTAGTCATCTCACCTGTGCCATGGTCAGATCACTATCTGGTGACTGGTGACTTTCTGGGGGCGATGCTTCATCGTAGGGAGGCAGGGCCTATTAAAATGGCCCGCCCTCGGCGACTAATGGATCCAGATGGATTCCAGAGGGAACTGGGGGATTTTCCTCTGGATCGGCTACACAATTCACCCGAGGCAACAGCAGCCTTGGATGAAATCGCGCCACTGCGGCCTCTCCGCGCCCATGGGGTTAGGTCATCCCCATGGTTCACGGATGAACTGCAGGAACTCAAACGGGCAAAGAGACGCCTAGAGCGCCGCTGGGTGAAGACCCAGGATGACTCCGATTGGACACTAGCTAGAGCTGCTATTAGGGCCTAACTAGTGGTGATGGGGGTGGTGAGGCGGCAATACTTCACCACCCTTATTGCCCCCGCTGATAATCGCCCAGCCGCCCTGTTCCGGGTAACCAGGTCCCTCCTCGGTAGGGGGAGATCGGTGCCTGGTTGGCAGGGTTCGGCTGAGGACTTTGCTGACCATCTGGTGGAGAAAATCGAACTGATTCGTTCAGGGCTGAATCCCGGCGTGGATGGGGAGGGTCGAGGGGGGCACCGGAGCACAGTCTTGCTGTACGATCTGGGATCAGTTTGATCCTGTTGTCCCTGATTAAGTGGACAGGCTCCTTGCAGCTGTGCGTACCACTACATGTGCTTTGGACCCCTGTCCCACCTGGTTGGTGAAAGCCTCCAAGGTGGTGACCGGTGGCTGGGTCGGGGCGATAATAAATGCATCATTACGGGAGGGGGTGTTTCCTGCACCACTAAAACATGCTTTGGTGCGCCCCCTCCTGAAGAAAATATCCCTTGACCCAGCTGTCCTTAACAACTACAGGCCGGTTTCCAACCTGCCCTTTCTGGGTAAGGTTTTGGAGAAGGCGGTGGTGCGCCAGCTGCAGAGTGTCCTGGAGGAAGCGGATTATCTAGACCCCTTTCAATCAGGATTCAGGCCCGGGTATGGTACGGAGACAGCATTGGTCGCACTAATGGATGATCTCTGGCGGGAGTGGGACGGGAGTTATCCATCCGTCCTTGCTATTCTTGACCTCTCAGCGGCCTTCAATACCGTCGACCACGGTATCCTTCTGGAACGGCTCAAAGGACTGGGGATCCAGGGCACTGTGTTGTCCTGGTTTTCCTCTTTTCTGGAGGGCTGTACCCAGTCGGTGTGGTTAGAGAGTGAGAGGTCCAGCCCTAGGCTCCTCAAGTTTGGGGTACCTCAGGGCTCGGTGCTCTCTCCTCTCCTATTTAACATCTACATGAAGCCACTGGGTGAGATCATTCGTTCCCACGGGGTGCGGTATCATCAGTACGCGGATGACACCCAGTTGTACATCTCGGCTCGTGGGGACCCCAGTGATGCTGTTGAAATCCTATCCGGATGCCTGGAGGCCATTGGGGTCTGGATGGGGGCCAATGGGCTTCGGCTGAATCCCAACAAGACAGAGTGACTGTGGATAAGGGGCCCCGTGTTATCCAGGGAGCTACTTGATACTGGATGGGGCTGTTTTGCCCCAGACAGACCCAGTGCGCAACTTGGGTGTCCTTCTGGACTCGCGGCTGATGCTAGAAGAACAGGTAGTGGCTGTGGCCAGGAGGGCTTTTGCCCAACTTCGGGTGATTCGCCAGTTGCGCACGCTCCTGGACCGGGGCTCCTTGCTTATGGTCACCCACGCTCTGGTCACTTCCCCGCCTGCTGGCTTATGTGGGTGGGATGGGTGGGTGGGATATGGGTCTTTTAAAGTGGGTGGGATATGGGTCTTTTAAAGTGTTTTATGTGTTTTTAGAACTTGTTGTAATGCCGCCCTGAGTCGGGTTCTACCTGAATGGGCGGCATATATATAAATATGACTATTAAATTTAAATTAAATATGCAGGACAATAGAACTAACAATTTACCTTTAGGTGTCCCATACGTAACACTTGCAAATTAATTAATATTTTTACAAAAAACATTTCAGGACTGTTGATTCTGTGCCTGAAGTCTCATTGTACCAAATGTGAGTGAGAAAAACCATGCTTATTCCAAGTTGTGATTTTCTTTTAGTTCTATAACAATATTTTTGTAAAATAATGGTATCCGATTGTTCAGCACATAAAGATGGAATGACTCTATTCCAGACATCATGGGCTTCTAGCAAGCAACTTCAATACTGGTATTTTTCACACTTCTCATCATTCACAATCTTGACCCACATCAAAAAGTGATCCTGCCTTCTCACACTAGACCTGAGCCATAGGGTTGCAGTACAGTAAAACCCCGACTTACAAATGCCTCGAGTTACATAAAATTCGACTTACATAATGATTTTGTGCTAAAACCATGTCCCGATTTACACAATTGTCCTATGGGTTTGCTTCGACTTACATAAAGATTCCTTTTCCTATGAGTTTGCTTCGAGTTACTTAAAAATTCATTTCCCTATGGGTTTGCTTCAATTTACATAACAATTTCATTTTTCCTATGGGTTTGCTTCAAGTTATGTAAAAAAATAATTGTTCCTATGGGTTTGCTTCGAGTTACATAAAAATTCGATTTAAGCAAAAGCCTACAGAACGGACTTTTTTTGTAAGTAGGGGTTTTACTGTACAAGCCATTATTATGATGAACTGATAAGAAATCAGAATCAGAGCGAGTGTGTGTGTGAAAAGGGAAAATGGTATCAGTTACCACTTTGATTATCCAAAATACGAAACCTTTCATAGAACAATTGTTAATTTTGCAATCTGCCTTTGATTTAAAAAGTCCTTAAAAAGACAAACGCCCTTCGCTAGCTATAAGCCAATCTGGATAAAAGACTAGTGCAAAGTCAATAAAACATGAAGTAAGGTCTAATTCATTTTTACAGCATGAACTACATTCCAAGAGGCTTCCTTCTTCTTCTTCTTTAGAAGAGCAACTGGTGCTCCAAGGAGCCAATTGTCAGCTAAAAGCAATTTCTTCACCCTTCTGACATTCAGCTTCTAATTATATGAGCATACTGTCATAGTGTCATAAGGCACTAACTGAGGTTCTCATAATGTGCATGACATTATGTAGGACATTGTGAAATAAATAAATGCAACCAAACTAAGCGGGTAGAGAAATCTTCTCTGGTTTTGCTCCTTGGGAAAACATATGAGAACAAGTATATTAGTCCACCGTCTTCACACTGGTTTTGTATTTAGGTCAAAAGTCTTCCAACTGTGCTCCAAACAACCTTGGGATTCTTGGGATGCTGATCAAGGATCAGCAAGAGGACAAGATTCCTGGCGATGCTTCATTTGATCCCCAAATGTCAATCACAGCAAACAAGGCTTCCCATAATACATGCCCAAAATTGCTACCTCTCCAATATTTATTCACTAAAAGTATTTAATGTTTTTTTTCTACCAATCAAAACTCTCAGGAAAATACACAAAAAATTGATTAAAACGTTCTTTAAAAACAGATTACAAACAATTTACCACCACTAACAAACACTTTTTAAATCATTCTTGAATTATGGACAAACAGTACAGTTGGTGGACAAGCATAAGAAATTCCTAGCCCTCTCTCCCAACATAAAATATTGTTGTTGTTCAGTTGTTCAGTCGCACAGTCGATTCCAACCCTTTGCAACCCTATGGACCATTGCCCGCCAGGCACCTCTGTCTTCCACCATCCTCCTCAGCTTGCCCAGCTATGTGCCAACTGCATCTAAAATACCCTTAAAGACATCTCATTTAAAATCTGTCACTGCTTCTACTTCTTCCCCATCTATTTTTCAGGGACTGATAGGGCCTGTTGCCATTATCTTTGTTTTCTTTATGTTGAGTCTCAGGCCAGCTTTTGCACTCTCTTCTTTCAACCTAAGCAGCAGCTGCTTTAGGTCTTCCTCACTTTCTGCCATTAGGGTAGTATCATATGCGTATCTCAAGTTGTTGATGTTTCTCCCAGCAATTTTGATCTCAACTTGTGATTTGTCCATCCCTGCATTGCGCATTATGTGCTCTGTGTATAGGTTGAATAAGCAAGGTGACAAAATGCAGCCTTGTCGTACTCCTTTTCCTATTCCAAACCACTCTGTCATTCCGTATCCTGTCCTAACTGTTGCTTCTTGATTCATGTACAGATTTCTCATGAGGCATATAAGGTGTTCTGGTATTCCCATCTCTTTAATTCCTTGCCACATTTTGTTGTGGTCCACACAGTCAAAGGCCTTGGTGTAATCAATGAAACAGAAGTAAAACTTGGTTTTGATATTCCTTTGTTTTCTCCATGATCCAATATGTGTTGGCAATTTGGTCTTTAGTTCCCCTGCCTCTTCTGAACCCAGACTGCATTTCTGGTAATTCTCTCTCCACGTGCTGCTGAAGTCTATCCTGTATTATCTTGAGCATAACCTTGCTAGCATATGGGAGTGCAATTGTTCGATAATTTGAACATTCTTTGACATTACCCTTTGTTGGGATTGGAACATATATTGATCTTTTCCAATCCTGTGGCCATTGTTGTGTTTTCCAAATCTGCTGGCATATAGAATGCAATAATTTGATTCCATCATATTTTAGGGCTTTGAAAAATTCAGCTGGGATACCATCATCTCCACTGGTTTTGTTGTTTGCAGTGCTCTTTAGGGCCTTTCTGACTTCACTCTCTAGGATATCTGGTTCAAGTTCAAAACATAAAATATACCCATTTATAAAAATCTATTTATCTGATATATAAGACTGAAGCCTTAATTTACCTGGGAACTGCTTGCTGGGGATGTAGGTCTGACTGCTAGATTAAAAGGTGGGAATGGTTACTAGGAGATTGACCTAAGTAGCTGCCATTTTAAACCTGCAAAATCTTTCCAAATTGTATAGGTGCAGAACACCACAGAAAAACTGAATTAGATACAATACAACCCACTCGCAGTCCTTATAACATGACTGGACTGCATAGCAAATGTGCAAGAATCACATTTTGGAAACATTGTGAAGCTGATTAAGGGGTTTTGGGAGTTTGTATTCTGAAAAACTAATTTTTCCAAGCTCTGTTAGCGATTCTTCAGTAAATAATGTGCCTGAGAAAATGTCTTCCTTGTGAATAGAAGCTCTGAAATCCAGGTTAATCTCCATAGTCTTGGATTGTCTTCCCTGGTTCCCTGCCCTTCAGAGAGCTTGGAGCTTTAATACTGTAACTATCTGCTTGGCATCAGCCCCACTGAACTCAATGGGACTCATTTCTGGGAAGACATTACAGGACTGCACAGAGAAACACATGGTGAGTTCAATCATATACACAACTCTCCTACTTCAGAAAAACTTGGACAATTGACAATAGCTTGGAAGCAAAACATTTATATGCAGTGTAGGAAAGCTGGATTTTAAATAACCCATTAGATATAGTTCTTAGTCACACTGTATGCATCCTAGATGAGCAGGCCTGGCTGAACCTTAAGTAAATGTAATTGGAGAAACTAATTTCCAATTTTTATTTCAGCAGCCTATCTTTCCCACACACTTAACTCCTCTCATTGACATGCAGCCCAGAGCCAGCTGTTTCCCATTCAGGGCTGCTCAATAACCTAACATGGTGTAACACATTCATCTGCCAGTATGTGAGATACAAGAAGCAAAGCAGGCCTGCACGGAAACCCCTGTGCAATGTTTATGCTACAGCCAGATTCAGCAGTTCCTAAAGAAGCAGTAAGTAACCTGTTTCGGCAAGAAGCCCACATTAGAAACTGATCTTTGCACAAGACCTCACAAAAGTGGATATTTCCTTGCAATAGCCATCCTTTCTCAGAGAGGTACCAATGTATTGGACTACAAGTACCATCATCTTCAATCATGCCAGGAAAGGGACCTTGGTGTCCTGGTGGACAGCTCAATGAAAGTGTCAACCCAGTGTGCCTCAGCAATGAAAAAAGCAAACTCAATGCTAGGGATATTTAAGAAGGGTATAGAAAATAAATCAGCAGGTGTCATTTTGCCTCTTTATAAATCTATGGTGAGGCCCCATCTGGAATACTGTGTACAGTTCTGGTCGCCAGACCTCCAGAAGGATATTATGGAGCTGGGAAAAGTGCAGAGGAGGGCAACCAGAATGATTAGAGGACTGAAACACCTTCGTTTCCATCTGAGGCTGCAACGGTTGGGCCTCTTCACTCTTGAACGATGACGTCTAAGAGGTGACCTGATTGAAGTTTATAAAATCATGCACAGTGTGGACACAGTAGATAAGGAAAAACTGTTTTCCCTATCGCACAACACTAGAACTCCATGAAACTTTTGGGTGCTAGTTCTCAAACAAATAAGAGAAAGTACTTTTTCACCCAGAGGATTACTGGTCTATGGAACTCCCTGCCAGAAGAAGTGGTGACAGCTCTCAGTCTTGACAGCTTTAAGAAAGGATTAGACAAATTCATGGAGGACAAGGGTATCAATGGCTATAATTATGGATACCTAAGGACAACCTCCAGGTTGGAGAGATAGGCAGGATATCTCTCAATGCCATTTCCAGGGAATCATAAGCAGGTGAAGGCATCTCCTTGGGAATACTATGAAGCAATTGGTGAGCCACTGTGTGAGACAGAATGCTGGACTGGATGGGCTGTGGCCTGTTCCAGCAAGACTGTTCTTAAGGATGATGAGACTCATAATCCAACACGTATGAAAGGTGCTCCACTGAGCAAGGCTAATTTAGACTTAATAAAGGCCTATCAAGTTTCTGAACAAAATTTATTCCTAGCTTCATATACTCTGGAACTCTCTTCTATTAGAAGTATGTGTCACTTGCACCAAAACATGAAGTTAGCCCATTTATTTTTATTTTTAATAATGTAATTCAAGTGGAGAGACTTTTAACAAAGATGAGTAAAAAAAACCGACTTACAAATGCCCCAAGTTACATAAAATTTGACTTACATAATGATTTTGTGCTAAAACCATGTCCTGATTTACACAATTTCCTATGGGTTTGCTTCAAGTTACATAAATATTCTTTTTCCTATGGGTTTGTTTCGAGTTATGTAAAAAAATCACTTCCCTATGGATATGCTTCGATTTACATAAACATTTCATTTTTCCTATGGCTTTGCTTCAAGTTACATAAAAAAATGATATAAGCAAAAGCCTACGGAATGGACTTTTTCGTAAGTAGGGGTTTTACTATATTACCCTGGGCTCTTAACTGGCCTTGGTTATCAAGAGAGACTTTTATGACTTTACAATGAAAAATGATCATGATAAAAGGGAGTCTTTGCTAAAAAGTGCTAAAGTGCACAAGAACTTGCATAATCATAAATGGAAGAAAGAAAACTTTTGAAGTTTGTCTCCTTTCCATCAGGAAAAAATATATATTTACACACCTACTTGCAGGAACTGTGAATACTGTATCTCTGAATCAGCTCTGACAGTGTAAAAGCACATCTGCTACAACCCAGAAGCCCAAATAAAAGGCTGAATTTCCTATTCAAATAACATTCCCCTTCTCTGATCAGGAAAATGTTCTGCACAAAACTTTTTTTTAATTACAGTAATTTCAAGAATCCAATCAATATTCATTCACCTGGGATGGTCAGAAACACAGGAAGAAAGCTTTAGTATTCACCGGTTATTCAAGAGAAGATTTGGTAGAAGAAGAAAAATTAAATTTAAAACAAGCAATACTAATCGCAGAAGAAATCCTTTATGTCCCTCCTCATCTCTCTTTTTAAGTTTTCCCCTTGGATTGTTGTACAAAAGCTACACTCCTCTTTCTGGCTGCATCTGCCAATTACAGATTCTTGCAAAGGTTGTCTGTTCATCCTCTAAGGAGAGGAGCCTTTGATTTAAGATTCCACAGCAGGGAAGCATGAGAAAAGGATAGGCTAGCTATCTTTTAATAGACAGGTTTTGCTCCAGAAAACTTGAAATTTAAAAGTATTAAAAAGTAAGAACGGAATAAAGCAGGAGTGCCCAAACTACAGCCCACGGGCCAGATCCAGTCTCCAATGCCAATTTATTCGGTCCGCACTGCTCTCGGAAACGGAAGTAAAACATGCCCATGCATGTGCAGAACACTGCCGTAAATGCACATGCAGCTGTTGTAAACGCATTTGCGACAGCCATGTATGCATTTACGGCAACATTCTACACGTGCGCAGGTGCATTTTACTTCTGCTTCCGGTGGGAGGAACCACATGACTGGCACACGGCCCAAAAAGTTTGGGAACCCCCGCCCTAAAGGAACTTGAGTTTATGACAGCTGAGCAGAGCAGAGCAGGACATTTTGGAGATTGCTCATTCATGGGATCACTATAAGTAAGAGACAACTTTACAGCACGTAATGAATGACAACAAATTAAAACTGCTTGCAAAGCATTTGGAAGAAATAAATCACCAGAGGTAAAAGGGACACCAAGAGAATTATTTCAGGCCACAAAGATTGAACCTGTCAAAATCCTGACATGAATATGCCAAATATATGAAGAACAAAACATTGACTCACAGACTGGAAATACTCAACGCACATTCCAATCCTCAAGAAAGAAAACACCCTGAAGTGCTGCAACTGTAGGACCATTGTATTATTTTTCCCAAGCAAGCAACATGATTCTCAATGTGTTGCAACAAAGAATTTAATCCCATGTGGAGTGACAAATGCCCAGTTTTTAAAATGGATTCCAAATAGAAAGAGGCACCAAAGATATTAGTTCCAGGCTACAAAATTTCAGCCAGTGGCTACTGGAGTGAACAAAACAATTTGAGGAGAAAATCAGTCTAATCTTCACAGACTACACCAAAGCCTTTGACCATGGATCGTGAAAAACTGTTGTTCTGAAAGAAGTGAGACTACTGATCATAGCAATGGACACAATGCACAGCTCTCTCTTAGTAAAATGAGTGGACCGACTCACATAAGAGGAGGCAATGCTACAAATATCCTGGTCCAATATCCTTAAGGGCTTCACAGAGAATAAACGGCAATAACACAAAATGTAATATGTTTTTTTAAATAATTACTGTATTTTTGCATTTTATCCTGGTCTACTGCTAAAATCCTTAGTGCTTCATGCAGCAAAAAAAAAAAGAAATCACAAATGAGAAATAACAGAAATGCAAGTATAACTATGCTGAAAGCAACAATGCCATAGCCAGTATGTAAAAACAAAAAGCCAATAGGAAGACTGAAAAACATTAACAGATTAGTACTAGTACCAGTAAAACAACATACTGCACATTATAAACTCATCAAACAACAAGTGTGTTTGATTTGACAAAACAGAAAATGATCTCTAATTGTGCTTCAAAGTTAATAGTTATCTATACAGAAAGAACATCAGTAGTTATATGCCCCAAACAGCAGATCTCAGATAATCCCTTTGTTCCTGCACTTTACTGCAGATGATGTTTTGCATATGTTTCAGAAGCAGTATCACACTGAGTGAATTGAAGTACAGCATCCTGATAAAAGTAAGGTACATGTGGAAGCAGACAGATGTACCTCTTTCCAGGAATGAATACAATTTCTCCATGAGCAGAAACTACCGTATTTTTCGGACCATAATATACACCTGACCATAAGACGCACCCAGTTTTTAGAGCACTAACCCGCAGCCCCTTCTGGAAGGGAACCGGCCAATTGTGTGGCCCATTCCCTTCCAGGAGGGGCTGCGGGTGAGTGCAGACACACCCGGAGCCCCTCTTGGAAGGGAAGTGGGCAAGCACGTGGCCGGTTCCCTTGTAGGAGGGGCTGCGGGTGAGTGCAGCCCCTCCTGGAAGGGAACAGGCCACATGCTTGGACAGCATTTAGACTATAAGACGCACCCTCATCCGCCCCTGCCCCCCCTTATGGTCTTATGTCTTATGGTCCAAAAATACAGTATGTGAAGTCACTATGGGACTATCATGAAGCAAAATAGTGCAACACTTCTGGAAAGGAAAAACTTAACTCGCTGCATGCTGTTGCCCAGGGGATGTCTAAGCATATTCATAATGTTTTCTGCCCTTCTATATCACCCTGAGCATCACACTGGATTAAACTCTGACCTACAAAAAACACTGCCTAAACACCAAGCAGAAAGTTGCTGCCAGAAACAACATACTTGATTTGGAGTCCTGCATTGAGCAGCGGTTTGGACCTGATAGTATCATAGGTCCTTTCCAACTCTATGATTCATGGACACCTATCTCTAGAACCCGCCCAGGAATAATTCTGGCTGGACAATCTGGAAGTCACTTAACAGACTTTGAACTGAGGTAGGAAGATCAAATAATAATAAAGTAAAATAGGGCTGCTTGGATAAAGGACAAATTATTCTGTGAATGTGGAGTCAAACAATGCAGCATTTATGTGAATGCAATAAATGCCCCATCGTGGGTCCAAAGAAGATCTAGTACAGTGATGGCGAACCTTGGCACACCAGCTGATCTTGAACTTCAATTCCCAGTAGCCCTGATCAGCAGGTGTGCTAACTTGGCCTTCTGGGAATTGAAGACCAAGAACAGCTGGCTGTGCCAAGGTTCGCCATCACTGTAGTAAATGGCTGAGATAATGCTAATGAAGTAGGCCACTTCTGATGACAGACACACTTCTGACGACATACCTGGAGGGGGATGCTGATTCTTATTGATTTCATCTTTGATATGAATATGAAGACCCTTATAATGCTTTGTGCTTGACATTAATGTGTTGATACGCTGATGTACTGCACACTACATGGCAGTATATTTCTGTTCTTTGAACGTTGTGTGGTATCTCAGACGACCAAAAAGCTAAAAACAATTCATGAAGTGGCTTGAAGTCCATTTCCTGTTTTGACATTTTGATGTTGAGGGGCAAATAGTATTCAAAATATGAACAGGTCTTCCTGGAGGCCAAAACAAGAGCAGAATGATGGAGGGAGGGGGTTGCATAGAGGACCACGTGTGGCCCCAAACCTCCACTTTGTCCAACCTGGTCTATCATATCCAGACCTTTGACCCTTTGGAGCAGTTTGAGAGGAAGGCTCCTGCAAGTAAACGACCAGTCATTTTTCTCTGCCAGATCTGCACTGCCTCACCATTTTAATATGAAAAGGTAAATCAAGAGGACATGAAAAACAGGATCTTGCCATAGTACTTCAGAAATTTTACCTGAGCTAAAAGCCTTAGTTAAAAGGTCTGACATTGAGCCAGGCCTATTTCCTGTTCCTCCTCCAATTTTAGCTGGGAGTTTTCTTTCTAAACAGGAAGCTATGCAAAGCTAGACCTAGTTCAACCTCAAAGCCTTCAAATTTAGGCCTCTCTTCCTAGTGAGCCACAGTTAATTTCTGCAAGATGTATTTCTGTAAGATAGAATTTCCAACATGGAAAACTATGAGATTTGTAGTCCATGATATTCTAAACCAGTGGTTCCCAACCTTTGGTTCTTGAACTTCAATTCCCAAAAGTTTAAGTCAGTACATTGGCTGATCAATGATTTTGGGAATTGACTTGAGCTTTTGGGAATTGAAGTCCAAGAACCGAGAGCGGGAAAACACTGTCCTAAACTATCCTAAATTCCCATCTCTACTGAAATTCACTATGGATACAAAAAACAATTTAAAAACCGCAATACTGTAATAATAATTTCATGTCAGAGATTACTCTGGGTTGAAAACATTTTTGCTGGGGAAACTCTGCTCAGGGGATGCCCGATTGTGGCTCCTTTCATGACCCCAAGTCATACCTGTCAAGTTTTGTATTTGAAAATAAGGTAAATTTCCTGGCCAAAACAGGAAACTTGACAGCTATGTTTATCCTGTGCAGCCCTCCAGTGGTGACATTAGGGCATTGCAGGCTAACTAATACAGGAAGATGGTGAGAAAGACGGTAAAATACGGGAGTTTCCCGGCCAATACGGGGTACTTGACAGCTATGTCCCAAGTGCAGCCCTCAGGTATCGCAACCTGACCTTCCAGTCTCCAAGCTCAGCTTTTTAACCACTAAGCTACCTGAGGAGCTGCGAAAACCGCAATACTTGTACAAATATTTTACAAAATGAATGACATTTCTGTTATTAAAATTCCATCCAGTCCTCTCCTAAAAATCAAGCTGTGTGTAATGAAAGCTAGTGAGTCCCACTGCATCTGTTCCAATGTACTTTTCACATAAATCCTAACTGAAAACAGAAAATGTTAGCAAAATGGTTCAAAATGTTAAAAGTATTGTATAGGAAGGAAGCTGCTCAGGGACAAGCTACATACTATACACAAATATGGGTATATGTGTTGTAAGCCTGTATCAAAGTCTCCCTTGTTCAAGAGCCAATTGTATCTGACTCTAGGAGGCAGTGCTCATCTCATTTTAAACAGACATTTCCATGGTCATGTGGCAGGCATGACAAGACACTGGAGCACATGAAATGATGTTACCTTTCCCACCAAAGCAGCACCTATTTATCTACTTGCAAATTCTCGGTTTCAAACTGCTAGGTTGGCAGGAACTGGGGCAGACAGCAAGTGCTCAGTCCATTGTGGGACATTTCCCAAGTGGGCAGTATAAAAACGTAATAAAAATTAAAAAATAAAATTGTGCTGTACTCGGGTCTCAAACTGCTGACCTGCCAACATTCTGGTCATCAAACTCAGCATCTTAAACTCTAAGCCACCATAGCCCAAACCTGTATAGCAAATGTTTTTTAAAAATTCTAGATACATATTTGCAAACACCCAGAACACTACTAGAAAGAGCAGTTTGGATGTAAGATCAAAGTCTCAAAGAAACCCAGCAATGCAGAGCTGATCCTCAGATATTTTTCCTGTTACTGGTTGTCCTTCAACCAATCAAATGCTATCTGTTAAAACTGGGAAAGAAGGCACTTCCAATAGCTACTCTCACTTTGTGGCATATCCTACTTTGCACCCAGTCCTGTCCAATTTGAGAGACAGTAACCAGGGGCGTGCTGGCTGCTCCAAAAGGGCACCGGACAGGGAGTGATTACGGTGTCTAACCATAAAAAATATATATAAAGTGGTACCCTGTATAATGAATGCTTCATATAATGAAAAATTTATTTGTTTATTTGATTGATTGATTGATTTATTGACCACCCTAATCTGGTGGACTCTGGAAGGTGTACATAGGCCAGCGAACACCTCACTGACCATACATGAAACGAGTTAAAACCAATATAAAACCAATTAAAAACCCTTAAGAATATTTGGCAATATTCCCCACCGCTGTGTCATTTTGCTATCTAAAATCAAATATAAAATCAACATAACATTAAAATTGGTTATGGGAGGGGAGAAGCCTCAGATGAGCCAGAAAGGGGAGCTTGTTGACAATCTCGGGCCCCAGATCCATTTTGCCAACACGTCTTCAGCTCTTTCCTAAATGGTAGCAACTGGGCCTAGAGGCTTAGTTCTACCGGGAGGCAGTTCCATAATGTGGGGGCTACAACCAAGAAGCGCCTTTTCCTCAGCTGGAGAGGAATCCCTCCAGGGATTCGAACCAACAACCTCCTGCTTACAAGGCAAAATTGCAACCTCTAAACCACAATGGCTCCACTATCAACAGAACTGCTTTTGGTAATCTTATAACAGAGAACTCTATGTTAACCAGAGAGGATATCATTGCTTTAAAAATTCAGGTTTAAAGAAAAATCCTTAGTGGATAAGTGGTTAGTGTTTTTGACTATTCCCAAAAGGTACCGAGTTTGATTCCTGCTTAGGACTTAATTTTTTAAAAATATATTATTATAAATATGATTACAACTGTAATAATAAATAATAATAATAAATTACTGTTCCATGTTGCATCCTTTCTTCAAAGAAAGGGTCTCACCTGAGACAGAGTTTGATTCAGGTGGAAGGATAACCTCCATTGGGTGGTTGGTGTAGAAGAACTCCTCCCCATGGTGCCTTTGGATCCTGCACCCCTTGTTTTTAGGGGGTGGGTAGTTTTAACTGTTTTTAACATGTGTTATTTTTTTTTAATTTTTATTGTGAACCGCCCTGAGTTGGCTTTGGCCGAGTGAGCGGTATATAAATGTGACAATTAAATTAAATTAAATTAAATTCCCATATAGGGCTTCTACAGCCCAGATTTGTAAAGCAATGATATCCTCTCTGATTAACATAGAGTTCTCTGTTATAAGATTGCCAAAAGCAGTTCCACTGGTAGTGGAGCTACCCTGGTTTAGAGGTTGAAATTTTGCCTTGTAAGCAGAAAGTCAGGGTTCGATTCCCCAGGAAGGATGGTGGGAACACATATCATGGCCAGAGACAAAGCAGGAGGAAGGCGCCCATCCTGCCGGTGTCAACGCCCTACCCCTGCTTCCCCTTGTGTTAAGCCCTGTGCAGCGCTGGCTTGGCTTCTCCCTTCCCGCCCTTTGGTTAAGAAAAAAATAAATTCCGTCCACAGGAGTGGAGATTGCTGGGGCAGAGTGGGATATTGCCCGATTGCCCGATACCCCAAGCACACCGCTGGCAGTAACCATCCAGAATCTTGAAGATACCTTGACATACTTATTTACATAGAACTTTCTCTAGCGCCAGTAGCAATTCCTCCATCATTCAATTTTTCCATTGCCACTGATGATTTTGAAATGTTTTTACTCTATTCATGTTAAACAGCTTTTTAAACTGTTCTGCACTGTTTCATATTGCATTATGTTATAATTATAATTGTAACTATTGAACACATTACATTGCAATGATTAAATATAGGTATGCAAATGTAGATACAGTATACAAAAATAACAAGTACTGTACAATAAAAACAGATGGAAGAGGTTTGGTGGGAGGACATTTCTCAGCAGAAAAAAAACAGCCTTCTGGAATAATAAATGAAAGAAGCTTGGAGGGAGGGCGTTTAGGAAACCTGCCATTCTAAATTGCAGACTCCTCAAGCTACCTTTCTTTTCTCTCTTTTTTAAAAAAGGAAAGTATCGCCTTGGTCCAGTGTGCATTTTCATATGATATATCATTTGCTCCAGAAAATAATCCATAGCCTCATATATTTTTTTATCCAGAGTGCAAACCGAACCAGAGATGCATAACCAAAGACCAAAGCAGCTGGGAAGAGCTCTTATCTTTCCCTTGTCAACTGGTTCTACACAGAAAACCCTTCCCCATGCCTTGGGGAATATTGCTTAATCAAACCTCTTACTTTCTCTTTTTCCCCTTCTCTCAGTATCACCTATGTGCATTTGCTATTAGAGAGCACATGGCATCTTTTCACATTTAGTTTTCCAGGTCACTGCTATTCACAATGAACAAAAGATCAAGCATGCACTTGATCCTCCTAGCACACTTCACACACACACACACCCAACCAAAATGGCATTACTCACAGCTGTCTTACTGTTTTCCTGTATTCAGCTAGTCCACTGAATGCACCTAAAAAGACAGATTTTGACTACAAAAGCTCGGCTAACAATAGTTCTGGAAACAAACTGTGGGTGATAAACAGCGGCTTGAATGCATCAGACAACTTTGCAACAATCAGGATCCATCATCACTATCATTGTGGCATGTGCTGATGACCCAGAAGCCTTTGAAATAAAGTCTTCTTCCTTGGGAAACCAATCAGATGTAGAGTTTAATCTCTCATCTGTTGGACAGATGACCTAAATCACTACTGATGGAAAAATTGCTCTTTGCTCAGTTCACAATGAGGCTCAACAAGCTAAGCCATTTCCCAAAGAAGACACAAGGAAGAGTGGTTCATCTTTAATATCCCATTTAAAAAGTTAAATATCCGATTTAATATCCCATTAAAGAAGCCAGCAGCAGATTACCATCTCCAATATGGGACATGGAAGAAGCTTAATAGGCTGAGAACTGGGGTGACACAATGAAAAACAAACCTAAAGAGGTGGTGAACAATGCCAATCTATGGCAACTGGCCTGAACAGTGTGATATTGAGGATTTGTTTGAAGCAAATGGCACGACTATTCAAACTGCTGATTGTTGGAAAGCAAAGGCGCCTTTTGGTGAGCCATTCATGCTATTACAGTAGAACTCCGTATAGTGATTTTAATCCGTTCCATGGAACTGATCGCTATGTGGTTGTCGTCGTTGTACGATCTTCCCTATGGGAAAATCCATACAATGATGTTTGGTGCTAAATGGTTTTTTCCATTGGAAAATCGTTGTATGGATTTTCCCATAGGAACTATCACTATACTGAACGCCTTTCCCCCTCCAAGCTTCATCGCTATGCGATTTCGTCGCTGCATGGGGAGATTGCTATATGGAGTTCTAATGTATTTTGAAATTAGTGCAGCAGTAATGCAGTCACATGTGCAACTACACAACCACATATTCAAACACATGTACAGTAAAACCCTGGGTTATGGCGGAGGTCTGTTCCAAAAGCCTCCGTCATAACTTGAAATGGTCATAACCTGAAACAAGATTTCCCATAAGGATGCATTGAAAATAAAAACCAAAAATAATAATGTACTTAAAAAATACAAAAGCACAAAAAATAGCAGATACAGCTGTCCCTCATCCCCACAAAAGCAATGGAGCAATCTCCTTACCTTTTCCACGACATTTGGGGACCTTATATGACGACAACGATCACATCATGGCACCCCATACTGAAGAGGCCTGGGGCTGGACAACTCGCCCTCCAGCAACACTGACTGGGTCCAGCCCATCAGAAATGAGAAAAACCAGGACCACACAGTACCCTGGGCCCCCATTCCTCGGAGCTGTTCCAGAAGGATACCATGGTTGACGGTATTGAAGGCTGCTGAGAGGTCAAGGAGAGTGAGGACAGAAGGGTTACCACTGTCCCGCTCACACCAGAGCTCATCCATAAGTGTGATCAGTGCAGTATCGGTTCCATATCCAGGCCTGAATCCTGACTGGAAAGGGTCCAGATAATCCGCTTCATCCAGAACCCCCTGGAGCTGCCGTGCCACTGCTTTTTCCAATTCCTTCCCTAAAAAGAGAAGGTTGGATACAGGCCTGAAGTTGTCCAATATTGTTGGGTCAAGCGATGGTTTCTTCAATAGGGGGTGCACCAGTGCATGTTTGAATGTTGCCGGAAACACCCCCTCCCGTAAAGAAGCATTTACCATCACTCCGACCCAACTGCCTGTCACCGCCTTGGCAGATTTGATCAGCCAGGTGGGCAGGGCATGAATTTAACAAGCAGGTGGTGTCACGAACAAGGCCCTGGAATGCATATGCACAGTAAAAATTGTACACCAGTTGCACCTGCTCGTAGATATATCTGACTTGGCCATAATAGTATATGCCTTAGCTATATTCTATTTGGATTGCCATAATGCTCTCCAGATGGGGCTGATTAACATACTTCAACTGGTTTAAAATAATGCAAAACAGGCTGTTGACAGGAACCAATTATGGAGAACATGGAAGTCCCTTTCTACAACAGCTTTGCTGGCTACCTGTTCATTTCCTGAAAAACATCTATGTCCTAGTTATGACCTATAAAATCCTACATCACTTTGGCCCAAGCTGTCTAAAAGATCATAATCTTCCATATAAACTTGTCGTCACTTTGAAATCTGCAAGGGAAATCCTTCTCTCATTTTTACCACTTTCAGAGTCCATCTGACAGAAGAGAAAGCTTTCTCTGTGTCCACTCTCCCAGGCTTTCAACCTACCCAACACCCTGTGGCTACTAACCTTATTGGTTTTCTGCCAGTAGGTGGAAAGGTTTTTATTCAGAATGGCTTTTGATAACTGATGGCTACTTAGCGGAAGAATTTCACCTATATGTCCAATTTTTAAATTTAAGCATTTTTATTATTTTAACAGAACCATTCTAAAGACCTTTAATATTAATTACATTTTAACACCAAGGAATTTAATTATAGTTTGATATTTGTAACTTCAGTGTTTCAGTTTTGTTTTTTAAACTATGTTGCAAGCTGCCTTGGGTCTTAGTCGTGGAAAGAGGACAGGGATGGAATTGACGCATCAAATCACCACTGATTCAGGGGGGCTACCGTAGTGTGACTGACTATGCTAAGCAACAGGATTTTAGCCACAGTGATTAAATATGTTATTCATGCTAAAGCGTCCCAGAAATTCTAGTCTACACATTAGAATGAACATTATCAACAAGTAA
Organism: Bradypodion pumilum; assembly: GCA_035047305.1. Lineage (NCBI taxonomy): Eukaryota > Metazoa > Chordata > Lepidosauria > Squamata > Chamaeleonidae > Bradypodion > Bradypodion pumilum. Next base: position 365,077,481 of record JAWDJD010000003.1, read on the forward strand.
ACGATTGTTCCTCTCAGAATGTTACAATTAGACTACTGTTAAATGTATTTTGATTGCTACAGCTTCCCACACAGGTTGATTGCAGTTAATTAAAGACCTACAGGAGATCTTAGCACTAACCAGCAAGACCATTTGCTCCACCTCTATTATGGAGCATGTAGAGACAGTAAATTGAATGCCCATTTTCTGTGCAATTAATATAATGCTTTGTTCTTCTGTGCAGAATCAACATCAATCTCTTCTCTCACCTTCCTACTGTTTTTTTTTCTTTTTCTTTTACTGCATTCTTAATGCCTCTATCTGTTCCTTTACAATGATACTAGTGATCTGCAGAGTCTGCAGTTTCCCATGGCATTTCAATGTTTGCTTTTGCTAGCTAAAGCTGGAAGAAGCAGAAGGATTTCCAAACAAAATGGTGTCCACTGTGGTTTACAGGGCAGAAGGCACACCATAGGAGGGTGGAATCAGTAGTAACAAAGAAAGCCAGGGCCAAAATGGGATATTCATGGAGATACATAGGCAGGAAAGCAAAGAAGAAAACATCCACAAACATGGACCCTGACCTCGTCTGGTAAAGTGGCAGGCAGGAGTGGGCTAGCTGGTGTTATCCTGAGCCCAGTGCGTCTGGCTGAGGGAGGGGGTGCAATGCCCCAATTTTTCCTTGTAGACAAGCCTCCACTGTTTTAAAGCATCCAGAGCTGGTCTCAGCACATTTCAAGCTTAGAACACAGCTGTCTCATCAGGTCAAAGCAACAGCCCTAACCCATGTCTACTAACAAATGCACCGGCCCACACAATTTTAGAACCTACAAAAGGTTTGGCTAATCAAAGAAGCCATGTTAAAGGCAAGAACCAAGGTCTTAGGAAGAATGATTTTTTTATTTTTTCCATCATGGAGGCTTTAACATGTCGACTATTTCTTTAATAAAGAGGGGAATGAGCAAGTGGGATTCAGGGTAGGATTCAGGGTATAAGGGGAGACTATAAGATAACTGATCTCAAAGCAAGGGAAGGATGCCAAGCAAAATGCAAAAACAAAAGGCCTTTAACAATATTCTAGTGGTGATAAATTAGATCTGACAGTGTGGAAGAGCACAGATGAGTACATTTCAGTGCTGGAGCACCAGGAGAGAAAGGGAAATGCTAATTCATTTAGTGGATGGGGTAGGATCAAAGTTGGCAAAGGGAAGAAGTGTACTGTCAGTTCATGCAGATGGCTAAGGCAGCACAGATGCCAGACCACAGGAAACAATAACCAGGATTTGATTGGACATTGTGTTCCAAAAAGGTATTTCCATGCAAGAGAAGGAGATGACTGCATTTGCCTAATTTACAAGATTTTCAAGTCAACTTTTAGCCCAATGACTGCATCAAAATATTAATTCTGCACCACCACTAACATGCTAGGTTTTGTATAAATGGAGGTGTGACATGCTACCCTTGAAGAACTGTCCATTATTATTATTATTATTATTATTATTATTATTATTATTATTATTATTATTATTATTATTATTATTATTATTATTATTATTATTATTATTATTATTATTATTATTATTATTATACAGCAGCATCCATGGGGTACACTGACAAAGTAACAAACAAAAGGAAACAGATGAGGTTACAATTAAAAGCCTGACAGCTGGACAATGCTTCTCAAACGTTTTAAACTCATACTTCTTTTGGCAGACATACAAACCTTGCCATCCCCTTTCAAGTAGAGCATCATGTGACTGGTGACTCTGGAGGAATGAAACTTAAAAGAGAAATGAAATTGGATGGTTTAAAAGGGGGTCCAATGTGGCACAATCCAACCATTGACCTCACACTACAACATAAATGAGGGGAAAAAATTAAAAGTTGATAAACATACTACTGTATCTCATAGGAGGATGCTATAAACACCATACTAATGAAGTCAGCATACTTGTTGGAAATAAAAACTCTGAATGTTGAATATGGTTTCTTTCAACTATTCAAGCTTCCCTTGAAGTCCTAATACTCTGACTCTTGGGAGGTACGCCCTACTTGATAAGAGTCACTTGATAAGAGTCACAGTCACAAGAGTGGAAGAGAAAAAAGATATCAAGAGGAGACTACTGTATATAACTGAAAAACCACTGTAGTTGATGAGATCAGCAATGTATGCAATGTATGTTTGCTGTTAGATTTCATCCATGCTCTATTGTTAGTTTATTTTATTGTATGCAAACTCTTATAAAATAAAAATTAAAAACTGGAAAAACGAGACAATAAAACGATGAGAAGGAAAGATTATACACAACCTGTTTCACAAGCAAAAGGTAACACAAGTGTTCAGAGAGATATCTACAAGAAGTTGGCACTGGTATGCTATCAATTCAAATATTAATTTGATAATGCCCTCAACTGTTGTAAAAGGAGATGGGCATTTGTCTTTGTAATGTTTCGAACATTTCCACAAAATGGGCCTGGAGAGCAGATGGCATACATAGCCCAGTCAGCTGGAAATGAGTTACCTTTAATCTCTAAAATGCTGTGAACCCAACCTGAGCATCCTGCTATCACTGGCTGGCACGGAAGCCTTCCCAAACCCTCAGGAATATGCTCAATGCTGTAGGTAAACAATTTAGAAAAAAACAACCATCTACCTGGCACCTGTCTTCTGGAAACTGTAGAAGAACACAGTGGCCTGACACGTGCAACTCTTAGAAAAATGTGTTTGCAAACATGTAGCTTGACACTTTATGCTAAGTGTACATTTTAAGCTTCCCAAGTGTTCACTGAAAGAAGGGAATGCGAGAAGGAGACCTTAACAACCTGAACTGCAAATATTCAGAATATTTTAAAGTACTGATTTAGAATCATGTCATCATTAGTTGAGCTTCTTTAGCCTTAAGCTTCAAGTGTTATCTGCCTAGAGGCCTGAGCGTGCATGGGAAACGTTAATAAATTCAATATAATCTCCAACAATATAATATTATCTGAGCTTATTTCTTACTATTTCAATTATTTTCTTGCGAATATAATATTTTTGCCAACCACAGTGTTGTTTTTCAACAAGGGTTAATCCAAGCCTCTGTTTTTCTGGCCATGATTAATTTCATTAAAAGAGAGAGGTCAAACATGAAAAGGACAAGGGCAGTACAGTCACATTTCTCCTAGTACTGTTAATCTTAAATACAGCCTACAGATCATTTGATTTTCTTTTTAGCACTAACACACCCAATAAAATCCATCCCCTCCCCCAACTGACTCTGCTAACCAAGAGTATACATCTTGAGAGGAAGTATGAAATATAACAGATTAATATTGCTGCTTTGAGAGCCCTGGTGGTGCAGTGGTTAAACTGCTCTCCTGCAGCCAGAATGTTGTGATTTCGATCCTGACCAGTGTTCAAAGTTGACTCAGCAAAATGCTAATTAACTTGTGAACCACCCAGAGAGTGCACTAAGAGCTATGAGATGGTATCTATGTCTAATTGCTATAGCTATTGCTATACTTCTACGTGTAAATGGGATTTTAAAAAGACTATTGTCTTTCTCTGCTCTACTGATATTGAGGGGAAACAGATACTGGTCAACACCATTCTGTTTCTGGCCATATGCAAATTGCTTTCCCTTGTGGTTCCTGCCACACTCTTTCCTTCTCCATCCCTACCCCCACCCCATCAGCAGATTGATCTAAAACTTGCTGCATTTGTTTTTCCACATCTGCCACTGAGACATGATGTGATAAAGGACAGAGCACACAAACCCTCATCACCTCTCTCTGTGTTGAATGCCACTCATAAACATCTCCTTTATGGCAAAACTGATCAACCTACGGTGAGGAGTGAGGCAATTCATGATGAAACCATACTCCTTTTCTGTCATGTTTTCACAATGTCCGAGAAAATATGGAGTGGTCAAAAATACTGTGATGCCAGAACTTAGCACTGGAGTGTCCAGGTTCATTTTTGGTCTTCACACCATTTTACTGACATGACATTAAGATGTCATGCCCAGTCAACAATAATGAAAATAAGGAGTACTAGTGAAGTACAGGAGCACTCAGATTAAGCAGAAAATAACACGATTAGCTGTAGTGCAATGAATGCAAGGGTCTCTCAATGGAGTGGAGGGGGAAACTTGCTGCATTTGTGTTTTAACATCTACCACTTGCAGCCCAGAGGTAAGAATGAGGACCTGGTCAGTATAACTCAGTATCCCTTTTATTTACAACAAGACCCACTAGGCCAGGGTTACACTGAAGCACATACTGTAATCATAATCCAGAACAAATAAACGTCCCAAAATTCTCAGAAAGTGCGCAACAGGACATTTCCAGCACATTGATTTTTACTCCAAAGTAGTTCTTCACATCACTATGGCATGTGTGCCATAGGTTCACCACCAGTGACCTATATAATCTCAGTAGTCATAATGTGGAAAAACTATAGTTCACAGTCATCCGCTGCAAAACACAGCCAGATGTTGTGTCTTGTTGTATGCTGTCATGTTACCTACAATTTAGGTTAACCCTGTGAATGAGCACTCTCCAAAAGGTCCTGTTCTCAACAGCCCTACTCTGCTCCTGTGCACGTAAGGCTATGGCTTCCTTAATGTTTGTGTGTACCACCAAAAGTTTTTTCCCAGGGCTGATTTTTAAAGTTTTTTCACCAACCACTTATTTATCCCTGATAATTGATTGTTGCCATTGCTGTGTTGTCTGACTGCTGATGATAGAATTTATTTGAGAGTAGTTGTTTCTTAAGCTGACATAAGATGTATTTTTAGTTACTTGCTTTGTCATTGGGCTGCTGGGCAGAGCAAACTCTGTGCTAGGACGATGGTGCACGTGCCCACAGAGAGGACTCTGAGTGCCCCCTCTGGCATGTGTGCCATAGGTTCACCACCAGTGACCTATATAATCTCAGTAGTCATAAAAATAGTTTATAGTTCATTTCAGAAATCTTACTTTCTGTAGTTTTGAAATTATGTCATGAGAAATGGGAGGCGTTTTCTACCAAGGCTCTTACTCCCTTCTTTTGCTGTCTTTGTTTAACACACTAGCCAAGCCAAAAAGTTACACAAAGTTTACTGACTTCATAAATTCCTTTGGCTGATCTTGATGATAATATTCTGTTGATATTATGACTGTCAATTTTAATGGGATGTATTTTAAAACAGCAAACATTCTGAAAACAGATCAATGTATTTTAAGCTTTATGTTTTTTCCAGTTGGCTGACAAAGTGCCATAACAGCATTGCAAAATCACAATGCTTGCTTCCCTCTTCATCGGGGGGGGGGGGGGTGTTACTGAGAAAGGACTACTGACCAGAAGAAAGTGAAGCAGGCACACCCACAGAGCAAACTAGGGGTCAGACCATAATCCAAAAAGCCAAGCACAAAAATGTGGGATGTTTATCCATTCTGGGTTATGATTATGTGCTTCAGTGTATCCCTAGTGCAGTGGTGGGAAACCTACGGCATGTGTGCCAGAGGGGGCACTCAGAGTCCTCTCCATGGACACATGTGACATCACCCCAGCACAGAGTTCACCCCGCACCTCTGCCCAGCAGCCCAATGGGAGTGGTTCCTCCCGCCCCCCAGCACAGAGTTTACCCCACCCCTCTGCGGTATGGATGGCAGCCTGTTGAGTTTGGGCACTCAGTCTCTAAAAGGTTCTGCATCACTGCCCTAGTGGGTCTTGTTGTGAGTCCTCTGTTACATTTCATAGCTGGCACTGTGAACTTTGAGATCTGATTGCCAACTTGTCATAGCTCTCTGCCTTCCTCTTTAGTCTTTCCGTCTCTCTCACACACACACACACAGTATATATATAAAGACACATTTCTGCACAGGAAAACAAGACAGAGGTCATGGAAGCAAATAGAGGAACTTAGAAAGTTCACTATGGAGTGCAATAACTAGAATATCATGAGTCAGGAGCATGGCCTAAAACAAGAAGTGTGGCCTGGTAAAACCGATAGTCCGCCTTTTGGGACCTGCATTTTGAGACCAGTTCAAAAGTTGCCAATGTTTGTTGTGGGACTCTAAGAGCAAGCCCCCCTTTTTCAAAGGCCAACAGTGTGCAGCTCAAATAGAACCAACTACACACAAAAGGGAGGTAGAAGCAGGTTTTAGGTACATGTGTGTCCTATCTGAAACAACTTATTGCAACTCTAATAGGTCTTTCGAGGTGAGATATTTAAGTAGTAGTTTTGCCAATTACGTGCACTCCAGTGAACGTCAGTGTCTAAACAGGGACTGGAATCCAAATCTCCAGTCTATCACTCTATCTATTACATCATGTTAGGCAACAGCAGCAGGCTTGTAGGCGGGGGTTCCCAAATGTTGCAAAAGTAGAAAAACAAAGCTTATGGGGAGAAAGTCCTAAAGCACTGGGTGGAGTAGCACAATGTGAACTGTGCATGTTCAGCAGTAACAAAATGTTGCCTGTAGTTAGCTAGAAAGGAGAATACTGGGAAAGGGCATCGCTGGCTGGCTTGCTTCATGAATCAGACTTTTCCACAGAACAAACTTTTGCTTCAGGTGCCCTTTAGAAGTACTAATGTGCATGGCTTGCCTAATACAAAGCCGATAAGAAACCAGGCAGCTACATGTTGTGAGATATGCAAGTCCAGTAGATTGCTTTCAGATTAGAGGTCTTGAGAAGTTATCTTTGTTTGGTTTCTATTGCCTCTTGCAGAGATCCCACGTGTGCAAACATGTATGGCAGCTGTTATAAAACTGCTGGCCTACAGCTGGTGTTAATTCCCACAAGGAGGGTTTGCAGAACCCTTCACTGCAGCTGTTGTTGGCATCCTTAACACACTACCGACTGAGCAAGTGCCATAAAGGCAAAACAGATTTTTTTTTTAAAGTGGTTGTTTGCTCTTCCACCTGTGGTATTAATGGCACAGACCCCAACAGTGCTAAGGGATGCAGTGTCTTCCCACCCACACAACAAGAGTAGGAGAAAATAAACTTCACAATTGAGGTTCTTCAGTAGCAGCAGTTGGTTGTGCCTCCTCTAATAGGGGTCTGAAAATAATCCCAGAGTCTTATAAAGTCTTATAAAACTACAAGACTCTGAATTGAAGAGACATATTTTATTTGTTATTATGTGTTTAGTAAAGGTAAAGATATCAAGTCGTATCTGACTCTAGGGTTCAGTACTCATTTCTGTCAGTACTCATTTCTGTTTTGAAGCCAAAGAGCCAGCGCTGTCTGCTTCTGCAGACGTTTCCGTGGTCATGTGGCAGGCATGACAATACACCAGAGCGCACGGAACGCTGTTTACCTTCTCACCAGTGGTCCCTATTTATCTACTTGCAATTTCTTGCTTTCGAATGCTAGGTTGGCAGGAGCTGGGACAAAGACGGGAGCTCATTCTGTCCTGCAGTACTCGGGAATCGAACTGCTGTCCTCCCGCCTTCCAGTCAGTGCCTTAGCCACTTGAGCCACTGCAGTCACTTGAGCCACTGCATATGTGTTTATTATATGTTTATGTTTTGTATGTTGATTTATGTTTATGTTATAAATAAAAAAGATTTCTAAAAATGTTTTAATGTCTAAGAAGTAAACTATGATAGGGGATAGGGAATAACCCAGCAAAAACTCCTTGCTGACAGCAGCCCACTGGTCATGTTCTGTGACTGGCCAGAGTAGACCATATATTATAAGCATTTAATTAAAAACAACTGGTTAGAAACCTGTCCGCTACTCCCATGGGTATAACTTTCAGCTGCAAATTGACACAAGTTAGGAAGTTGGCATAGGCATTTCCTACTGTATACCAGTCACATGACGCAATGTACCAAGTTGGAAATGCCTGGGCTGACCTTCTGAACTCACAGCAATTTGCTACTAAATGCTATCCTAATGGAGTTACACCAGTGTAAATATCCAGTGTAAAAATCCCAGCCACTATGCTTAAAATTAAAGCCACTCAGGGCAACTATTAATATGTGTGCATACACATACAGCATTGCACCATACCTGTCAACCATCCCGATTTGGCCAGGAAAACCCCGTAATTTGACATCCATTGACGTCATAACCCGCCCCGCGCTGCCAAAAACCCCGTAATTTGGCAGTGGGGGAAAACGCTTTCCGCGCATGCGCGGAAGCGCTACGCCGCTTGCGCAGCCCCGCGCATGCGATGTGCGCAGGTCCTGTTTTTCTGGAGCCGCGGGTTGACAGGTATGCATTGCACAACAACCTGAATTACAAATTTTCTTCTCCATATTTCAGTGTATATAACTCCTGTGACTACAAGATGCAAATAAATTTCTGCAAAAGGTAAGGAAATCAATCCTTGCTATTTCTCTAGTTCCACTTTTTGATAATGATTAGAGAATATAACCCTAATTAAATTATTAAATTATTATAAAAAATTATTATCTTTGGAAACTTGGGGAAGGAATATAGCCCAGTGTACAACTACTTTATTTACACACACAAAAATCCCCACTGCAAACCTCAGTATTTCCACTGAGGGCTAGGCAAGAATGTAGAATAGTAGGGATAGAGAACCCTATGGACCAAAACAAAAGGCAAAACAAAAGGGCAGGCTAGGTGATACAGGATGCTTAACACCTCAGAGGGGAGAAAGGGGATGGACAGGAAAGGGGGAGGGGAAATGCAATGTTGTAAGGAGCAATACTGTATAGGGACATGGAATGTGAGATCAATGAACCAAGGTAAACTGGAAGTGGTAAAAAATGAGATGGAAAGAATAAGCATTGACAGCTTGGGAATCAGTGAGCTCAAATGGACAGGGATGGGCGAATTCAGCTCTGGAAACCATCACATCTACTACTGTGGACAAGAAAACTTTAGAAGACATGGAGTAGCCATAATTGTCAATAAAAGAGTGAGAAGAGCAGTAATGGGATACAACCTCAAAAATGACAGAATGATGTCAGTAAGAATTCAGGGCAAACCCTTCAATGTTACTGTGATCCAAATATACGCACCAACCACGGGTGCAGATGAAGCCACAGTGGACCAGTTCTATGAGGACTTACAACACCTCATAGAACAAACACCAAGAAATGATGTTCAAATTATTCTAGGAGACTGGAATGCCAAAGTAGGCAATCAAAAAGTGGAGGGAATAACAGGCAGGTTCGGTCTTGGAACACAGAATGAAGCAGGACAAAGATTGATAGAGTTCTGCCAAGAGAACGCACTGGTCATAGCAAACACCCTCTTCCAGCAACACAAGAGGCGACTTTACACATGGACATCACCAGATGGCCAACACCGAAACCAGATTGACTACATACTCTGCAGCCAAAGATGGAGAACCTCCATACAGTCAGCAAAAACAAGACCTGGAGCAGATTGTGGCTCAGATCACAACCTGCTGATTGCAAAATTCAGGCTTAGACTAAAGAAAATAGGGAAAACAAAGAGACCAGACAGATATCACCTAGACAGCATCCCTAAAGAATACACGGTGGAGGTGATGAACAGATTCAATGGCTTAGACTCAATAGATAGAGTGCCAGAAGAATTATGGACAGAGATGAGGGACATCATGCAGGAAGCAGCAAAGAAAACCATACCAAAAGAAAAGAAGAGTAAGAAAGCAAAGTGGTTGTCTGATGAGGCTCTTAAAATAGCAGAGGAAAGAAGGAACGCAAAAGTCAAAGGAGAAAGGAAAAAATACAATCATCTGAACACAGAATTTCAAAGAAAAGCAAGAAGAGATAAGGAAAACTATCTAAAAGAACAGTGCAAAGAAATGGAAGAAAACAACAAAAAAGGCAGAACCAGAGATCTTTTCAAAAAAATCCGGGAAATCAAGGGAACATTTAAAGCAAAAATGACCATGATAAGGGACAAAGACGGAAAGGAGCTAGCTGATGCAGAAGAGATTAAGAAAAGATGGAAAGAGTACACAGAGGAACTCTACAAAAAGGAACTCAACACTCCTGATAGTCACAATGATGAAGAAATTGAACCTGAGCCAGACATCCTGGAGAGTGAAGTCAGAAAGGCCCTAAAGAGCACTGCAAACAACAAAGCTAGTGGAGATGATGGTATCCCAGTTGAATTTTTCAAAGCTCTAAAAGATGATGGCATCAAATTACTGCATTCAATATGCCAGCAGATTTGGAAAACAAAACAGTGGCCACAGGACTGGAAAAGATCAGTATATGTTCCAATCCCAAAAAAGGGCAATGCCAAAGAATGTTCAAACTATCGAACAATCGCGCTCATCCCACACGCCAGCAAGGTGATGCTCAAGATAATACAGGATAGACTTCAGCAGCATGTGGAAAGAGAATTACCAGAGGTGCAGGCTGGTTTCAGAAGAGGCAGGGGGACTAGAGACCACATTGCCAACATACGTTGGATCATGGAGAAAACAAAGGAATACCAGAAACAAGTTTATTTTTGCTTTATTGACTACACTAAGGCATTTGATTGTGTGGATCACAACAAGATGTGGCAAGTGATTAAAGAGATGGGAATACCAGAACACCTCATATGCCTCCTGAGAAATCTGTACATGAACCAAGAAGCAACAGTTAGGACAGAACACGGAATGACCGAGTGGTTTGGAATAGGAAAAGGAGTAAGACAAGGCTGCATTTTGTCACCCTGCTTATTCAACTTATACACAGAGCACATAATGCGCAATGCAGGGATGGAGGAATCACAATATGGGATCAAAATTGCTGGGAGAAACATCAACAATCTGAGATATGCAGACGACACCACCCTAATGGCAGAAAGTGAGGAAGACCTAAAGAATCTCTTGATCGGTTTGAAGGAAGAGAGTGCAAAAGCTGGCTTGAGACTCAATATCAAGAAAACCAAGATAATGGCAACAGGCCCGATCAGTTCCTGGAAAATAGACGGGGAAGAAGTAGAAGCAGTGACAGATTTCACTTTCTTAGGATCTAAGATCACTGCAGATGGAGATTGCAGCCATGAAATAAAGAGGCGGCTGATTCTAGGGAGACAAGCCATGAGAAACCTGGGGAACATAGTGAAAAGCAGAGACATCACCTTGAAAACAAAAATTAGAATAGTCAAAGCAATGGTATTCCCAGTGGTAATGTACGGATGTGAGAGCTGGACAATTAGGAAAGCTGAACGCAGAAGAATAGATGCCTTTGAAATGTGGTGTTGGAGGAGAGTTTTGAGGGTACCTTGGACAGCGAGGAGAACAAATAGGTCAATCTTAGAAGAAATCAACACTGACTGCTCATTGGAAGGTCAAATAGTAAAGATGAGGCTAAAGTACTTTGGGCATCAAATGAGAAGGGAGGATTCACTTGAGAAGGCCGTGATGTTGGGAAAGGTGGAGGGCAAAAGAAGAAGGGGGAGGCCAAGGATGAGATGGATAGATGGCATTGTAGACACAATGGGCACAAAACTGGGAGGACTGAGGGGGATGGTGGAGGACAGAGGCGCCTGGAGAACGATGGTCCATAGGGTCGCAAAGGGTCGGAATCGACTGTGCGACTGAACAACAACAACACACTGAAAACAAAAATTAGAATAGTCAAAGCAATGGTCTTCCCAGTAGTAATGTATGGATGTGAGAGCTGGACAATTAGGAAGGCTGAACGCAGAAGAATAGATGCCTTTGAAATGTGGTGTTGGAGGAGGGTTTTGAGAGTGCCCTGGACAGCGAGGAGAACAAATAGGTCAATCTTAGAAGAAATTAACCTGGATTGCTCACTGGAAGGCCAAATAGTAAAGATGAAGCTAAAATACTTTGGACATCAAATGAGAAGGGAGGATTCACTTGAGAAGGCATTGATGTTGGGAAAGGTGGAGGGCAAAAGAAGAAGGGGGAGGCCAAGGATGAGATGGCTAGATGGCATTGTAGACACAATGGGCACAGAGCTGGGAGGGCTGAGGGGGATGGTGGAGGACAGAGGCGCCTGGAGAGCAATGGTCCATAGGGTCGCAAAGGGTCGGAACCGACTGTGCGACTGAACAACAACAACAACAACAACAACATAGATAGATAGATAGATAGATAGATAGAGACAGACAGACAGACAGACAGACAGACAGACAGACAGACAGACAGACTTTTATTTATATCTCGCCCTACTCAGCTTGCGCCAACTCAGGGCGGCTCACAACAAATCAATACTATAATACAATAATACAAAAATTCAAAATAAACATCACAATGCAATACAATCGGTACAATCACAATATGTCAACATTATACATCAGCTATACACTATACAATCACACAATTTATTTATTTATTTATTTATCATTCACATTTGTAAATGCCGCCCACTCAGGCAGAACCCGACTCAGGGCGGCATTACAACAACTCCAAAAAATACATAAAAACATTATAAAACCTTATAAAACCCACCCAATTAAAAACCCACCCAATAAGAAAAAACCAACATCCACCCCCATTTAAAACCCATATCCCAATCACCCGTCCCACCTACCACACAGAGGGAAAGAGAGAGAGTCTTATAAAAGCCAGCCGGCGGGGGCCATAGTCCCGTTCGGGCCCCATACCTGCCCTGCCAGCCAGGTCTTTACTCCTTTCCTGAAGGGCAGCAGTTCACTTTGCAGTCTTAGATATGTTGGTAGGAGGTTCCAGAGGGTTGGTGCGGACACAGAGAAGGCCCTCCTTCGGGTGCTAGTCAAATGTGCACCCCTCGTTGATGGCACCACCAGAGAGCCTCTCCGGTCCGCTCTGGTTGGACGGGCAGCCACTCTTGGGACGATGCGGTCTCTAAGGTATCCTGGCCCCCTGCCATATAGGGCTTTAAAGGTCAAAACCAGCACCTTAAATTGCACCCGGAGACAAACTGGTAACCAGTGCAGCTCCCGAAGCAGCGGTGAGGCATGGGCATATCGCCCACACCCCATCACCACCCGGGCCGCCGCATTCTGGACCAGCTGCAGCCTCCGAATGGTCGTCAAGGGCAGCCCCATGTAGAGCGCATTACAATAATCTAGTCGGGAAGTAACCAGAGCATGAGTGACCATAAGCAAGGAGCCCCGGTCCAGGAGCGTGCGCAGTTGGCGAATCACCCGAAGTTGGGCAAAAGCCCCCCTGGCCACAGCTGCCACTTGTTCTTCCAGCAGGAGCCGTGAGTCCAGGAGGACCCCCAAGTTGCGCACTGGGTCTGTCTGGGGCAAAACAGCCCCATCCAGTACCAAAGATGGTAACTCCTTGGATAACGTGGGGCCCCTTATCCACAGCCACTCTGTCTTGCTGGGATTCAGCCGAAGCCCATCGGCCCCCATCCAGACCCCAATGGCCTCCAGGCATCCGGATAGGATTTCAACAGCATCACTGGGGTCCCCCCGGGCCGAGATGTACAATTGAGTATCATCCGCGTACTGATGGTACCGCACCCCGTGGGAACGAATGATCTCACCCAGCGGCTTCATGTAGATGTTAAATAAGAGAGGAGAGAGCACAGATCCCTGAGGCACCCCATATTTGAGAAGCCTAGGGCTGGACCTCTCACTCTCTAACCACACCGACTGGGTACGGCCCTCCAGAAATGAGGAAAACCAGGACAACACAGTGCCCTGGATCCCCAGTCCTTCGAGCCGTTCCAGCAGGATACCGTGGTCGACGGTATCGAAGGCCGCTGAGAGGTCAAGAAGAGCAAGGACGGATGGACAACCCCCGTCCCGCTCCCGCCAGAGATCATCCATCAGTGCGACCAATGCCGTCTCCGTTCCATATCCGGGCCTGAATCCCGATTGAAAGGGGTCTAGATAATCCGCTTCCTCCAGGACACTCTGCAGCTGGCGCGCCACCGCCTTCTCCAAAACCTTACCCAGAAAGGGCAGGTTGGAAACCGGCCTATAGTTGTTAAGGACAGCTGGGTCGAGGGACATTTTCTTCAGGAGGGGGCGCACCAAAGCATGTTTTAGCTGTGCAGGAAATACCCCCTCCCGTAAAGAAGCATTTACAATCCCCCCAACCCAGCCCCCTGTTACCCCCCTGGAAGCTTTCACCAACCAGGTGGGACAGGGGTCCAGAGGACATGTAGTGGCACGAACATCTGCAAGGAGCCTGTCCACTTCATCAGGGACAACAGGATCAAACCGATCCCAGATCGAACAGCAAGACTGTGCTCCGGCACCCCCCCGACCCTCCCCATCCACGCCAGGATTCAATCCTGAACGAATCCGATCAATTTTCTCCACCAGATGGTCAGCAAAGTCCTCAGCCGACCCCTGCCAACCGGGCACCGAACCCCCTCTACCAAGGAGGGACCTGGTTACCCGGAACAGGGCGGCTGGGCGATTATCAGCGGAGGCAATAAGGGTGGTGAAGTATTGCCGCCTCACCACCCCCATCGCCACTAGGTAGGCCCTAATAGCGGCTCTAGCTAGTGTCCAATCGGAGTCATCCCGGGTCTTCACCCAGCGGCGCTCTAGGCGTCTCTTTGCCCGTTTGAGTTCCCGTAGTTCCTCTGTGAACCACGGAGATGACCTAGTTCCTCGGGCGCGGAGAGGCCGCAGTGGCGCGATTTCATCCAAGGCAGCTATTGTCGTCCTATTCCATAGGTCGACGAGTGCCTCGGGTGAATCGTTTAGCCGATCCAGAGGTACATCCCCCAGTTCCCTCTGGAAACCATCTGGATCCATTAGTTGCCGAGGGCGGACCATTTTAATAGGCCCTGCCTCCCTACGATGAAGTGTCGCCCCCAGGAAATCAAGAGTCACCAGATAGTGATCCGACCATGGCACAGGTAAGATGACTAAGTCCTGTAATCTCAGGTCACTCTGCCACTGCTCCAACAGGAAAACTAAGTCTGGCATGTGACCGCTGCCCCTGGTCGGACCCCGAACTACCTGAGTCAGGCCCATGGCTGCCATGGAAGCCATGAACTCCCTTGCCCCCTCAGAGGCCATCCCCAACGATGGCAAATTGAAGTCCCCCAGAACCATAAGCCTCGGGAACTCCAACGCCAGCATCGAGGCAGCCTCGAGGAGCTCAGGCAGGGCATCCCTTACCCTGCAAGGGGGCAGGTACAGGAGCAAGATCCCCAACTGACCCTTGGGGCCCAACCGTAAAAGCAGGGCCTCACAACCAGACACTTGTGGAGCAGTGGCCCTAGCGACTCCCAAAGATTCCCTGGCAACAATGGCGACACCACCGCCCCTCCCCTCACCTCTAGGTTGGTGCCAGATACCGAACCCAGCTGGACACATGTCCGAAAGAGGTACTCCATCCTCAGGTGTCAGCCAGGTTTCGGTGATGCATGCCAGGTCGGCCCGCCCATCCCGGATGGCGTCTTGAATCAAGGGGGCCTTATTGCAAACCGACCTGGCATTCACCAGCAGCAGCCTAAGGGCGGGGTCACTCTGGATCTGCTGCTCAGGACCCAGAGATGTACCTGCAAGGCTGGAATGAGGGACCGCACTTAAACATCGGACCCGCATTCCCCGAGTGCGGCCCGCCCCACGGTACCCGCCATACCGCCCCATGCCCGTCACAACACCTATATTAAACTCCGGAACCTCCCTAGACGGAATGCTGCCCCTCCTTCCTGGCTGGCAAGGCCAACACTCTCTCTTCCCTCCCCCTCCGCCATCCACCTCCAAATCCAGCACCGAACAAAATTTCCGGGCCTCCGGCGGCGCCTCTCCTTTAAGCCCCCCAACAGGCAGGGTCCAAAGGGAGATGGGACACCCCCGCCTCCCATTCCCGAGCCGAATAACGTGGGCCCCCGGGAAGAGGCAGCGCCTCCTTATCTCCCCGCCGGTGGTGGGGGCGGGGAGAGCGCGGCGGCGGCGGCGGCGGCGTCTCTCTTTGGAGCCTCCCGGGCCACGGGAGGCTCCCCTTATCTCCCCGCCGATGAAGGGGGCGGGGAGAGCGCGGCGGCGGCGATGGCGGCGGCGGCGTCTCTCTTCGGAGCCTCCCGGGCCACGGGAGGCTCCCCTTATCTCCCCGCCGATGAAGGACAAAATCATATAGTTACCTGCAATGGACAGAGCCACAGGTACTACAGCAAAGACAGTGCAAACATGGCTACACATGTGCACACATACACACACTTGACCACAAATCTGTCTGACCTCCACCATACTCATTCAGTTCTGCTGAGAGAGATATTAGGAATTTGTCAGGAGGGGAACGGAGCTAATATTCCACTACTGGTAAGCAGGTAGATACAATTGGGTTGTATCCCAATGTAAAGGACTCTACTCCACAGATGAATTAGCATCAGTGTTTCTTTGAAGCACAAATTCCCATCATATGTCTTCTAATTACACTAGGCTTTTTCTTTGGCACAACTGTCCGTTATCTGATCACTTTCATCCTCTCA
Source organism: Bradypodion pumilum (assembly GCA_035047305.1). Taxonomy (NCBI): domain Eukaryota; kingdom Metazoa; phylum Chordata; class Lepidosauria; order Squamata; family Chamaeleonidae; genus Bradypodion; species Bradypodion pumilum. Next base: position 365,093,755 of record JAWDJD010000003.1, read on the forward strand.
CACTGCAATACACCTAATGATTTCTCAGAGATATATCTCATTATCAAAAGGGGTTTTCTCTCAGATAATTCACCACCTAGTTGGAAATGAAGATCTTTTTAGCCATTGGGTAGGAGAGGAAGTGTTTAATTTTCCTGGTATTGTGTAGTTCATAAACTGCTTCACGATACTAAAAAAATTACACTGAAAACTGTGCCTTTGACATATACAAGGCTCTAGTTTACCGTGTTACAATTGACCAAATGTACTGATATAGACTAAATTACAGTTCACCAAAATAGCAGCATCACCTGACAGGGACTCAGAAAGGTAATCCATTACAGCAATGCGCACATGTAGATGCTTGAAAAAAGTGGACCAACTTGTCCCATCACAACCCCAAAGAGTGTGTCAAATGTAGACAACCTCTTAGTCAAAGAGGGACAGCCATCATTACAAGATGTAAAGATCTGCATCTCAAAGCCACACGTAACACGTGCTTTTTAAACCAACAATAGCCAAAACTAAACACAGGGTTTACAGCAAAAGAGGTGATACAGTCACTGCCCTCTCTAAGAAGCCAATAAGATCAGACTGTTAATAAAAAGGTGAAGAACAGTCAGGAAGAGGCACATCGCTCATTTTCTCTTGATCTTAGAGACAGCTTTAAAGGATAGAAAGGAGACAGCACCTTTTGCTCCGAGTTATCACGAAGCACAAATGTTAATGTGACATATTGTTGTGGGTGGGTGGGTGGGTGTGGGTTGGCTTCTTTGCCCCTTTCGCTGGCATCCAAAATTCTGCTATATCTTTTACATGAATCAAGTAGCACAAGATGTACCAGTTGCTGTGGTAACAAGAGCCTCCTCTTGCTTCTCTCAAAGAAACATCAATTTGAAGAGTTCTTTCTCAGGAAGGATTTAGCTGCCTATGGACTCAGCAGTTTTGGAGTATATGTGCAACTTAGGCCTTTCTAAAGGAAAGGAATAAGTCTTCTTAAAGGTCTTCTAAAGATGTGTCAGAGGACTGGAACATATATCAAAGAGCAGGTTTTTTAAAACCTAGAAAAGGGGACAAAGACATATGATGTATCATACATTATATACCACAACAAACTTTAATTTCTCACTGAGTGTACTCCCCCCCCCCCCATGGCACTCATGAACCAACAAAATCAATTTTAAAACAAAAAACAGAGGTTTTGGAAAATGTAAATTGGATTTTTCTTTATTGTTAAAATGCTTTTTCGGGAGTTTCCTTCCCTCAAAAAGATCTTCACAATGAAACGCCAGATTGGCACATAAGTCACCAATGGCTGTTTTCACACACAAAAATGTTATATACTTCAAATACCTCATTTTGACCAAGAGATTATAGATTCTAATTATGAATTAGGTGACAACATATTCATACAATCTTTTTTTTTTAAATTGAGTCCTCAATTTTATGGAGTTCCATTACATTCTGCACAAATTAATATTTATCTCCTCAAATACTTAATCTAGAAGATATCATTAGAAAAATTGCAAGTAACTGGGTCACTTCCTCCAGAGATACATAGCTGGCAATAGCAATATATGGAGATCAGAAATAACAGGGTGGTATGACCGTAGACTGATCAGTGTTGTTTTCTACTTCTGAAGCTCCCCCACACCCCTGTCAAATGATACAAGGCAGAATTTTACTGCTATTAAACTAAGGCTTCAGCACCTGTTGACAAAATGCCAAGGTGCATCTTGGTCAAATACACAATCACATGTTGGACTGCATTTCTCAGATGCGCCTGGCATCTCATTAATTAGCCAAAACAATTTACTCCAGTTCTATCAAACACTGCTAAGATTCCGCCCATAATATTGCAAATTATCTGATGTCTCATTAAAATCACCAGGATTGCTTTCAACCATTTGTTTAAACGGCGCTGATATTTTTTTTTCTGTGGAAAATCTGTGTGGGTCCTTCCTTCCTTTCTTTTTGAATTATAACACACAGAATTCCTGAGGGAGATTTGCTACCTCAGGAAATCTGGAAGTTGTCATCCAAAACTACAAATCTTCACACTTCATGTTTAAAATAAACTTGATTTTAAAATATCTGGCAGGGAAAACTTGACTATTAACTAATTTGTTAAAAAAATTAAAAGGCTTATTAAATACAGGTAATATAAATAATATGAGTTTGCTGTTGAGGAAACAGTAATCCAATATAATGGCTAAAACCCTATTGGATGGAGTTTATCTGAGGAATGGGAATTATATCAGCAGCAGTTGCAGATTACTTCTGATCAAGTTTCTTTTTCTAATTAAAGGGCACATGTCACACTAATTAAAAGCTTCCTTTGTAATTTCAGACTTTCCTGCACAATGTGACAAATTGTTGCTGGCAATGACATCATTCCCATTGCACAGGTGGAGCTGAGCCACAGGATTTCAGCCACTGCTGTCAGCCAAATAATTTCAATGTTTCTCTGCCAACAGTAATTATCTTAATACAGCAAGGTAAGAAACTTCACCAAATATTAATAATAACCTATCGAACTAGAGATTGTTCACCATTCCAAAGTATTAAAAAAACCAGTTTTAATACACTTTGGCAACTAAAATAAATCACTCATCATCACTAATTTTCCAATATAATGGCAAAACTAATCTAGATGTCTTTCAAAAATAAATCACCATTCTTTTTTTAAAAATGTACAATATGTCCTCATAATGATAAAATCTATACCTCTGAGCTATGAGAAAAACATATATTAAGACTACAACATGCAAGAGCTCGTTGGGGGTGGGGGGATCACATACTATTAACTGAAGCCTACAAAACAATGCCATGCCTAAATAACCAGACTCACAGCATAGTCAAGACAAAATAGGAGGCTCTTATCTCACATGCCTTTCTACTTACTTACTTACTCACTCACTCACTCAATCACTTCTTGGTTGATCCGTGTTTCACACGTCAGATTAACGTGGCGGATCGAAGCACTGTCTTCCACTATTTCCGATCCCATGCCAGTCTCAACCAGGGCCTCAGGAACTTGGCCCTGAACTGGTCTTCCCATCTGGTTGCTGGCCTTCTTAGTGGTCACTTTATGTCAAGTGGTATCCATTATGTGATAGCACATGCCTTTAACTACACCAAAAGCAAATCTCTAAAGACAATAAACAACCTAGGTTTCACATCAAAAGGAATTTATCTCCAAAAGACATCCACCTCCACAACCAGCTACTAAGATACCAATTAGATTCAGTGTTTTATACATTTGTAAGCTGCTCTGAGTGGTACCTGCACCAAAAGGGCAGGGTATAAATGTAATCAATTCATCAATTTAAAGACTGGAGGTGGAGAATGTGGGGAGGAATAATTTACCTACTCAGAAGATAGGAACAATAAAACAGCTTTTTTTAAAAAATACCATGGCTTTCAGATCAAGCACATAGTGTTCACAAGCACTGCAGCCCAATCTATCCCTCTGAAAAATCAAAGCTATACATTTGGGAAACAAGTTGGTTACAGAAAGCCACATTTGAATCTTTACAGCAGTCATTCTCCAGAAAACAACCACACTGTGCTTAAGGTAATTATTCTTCCTACTCATTTAAAGAGTTTATGATTAATTAAGCCTTTCACTATTGCTCCTTCACAAAGATAATAAACTGCTGATTATTCAAATAAGGAAAACCATCTTTGCTCTTCAAACCCACCAGGGTCCTGCTAATAAGTATCAACAATCTGCAATCCAAATGAGAGCCACCCTTTCTAACACTGTAAGTCAGGGGGTGGCCAACCTTGGTGCTCCAGATGGTTTTGAACTTCAATTCCCAGAAGCCCTGATTAGCAGGTGGGGTGGGGGGGTGGGAAGAGACAGACTATCTAAAGAGCTGGTTCATTCATTCACAGATATTGTTGGTTTTATTTGACTCAGATCACTAGAAGCTTATTTCATGAATGGACTTCACTGAGAAGCACTGCACACATGCAGATATGGCATGACACAAAAGCAGCTTCTTTGGGATTGTAGATGGAGTGATTTATGCATATGGACAGAAATAGGCCATGTTACCTAGGGGATTCTGGTACGTGTCATCTCAAAAAAAGCAATTTTTTCCACCTCTCCACATTCAAGGGTCTTTACACAAAAGTACCTAGTTACTGATAACTATTACTTTCAACCTCTGGAAGGATCCCACCAACTAGTCTCCAAATCTATCAAATGTATCTTCCCAAGGCAAAGTGAGGAACCGCTGTCAACTTGATCATAACATAAGGAAAACTGTGTCGATTTATCATTCCCAGCACTTCATAAAGGTGCCTTCATTTTGGCAGTTTCATGTCTAGCCTAGACTTTAGTGTTTGGGAATCAAGACAATAGAAGCAGCTGTAAACTAGCCTAACACATCTTTGTTGCATGGGGTACAGCACGAACATGAGGTAATGGCGGACAAACAGCTCCTTTTATGCAGTGGCTATACATTTGAATGTCGCTCCTCGATAGCACATTGGCTACTGTCCATGTGACGTCATCCTTAGTCACACCCTTCTTGTGCAGGTGAGGTGAGGGCGGGAATCTTTCCCGCGCAGCTGAAGGTATTTGAGGAATGTGTACCATGTGAGCTGAACGCTCGCTATTTCCCCCTAGTGGTCACTAGCTCGCGTTCTATTGTGGTTTGTTACATTGTTTCTATTGTAAGATACAGCTTGTTACATTTGCTCATTCATGTGGTTACAGATTGTTACATTCGCTCATTCATGTGGTTACAATTACATTCAATACACAACATAGACACAGAAGAAGAAATGATATATATTCCTTCCTAGAAAAGCTTAAAGAAGAAAAGTTTAAGAAGCCTGCTGATCTATCAAATTACAATCTTAGCAATTGCATATATGATGTGTGTGTGTGTGTGTGTGTGTGTGTATGGGGGGGGAGCTTAATACATAGGCCATTCCCATGGGACCAGGACATCACCTCAAAAACACTCTTCCAACAGAGATATGATTGCTTCCCATGCTTTTGTTCCTCAGACATGAGGTAACAGCTATGACAGAGACAGGAGCTCACTACGTCATGGAGCGCTTGGGTCTCAAACTGCTGACCTGCCGACCTTCCAGTTATAAAGTTCAGCATCTTAACCACTAGGACACAGTAGTCCCTTTTGTATCATGTTTTGTTGTGGGTTCAGTCACACAGTCGATTCCAACCCTTTGCGACCCTATGGACCACTGTCCTCCCGGCAACCCTGTCCTCCACCATATTCCTCAAACCTCCCAGCTCTATGCCCACTGTGTATAATTTAAAGAATTGAGATATCTGTAAATTGTAATATTTAACTATGTGTTCTATGTAGATTGTTAATCATCCGGCGTTTTTATGAGGAATGAATAAATTAGTGAATAATGTAGAGCGGGGTGGGGTGGGGTTGAAGAATCGTGTAATACGTAGTTCATTCCTGAAGCAGAAAATGTTATTTACTGAAATTTTCTTCTTCAATCTTACTAAAAATATGATTCCACATCAGTTTACAGAAAATTAAACAGCCACAAAAAAAGCCAGTTTAAATAATCAATCCGAATGCAGTGAATCAAGTGACTAAGACACTGACTGGAAAGCAGGAGGTCAGCAGTTCGATTCCCAAGTACTGCAGGACAGAATGAGTTCCCGTCTTTGTCCCAGCTCCCGCCAACCTAGCAATTCGAAAGCAAGAAATTGCAAGTAGATAAATAGGGACAACTTTGGTGGGAAGGTAAACAGCGTTTCATGTGCTCCGGTGTCTAATCATGCCTGCCACATGACTACAGAAACGTCTGCAGAAGCAGACAGCGCTGGCTCTTTGGCTTTGAAACAGAGATGAGCACTGAAACCTAGAGTCGGATACGACTGGCTTTCAAGCAAGGTAAACCTTTTCCTTTAGCCAAACAACAACAAAAACCATACCAGGATGCAGCATTTAATTACATATAATCAAATAAAGGGGGAATGGTTAAAAGGCTAACTCATCTTCCCTTTTAATAAACTTAAAATTCATGGCTTTTCTTCTATAGCAAGAGTGGGCAATTTCATATTTCGCCTGCCTTCAGTGCCTCCCTAGCCCAAAGAGAGGTATCAAGAGAGATGCTGCTACCCAATAAATCTGAAGGGCTGCAGATTGTCAACACCAGCTATAGCTTCACTTCAGCTGTAAAAAACAATCTTGGTATTTTGTCAGCAAGCAACTTTCTATACTTCACCACGTGAGGATTTTTATATTACTTTGTATCAAAGGCTCAAAAGCTAATCCAAATGATCCTTTTAAAGCACCTACAAATGCATTTTTTTCTTTCTGCAGTCCTCCCAACATGCCTTTGTAGTCCTTAGCAAACAGGCACTGAACAGAATCCTGCTGATTTCATTTCCCTATTACTAAAAAGCTGTATGTGGCTCAAGTGGCTAAGACGCTGACTTTGAGGCGGGAGGTCAGCAGTTCGATTCCAGAGTACTGCACAACGGAATGAGCTCCCATCTTTGTCCCAGCTCCTGCCAACCTAGCAGTTCGGAAGCAAGAAATTGCAAGTAGATGAATAAGGTCCACTTTGGTGGTCTAGTGTCTAGTCATGCCTACCACATAACCACGGAAACGTCTGCAGCAGCAGACAGTGCTGGCTGTTTAGGTTTGAAACAGAGATGAACACTGTACCCAAGAGTCGGATATGACTGGCTTTCGAGCAAGGGAAACCTTTTTAAAAGCAATGAAATCAAAACCAAGTGACTCCACAATATTATCAGTTTTGCATTTCTGGAAAAAGGGTTGTAGAAAACCTATTTAAATATAATAGTTTTCTGAAATAGCTGAAGCAGTGGTTTGCAAAGGAAGGGGCTGATCTTGTTAGAACCCAGGTACTACCATTATGTGCATGTAGGTAACAGATGAAGAACAAGATGTTTCAAAACAAGCTGCTGCCTCCTGTGATAAAATCACAGCAAAAATGAGAAGGATGGAGAGTGCCTTCAAAGATTTGACCTTCTCATTGTAAAACTGTCCAAGCTTTACACCAGGGATTCTCAACCTGCAGCCCATGAGCCGGATGCGGCCCATGGCACCATTTCATGTGCCCCCCCACCTCCACCACACCAGGAAGTGCCATGTGGTGGAGGAAGGGCAAAATGGTCCTGCAGCTCCCGAAGCTGTCACAGGAAATGTGACCCAAGCCCCAGCTTAAAAAGGTTGTGAACTCCTGCTTTACACTAAGAAGGCTATATTACTGTTTGACAGGATCTGTTTCTAAGGGACTGTAAGGCATATTAAAGAGGAAGAAGAAACAAAGAAAAGCAAAATGGCGCACACACCAAGTAAACACTCTCCAAGGTTAAAAAATTCCTCCCACTTGCCACAGACAAGAAACAAAGATTACCGCCTATGGGGTATCAAGCTACAATTAATGTGCTTGCTACCCTAAAATCACATCAGCATATCAAAAGAGGTCAAACATGGTTCAGTCAATCCAGAATTTTTTAAAGAATCGGAACTGGTTGTTGTTGTTGTTGTTTTGAATCTAATCACCCTCTTCTGAGAATAAAAAAACCTGCACCAATAAACAAATGTATATGGCCCTGTGTTTCTCCATCATGTTCTCCCCTCCTCAATTTGTTGCATTAATTTTAAGAACCTAGAAAATTAACATAATAACTTAAATTAGAATGATATGCAGAATCTGTCTGTTATCATTAAAAAACAACCTGCTTGGATTTACTCAAAAGAGATAAGTATTAACCAAATGTCTGTTCTCATTCAAGAAAAAATTATTCAGATTAAGCTGTATTGAAAGGAAGAATGAGAATTCATTCATCTGATCTGGAATGACCAACCTGTGGGTAAAACAGGGATTTACAGGATCACCTCCAGCCAAGAGAGATTTTTCTACTATTTATGCACAGTTCATCCTTCTTCCAGATGTACCTACTGCAAAAATTGTGAAAGGGTTCTGAAATAGGGTACATCCTGTAACCTTGACATGTGTACAAAAAGGTATTTAGTTCTGACCTCACCCTGTAATTGCAGTATAGGAAACAGAAGGAAAATTATATTTTTTGCAAAAGGTTTCTGAGCCTGTACTTTGGGTTTTAAGTATGAATTTTAGTGTTATTATACTTTTTGCCTCAGTGACGAGGAAAGTGTTTTGATGACCAGGGTAGACTGCATTTTAGTAATTTGATTGGGGGGGGGGGGTGTTGATAGATTGTTTGATTCAAAAATCTCATTTTAACTTGCCTGGTTGTTTCTCTGCCTGGTAAAACTGAAGCCATAAGAATAACATTTGTGTGTGCCTCTGTATCACCCTGAGTCTGCTAAAGGACATAGAACTTCCAAAGTAAGCCCTGATTATTAACTGGATTCAAATTCAATCCTTTTCCTCCATCCATCTAACCCTCTCATCAGATTGTAACTAAGTGCTAGGAAGTCTCTGAAAAACCAGAAACAGAAGCCATATTTCTTTCCTGGTTTTACTAAATCCCCTCAAGATTGGGTGAGCAAAAACAAGGTGTAAAATTTGTTTCTGGCTTGCATGGAGAAACTACACAAAGAGGACAACCTCCCCCTCTGTCTTTCCCCCCTATTGACAGCAATGGTGGAGAGGACATTAACAACTCAACAGAAGCACACCTCACAGTAATGAAACTAACACCATCAGAGATCTTCTGTTATTACCATACCTGTCAAGTTTCGGGAAATTTCTGTCAAATAAGGGAAAATTTCCGGCCAAAACGGGAAACTGGACAGCTATGCTTATTCTGTGCTGGCCTCCAGTCTAACTCCAGTCTAATTGCAGTCTAGCTAATACGGGATGATGGCAGGAAAGAGTGTAAAATACCGGGGTTTGACAGAAATTTCCCGAAACTTGACAGGCATGCTTATTACTGTTGTAAATAACCACACTGATCTTATTTTATTACTGGTTGTAAAAAGCACATTGATTTCAAATGTATCTGTTGTCGAGATTTCCTGTGGGATGACGTTATTTTATGTTAATTACCTGTTAGTTTAATAGGATTTTACCTAGAAATGCTAGCACTGCTTTTATTTTCTTTCTATCATTTATTCCACTTATCCTAACTGAAGCCATCTTAGAAAGCACACTCCACCACTTTACCCAGTTACTGGGAAACCACCTCTTGTACTTTTCCCAAGGTCAAGCTCTCAGATACTGAGATGAGTACATTGATAGCCAGCACCTGCTATCCTTAAGTATGCATGGAATGTCACTTTGAGTGGTTAATTAAGACATTTCTGGGACATGTTCTCACACAAAAAGGTATAAAAACCTACCCAATTTCTTAATCTGGGGGAGTCCGTGGAGTCTGCTCTCCAATGTTATGAGGACTCATATCGCTTGTCATATTGATGGGACCCGATCCGTACCATTTCCTATGGGGTGGTAAAACCCGCCGCAATATACTCTAGGCAAGTGTTAGCTTATAGCTTTATATTTCATTTTGTTTCTTTTTGAAAATGTTTCAGCTTTATTCTTAGTTTAGTCAGTGATTTTTCTATATTCTGCATTTATTGGACTTTTGATACCTTTACAATAAAAACCGGAAAAGGACTTGGTTTGTGACGCTTACTCCCATTTGCTCCTGCTGCCAACAGAGCAAATTGGGGAAGGGGGAACTTTAACAATAAGGCCTTATTCCTGGAAGGAGAATTGTGGCGATTTTGTATCAACTTCGTGGAGTCTGTTGTTCAGGAAAAGAAACTTCACCCGGCATATCGGAGGCAGCAAGGTAACAGAATTACTCCCCACACACCTTTCACACCGCCAAGGCTGAAAGTTCCCCAGAAGTAAGATAAGGGTGTTTTTCGTATGAGAAAGTGGCTTTCCGTCCCAGGGGTCTTTGCAGCTCAATTTCCCCTGCGTAGTTTATCCCGGATCACCATTTCCCTACGGACCTATGAGCCAGAATTATCTGGATGCAAGTCTTCCTTGGCCAAGCCTTAAGGAAGCCATCCATTTGGGCATGCTAGCCTAAATCTGGGGTCCTCTGCCGCGGTCTGCCAAACCTCTAGCGGAGGGGGAGCGGAGCCTGCCGGCAGGTGGAAAAAGTCCCGATATCCATTATGCTAACTAGCCATGGTGTATTTCTGTACCTGACATGTATAAAGTGATACCATGAAGTCTCACTCTTAAATCTAACAGACTGGACTTGATCCAAAAAAGTGAACATTAAAATACAGGAATTAGTCTTTAAGGTGGCACAGTGATTTTTGTATTTTTTTTGTTTACTCTCTAACCTTTACAGCTTTCTCTTCCCTTCCCACATCCCACTTCTGTTACATTGGTTCTCTCTTCCCAGAAAATGTCCTCAGCAAATGTCACCACACCATGCTCCAGTGGTCATAACAGATACACACAGTAGAAAGCTGTGTTGACTCAACCAGAGATAGGAAATATATGTGTGCATATACATGCATACATATATACACTCTGGCAACAGAATTTGGAGGGTTAGGGGGAGACTCTTCACACAAACATGACTAAACTTAGGGTTTTTTTTAATGTTTCAGATTTTGACTGCAGCTTTACTATCCAAATTTCATTAGACTGAAAAAAGCAAAATGTCCATAAAGCAGGGGAATTCAACATACGGTATGGGAGATAAGACTTCCCATTCATTCTCTCTCTCTCTCTCTCCCTCTCTTTCTCCCCCCTCTCTTTTGAAACATTAAGCCTTCAAAAGGATGCAGTAGTCACATTTTCCAGCAATACTTATTAGAAATATTCACATCTTTAGAACTAGGTCAACCTCTGCAATTATTTTACAAGCAGAGAGAACTGTTTAGACATCATTCTAATGCTCTTAGCCTCAGCAAACCGGGACATAGCACTTTTGAAATTAAATAGCATATGTGGAAAAAATAGCTACTCATTATAAATATATTCCGTCCCAAGGTTTTTTTTTAAAAAAGATGATTTTGCAAACATGTAACTTTAGTTAGGGTTTAAAAGTACATTAGAAATTCACACTTTTGAATAATACCACAAGTTTTCATTCAATTGTGGTTCACTTGTTTTCTTTTATTATCCCTACTGAAAGGAGTAGCCTACAGCAATAGGACAAATGTACAAACCAGAACTCAGAAAAGATATTTTCTGACAGATCAGCATCATATTCTACTCCCCCATCTTCTATTTGGGGACTGGATAAGGGGGAGAAAAGGGAATTTTGTTTTGCCTTCAAAATATGAATACAGTAAAGGATCACCTTTACAAACACTGCCTTAAGAAAGCAAGGAAAACTGCAGAATTTTAAGAGACAGGCTGCACAAATTACTGATTATCAACATGTTGCAAATTGTTTCATCATAAAATAATCATACCACAGTTTTGGAAAGTCTGTTCAGCTTTTTTGTATATTACAGTATCAAGAAAGGGAGAAAAGATCACAGAAATTGATTTTCAGAGAAAATACTGTAATTTACTAAGAAAACCTTGTAAATTTTTTTGCAAAATATTCCAAATTTAAAGGTTTAAAATTTGCACAAAATTCAAGGTTTTCAATGTAAAATATAAGTAACTGAAGAGGTGAACCTAGCATTGTTTTGCAAATGTTGAGGCAGACAGTTAAGTCAGACAGTGCTAAAAAGAAAGGAAGGAAGGAGTACAGAGTGAACACAGATTTGCATAAGTTTGTTTACAGATGCAAATTAAGAAATAACTGTTATTTAAAAGAAATCCAACTGACTATCCAGGAGCTATTTGTTGATTAGAAACATTAAAACACTAACTTTTTTAAATCTTTAAATGGAACAGGGAATAGACAGCTCTTCAAATAAAAGCACAAGTAAGCAACCTGTGGCATTACAGATGTTCTCAAACTGCCCTAGACACCACAACCATTAAAGCAGATGGGAGCTACAGCCCAACAACATCTGGAAGGTTGTAAGCTGCCTGAAAAGGAGGCTGCCTTCAGACAGAAGACTGTCCTCTGACAACCAGCAGTATATCTATGAAACAGGAAGCACAGCCTCAGTAAGGGAAGACAATACTTTAAATTGTTGGACCTCTTTGAGGAGCAACATACCCAACAATCCACCATTAGGCCTAGCAGATGACAATACAAGAATGCCTAAAAGCATCACAAAAACAAAGACAATCCAGTTGCTCTATTTGACCCCAATGCTGGCATCTTCACACAAAAATAGATGAAAGGACAGATGGTTGAGAAACACAATGTATTTATCATTGGAACCTGCAGAACATTTATGGAGGTGTTAAGCTCTCCAAGATGTGTGGTAATTACTATTAGTTCAGGTATCAGGCCAAACATTCTGAATGTACCGGACAAGATGAATTTCATTTTGAAATAAGTATATGTGCTAATATAAAAAAGAATTCTTCAGGAACAGTACTAGAAAGACACGTTGACGTACAATGTTTTCTTCCACAGTCATATGATTTCTAAGCAGGTAGTTTTCTTTAAAGTCCTGAAACCAATAATAACTTAAGATAGACTATTCAGCATGTAAAATCATGTACCTGGAAGTCACCAATTCCTTACCTTATACACTTGTCCATAAGTACCATTTCCAACAAGTTCCACGAGTTCAAAGATGCCAGCTGGGTCCTGAGAGAGAAAGGCACAAGAACATTAGATACATACATCAGCAGGTGTTTTAAAACGTTATTGCACACAACGTTTGTTATACCCATTTTGTAAACTTTTCACAGGCCTCCTATGTCTCAGAAGAAGGACAAAGAAAGATTTCTGAAAGGTGGGGGCTAAAATCTTCTATTTGTTAGATTTCAATATAAAGTGAGGGACACTAGCATATTTTAAGGAAACTAGATTTGGTTCCTGTTTCATGATGTCATGATATGTTACCAAGCCACTTGTGATTTATGGTAACCTACTGTGGGTTTTGACGTACATGAGATGTTCAAGAATAGGTTTACCAATAACACTACCTCTGTGAATTTCCATGACCATACAGAGATCTGAAATCAAGTCTTCCCAGCCTTACTCCAACACTCTATCCCAGGAGTTCTCAACCTTTTCAAGTTGGGGCTGGGTCACACTCCCACAAACAGTTGAAGGGGCTGGACTAGTTGTACCACCACCATTTACAGCTGCCGTTTAAATGAGTCTGTAGCTGATTCCGCCGCCGCTGGCGGCGGCCGCAGCGAGGACATGGGCCAGATTATTTGGCACCATGGGCCGTAGGTTGAGAACCCTTGCTCTATCCACTAATCCACACTTGCTCTCACTTTTTGTTTTATACCTATCAGAAATATAAGTATTTGAGAGGAACCATCACATGGAAGTAAACCATTACAAGGCTATCCAGCCATTGACCCAGACATTTCTGAACAGTCCTGCTAGAATTCTATTCAGTGTTTAACATTGTTACATAAGGCATTTACATGGCATACAATAATACCTCACATAATGAATGCATCGCATAACGAATGATTCGCATAGCAATGTGTCCGTCATGCAAGCGAGATACATGCCATGGATAACAGGGAAAAAATGTTCATTATCTGGGATTTTTGAATGGGAACCCTGGATAATGAACTTTTCCCCCCATTAACTGGGGTAACTCCCATTTGCTTCAGATAACTCTAAAAATTGCATAGCGAAGAGCTCCATGTAATGGAGTTTTTTTGTTATGCGAGCTATTATTGTATATATGTATCTGGAGTCTCTGTTTATTGTTCTTTTGTTCACTGAGTCTTGCAAATCAATAAGATATTACAAACAAACACCATTGCCAAAAAATAAAGACCCACCGTCCACCTTTTTATACTGCATACAACAACAAATGCATGATAACATTGAGCATGTCCAAAACAGCAGGTCGCTAAGTGCTGGGAAGTGCATGACTTGTTTGGGAGAAAATGATACTCCTAAGAGTACTAACAGGCTTCTCAAAAGTGTGCATGGTCCTCATACGTTTTCTTTTAATGCCTTAAGGCATTTTCCCCTTTTTTCCACCAGCAATGCAGTGCCAGTAAGCAGTCACTGCAACTCTTAGGGGTTCCCACTAGTGACTCCAAATAAACTAAGGACCCTAGAACAAGAATGTGTGGAAGGCGCACTATGATCTGAGAATGTTCAATTACTCTTACAGCAACAAAAATCTCCACAATATAGGCACACACTGCACATTTCCCTTCCGACCTCACTATTTTTCACCAGGAATGTTTCTACTCCCGTGAAAAGCTAGTGAATTCAGCAGTGAATGGGCGTCACCTGTTGGGCAGCCAAGTTGCCTTTATTGATCTCACTAAGAGATCCTAATAATCTCCAAATTTGTGTCTGAGGAAAATAGGCAAAGCTCACACCAAAACAAAACCATTAGTCTTAAAGATGCCTTCAGGCTTCATTTTTGTTCTGTTAAATAAGTTTCTAAGGAACTCTAGGCTGATCTGATACAAAGATTCAAAGCATGAACAGTGGAACCTCATACAACAATCGCCCAGTATAGCAACGAAATCACATAACAATTGGTTTTTTTGGTGGAAATGGCGTCCCGCATAACAATTTTCCCTATGGAAAAAATCCATACAACAATTTTTAAATGGGAAAAACCACTTAGCGAAAAAAATCATTGTACGATGCATCCAATAGGGAAAATCGCTATATGATACATGCATCGTATAGCAATTGTTTTGTACAACAACGAGCCCTGTGGAACAGATTTAAATCGTTATATGAGGTACCACTGCACTAAGGCAGGGGTTCGTAACCTATGGATCCATTCCATCTGGGCCATCGCCACCTCTGCCACACCTGGAAGTGGACGCGTTTATGTCAGCCGTAAAACATGCACACACGGCTGTCATAAATGCAGAAGTGGGCGCATTTATGACAGCCATAAATACACCTGCTTCTGCTTCCGGGGGGCATGGCCTAGCCCGCTCAGCTGACTAGGGGACACGGTCAGGCCTGCGTCATAAAAAAGTTGGGAACCCCTGCACTAAGGGGACTAGAAGGAACTATGTGAGGGTATCTCTGTAGTTCAGTGTGCAGTGGATAGCCTGACTATTATATGGAACTACCAGACCCAACTTTTAAAATTGTTCCATTGTGCAGAACCATAAGATGGGGGAGGTTGTTTCCCCCGCTAGGCTTGACTGAAATGTTGAGCTATAAAGGTGTCAAATTATTTCCCAGTTGGGAAGCTGCACTGGGGCCTATGAGAATGCAGATCATAGCTGGCTCAAAAGCATTCATACAGAAACAAACAGCACAGTCTAGATAAAGATGTGGCATGTTCATAGACCATAAAAGGCATTTTTTTTTGTCATCAGAGCAGCAAGTTCCTATTGGCAGAGAGATGGTAAGTTTTAAAAAGCTACAGCAGCTTGTGGTTGTCAAGATTCAGCTTATCTTGATACATAAAACTTAGATTAGGAAAAGGGTATTTTAAAAACACTGTTGCCAAATTAATGCAGTATTATTTGTTATTAAGTTTAACAGGAGGGAAACAGCTTGTCAATAAGCAGCAGAGACTAGTAAATATGAGGCCAGAAATCTACTCGCTCAAGAACCAGTGAATGATACAAGAGCAAAAATGTATTTCTTTCTAAATATAGATCAGCAACAGGATGCTGTTGCTAGGAGTCAGTGCATGCTGTTCCTATGCAGAAACCTTGATGCACAGCAGAAAACAGTTGGGGTGTTTTAAAGCTTTGTTGGTTCTGAAAACTAACAAGGAAGAAAGACAACTAGTATCGGGAGAAAGCAGGTGCATGAACCTCACTGAAGAACAATCATAGCTGCAACAGATTTTTTGACCTCTGGGCACTCCAAGTGGCTCATTCCTTGGCTAGATGGGCCAATGGTCTAACTCGACATGGAACAGATTCCTATGTTCCCTTGAATATATATGGCCATCAAAGTAGACATTGAGAACTCACTATCTTCTATTTCTGCAAGTGCATGTCGGCCATCTGATTGTTTTTTGAGGGCACGCATGCACAGACAATCTGTCACAGAAACATATTAAGCAGAAAGAAGATATGCAGTCTATATTGATTGTTCACTGTGTGTACTCATCCTGTTGTCCAATAAAGATATCTAGTGAAAAAGCTTGAATCACACTCAGAGTTTGCTGGCCCACGTCATACCTGATCAAGGATTTTAGCCTAGATCACTTAGGTTTTAAGCAACAATATTAATTAACAAACAGTTATAAATAAGTATAAGTCCTTAAGCCGACACTTTTTCATTACCACAAGGGGGAAGGGAGGAAGGTGAGGACAATAAAAATTATAGAACTGTGTAGTCATTTGTTGGTCAACGTCCAAAAATCCCCACTCCCAGGGTCCATTGTATACAGCAACTGTGGGATGTCCATTTTTTTCATGTCAGATGCACATTCAGAAGCAGTCGTTCAACAATTTGATTGTGAAGTACAGTGGACCCTCGAATAACGACATTACTTGGATCCCCAAGTAGCGTCGCTATTCAAATAATGTCATTATTCGAATAATGACAAAAAAGTCGTTATTCAAATAACGACGGGAAAAAGAACCGTCGTTATTCAAATAATGTCATTATTCGAACAATCACATTGGGAGTGTCGTAGCATCGTTAATCAAAAACGGCGCTATTCGAACGCGTCGTTAATCGAGGGTCCACTGTAAAATGACAACAATAGAAGACCCAGTGATTGGTCCAGGTAGCTTACTATTTGTGCTCCCTGACTACATCTCTGCAAATTTTCACCCAAATTGCTAAAATGACCAGACATCCTCTTTGCTAAAGACGCCATGGACTGAACCCATGCAAAGCATTTGCTCCAACACTGAGCCGTTTGGAACTCCTACCTATGCATCCATTTTCCTGGAACCAAATGCTATTCTTGAAAAAAAAGTATTTGCAATCTCTCTCTCTCTTTCTCTTTCAGTCATTCCTGCTTTCCATTTCCAAAGTAGAATGAAGTAGCAAAACAGCTTATGTTAGTAAATGGCATTTCTTTCTACTGCTACCATTAGCAGCTGCTATTTCAGCAAAGCCATGGCAACCAGAATGGAATGCTAGTTATTAACAATTTTTTTTAAAAAAAGAGAGAAGTTTGGTCTTCATTCAGAACAACAACAATGGATCAGGACTTGATTCTGCTTGTACTAACACAACATTTAGTGGTAGGAACAATGATTCTTTAGAATCCAAAACTTCCCCCACTCATTACCCTACATATAAAAAGGAATAGTGTCAGCCTAAGTTTCAGTTAAATATAGCAATTTTGTTAACATGGAATACAGTGTTCTTCTCACACATCCTTCTCTTCTGTTCATTCACAAGACAAGTCAATTCATCTTATCCTGTTCGAACAATATAATGTTCTCATGCAATAAGCAATCGTCAGTTCAGTATACGTGCCCAAACACCCCCTCATTGGGGAAAAATGTATTTCAGCCTAAAAATAACCGACTGTATCTCTAAATATCCATGGGGCACAAAATGCTATTTTGAGACTGTTTTAGAAGCCAAATAGCCTTTTTTTTAATAAAAAAAAGTCACTTCCAGTTTGGAAAAATCCACACATACAACACTTCAAGGTCTCAGGGAGGACAAAAATGATCTCTGTATAGTTGCCCAGTTCAATCATTTGTGGTTCTGTAAAGGATAGAATGAAAACCAAAGGTCACAGTCACAACATCATGGAAAGCCACATATTGTGGCCTTGCTAATATGTAGCCCAATAGAAAGCCTATCAATGGAAGCCATAGTTGGTTACAATTACTGTTCCTTCGTCTGAACTTTTTAAAAAAAATGTTTAATGTTACAAACCAGAATTATAGACTAAGGAAGACAGAGCTCAGCAAAAAGGAGATGAGGAGGGGGGGGACCAAAATAGCACAATAAATGCTCTTTTGACAATTCAGGATCAAAATATGAATGCATTTAATGGAACTTTTAAATTATTCAGAAAAGCTTAAATGGGACCAATGTAGGATAAGCAATGCCTAATCTCAGGCCAAATATAGTCCCTTTTACAGATAATGGAACGCGGGACTCCAGCTAATTAGGGAGATGTGCTGTACCCCACTCAGTAAATCTTCCCTAACCTTCCCCTGTCAAAAAAAGGAGGAACGTTTAGCAAAAAAGAAAAGAAAATACAGCTGGGCTTTTTGTTACATTTGCTTGCTTTATTTATTTTCTCACCAAAAGGCTTGGAGATCTGACATATTAATAGCAATGTTAAGAGCAGGCAAACTCAGAAACACATAACATGCATGTTTAAAACCTAACATGTACAGTCAATCCCTCTGCTGAGTGGCAAGCCACCTGCAACAGCAATCCCACCCCACCATCCACCACCCCGGTGCAAATCTTGTGCTTTCTGTGGTGGCTCAGTGGTTATGAAGCTCACCTTGGTATGCGGAAGGCTGGCAAGTCAGCAGTTTGAGACCTAGGTACTGCATGATGGATTGAGTGCCCGTCTCTGTCCCAGCTCTTGGGGACATAAGAGGAGACTCATTTGGGCGTCCCCTGAGCAGAGCTTCTCCAGCAAAAATCCTTTCAACCCAGAATAATTTCTGACACAAAATAACAACAACAACAACAACAACAACAACAACAACTACTATTATTATTATTATTATTATTATTATTATTATTATTATTATTATTATTATTATTATTATTATTATTATTATTATTATTATTATTATTATTCCTTACTCATTGCCCACCTTTTCCACATGGCCTTAAGAAAGGGATTCTCAACCCACAGTCGGCACCATTTCATGTGCCCCCCACCACCTCCACCACACCCAGAAGTGCCATGTGGATGAGGAAGGGCAAAATGGCCGCCCAGCCCCCGAAGTTGTCTGAGGGAGCGTGACCGAGCCCCCAGCTTAAAAAGGTTGGGAACTCCTGCCTTAAAGTCATGTTCTTTATAGTTGCAACAAACTTTAAGTACACATAACAACATCTGCTCATATTTTCCCTCTAACGCCCCTAACTTTGCCTTCTGTTCCTTCCATTACTATAAAACGTGGAAGCAGGTACACAGGTTTGTAACTCTATAAGAAACCATTTACGCAGAAGACACAGTATATAAAGACAGGAGTTAATAAGGACGAAACACTGGGCCATCACTTAGATGTTTCATCTTCCACAAGGAAAGTCACCCATCTGCACAAAAATGCAATTCATTTGCAATGTTTGCCTCAGAGATTTGTGTCTTTTTCTACAACTGCCTTTTAAGAAGCCACCCAGGGTGCTGCTCGCAGGAAAAGAAATTCACATTAACCTGCACATCTTTCCATCTCCTGTTGATGAAAAGAAACCACAGGCAGCAGTTTCTTTTATTTTATCCTTCCCAAACTATTCACAAATAAATGTGCATATCTGAAAATGTGCACAAACTCACCCAAGTCAATGGATAAAAATGTATACAAAAATATGACCTTTAATTTAAAAAAATGTATTGAAAGTATATAGCAATATATATGCAAGACTTTCCCTGTGACAAAATACATACAAAATCTCACCAACATGAAAAAGATGGGAAGAAAATGGAGGCAAGATTCAAAGGAATGTAATGAAACCCAAGATAAAAGTCTGTCTTCAATGGCTCATAAACCACTCTTCTAGGCATTTTTGCAGCTGGTTGGTCTGCTTTTTCTTCTGGCTTCAACACCTGTTAGATGCTGGAGCAGAACAATTTGCCACAAAGATATTTTTTAAAAAACTTATTTCGGGGTTCTATTATTTTGTGACACTCTGTTTAAGCCATTCCCAGTGTATGCAGTTGCTTGGATGTGGCCGGGGGTGGGGTGTGTGTGTGGGAGAAGCAGTTGGCTCACCTGCCAGTATACAATGCCAACAAATTAAAACACTTCCCCTGGTCATCTGGGGATGATCAGGGGAAGTACAGAGTTTTTTCTTAAATTCAATAGAGCAGAACAGTGATCATCTAGCAAAGGTAGAAAAAAAATTCATCTGCCTCATCTCCTCCTAGTTGGCAACTGTCTTCTTGCTACTGCAAGCAACTTTAAATTCATCTGAAGGAGCGTCAGGAGGGGAGAAGGGGGAATGCAACGAGGAAGATCTGCTGAGCGCTCCTCAAAGCAGAAAGCAGCCTCTCTATCCTTGCAAAATGGATAAGTCATTTCTACAAAGCACTTCATCTCTGCCAGCTACACACACCAGATCTTGTTTCTACACCTGAATGTGATTCAGCTCCATAGCATAGCAAGCCATTCCTTTGCTCACTTGCTCACTTCCCTCTTCTGTTCCAGTGCAATGTTTAGTGTAACAGCTGGCAGCTATCCACAGATGCATGGGTGGCAGTTGCTGAAGTCTAATTCGGAGGAGCAAAATGCCATTGAGACGTGGGGATCATGTCAAACAGCATTTTATCCCATACCACACAATCCTAAAATCAGACAGTATAGACAGGCCCTTAGAAATGTTCATCTCCAAGCACAATAAAACCGATGAGAAGATGCTATAAGAACACTCTTGGGACTGCTAATGCTATTAAGCCTCTGAGAAAGGTAGTATTTTGGTCTAGTCTCCTGGACAGAAAAGAAGAACCACCTTTCCAAAATTAATTAATTAATTTTAGATTAATACTATGCAATGCTATTTTACTATCTGTCAACATATTTCGGGGTACTGCAGTGGCTCAAGTCGCTAAGACGCTGACTGGGAAGCGGAAGGTCAGCAGTTCGATTCCCGAGTACTGCAGGACAGAAATGAGCTCCCGTCTTCATCCTAGCTCCTGCCAACCTAGCAGTTCGAAAGCAAGAAATTGCAAGTAGATAAATAGGGACCACTTCGGTGGGAAGGTAACAGCGTTCCGTGCGCTCCGGTGTCTAGTCATGCCTGCCACATGACCACGGAAACATCTGCAGAAGCAGACAGCGCTGGCTCTTCGGCTTAGAAACAGAGATGAGCACTGCACCCTAGAGTCGGATACGACTTGCTTTCGAGCAAGGAACCAACATATTTCACGTCCTTTTATATTAGCTTTATACCTTTTGCTGTGCCCTGGGAACCCTATTCACATTACATACAGTGGTACTTCGCTTAAAGAGCATGATGTGTTCCATGGGATTGCTCTTTAAGCGAGTTTGCTCTTTAAGTGAAACACCATTGTAAGTGACCAATTGTGACTTCTGGCGGAGGGGATTGTGAACCCCGTTTTAATTTAAATTTAATTTAATTTTAATTTAATTTCCCACTTGTATACCGCCCAATCAGGAACCCGACTCAAGGAGGCTCACATAATAGTTATCCAATATACACAATAATACAATATACAAAATTATTATGCAATATACAGCTTACAAGAGCAACACATAATAATATACTGCATAACAATACAGTACAATATTGAACTGCAGTAGCCTCTCTGCCCTAGCTGCTGACAAAGTCCGTGGTTGGCGGTGACAAAGTCCTGTTGCCTGCCGCCATAGCGGCGTTTTCAAGTACCAGCCAGAGGCGTGGCCCAGGGGCGCTGGCGATGAAAGGGCTTGACATCCACTGCTACCATGGCTTCTCTGCCCTGGCCACAGGCAAAGTCCAGGGGCAGTGATGACAAAGTCACCTGGCCAGTGGAAACGGCCAGGAGAGCGTGGTGGCGCCTTCAGCCTCCCGTGGCCACAAGGACTCTTCTCCCCCCTCCAGGCCGGAGCCAACCAAGGGGGCGTCTGGCGGTGGCGATTTTAAGGCCGGCCGGCCATGCAGCTGCTGCTCCTCTCTTCTCCCTCCAGGCCGGGGCCGGCCGAGGGGGCGTCCAGTGGCAGCAGCGGTTTTATGGCTGGCCAGCCGCACCTGCTGCTCCTCTCTCTCCAGGCCGGAGGGAGAAGTTGTTAAGCAAGTTTTTGTTTGTTTTTAGTTGGTAAGCGAGGCAACCATTCAGAGAAAATTCTGCTCTTTAAGCGAGTTAGTCTCTAAGCAAGGCACTCTTTATGTGAGGTTTTACTGTACAGGAGTTGTAATTTTGAACCACAATGACTCCAAAAGGCAACAAAATAAAAAGCAAGAGCCTTGTTACTGGGAAGGGGGGGGAGAGAGAGAGAGAGAGAGAAGCTAATCCATGTAAGTGCACAAAAAATAATATAAAGTATACTTCATTACACACTGGTTAAATTTAAGACAGAATTCGTACTGCAAATTTAATATATCTCCTTTTAACAGAAATCAACTTGTTTGAAATGATCTGACTGCTCTACTATAATGCTTCCATCTCAGACCAACAGAGCTGGGGAAGCCATTATCTTAATAAGACTCCACTTCTATTGTTACCAGCAACCACATCATTTGCTATTCCACTAATCCAGATTTAATTAATTAAAATGATCTTTGAGGCTTGAATTGTCAAATCTGTGAGCCAAGATTTAAACGTATCAGAGAGTAAACAATACAAAACAAGACAAGACAAAAAACACATTGTGGTACCTTAAAGACTAACTCCTGCATTTTAATGTTAGCTTTCATGGATCAAGTCCACTAAGTAAAATATTGGTAATTTATGGCTGAAATTGGAATTATGCAGTTGCCATCTAGGTGGTTGTGTTTATTTATTTACATTTGTGTTTAGTTTTTAAATATCTATTGTATTAGCTGAGTTTTATATGATGTTGTTAGCCATCCAGAATAGTGCATGCACTAATTGGGGTGGGATATAAATTAAATTGGGGTGGGATATAAATTAAATACAATTAAGCCACACCATCTAATATGTCAAATCCAAGATGGGTGGAATATTAATGTAATAAATTAATATAATATAAATAAATAAATCTAACCCAGTCATACCTGTCAAGTTTCAGGAAATTCCTGTCAAATAAGGGAAATTTCCCATCCAAAGTGGGAAACTGGACAGCTGTGCTTATCCTGTGCTGGCCTCCAGTCTAATTCCAGTCTAACTGCAGTCTAACTAATATGGGATGATGGTGGGAAAGAGTGTAAAATACTGGGGGTTGACAGAAATTTCCCGAAACTTGACAGGTATGAACCCAGTACTGTGAATTCTGACTGGCAACAGTTCACTAGGGTTTTAGACCAGATTCTTTCCCTAGCCTACATACAGAATGGTAGTACTGCATTACCTGAGGGTCACCCACCCAAATTCTAATCAGGCCCAATCCTACATAGTCTGCAAAATCAGACATAATCATATAATTCAAGTGGTAGAATAATATAATACAGCTAGCTTTCTATCTGAATAGGGCCTGATCCTCACAAGCCACTGTGATGGATAGATAGGTGATATTTGCTTCTGGTGTTTACGTAACATCCCTTTGTCATCTAGGCTGGGGTGGTTTAAATAAAAAAATTGAATCGTTAAAGAAATTAAATGAAAACAATGTGCCTAAGGCTAAGTAAATTATTTAGCAATGTTTAACAATATTTGGGGAAGGGTGTGTCAAGACAAGATCCTCAACATGGAAATATGGGTTTCAGATGCATGCTTATATTTTTGCATATAAAATGTTGGTAGATGGATGCGAATCTCATCTCTCTTCTTCCCAAGGTATGAACAACATATTCAGCCATTGAACCCTCATGGTAAATTTGGAAAATGTTTTGTATGGCTAATGACTCTTAATTGCCCATTCATACCAAAAAAATGTTGCATGAAATGATTTGCATTGCAATAAAAGCAGCTTGCAACAATATATGAGGATTGCAGTAAACCAGAGGGAACCGGGAATCTAGGCATTGTTTTTCCTCCTTCTTCTTCCACGTCTAGCTCAGACATGAAACTGCCAAAATGAAGGCACCCTTTTGTGAGTTCATTCTGCAGTTCCTTTCACCTGACCAAGTGTGAGAAAGATTAGCCGGCAACACAAGGTTGCCGTTACCAGGGTATGCCCGATTCTGGTTCAATACCACAATCTAATCAGAATGTTCTGGAGCTTTGATCCTATGAACTCTCTCTCTCTCTCCCATGCTAATGCATTCAGGCAACATAATGTAGGGCTGTGGTGGCTCAGTGGTTAAGAAGCTCACCTTGTTAGCTGGAAGGCTGGCAAGTTGGCAGTTCGAGACCCAGATACTGACGGATTGAGCGCCTATCTCTGTCCCAGCTCTTGGGGACATGAAAGGAGCCTCATTTGGGCGTCCCCTGAGCGGAGTTTCTTCCGCAACAATCCTTTCAACCCAGAATAATTTCTGACATGATATTATTATTATTATTATTATTATTATTATTATTATTATTATTATTATTATTATTATTATTATTATTATTATTATTATTATTATTATTATTATTATTATTATTATTATTATTATTATCCCAGCATGTGAATTTCTCATGTAATGCCTTTGCTCACTCACAACATAGTATCATGTGCAAGAGATCTGGAATCTCCTACAAGCAACTCAGTGGTCTTTCTTAGAACTCTTGTGATATTTCCATGTGCTACTTTAGCAACACAGTGAAAGTCATACTTTTTTTTAACCTTTGTACAAGATAGCATGTGAGAAGGTGTGGTGGGAAAGTATGTCAGAGTGTTTTCTTGCATGGGTCAGGGTGTCAGCTCTTGCACAATGAATGTAGTCCTATTTTTCTCTGGGGTTGCCTGTGAAACCACTGTCTGAAGAATTTGTATTACCTAATATGTTCCAGGAACAGAAACCAAACCTTCTGTTCCTACACAATCTTTGCCTGGTGGCATACGTTTCTAAAATAAAGTAAAATTTACACACGCTCTAATTCTACATTTTAATTCCGGGAGGAGGAAATGCTACACATAAGGCATGACGTATTTAAGCAGTTGCCAGAATATTACTATATTATTTCTGCCAATACAAAACTAGGCACTAGAGAGATTTGCCAAAGTTAAGAAATCAGAGTTGGCACTTCCTATCATGCACTAAGGCATGTGTTTTGTGTGCAAATGGCAACGCCTATGCCAACTTCTTAACATGTAGCAATTCACCACTGAATGAAATGTTACTGGCGTTAAGCCAGCAGGCATGAACCAACTGGATTTTTGACTAATAGTTCTCAACTTTTACGTTTTAACTTTCTTTTTGGACTTCAATTGCCAGGAGGTCAAACTAGCATGGACAATATTCAGGAATATTGGAAGATGACACCCCCACCCCCCAAACATATTGAGTGACAAAGATTATATACAGAATTACACCAAAATACGTCAACAGGCCTCCCTTCCCACGTCAGCACCTAAAATATGAAAATTGTAACCACATTTAATAACTAAGAACATGAGTAGAGCTTTGGCTAATTTAGGATCGGCAGAATCGATGTGAATTATGTTGAGAGATAATGTAACCTCAATAGTGGATCAGTATGGTATAGCAGATAGTAATGGACTAAGACTCCAGAGGCCTGATTTGAATCTCCATTCATATATGGAAACTAAGTGAGTGTGGAACTGATAAGACAACTCCTTAAATACCTCATTTGCCTTAAAAACCTTGTTATCGTCAATATGAATTGGTTTCAACTTAGAGGCACATTACAGTACAGTACTACAGTAGAAACCTTTCGCCATCTCAACCTCCAAAGAAGAAAGAAACAGGACACATCTACCAAGAGATGAAGCTTTGCTTTCTGCTTCCCGGAGGTCATCTTGCAGTGAGACCAATGCAGTCTCGGTGCCATGGCAAGGCTTAAAACCTGACTGGAAAGGGTCAAAGCATATTTGGGTACCCAAGGTTGAGAAACACTGCCTTAAATTATCTCTAAATTTTTCATCCAAGAATGCCTGCAGCTGATCTGCCACTATCCTCTTGATGACCTTGCCCAAAAAGGGGATATTTGCTACAGGTCTAAAGTTGTCTAAGATCTCCGTAGCTAGTTTTGGTTTCTTGAGAAGTGGGCAAACAACAGTGCTCTTCAGACAGAATGGAAGCTTGTCCTCCCACAGTGAAGAACTAACAATGTTCTGCACCAACTCCCCAGCCATAAGGGACAAGGATCAAACCGAGAAATCGTGGGTTTACAGCGTGCAAGTGCCTTGTCCACCTCCTCAGATGACACAGGCTGAGCCTGAAACTGATCCCAAGAATCAGAACCAGAGAGTTCATTGGACATCCCAACCTGATCTACTGTATTAAAAGTGGAGTCAAGGTCCCATTGGATGGCCTCAACTTCAACTCTGAAACGCTTAGCAAAATCTTCACAGCTCTGAAGACTGTGGTGAGGACCAGTTGATTAACCTCCTGCAGCCTGGCCACGGACTATCCTATACAACTCTGCTTAAACTCTTTGTCAGGCAAAGATAGTATAAATTATGAGTTTAATATGACGTCAACAATGATTGATGATGATGATGATGATGTCAATTCAATTAACATGTGTGGCAACCCTTCCCAAGGTTTTCTACATAGACAGTACTCAGAATTGTTTTAGTATTTTCTTCTTCTGAAGGTGCCCTAAAATTGTGCAGCTTGCTCAAGGCTTCACAGGTTGGCTCTACTTGTAGGAGGCACAGTGTTGATGACTTGAAGGTCGGCAGGTCAAGACCCGAATACTGCACAATGTAGTGAGCACCCGCTGCCTGTCTAAGCTCCAGACAATGTAGAATTTGAAAGCAAGAAAATTGGAAGTAGAGAGGTACTGCTTTGAAGGGAAAGGTAACAGCATTCTGTGTGCTCTGATGTCTAGTCATGCCTGCCACATGACCACAGAAACGTCTGCAGACACAGACTCTTTAGTTGTGCACAGACCCCTAGAGTTGGACACGACTGGCTTTTGAGCAAGGGAGACCTTTACCTTTACCTAACAAATGCATACATATACAATCATTAATATGAAAAACCACATATGTTTCCCCCATAAAATATTTTCGAGAAAGCTAAGTAGTAAATGCAATTTTACTGGAAAACTTCGGACAAGGGCTACTCTTAGCTCTCTATTAGAGAGTAACAGTGGAACTAAAGAACAGGCACCTGTGACAATGAAGCAAGATTTCATTAAGAGACTTGGAAAACCCAATTTGTTCACTTACTGGTTCATTAAATGATAATGATGATCTCTATGTGCAGGGAAGCAACTCCATCCTACACTCCATGCCAAATGGGAGCAAGTGTTTAGCCAGACAGGATATGTTATTACAGAATTTAAAAAGAGCAGTGTGAAATGTTGCCCAGATGAAAAATGGACTATGCAACCATGCACACATTCAAATATATTAATAAGCCTAATGTTTTTCAAATACACATCCGCAAACGAACTAAACCCATTAGAAGGGTTTTCCCCTTATTTCAGGCTTGCAGCTATATTCGCATTAAACCAACCCACCCTCTGGTATTTTGGGCTTTCCATTCTTGCAGTTTGCCAGGTTGGCATCAATGTCATTCTTCAGTGAGACTTCTTAATCAGAATTCCTGGAACTGGCTGTCTCCTTAGGTTTCTGAAAACCTTGTTCATCATTACCTAACCATCTACTACAAAATGCAGCAGAAGGGAGGAGGACTGAGTACATTCCAGCCTCAATTAGCTATGTTCCAACACTGAGAAAGCATTAAATTGAGCATGTGAGGAGGAAAAGGCTGAACCCTCCTCCCTCATTCTAATGAGAGACAGGTTCCCTGTTTGCTTGGGAAAGCTCCCTGCATAGGAGAGACTCTCTTCTTCTGACTGTCAGTCTCCAACAAGTTAGATTTTTGCATGTTTGAAGAGGGAACGGCTAATAATAACAAGCCTGGGTAATACTGATCAATTCTTCCCTTCTTTGTCTCCCTTGACAATATGCTCCAGAACCCCTTAGAAAAACCTGCTGTTGAAGGGTAGATTTTCATTCACTGACTTGGAAAGTGTTCCTCCCATGTCGCAAGACTCTAAACTACTTTGTTACTTGGTTGATCTGTACCTCATACATCTAGTTTGACGTGGAATCATCTCCCGTGAGATTTTACCATCTTCTCACTATCGGGAGGTCCTACTGCTACTGTAGCAGGGTCTGATGGTGCGCAGGGAACTGAGGCCTGTGTTTTTGATGCTCCTTTAGCCATTTTAAATATGACGACGCAGCTGGCTGAGCTCATGTCAAAGTTGGCCATGTTAGAGCAATGCAGTGGCCAGGTGTATGGCCCAGGTACCCAACCCCACTTAGCTGACCTGCGGTTCCAGAATGGAGAACCTTTCCAGACTGCTAGCCAACACCTTTGTGGCATGGTTGAGCCTGCCAGGGGAATACACCTTTGCCATCATAGCTGTCAGATGGCCAGGGACACCACTGTGCCAAATCCAAAAAATGATGGTGTGTCAAAGTGGAATCTTTATGCCCAGAAGAGATTCTGTAGCTCAAAATATGTGAACATTGTTAGCAGTTCACATATTTTTCAGGGAAGTACCACTGCCTGCCTTCTAAAGATTACACTTTTACATGTGGACGTACTCATGAATAACTGTTGTGATGCTGTTGTAATCATTGGGAGAAATAAGGGCATGCTCATGAAAGCTTATTGATTTGTCATATAAAGAATAAAGTCACTGATAAAATCTAGTTCAATAATGGCTACATTGATAGAAACAGCCTTGTAAATCTACCTTTCCAAATTGAACACACTTGATTTCAATTCTGCAGCATTTCTCTGAACCTCATCTCTTTCCTTTGTTCATTATAGATCATGAGGCTCTCTTTTTTTTTCAAAAACAGGCACCACCTCATTAGCATTTCAATAAAATTATTTGGTTTTTAAAAATTATAAATGGGGCTGACTTTGGCAAGAATCTTACAAGCCAAACTATATTGTTGTTGTTGTTGTTCAGTCACACAGTCGATTCCGACCCTTTGCGATCCTATGGACCATTACCCTCCAGGCATATATTACTAGGGAGTTATGTTAAGTCTGCCATTAAATGGGAAGATCTAGAACAGTGGTTGCTGTAATAAACTAGGAAAACATTACCTCAAATTTAGATAAACCACCGCTGCTTCTCATCCAGAGGAACAGAACTTCTCCGTGCAGTTGCATGGAAAATTCCTTAGAAAGCATTACATCACCGGGATTAGTGCCCCTAGAGGCACCTGTTCACACTTTGAACTTCAAGTTCATGTACCTCTGAACTTGTAAGGTCACTCACCCACAAGAGAGGGGGGGCAAAATTCAACCTTGGACACTTTGCCAGGTAATCTCGACCTTGAAAGATATTGGAGAGATAACGTAAATCTTATCACTCAGATCTATTCTCAAAGACATCTACAAATTCCTTAGGTGGGAGACGGAGGGACTTTTGACAATAAAAGGACCCAATTTTGCTCAGTTAGGAGAGTTCTTACCCAAGTCAGTGGGAGCTTTTGAAGATCGGAATCTGGAACAACATCAGAGGAAAAACGGAGCTGGAACTTTGGTATGGGGCCGAAGTCAGGCCGCTCCTTTGGGAGATGGTGCGAGACTAGGTCTCCAGACTTAGTCATTTTACCACTGAACTGATACTCAGTTGCATTTTCAACAATCTCCGGACTTTGAAATTTTAGAGATAATTTAAGGCAGTGTTTCTCAACCTTGGGTACCCAAATATGCTTGGACTTTGATTCCCAGAAGTCCAAATCAGCACACCAGATTATCAGGGCTTCTGGGAATTGAACTCCAAGAACATCTGAGGGCCCAAGGCTGAGAACCCATGGTTTAAGGTCTACTCTTAGATTTTATGCGTTTTCTTACTTTGAAATCTTTAAGTAGGATTAGCAGTTTAACAACCGCTATGCTTTGCAATTGGATACTTCAATTGGATTTATGGACATTGCTTTGCTATTTATTGCAATAAAAGGAGGGAGGCTACATCAGGTCTCTTTTCCACCAAAGATAATTGGAAGTATTGTGTTCGTGGAGTCGCCTGATTCTTTCAATGTCTATGATATCACGCTACCCTGCAAAAGTCCCATTGCATGTCCTTGAAGGATTGCCTAGGATGTGAGATAAGGATTCAATTCAGGCTGGATAAATAATTCTCAGGGCTGGATACAGAGAGGTATCTGTGGGAGTTAACTGTTGCCCGGGGAGTCTGAGGAGGGAACTGGGTTGCAAGGCCTAGAAGTACCAACTGGGTGCACCTGGCTGCGCAACCCTTCCGCCTGTCGAATTCTGTTTTGCCCCATTGACGGAAGGAGAGGTTGGCGACAGTAGTGCCCTGCTGCTCTGCTCAGCAACCCAATGGGAGCGCGTCCTTCCTCCCCCACCATAGAGTTCACCCCGCCCCTCTGCCCAGCAGCCCAATGGGAGTTCTTCCTCCCTCCCCACCACAGAATTCACCCCACCACCTGGCAGCCCAATGGGAGCGTTTCCTTCCTCCCCCCCAGCACAGAGTTCACCCTGCTCCTCTGTTTAGGCACTCAGTCTCTAAAAGGTACGCCATCACTGATTTAGAGTCTACACTAAGATATTTAATAATCCTAGTACTCCCTCACACATCTACAAAAGAAAAACCTTCAATTCAAAACAGCCCACACTGAAAAGAAATGGATGAGCTCACTGTAACCAAGTATGGGTAAAGTCTATCCAAGGTGGGAAAATAACCACAATTCCTTTTTACTGTTTCCTTCTCCAAACAAAAACCCAATAAACAGGGCCAGTTGTTTTTGCTTATCAAAAGAACGCCCTAGTTTATCTCTTAACTGCAGTCATGGATAACAGAGTTCCTATTTGGGATGTATACAGACAATCTGAATCATTTTATAGAACAGTTGCCACTTATAAATTAATGGCAATCTGACAAGTCAGTGACTCATTTCCATGCAAAGCAGAGCTGTAACCTATAAGAAAGATTAGCAGAAACCTGTTTCTGACGTAGATAGTTTTTTACAGTCTTCCTGATGAACCACAGTATTGTGAAGAAAGCAGTAAAGCCTATCTGGAAAATCAGTGAATGTGTCTCCACACCCTGAAGAGCACACTAACATCACAATCAGTAAATATACTATTTATATGAGGGCACAACCCTAGCAATATTGTAAAATACCCTCCCCCCTCTCAGAATGTAGCTTGGCCACAAGAAGAAATAAGCAAGAGAAATCACATTGTACATCACTGTTAACATCAGGCAAAATCTCATTAATTCACTAATTTAAACCTTTTCTTTGATGACCTCAGGGTAATGTACTTGAGATGATTGTCACAGGCACTCCATGAGGTAGATATGTGGTAGATAGAAAAGTATGTAAGCCTACCCAAAACAAATTTGATATCCAAGGTAGGTCTCCATGTTTTTAATGTGTATCAGTCAGTTCACTCAACTCTGGGTGAAACTAGACGTTCAAGGGAATGCATTTTTCCTTCAATTAAAATGAGCGGAATGTATATTTTGTACAATCAGCCCCTCTCTATCATACAGAGTAACTACCTCTAAGACTTACAAATTAAGTTCTGTTTGCTTTCCAATGACCACAAAAAAGGAGGAGGAGGAGGAAGAAGAAGAAGAAGACATCACCAGAGGCCAAAGAGATCAGAAGCTTTTGAAATTCCTGTGTGTAAAAAATAATTCTAGGTCAGTCCAGGGCCAACAGAGCAACCATATTGTATTCTGAAATAACATCCCTTTTTGTGTATTCCCAGAATCGGACAAGAGACATTCTTTTAACGCACACAGCTGCAGAGAACTAGGAGCAATGAAGCTAGTGTTATTAAGGTTAAGAATTAGACAGAACGCTTTTAAATTTTCATCTTGACAACTCCTCACTACTGCTTGCCACTTACAGAAGCCCTTTTATATGAAAGTGTTAGATATCAGGAAAGCCTCCTGGGGCTTCTAGAAGCTGCTTAGATTCATGTTAAAAATTTGGTGTGTTGCTTTTGTTATAAGCTGCACAATGAAGCAGAAAGCACATGAATTGAGTGCAATACACAGGTACCCTACTAATATACTCTCAGCTTTTCTTTCTTTCAAATGAAATATTTTCCTCTTCCTTTTCCCTACAGCATTTTCCATGATAGTCTGACCAATCCAAGGATTCACAAAAACAAGCTACACAAAGTTCAAGATGCATTACTTGGAACAGAAAATTGGGGTGGGGGTGGGGGTGTGTGTATGTAATTTTTGTGTCACCAAATTAAAAATAATAATTAAGAAACAGCCTGTTAGGAAGTAACTTCTTAGTAACATTTGTCAACTATCTGGCAAATATCTATTGTTTTTAAAAGGTAAGAAATACTCTATTGGGCAGATCTTGAAAGAATTATTTTACACATTTATCTTCACCATTTAATCTCAACAGAGCAGCAAAGTGATTTATGTCCTTAGTGATAACATCTTAGATTACAATGATAAAACTTCCCTGCTTGCTAGATGCTCTCAAGGGTCATACTCTGTTCACAAGTTATTGCTAAGTAACAACAGTGTCTAAAAAGGAAACAAAACCTAAGCAACAATGTGATCGTGTCTCTGCTTCTCTGCCAAGTCCTACATACACTATCAATAAATCCCTTGCTATCAGATACCGGCTGAAATACAGTAAAACCCCATATAACGAATGCATCATACAGCAAAAAAATCGTACAACGGAGGAAGTTTGAGGGGGGAAACAATGCATCGTACAATGAAAATTTTCATTGTACAATGCAATGCATCCCTATGGGAATTGTACAACAGAAAACTTTCCGTTGTACAATGCATCCCATAGAGATTTTTGTTGTACGATTTTTCCCATAGGGATTTTCATTGTATGATGCATGCATCACAGAACAAAAAAATCGTATAGCGAAGTGCCTGGTGGAACCAATTATTTTTGTTATACGGGGTTCTACTGCAGTGGCTCAATGGCTAAGACGCTGACTGGAAGGCAGTTTATTTATTTATTTATTTTTATTTTAACAATTTCTATACCGCCCACTTGGCCAAGGCCAACTCAGGGCGGTTCACAGAATAATAAAAACACAATTAAAAACATAGTTAAACTGCTTAAAAAAACAAACTACCCACCCACTCACTAAAAAAGGGTGCAGGGGCCGAGGGTGCAGGGATTCGCTAAACCAGCCACCCTGTGGAAGTCACTCCTCCACCTGCACCCCATACTTGGCCTGCCAACCAGGTTTTAAGTTATTTCCTGAAGGGCAACAATTCCGTCTGGAGACGTAACTCTGTTGGTAAGAGGTTCCAGAGAGCCGGTGCGGACACGGAGAAGGCCCTCCTCCTTGTGCTGGAGAGGCGAGCCCCTCTAGCGGATGGTACAATGAAAGAGCCCCTCCGGTCCACTCTGGTTGGACGGACATATGTCCTTGGGGTGATGCGGTCTCTTAGTTCAATTCTTGAGTACTGCAGGACGAAATGAGCTCCCATCTTTGTCCCAGCTCTTGTCAATCTAGCAGTTCGAAAGCAAGAAATTGCAAGTAGATAAATAGGGACCACTTCGGTGGGAAGGTAAACAGCATTCCGTGCGTATCTAGCATGCCTGCCACATGACCATGGAAACATCTGCAGAAGCAGGCAGTGTTGGCTCTCCAGGTTTGAAACAGAGATGAGCACTGAACCCTAGAGTCAGATACGACTGGCTTTCAAGCAAGGGAAACCTTTACCATTACTGTACAGTAATAAATCACAACTAGTGAATGCCCATTGAATTACTGGAATTTACATAAATGATGACTCATCAACCCTCCAGTTATTCAATGGGACTACTTGAGCTGCAACTATTAAAGGATTACAGCCACTTTTATATTTACATATTATTAGTTTCAGTTATAGTTCATCTTTCCCCCAAAATGGTACACATGTCATTTGTCCACCAAAACTTAAAATAGGACAGGCCAAGAATCCCTGGTTTCCTGTAGTTTATTATGTGTCCTGCACTCTGGGATGATTTAGTGAAGATCCTGCCCCTCTTCTTTATGACTATCTTTCAAATATTTGAAAAGTGCTATCAGATCCCCTCTCAGTCTCCTCTTCTCAAAGCTAAATGTTCCCAGTTCTTTCAGTCTTTCCTCATAGAGCTTGGTTTTCAGTCCCCTGATCATCCCTGTCACTCTTTTCTGAACCTGCTCCAGTTTGTTTGCATCCTTCTTTAGATGTGGTGTCCCGAATTGGACATGGTTCTCTAGATGTGGTCTGACTAGTGCCGAATAGAGGGGAACTAGTACCTCACAGGCTTTGAAGACTATACTGTTAGTGCAACCTAAAATAGCATTACCCTTTTTTGTAGCCACATTGCAGAGAAGAGCTATCTGCCTGACGATGGTCCTCGGCAGGCAGAGATCCGTAAGAGGTGGTGCTCTTCCTTGCGGATTGCTGCCTGCTGGTGGTCTTTTTTCCCACCCCGGCTCAACTTACCTTGAGGCCGGCAGTGGTCTTCCCGTGTCTTCGGCGTGGTAGCGGAGAGGAGAGGGAGTCCCTCTTCTCCCCGTTGCTCCGGGAAAGAAGGCTGGCGGTGGTCTCACTGTGGTTTTTTATGGGTGTTTGTTTGCGAGGCTGTGAGGCACTGCGTCCGCCTGTGGCAGCCTTGCGGGAGGCCGGCATGTTTTTATTTTATTTTTCACGCGCCGGCTTTTTCAGCGTTCTGCACGCTTGCGCCCTTCAGTTTGATTGGCTGAAATGCTCACAGGGCGTAGGACGCTGGGACTTGGAGTTTTTTTTTTTTTTGCATTTGTGTGGCGTTTTTTCCCCTGTGGCTCGGTTTCTATTGGGTGCACCACGTTTCCCAACATTCTTTTTGCTCGCGCCTCTCAGCCTGATTGGCTGAGGCGTGACGCAGAGGACATTGGGAATTGAAGTTGTTTCCCTTTGTTCCCATTCGTGGGGCTGTTGCCTCACTGCCGGCTTCGGCAACCATGCAGCGCTCTGCGGTCTGGGTTCAGGCGAGTGCAGGCAGCTCGGTACGGAATACGATAGTCGGGTGCGGGAGTGTATACCGGAGTCCAACGGTTAACACCCCTCTTTATAGGTAAAGATGTGATCTACAACAGTTCCAAGATCCTTCTCACTTGTAGTACTATTGAGCCAAGTATTCCCCATCTTGTAACTACATTTGGTTCCAACCCCCCAGATGTAGAATACTATTTAAATATGCTATTTAAATTTCATTCTGTAGTTTTCAGCCCAGTATTCAAGCATATCAAGATCTTTGTGAATTTTGTCCCTATCTTCCAAGGTATTAATGATTCCACCCAATGTTGCTTCATCTGCAAATCTGATAAGTACTCCCTGCACTCCCTCACCCAAGTCATTAATGGAAATATTGAAGAGCACTGGACTAAGGATTAGTCTTGTGGTAACGCACTTGTTATCTGCTCCCAGTTTGAGAAGGAGCCATTAATAAACACTGAGTACGATTATTTAACCAACATTTTTATTAAGCCAGCTTTTTAAAAGAGCTTTCAGTATTAGGAACCTCTTTCTCTGGGATAGTATTAAAAAAGGAAAATGGAAACAATAAACATGCAACAAGTTTTCTAGAACTTGGATTTCATAGAGTTTTAACAGAAATTGCTTTTCTCCCCCAAGAACCAGTGTTATTCAGTTACAGAGTCTTGAGACATCTTTAAAGTTAAGAAGTTTGTTTGGTATAAGCTTTTGTGGACTGTAACCTACTTCTTTCATCTGATGAAGTGGGTTGCAACTCAAAAAAGCTCTTGACAAATAAAACCTGTAGCTTTAAAGGTACCACAGGAATACTTGTGAATTTTTATTACAGCATCAACTTCACATAGTCCAGTCCACCAGGCACAGATCGGGTGGCTGTGTGGAATACAAACATATACTGCACATAGAGATGTATCCCACCATTTTATGACTCAATGAGTTCTAATGTCGTGGTAATGTACTGATAATGGCCAAAATGAAAGTTTAATGAATGGTCATAAAACTGCAATTGATAGTTCATTTGTATGCATGTGTGAAGCAGCCCCATTTCATCATGAAGCAAAAGGTGGAATTTAGCAAGAAGGTGGTTAAGTCTGCTGGATTTTTTTTCTACAAAAATACTGAGGTGTCAAGGCACAGAATCCAAAAGTACAGAACACTTCAATATCCAAGAACTACAGATAAGTATTCCCTGGTAGACAATTAACCTTCTTGATTTCTTGATAAATTCAAGTAGGTAATGCTGCATTTTCTCATATCATCTGAAGGTGGGAAATGGCCCTTTTTAATTTCTTGT
Source organism: Bradypodion pumilum (assembly GCA_035047305.1). Lineage (NCBI taxonomy): Eukaryota > Metazoa > Chordata > Lepidosauria > Squamata > Chamaeleonidae > Bradypodion > Bradypodion pumilum. The sequence goes on from JAWDJD010000003.1 coordinate 365,129,746, forward strand.
ACGCCCTCTCCATCACCTTTCACCATTCCCTGAAACAGCTGGTTCACAAAAATACCAGGTTATAAGGCTGTGGTCACATATACGTCTAGTAAGTAATAGCCCAGAAAATGGTAAAACATAGGTAAGCAACAACAATTTTCATTTTTATTTTTTATTTTTGCTATTGGAGGAAGTCACACAAGTCATCACTGCTGTCATTGATCAACCTACACCAGTGGTTCCCAACATGGGGCCCACGCCCCACAGGGGGACTTGAATTCCGAGAAGGCCAAGTCAGTACACTGGCTGATCAGTGCTTTGGGAAATCGACTTAAGCTTCTGGGAATTGAAATCCAAAAATCAAAAGTTGAGAAAGAATGATCTACACTCATGTTTTGCATGAGGATGCGTAGGAATTAAGGGTAAACAAACATTATTGGTAAAGGTAAAGGTTTCCCTTGCTCAAAAGCCAGTCGTATCTGACTCTAGGGTTCAGTGCTCATCTCTGTTTCAAAGCCGAAGAACCAGCGTTGTCTGCTTCTGCAGACGTTTCCATGGTCATGTGGCAAGCATGACTAGACACTGGAGCGCACGGAACGCTGTTACTTTCACACCGAAGTGGTCCCTATTTATCTACTTGCAATTCCTTGCTTTCAAACTGCTAGGTTGGCAGGAGCTGGGACAAAGATGGGAGCTCATTCCATCCTGCAGTACTCAGGAATCAAACTCCTGACCTTCCGCCTCCCAGTCAGCGTCTTAGCCACTTGAGCCACTACAAATGCAAAATTATAAAAAGATTTTTGAAGATTTGACACAAATACAAGTATGATTCTGCTTGAAGTGGTAGCCGTATAAGTCTGTGCAAGCATATCAGAGAATAAACAAAACAGCAAAAAAAAATGTTGTGGCACCTTAAATACTAACTCCTGTATTAAATGTCATCTTTCATGGACAAAGTCTGATGAAGTGGACTTGGTCCACAAAAGCTCACATTTAAATACAGGAGTTAGTCTTTAAAGTGCCACAACATTTTTTCTTTTTTGCTGTTTTGTTTACTCTCTGCTAAGTATGATTCTCTCTAAAGCTTAAGGAATCTGTGTGTGAAGGTGCAATATCTCCTTATCACATTTTACAAGCCTCCCTAGTAAAACAATAATGTTTACTATTAGGTTTTATAAGCTTTAGCTTATGGTCTCCTGCTACTTAATAAAGGAGGGAGGGGACTCTAACCTTCCATCAGGATGTTTTCCTAAGTACATCATTACTTATATCACATTGCCAGTGCATATAACTTTTTACAGAGTTTCATAAGTTGGGGAGAATGAAAAAGAAGAAAGACTGGTTAGGAAATTGCTGCAAACAAAGAGAAAATGTTAACAAGTGTGGATGGAGATAGACATTTACAATAAATGCAATACATAAATTTGATATGCTTCCAGCTGAGCTATTTATTGTTCAGTAACCCAGAATTATTTTTTTAAACTTATGATGCTTAATCTTTAAAGCTACACTATTTATCATCTTAAACGTTCAGGCATCATACCAGAGAAACCATAATACATCACAAATGTGTTTGCTGGGCTTGCAAAGCAATCATGCTGTATATTTATTTATTCACTTTATTTAAATTGAATATGAATCTCAGGCTCAAAGGGGCTTACAGTGTGTTTTTAGAAACAAATTTATAACTAAAATCACAGTAAAACTATTAAATAGATTATTACATTAGAACAGCTAAATTAAAAGCAACTTTAAAAATACAAAACAAAGTGTAGCTCCTTCCATTAAAAGCCTGTTCTGTAGCAGCCAGTCATCACCTTTGCTGAATAAGAATTCTCTGCCTGCTGGTAGAAGAACAACAGGTAGGAGGAACAGCTTAAGTGTCCCTGGCCAAGAATTTCCACAGCTTAGGGCAGGAGTTCCCAACCTAAGGCCCATGGGCCAGATACGGCCCACAGTGCCATTTCATGTTGCCCCCCTCCAAAGGCATTTGAGAAACAAAATGGCCACCCCTTTGAAGCTTTTGGGACAAAACGGCCACCCCCATCATGTTGGCAGGGTAAAATGGCCATCCAGCCCTCGAAGCTGACTGAGATAGCATGACCTGGCTTGAAAAGGTTGGGAACCCCTGGCTTACGGGGCAGCCCTCTCTCATACTGTTCCTAAACATGCCTATGACAATCATACCTGTCAACCGCAGCTCCGGAAAATCCGGGACCTGCGCAGAACGGTTCTGCGTAGGTCGGTTTTTACGCATGCATAAAAGCCTTCTACGCATGCATAAAAGCGACTTGCACAGAACCATTCTGCGCAGCTTGCTTCTACGCATGCGTAGAAGGCTTCTACGATCCCCTTCTGCACAGAAGCCTTCTACGCATGCGTAGAAGGGTTCCACGCAAGCGTAGAAGCGAGCTGCACAGAAGGGATGCGCAGTAACGCCTTTTCCCCCACTGCCAAATTCCGGGGTTTCGGCAGCTCCGGGCGGGAAATGGCGAAAATCGGCGCCGAAAAATGGGGAATCCCGGCCAATCCAGGAAGGTTGACAAGTATGATGACAATAGAAGGACCAAGTGAAGGTCCTCTCTTGAAAGCTGTGAAAACCTAACTTGGCTTTTTTGTCCCAAGTTTAGCTGAGTGTTGAAGCAAGCACCATTCACAAAATTCTTTCTTCTTTTTAGTACAAAATATCTGGTGAAGATGGAAAGATGGAATAGCTGCATTTTATCTCTTGACAAGAGAAGGCCAGGAACTCTCCAGCTGAAAGGATATTTGGAGATTTCAAGGGTCAAAGAGCATAAGGCAGACCCAGAGGAAGGTAGAGATAACATCAGAGACATATTACAAGAACACCAAATAACGCCAGTGGAGGCTGCTAGAAGTGTCAGTGCAAGAACTTTGCACCCAAAGGGGAGGGGGAGGAGGAAGAAGAGAAGAAAAAGGAGGAGAAGGAGGAGGAATGAGTGCTATTTGAGGGGAAGACAGAGTGGGAAGAACTATCATAGGGAGCCTCGAGGGACAGAGGGGGCAACCTGCAACAGAGACCAAAGAAAGTGAGTGATGAAAAAGCCTTCAAAATTTAAAGTTTCTCTTCTTTGTTTTTCCATGCTGATAATCCTCACATGTATTTTAAAAAATTCAGGAGATGGATGCAGCTGAGAATGTAAAAGTTACACCATTCTTACACAGGCTCCCCCCCCACACACACACACACACTCAACATAGCAAATAGGCTTTTTAAAAAAGCTTCTAAAGCTTTAGAAAAAGCAATTCTGCCTTGTTGAGAAATGAGACTGAAGAGAGGAAGAAGCTGCGAAGGAAGAGGAAGAAATGGGAGCTATGAAAGTAGGAAGGCAGGGTGACCCTTCAGAGAAGAAACTGCACACACAGGAAAAATGCAGAGCATAGACAGGATAGTCTGAAAACAAGAGACATGAGGGACCCAAAATGCCGATAAGAGATGGCGAGGGAAAAGGTCACAGAAGAGGAAATACATAGGAAACAAGAGCTCAAGAAAATGGAACAAGGTCAATGAGAGCTTTGAAGATAAGAAGAAGGAATGTGTGTTGGGTACAGAAGGAATCTTGTGCCATTAATAACTAAATAAATGTAGCATGTCCATAGAAGTGTGTTTTTGCATTTGTTGTGGGGAATGCAGCACTTGTTGGTTGCCTCTCAGGTGCATTTCTCTCCTGCAGGAGACCCGCTTGTCTCGTTTGTTCATTCACTGGCCATTTCAGGAGCTGTATCTTGAAATTATTGTGTTTTTGTGTTATAAAAGTTGAAAAGCGGGGGAGTTAACTGAAAGAGGTTTCACACAATCCCACACTTCTGCATTTACACAGACATGACAAAGATGTTAAAAGGAGAAATGTGCACTCAACCTGTAAAAAAAAACCCTAGACTAAACGTAAACCATGTCTTCATGAGAGGCAAAAAAAAAAAAAAAACCTCAACCACAAAGTCACAGAAAATGTCACTATACAATTGAGACAATGGGAACATCATATGGATGGCAAGAAAAATGGCAGTAAAACCAAGGAAAATTAGGTTATGCAACAGAGAACAAATGTGTCATCTGGAAGAATCCTAATTTAGCTATCACTCTGAAACATTTTGATCCAGTGTCAATTTTTAGAAAACCATCTATATATGATGACCTACGATATTTTGCAATTACTCTTGTATCTATTTTTTAAATTGTTTACATTTCTCATTTCCTCTTGTTAAGACTAACATCAATTATCCTCACATTGTCTTTATGTTTGTTCTCAAAGTCATTCTGTGGTATTTCTATATGGCCACTGAAGAAACCTAAGTATCTTGCCTACAGCTAGAGTAGATTCCTGTGTGGTTGCTACTACAGTACTTCCAGAGTTGGGGACTGACATGCTGCTTTCCTCCCACTGGTCAGATGATACCTTTATACCTGCCAGTAACTGATCATACCCATAGTCTCCCTCTTAGACCTGGGTTTAGCTGCAGACTTCAGTGTCTTAAAACACCATTATTATTTTTTTAGAGTATCATCCTCATCCACTGTATTAAATCCTCACTCCTCATGAAAGCTTGCATACTTTTGTGGATTTATATTTGATCCCAACAAAGATATTGTTCACCTCAGGGCAGTGGCTCAAGTGGCTAAGACACTGACTGGAAGGCGGGAGATCAGCAGTTTGATTCCCGAGTGCTGCAGGACAGAATGAGCTCCCATCATTGTCCCAGCTCCTGCCAGCCTAGCAGTTCGAAAGCAAGAAATTGCAAGTAGATAAATAGGGACCACTTCGGTGGGAAGGTAAACAGTGTTCCGTGTCTAGTCATGCCAGCCACATGACCACAGAAACGTCTGCAGAAAAAGACAGCACTGACTCTTTGGCTTTGAAACAGAAATGGGCACTGAACCCTAGAGTCGAATATGACTGGCTTCCGAGCAAGGGAAACCTTTACCTACATTTTAATGGCCTATTAAGTGGTTTATGACTGGAAAGTTCAGTGAGTTGGGTAGAGTTGCATAGCCAGGTGTTTGCGAGTTTGATTTCTTGCTGTACTTTGTAGGAGAATAGTCGGCTTGTATTGCCTTGTACAAGATATAGAACTCTCAAAGTTCACCAGAAGAAAGGAATTGTAAACTATTTCTGAATACCCTAGAAAACGTCACTATAAGATAGAATCTGCTTGTTTGTTTGTTTGTTTGTTACACTTATACCCCACCCCTCTAGGGAAAAATGAATCTCTACACAAGTCGGCTAACAGTATAAAATCTCCCATACAAAAAACAAACAAACATATAAAAATACCCCCATAAAACTATAATAAAAGCTTACAGTAAAACAGACCATAAAAATGAGCCAAAATACAGCAGACCAGTGTCCTAAGCAACCTAATTGGGAGAAATATAGGTCGGGCCCCAGTCTAATATCCAGGGATAAGCAAAACATTTACAAAGGCTTCCTCAAAAAGCATAGACTTCAGTTGCTTTTTCAAAGACAAATTGTTGTTGTTTATTATTGCTGTTTAATTTGTACATTAGTTGCATGTGTCTGGGGCTGCAGTGGTTTAGTGGTTAAGACGCTGAGCTTGATGACTAGAAGGTTGGCCGGTTGGCAGTTCAAGACCCGACTACTGCACAACAGAATGAGCTCCTGCCAACCTAGCAGTTCAAAAGCAAGAAATTGCATGTAGATAAATAGGTATTGCTTTGGTTAGAAGGTAACAGCATTCCATGCGCTCCGGTGTCTAGTCATGCCTGCCACATGACCATGTAAACATCTGCAGAAGCAGACAGCACTGGCTCTTTGGCTTTGAAACAGAGATGAGCACTGAACCCTAGAGTTGTGCATGTAGATAAATAGGTATTGCTTTGGTTAGAAAGTTAACAGCATTCCATGCACTCCAGCATCTAGTCATGCCTGCCACATGACCATGGAAACGTCTACAGCAGGCTTTCTCAACCCTTTCAGGTCACGGACCTGACCACACCTCCTGGGCAGCTGATTGGGCCGGTCACATGGTTCTGCCACCCGGAAGCAGAAATAAAACACACGCCGCACATGTGCAGAACGCATTTAGTGGCATTCTGTGCATGCACAGTGCACATTTTTTTCCATTTCCATGTTTGGCAAGGGCATTGCAGGCCTGATGAAATAGCTTCAGGGGCCAGGTTTGGCTCGCGGGCCTTGGGTTGAGAATGCCTGGTCTACAGACACAGACGGCACTGACTTTTGGCTGTAAGTGGAGATAAGTACTGTCCCCTACAGTGATGCATGACTGGCTTTTAAACCAGGGAGAGCTTTACCACGTGTCTATCCCATTTTCAATGAATTTAAAATACAGTACTATACATAACTTTCTTCTCCATTGTATTCTCATGAAAACCCTGCAAGGTTTAATTTAATTTAATTTTAATTTAATTTAATTTTTAGATTTATGTGCCGCCCACTCAGGCAAACCCGACTCAGGGCTTTAATTTAATTTTCCCACATCTATGCCGCCCAATCAGGAACCCGACTCAGACTATTCAGACTGAGACAGATCAAAGATCACCCACTGAGTTTTTGTGGCTAAGTAGAGGCTAGAAACTGGATATCAGCCTCAGTCCAATACTCTAGACTCAGTGGTGGTGAACCTTGGCACTGCAGGTATTCTTGGATTGTAATTACCAAAAGCCCAAATCAGCACTTTGGGTGATTAGGGCTTCTGGGAATTGAAGTTCAAGAACACCTGGAGTGCCAAGGTTCGCCACTACTGCTTTAGAGTCTAATCATTATACCACACTTGGATCAGTCTTTGTAAATCATTTAGAAGTGTTGCAATATCATAATGTTTTTCTTTCTATTACAAAAGAAGCTGTGAGCTGCATTGAGCAAAAAGTATATGAATAGCAGCATACAAATAAACAGAAGGTAAGAACATCATATCACCAGCATTTTATCTTTGGCACATCCGTCCTCCTACGTTATCTTTCCACTGAGATACATGTAAAAATCTCTGACTGTTCGGATAACATCCATGTACCCAATGAAGCAGCCTCCAGTCTACAAAAGCTTATGGCAAATAAGGCTTGTTAGTCATTGCAAGAGCACTGTATCATAATTGCCAAAATCCTGTTGCACAGTTAGTTGAGTTGACACAATTGCTACCCCTAATCACACACACACACCATTAAAAAAAAAACATAACTTTGGTTGCTAGAGGACAGAAGGGGGCCTTTTTTAGTTGAATTTTTTTGGAAAGAAAAATTGGGGTGAGATCACAAGAGCCAGTGTGTTCCTCCAGGGTCCGGGTAGGTACATACAACCCTAAGAACTCCAGAGACTGTCTAATGCAGGGGTTCCCAACCTTTTCACACTGTGGGCTGGACCACACACCCCAGACAGCTGAGCAGGTCATATGGTTCCTCCCGCCATAAACACTGCCGTAAAACACGCACACAGCTGTCGTAAACACGTTTACAACAGCCATGGGTGCATTTACAGCAGTGTTTACACATGCACAGGCACTTTTTATGGCTATTGTAAACACATCTGCTTCCGCTAGCAGCAAGGGCAGTGGCGGGCCACATGAAATGGCGCTGTGGGCCGGGGCCAGCCCACGGGTCATAGGTTTGCCACCCCTGTTCTAACGCTACATTAGATATACAAAATTAAATATACTGTACTACATTAGATATACAAAAGTTCCAGTTCTAGTTCAGAAAAGGCATTTTTACCAGTCAACAAAATTAGCTGAGGTTTTTGTAACTTGATTTGCCAAACACTTCTGAGGTTAGCTCTTTGGTGGCAGGGGATTATTTTCTCATATTTAAACAAAGCTCAGATGTATGAATTCCATACCTGTCAAGTTTCGGGAAATTTCTGTCAAATAAGGGAAATTTCTCGGCCAAAATGGGAGACTGGACAGCTATGCTTATCCTGTGCTGGCCTCCAGTCTAACTCCAGTCTAACTAATACAGGATGACGGCGGGAAAGAGTGTAAAAGATGGGGGTTGGACAGAAATTTCCCGAAACTTGACAGGTATGGAATTCCAGTTGTATCTTGTTTTCAACAGAGACCAGCATATTGGTCACTGTAGAAAGGAAAATGAAGTGTCCCTCCCCTCCCCTCCCCTAAATAAAGCAGTCTTCCAGAGGAATACTAAAACAAACTTGGAGATTTATTCTTTTGGAAGAGATACTGAGGGAGGAGAAGTTTGAAACATCAACTGCAGGTGCAGAGGAAGAAAAATGGTTTCATATATTGCAGTTGGCTGTGATCACATTTGACCTTTCAAAGAAGCTGTGGAGGTTGGATTGCTAACATAAATTATCATTTCTTTAAAATGGAGCAAACCATATCTGTAACAAAAGGCCACTGCTACAAGACAAGAATATCATTGTTTTATTACACTGCACAACAACGATTTTGCTACTTCTTTTTGTGTCAGAGATTACTCTGGATTGAAAGGATTTTTAGGGGATGCCCGAATGAGGCTCCTTTCATGTCCCCAAGTGCAGCTCTCAGGTATCAAAATGGGACCTTCCAGTCTCCAGCTCAGTGCCTTAACCACTAAGCCACCGGAGGAACTGCGATTTTGCTACTAGTAATAACACATGTGATTTACATGATATTGAGTGTGCTGATTCCAAATCTGAACTCAGAATTTGCTTATCGCATACAGATGTTAAGTTATGGTCAGTAATTGGGTAATGTATTTTTACATGGGAACAATATAACAATTGCAGCTACCACTATGCCTGCTGCCACCTCAGCTGAATGTTCCAGCAGCAGCTGGGCATGTCTGGGCAAGTCAGTGAGCTGAAATACAGGTGAAATTTGGAAAGTTAGAATATCATGCAAATGTTCATTCAGTTCAGTAATGCAACTTAAAAGGTGAAAGAAATATATGAGATAGACTCGTTGCATGCAAAGCGAGATAGTTCAAGCCTTACTTTGTTGTAATATTGATGCTTATGGCTTACAGTTTATGAAAACCCCAACCCCCCCAATCTCATGTACCCCATAATCATCACATAATCTCATGTACGCTGTACACCATGATCATCACAATTATAACAAATTAAGGCATGACATATCTCGCTTTGCATGTAAGGATATCTCATATATTTGTTTCACCTGTTAAGTGAAAAGAATAGACGTTTGCACAATATTCTAATTTTCTGAGTTTCATCTGTAGGTATATAAGGCGAGCTGGACCAAGGGCTTGTCTCTAGTGTGAAACCATCTTATTGGATAGTACAGCCAGGCCATAGTGATTCTGTTTTGAGCTAAAGATGAGTAGGCACGGCTATGCTAATAAACCGAACACATTTTCCTACATTTGTAATTTACTAAAGATCCTGACATCCTAGGCAGAATCTGACTTCAGATCTGGATTCAGCGCACTTGGTTTAGTATAGGACACATGGATTACATCAAGTAGCAGACAATTTATTTATTTTTGCGATGCAGTGACTCATCAGCAGCTTCCCAGAGATGACAAACTGTTCATGCTGCACTAGCTTTCCCAAACACTAGGTTTTCACAAGTAATTCACAAAAACATTTTCAAGGAACATTTTGAATATAGGAGAGGTGTTTTGCATTTCTGCACACAGGCAACAGTTGCGCCTCCAGGATGTTTCTAGCCTTAATGTTTTTCCAGACGGGAAATGTCATTCCCACATTTGTACACAAACACAGAAGTATCTCCCATGGATAAAACTGGCTCTGTTTTTATTTATTTAGGCAAAAAACAAAAATACCATATCCTCTCTAGGCAAATTAAAACACAACTTTGTATAATTTATAAAACATGAATTTAAATTGCCAGCAAGCAAATACCCTATCTACACAAGATTAAATCTTAAGAACAGCTGTTTTTGTTATGTGCCATGAAGTTGGAGTTGATTTACAATGATCTTAATAGGGCTTTCAAGATAAGTGAGATATTTATGAGTGATTATACTAGTTCTACACTACCAGTGAGCTTCCGCTGAGAGGGGATTTGAACCCTGGCCTCTTAAGTCCTAGTCCATCAATCTATCCACTACACCCGAAAGCCTCAGCTTTGTCTCCTCTTTGGCTGCTAACTATTTCTGCATCATGAGGTAGCCACGCCAGAGCCATAAAATATTACAGTACTGACCTTATTGCCTCTTTCTCAGAATATGTAAGGAGCAAAAGAAGTCTGAGTGCATCCTCCATGAGAATAATGTGAAATTCACAGAGATTAAAGTGGGGACAAAAATGACATTCAATTGTTTTGTCCAGTACAACTTGTGAATTGGCTATGCATTCTAGAACAGTGATTGAAAATCTCCAACACAAACATTAACTTCGGTCTATGGGCATTTTCTACACAGATTGCAAGCTTCTGCTGTTAAGCTAAGACCATGGGTAGCTGTTTCATAGAAATGTGCTATTGTTTGCAGCCTGGACAGCTGTTGCACAGAACTCAACTGGACTTGGCAGCCAACGAGACTGTAATACCTGGCCTCCCTCTGAGTAAACATGCCTAGAATTGAGCTGTGCTTTGCAGGTTAGGAAGTGGAGCTATACTTCATACAATGCATAGGAACATGTCTGAACCAGTAAAATTCCATGTGGCCATGTACACTTTGCTTTGGCTTTGCTCCATGCTCTTCAAACCTGTATGCTGCTGCCACAGAAACATTGAAATTCCACCAAGAAGTAAATTTCAGATCTAGCATATGTTCCAACTTTTTCTGCAATTTGCTGAGACCCACAGATTAAGGGGTCAGCATAAGAGGAGAGATGGGCACCCTCCAGTTCCCCAATTCCCCCTCAACCTTAGGTAGCCCAGCCAATGGACAAGGAAATAGAAGTTGTGGTATCCGGAGAGTTAGCAACTCCTGCATTAGAAGATGAGTGTGGGAAAGCAGATACTATGCATATCAAAAGTACTGTACCTGCTTTGATCTCCAAGTTCTATAATTAAAAAGGTTAAGTAGGCAGTGATGGCAAAAATGTTACATACCCCCAGAAAACCACTGCCAGTCTAAAAGATTGTGGGGTAGATGGAGTAATAGTCTGAGCTGATACAAGGCAGCTTATACTAGCAGTTCGAAAGCAAGAAATTGCAAGTAGATAAATAGGGACCACTTCGGTGGGAGGTAACAGCATTTCATGCGCTCCGGTGTCTAGTCATGCCTGCCACATGACCATGGAAATGTCTGCAGAAGCAGACAGCGCTGGCTCTTCAGCTTTGAAACATTGATGAGCACTGAACCCTAGAGTCAGATACAACTGGCTTTCGAGCAAGGGAAACCTTTAAATTTACTATACTTCTACAGTAGAATCAGCCATCATTCTCAAGTATAACACTTGAAACCATAAATGGGAAGGATGCCATTTTCAATAATCACTACATGAAGAGTTATCCTGCAAATTTACACAACAGCTCCAAAATTTTAGTGCAGCTTTTTCTTCAATGTGCTTGTTTTCTCCTGCACAGATTTTCTTTAATGGAAGGGGACAGTCAAAACCTTGACCTTGCTGCTACCGTCTAAAGCAGTACAGGCCATCCAACAATTTAAGTATTCTACTACATGGGTATATCAAGACACAGATTGATTCCTTCCCACACAATAGCATAGCTAAATTACACACTGACCTAATTAATCAGAGATGGGAACTATTTGTGGGTTGGGGTGTTTTTTTTTTAACTATGGCTCCCTAGTTATTACAGCTATTGAGTCATGTTGCCGTTTCTGTTAGTCCAACTTTTCTTGTCTCTACAGTACAACCCCTGCTTACGGAAAAAAGTCCATTCCATAGGCTTTTGCTTAAATTGGTTTTTTATGTAACTCAAAGCAAACCCATAGGAAACAATTTTTTTTATGTAGCTTGAAGCAAACCCATAGGAAAAATGAATTTTTTATGTAAATTGAAGCAAACCCATAGGGAAATGAATTTTTACATAACTCAAAACAAACCCATAGGGAAAAGAATCTTTATGTAACTCGAAGCAAACCCATAGGAAATTGTGTAAATTGGGACATGGTTTTAGCACAAAATCATTATGTAAGCCGAATTTTATGTAACTTGGGGCATTTGTAAGTCGGGGTTTTACTGTATTAAGGTTTTTCAGGATATTGCAGGGGGAAATGTTACACTTTATTGCCTCTTCATTTGCCATAACATGCACTCGCTGTAACACTCTCAGTTAGGAAACAGAGAGCCGAAATCTAACTTCAGCTAAGGTTATAAGGTTATAAGCAAGCCAGTACTCTCGATATCACCACTCCTGTCCAAAAATGCAGGACTACAAGTAGCAGCCTACTTCAACTAGATGTTATGATGATGAGATCATGTGTATGTAACTGTGAAAAGTTAAACAAAGATTATACAATCACAACAGGCTATTTTTACATAATAATAAAAACTAACTTGGATAGCCCTACTCTTCTTTTATCAACTAACCTAACGAAATCAACTAAATGTTGCAATGCTGGTTTGAATACATACAGAACTGCTTTTTCCAATGGTATCTACTGGTAAAAACAGATGACCTCTGAACATCTTGTAAGTTCCCAGTGAAGTGTGCTAAATATGGAGACAATTTGACCCCAGACAGAGAAAAAGAGGAAGTGTTTTTTAATATTCTTCAGTGTTTCCCAACCTTTGGGTTTTGGACTTCAATTCCCCAAAGTCTAAATCAATTCCCTCAAGCCAATGTACTAACTTAGGATTCTGGGAATTGAAGTCCAAAACCCAAAAGTTGATAAACACTGACTTAGATCCTTCTATATTAGCACACCATATAGAGCACTAAAATAAAGGATGTGATCAGGCAGTACAAAGGCACAAGCTTGATTACAGCAGAAAGGGTTACTTTAATAGTAGTCATCTCCTCAAAGTGTCTGCCCAAAAAAACAGTAGTAGGAACAAAAAGGTCTCACTTGGGCATAGATCTGGGTCAGACTGGGGTGCATCCCTATAGAAATGTGTGATCACTAGGAAACAGACACAAGTGATGGAAACTATGATCCATTTCCCCATGTGATCGCGTCATGAAACTCTTCAATTACACTTCCTAAGATTGTTCTCCATTTTCTTCTCTAGGCCTGGGTCAATCTGTATCATGCACAGAAAAATGTCTCTATTAATTTGACCAAGTCAAGCTCTGAACAAGAGCAATATAACCAATTTCCCAACCCTGGGCTGAACAAGAGAGAAGTAAACAATTACAGTGGCAGATAACAGAGCTCACGAGCAGATATCATCTCCACAACACAATTTTCAGTGACAGGAGATACAGCTTCTGACAGCAGATACTATCCAAGAAAACGGAATATGAAAAATGGCAAGTGATTTATCCATCAGACTGCTATGGAACGAGCAACCCCATCATTTTCATGTTCAGCAGTTTACTTTGTGAGCCTGATGATGTAAGTCATCTATGGTGTCACATAACCACTAGTACAGTTGTGTGAAGCCTATGTCCATTTAGGCCACCGAAAGAAAAAAAAAGAAACTGGTTAACTTTGGTGCTGTACTGAGAGAAGTGGCCATCATTATCAAGTACAGTATAAGAAGGAGCCACTACCTGCTAATGTTGTCAAGTACTGTATGCTGAAGGCAAGGTTCAATATGCAGAGGGTCTAGAATCTGTGGCACTGGTGGGAAGTTTCAGTCAATAGAGTCAAATTTCTCTTTCCCTCAACCCCACAGTAACACCTCTTTGGCAGTTTCATGATTGTTGTACAGGTTTCTTCACCTTTCTAAAGGATTGATATGTTTTTCCTTAGTTATTAGCAGCAAAAGATTTAAACTAAAAGATACTGGTAGTTTTAGTCCCATCTTTTTTGTCTTTGGCTCTATCCAGACATGAAATACAGTACTCTCCTTCAGAGTACTTTCCTGAAACTGAGTTTTTCTACCTTTGGTCTATGGCAGGGGTTCCCAAACCTTTCCTGCCAGGGGCCTCACCACGCCCCCTCAGTCAACTGAGGGGCTGGTCACAAGATTATTCCTACTGGTGGCAGTGACTCATGCATTTGTGCCATGTTTCTGGGCTTTTCCCCGCCTCTACCGCTTCCGTTGGAGGAGGAAGCAAGGAAGGAACATCTTCGTGTCATTTTAGAATTTTTCTCTGCAATTTTGTAGTGTTTCGGTGCAAAAACACGGCGATTTCAGCATTCCAGTGATGTTGGGGCACTTCTGGCATTGGCTGCAATTTGGACCAGAGGCTGGATGAATTCGGCCCAGGGGCTGTAGGTTGGGAACCCCTGGTCTATGGGGTGGGACCTACATTATTAATAATAACTATGTGCTGCCACGTCAGTTTAGACTTAAGGAGTCCCTTTTCAGGGGTTTCAAAGTATAAAGTACCCAGATGTGATTTACCATTCTCTTTTTCTGAAGGTGCGATGGAACTGTGCAGCTTGCCCAAGGGTAAAAGGGTGGCTTTTCTCCTAGAATGCACAGCATGGAATCAATCTCCCAACTTCTGGCTCCATAGCCCCAGACACCTAAGTACTCACTGAGCTATCTAGTCAACTACTATACACTTAAAAGTGGCAAGGCCAATTGTAATAGTTATCCAGATTGCCAACCATACAGGGCAATTAAAAACAAAATAAGGCATTTTGGGTGATTCTGAATATGCAGCACAAATTTAAGAACTTGTTAAATGGTGACACATAGGGGTTCCAGTTACTTATTGTTTTTAGCCTTTTCGTAAGGTACTAGGTGCTCTGCAAGATTAGTTAATAATATGTATGAGGCTCTCTTGAAAATTTACAGCGTAATCACTAGATTAAAAGAAGACAAAAGGAAGCAGACAGTTAGAAGGATGTGGGTTTATGTCACATCAGCTATACCAGGAGTTCTCAACCTTTTCAAGCAGGGGCCAGGTCACGCTCCCTCAGACAGTTTTGGTGGCCAGATGGCCATTTTGCCCTTCCTCCACCACATGGCACCTCCCGGTGTGGTGGTGGTGGGCCACATGAAATGATGCCATGGGCCGCATCTGGCCCACCAGCCGCAGGTTGAGAATCCCTGAGCTATACAAACCAAGGTTTTTCTCCATGCATGATGAAAATGGAAAAAGTGAAATCTGGGTGAATAACATTATGTAGAAGAGGAAGTTTATCTGATTTGTCCTACTGAGCTATCTTAGATAAGGATCCCACTTCTATTTGCTTATATCTTGCCATGAATCCAAACCAACAAGCACCCTTCCCTTCTGTAGCTGGTAATATGCAACGCACACTGAGACCTTCCCTTTATTATTTCAAAGCTTTTACACAAGGAGTTCTCAACCTTTTAAAGCCGGGGGCCGGGTCACACTCCCTCAGACAGCTTCAGGGGCTGGGCAGCCATTTTGACCTTCCTCTACCATATGGCACTTCCTGGTGTGGTGGAGGCAGTGGGGGCACATGAAATGGTGCCGTGGGCTGCAAGTTGAGAATCCCTGATGTAAGTGAACTGAAAGCTTCCTATCCTCTTCTTCAGATTCCTAGGCTTCACAGGGTACTCTTTTTTATCCTGGAGGAAACCTTCAGCCTGGCCAGGTTATCCTGCTATGGTAATAGAGTAGACCAATACTGCCATACTGAGTAGACAATACTGCCAGAGTAGACCATACTGCCAGTGACACAACATCAGGCAGTGGTTAACTAACCTGACAACCCTGATGACTAACAGCCTTGGGTAGTGAAGTCCACAGGGAAGGGTGATGGTCCCCAAGTGGATTAAATCCCACTTGAATCCATCTTGATTGAAGGCAGCAGCTTCATCAATACTGGCCTGGGCTGATGAGGACTTTTTGTGCCAAAAGGGCTCAGGACCAGGAAGCGACTCACAGAACTGGATCAGTGGTATGGGTGTCATGCTGTGATGTGGAAGGCAAATGGATGGCCACTGCATTATATTCCCAGGACAATCTTCATGGCTGATTGCCACAATGACTGCCAATATTCAGAATCAGATACGGCACAAGAAGGAGAAGAAACCTTTAGGAGACTTGGGGTGGGGGTGGGGGGCTTTTAACAGTCAAATATTGTTGCTGCTGTGATTGGGATCGCTAGTGGCAATTCAACAGAGCCTCTGAACCTGAAACAGTGAGATAGGAAACTTTCCATGGCTTTAAATTAAATATTTCCAGCACCTGATCTGAATTAAGCTGATATAAAATTCTTGCAACCTGATTTTGCCCATGACAGTTAAACTATAGAAATTTGTAGGATGATTTCAAAATATGCACACTTGTAAATAAGCTTGAGTAAACATCAAGGTTAATTGCCTACTGGTCAGAAATAATACTTCAATTTAGTGTGCTGTTTATATGTTGCATTTATATACTCTCCTTTAGAGATTTTTTTTAAAGAGATCCTGAAGTGGTTTACAGTACTAAGACAATCATTGCCTTATAGTTGAAAACTGATGGGCAAATTGGAAAAGGCCCAAAGTCTGCCTTTTGAATCCTCCAAGGTTGTTTAGATTGCTCAAAATGCAAAAGGCCAAAAAATAAAAAAAAGGAACCAGAAGTGGCTAGAATAATACAGTACTTCCAGTTTGGGTGGGGGAATTGTATTTTATGATATTATGTGATTAAACTTTGGGTTAAAAAGTAGGAAGGTCAGGGGACCTTACCGCTCTAGCTTCCAGAAGCAATGTTTTAACCATTTTCTTTAATTAAAAAAGAGGAGCAGTGGAGAGATTTGATGGCAAAAATGAGTTTGCAGGTCACTTGCTATCCTAAGGCCATATTTTGCACACCCCGATATAAAAATGTAGGACAAGCCACAGAAATGATAAAGGAGGTGGAAGGAGGCAGAGAAAACTAAGTTCATATCATGTTCTGCTGGAGGAAAGGGTACAATGAAAGAGTACCTGGCTGTTGTTCTTTTCTTTTTGTGCCCAAAGCTATGGCAATGGGAATCAACAGTGAAGGACACAATATATATGTGGTTACCCTTCTCCCTCTGTAGCCACAGGAATGGCACTTCCGTTCACTATTGTAGAGATCGTCTGCAACTCAGTCTATCGAGTTGCAGTTTCTGTCTTTGATATGTCTGCTATTCACTCACCCCTTCTATATTTCCCCCCAGGAAGATGCCATAATATCATTTTGACGTTATGCCTTGGTGACCAACCTTGGCACTCCAGTTATTCTTAGGCTTCAATTCCCAGAAGCCATGATCAGCAGGCGTGCTGACTTTGGCTTCTGGTAACTGAAGTCCAAGAACAGCTGGAGTGCCAATGTTGACCACCAGAATTAGAGTTTACATCATGGGCAGACAAAAGATAGACATGGACTTACTGCTAGATCTCCACTTTATTTGCCAGCAAGGTCAAATTGATAAGGCAACAGATAGATATCTTGATTGTAACCAAACTGCTCACACAGTACTGCACCCCCTCCTTGTATAATACTGTACAGTAAAACCCCTACTTACATAAAAAGTCTATTCCGTAGGCTTTTATGTAAATCAGTTTTTTACTTAACTTGAAGCAAACCCATAGGAAAAATGATTTTTACGTAACTCGAAGCAAACCCATAAGAAAAATGATATTTTTTTTTACATAACTCGAAGCAAACCCATAGGAAAATGCTTTTTACGTAAATTGAAGCAAACCCATAGGACAAACAATTTTTCTATGTAACTCAAAGCAAACCCGTAGGAAATTGTGTTACTTAAATCAGGACATTTACGTAAATCGGGACATGGTTTTAGTGCAAAAATCATTACGCAAGTCAAATTTTACATAACTCAAGGCATACGTAAGTCGGGGTTTTACTGTACAGTGATACCTCATACAACGTCCAAACTTGGTTCCACAAGTTTGGACTTTATACGGATTTGGACTTTTTTATGAGGCATGCAAAATCCTAGCCGCGATGCCTCATACAGTGTCCAAATCCTTGTTGCGATGCCTCGTGCAACGTCGTTTCCATAGAGATACATTGTACTGTAACAGCACAGACTGCAGGGCAAAGTCAAGGAAACAGTCAGGAAACTGACAGAACTTTAAGAAATCATTGTCTAAAGCCTAAATACATTACAAAAACATGTCAAACAACCATACAACAAGTTTTTAACTTTTGAAAACTTTATGAAGTGCAGGTTTAAAAGTTAACATGTCCCATAATGCAGCACAGTGTTAATCTGCAGCCATGCAGCCAATCATCCATTTTGTACAAGCTACTGTAAACAATTACTGGATAGAAGCAAGGACAAACTGGATGCCAACATGTCCCATCATGCAGCACAGTGTTAATCATCCAAACAGCAGCAAACACAAAACAATTAAAATCGTGCTCAAAACCCCTCCTAAACACTCTTCGCCTCGTGCAAAACCCACAAGAGCAATGCATGCATGTGTCCTGCCTTTTACACTGCCCACGCACAATGCAACCTGGGAAAAACCCCAATTCCTCATACAAAGTCGCAGCGACTTTGTATGAGGCAACTTTTTTCAAGGAATTAGGCAATGTTGTATGAATTCAATGTTGTATGAAGCGGACTTTGTATGAGGTATTACTGTACTCTGCTGCCCCATTGGGTGCAAGTGATCCACATTACACCCCAAAGATGGTTAGAGCATTAAAGGAATCATTTTCATCATGTCTGACTGTTTAGATTTGGAAGGTGTTGAGGACAACCAGGTTGCATCGTGAATGCAGGAGGTGGGGTTAAACAAAAGCTATAAAAGTGAGAAACACGCTACTGAAACCCAGTGTCCACTTAAAATTGAACCGTGTGGGAAAGCATACAGAATGAACACGAGCCTTTTGGAAAGATCATCTCAGTGTTTTTACAACCACAGTGTTTCCTATTTGCACAAGAACACAAAACCTGCTGCGATTACTAGGAGGTATAATGCAACTGGGGCTTTCCAGACAACCACAAATTGCACAGTAAGTAGACATCAAAGAGTTCTAGCACTGCTAACAGTTACCAACATGTTTGCTGCTTAAACTTCTCTCCTTTTGAAGCCAAAAGCACTTGACAGATCCCAGCAGCAATATTATCCCCTTTCCAGACAACTTACAAGAACAATGTCCAGATGTTGCATCCTTAATACAAAGATGTAAAGTTATAGTTTTTTCTGAGCTGGCTTAGACATAAATACCTCCGGTATAGGGCTGGGTAAGATTCTTGTCCTGGCAACATAGCTTCCTATTGTCTCTCTAGTTTATTTGTGACTCTATATCAGCATTTTGCAAATTATGTTCCAAATTTAATCAGCTTGTCTGGCCAAATCTACTCACCGCCCATGGGCCATAGGTTGCGAACCCCTGGTCTAGAAGATTCAACAGATTACCATAAAAACATTGCAAGTGCACATATAAGACTGAATGCAAAGCTTTTTCACCATATATAGCAAATAGATTTCTACTGAAATAATACAGTGTACCCTAAAACAGAATTAAATTAGGAGAATGTTTAAAACATTGGAGAGGAACTGAGTACATAGTTGAGCAGGTGAGAGGGACCTGGGTCCAGAGGGAAGTACAGAGAGTAAGTAGCCGGCCTATTTCATAGGGTAGTTACAAGGATAAAATTGGACTGTGGCGAATTCACATTTGTGGTTTCCCCATGTCCCAATGGCATGGAACGGCCCACGCAGAGGCCACTTCGGGAGAATGCTCCTTGAGCCGTGGGCTCTGCGGGCAGAGAAATTAAGGGGGGTGGATTAATAGTAGGGTTTGATTCACCCAATTAATGACCTGACCGACAGTTCCGCTGAGGAGGCATTTCTCCAGACTCTGTTATCCATTAAGGTAATCACTCATCTCCGAGTTTATCCTTATCCTTGGTGCAAATAGTAGCCATGTTTACCCCAGTCTAAACCCTAGACAATGGTGTTTCCCCTGTCAATGTTTGCCCGCGCTAATTAACTTCCCCAAGAAGGATTCCTCATTAACCTGAGTAAACAGGTGATGTGATTCTCTGTCAGGTGACGGTTTTTTCCTGTATTGCCTTCTGATCTATATATGATGATGCCTTTCCTTCAATAAACCACTGATCTGATCACGCTCCATACTGCCTCGTATCGTTCCTTGATCAGTCTCCTCCGGGACCTAACGGCCATCCTAGCGGCCCCGATTCCTACACACATTAAATTGCTTTTGTTTTTGGTTCTCAAAAACAAACTGTTTTGACTCCAGTGAGATTTTTCACTTTTTCACTTTTCACTGAAGAGGGTGGTTTTCCCCCATTGAGGCATCCAGTTTCCCCAAAAACATGTATCTGTTCCCTTTGTGAAATAAAGCACAAACATACTGTAGGTATAGGAGGGACTAACTGCTCAAACAAAAAAGACGAAAATAACCCATCCAAGAGTTTTAATTTTCACAAGTCTGTGCAACAATAGTTCTTATAACTACTATGACAATGCAGGAACAATGAGAATATATTATAAGAGTTTCTTTTGGAGGAGAATATCCTACCTCCCAAAACCTGGAATAACAAGCCATTCACATACTGTGGAGGGTGTTTACTAAACATACAGTATCGTTGCAATAGCAGAGCAAAATATTGGAAGAGTAGAGTCTAGGAAAATTTTGGGTAGGGGGCAAAAATAAAGCTCAGAAATGAAGACAAAGGAGAAAAGATGGAGTCCAAAATCATTAGATCTCTAATCATATCATATCCTCAATCTACGTATTGAGAAGTATCATTCACCAGAATATAAATCAGGAGTCCAGTCAGACACCTCTAATGAATTTATGTGGGAAGGTGCAGCTGTTGTTGTTTTTTAAAACCTTTTCAGGGCATTTGGGGCCAATGCTATCCATGCTACATCCTCTGGAAAGTCATATCCAGTCACAACTCAATTCTAAAACAGTGCTAAAGTCCAAGGTTTTGTAGTTCTTATTGCATTTATATCTTAACTCGCGCACACCCCGCCCCACACAACATGTAGGACCTCCTTTTTTGCCCTCTATTTTATCTTCATAACAACCCTGTCAGGTATATTTAACAGAGACAATGATTGACACAAGGTAAACCTAGGCGAACTCTACAACTGACAATGGAGGGAGAACATCCTTCCAATATACTTACTGCATGACCATAGGCTCTCATGTAAACAACAAAAGATTGGGAAACAGCAAAGCAGAACTTGTTTCAGAAATGCGCCAAAGGATGAAACAGATATGTTAACATCAAGATAAGCCACTGTCTTTGGACACTTTTTACATCTGAGAGTAAAGGAAGCATAATGTTTCTCATGCCTTGAACTTTGTATCTCTCCTTTAGTCTGTCCCCTTCAAACAAAACCAGCAAGAACAAACTCTTTGTGCTCTTCTATAGTTGGTGTTTCTACAAAAGAGATCCACCAGGACAAATTTCCACACTAGACTGTTCCAACTCCCACTATTCAGTGCCTTTGTGTGTGTAATTCAGAATCCTTTATAACATCTCACAAATTTTGTAATCTTCTAGTCCTACCTCCAAGAAGTTGAGCAAGCCTTGAACACTGCTAAAACAGACAAAAAAGTAAGACACAACCTCATATTTAGGCACAAAAACACACCCCACAACTTACACAGCTTTGTTTTGTTTTATTTCCAACACAAAATAGTGGATCAGAAAGGGGAAGATCTGGTTAAAATCCTACTCTATCAGTACATTTGATAGTGACCTGGTCTCTCTGAACTCAACATATCTCACAGGTGACTGGGGAAATGCTTATAACAATGGGGCGGAAAGGCCATAACTAGAAGACTGTATCTAAAGCAGAACTAAGAAATCTGGGGGCTAAGATTGAGCGGGCTCCAATCTTGTATGTTTCCACTGTCAAAAAAAGGCCACCCTGTTTACCCAGACATATGTCACATTATTTTCCTAATTGTTAACACTGTAAACTACTGGAATTTTTAATGAATTGGTTTAAAGAATGTTACTGGTTTGATTGTTTTATTCATTTAGCTACAGGTTTTACTATATCTGTTTTTGGATTTTAAAAAAAATACAAAAATCATTATAAGCTTTCAAAAAAAATTGTACCACAATTTTCATCAGCCATGAAAATAGGGCAAGGTGGCCAGGCTGACAGTTCCTGAGAGTTTTACATTCTCCACCCTGAATTTTATCATACTGACTGTGAAGGGAAGCGGAAGGTCAGCAGTTCGATTCCCGAGTACTGCAGGACGGAAATGAGCTCCCGTCTTCGTCCCAGCTCCTGCCAACCTAGCAGTTTGAAAGCAAGAAATTGCAAGTAGATAAATAGGGACCACTTCGGTGGGAAGGTAACAGCGTTCCGTGCGCTCCGGTGTCTAGTCATGCCTGCCACATGACCACGGAAACGTCTGCAGAAGCAGACAACGCTGGCTCTTTGGCTTAGAAACAGAGATGAGCACTGCACCCTAGAGTCGGATACGACTGGCTTTCGAGCAAGGGAAACCTTTACCTTTACCTTATATATTTACACATGTCCAAACCTTACAAATTTAAGCATGGGTTTAAGGCTTGGTCTCTTCTACTGTTTTGGCCTTTTGAAATATCATCCCAACTTTAACCTGTAGAATCTTTTGCACATGCTACTGCCTTGAATGTTTTTATAATTAGTTGCTTAAACCACTTTATGATTTCCCCCCTAAACAAACAGAAGCCTATTCACACTAGATTATCCGCTTACTAGACTGTTCTTTCTCCAATTCATTAGCGAGATTCAAGACAAGAGGAACAAAACTGTGCAAGACAGCATGACCCAGGTGATGTTAATCAAGGAACACAGCAGCAAGCGAACAATGTTGAAGGTAAACGATTAGAGGAGACAAATAATTAAAAAGCTGCAGAAAATAAATTCAGAACAGTCTTAATACTCACCTCCTGGTTGATCCAAAGATATTTTGCTGTCAGAGCAGCTTTGCCCTGGTGGTGCAATGGTTAAACTGCTGTATTACAACCAAAAGTTTGTGAGTTCAATCCTGACCAAGGATCAAGGTTGACTCTGTCTTCCATCCTTCTGAGGTCAGTAAAATGAGTATCCAGCATGTTTGGAGCAAAATGCTAATTACCATGTGAACCACCATGAGAGTGCACTAAGCACTATGGGACGGTATAAAAGTGTGATTGCTTTGCTGTGCTTTAACGGTGGGGATGATAGAAGGTACTTCCCAGTTACCTCTGGAGGGCCACAGATTCCCCATTACAGTAAAACCCCGGGTTACAATTGTGCTGGGTTACGTTTGCCACGGTTTACAATGGCAAGTGTTATTAAATTAATGCTCTGGTTTACGATTATTTTTTTGTTCATGACTGAAAAATGCGCTATTTTAAGTTCTAAAATGGTAGCTGATACCATTTTAGAGTTCAAAATGGTGCCCGTCCCTCCACTAGAAGTTACAATTCAGCGCTTACCGTTGCAGAGGTGCCGGCAACAGCATTTTTGCCACTATTTCTGCAGCAACGGACGTCTGGGGACCTTATCCACTCGGTTCCAAGTTTCGTCCAAGCTCCCTTGGCAGCACTACAGCTGGGAATGTGTGCTCCCCCCAGGCACATATTTTCAGCTGTAGTGCTGCTCAGGGAGCTCAGACGAAGGCAATAACGGAGCAGATAAGATAGACTCTCCCGGTGCAAGTAGGGGTGAAAAATGGGCTCCCCCGGTGGCTGGACAAACCACTCAGGAAGAAGCAGCAGCATGGAAAAGGTAGGGAGATCGCTTCATTGCTTTTGGGGGTGGGGTGAGGATGATTGCGCCTGGTATTTTTTGGTGTTTTTTTTTGGGGGGGGGTTCCATTTTATTTTTATTATTTTTGGTCCAGTTGGGACCTTTTCCCCCAATTTTCAATGCATTCCTATGGTGCTTCAGTTTACGTTTGTTTTGGTTTACGATGGAGGCTGTTGGAACGGACCTCTGTCGTAACCCGGGGTTTTACTCTACTGATATTTATGATGGTCAAAAAAGGGCAGAAATGTCAATAAAGAAGAGACACAATTAGACTTCTTAAGAAAGAGGGATCAACAGCCAAACCAATGCCACCAAGCAGGCTCTTCTAGATGCCTAACCAGTCCTCCCTCAACAAACTTAATGAAGAAAAAGTATGTCTTCATTATGTTCTATTAGCACATGCTACAGTTAGCAGATATAGCTGCTGCTAAAAGCAAAGGAGATGTGACTAATAAATGCATTGAACACCCCATAAGTAATGCTCAGTTTAATATGATCACATGATATAAATAAAGTTCTGTGGGGAAAGGAGGTGCAATAAAGGCTTTTTACAGTCTGGAACCAGAGAACCGACTTCCACATCTAAGGATTCATTTTTGTCCTTGCCAGCTGCTCTACCTTCACAGCACAACTGGTGCATATAAAAGCTTGAACAATATTGGCTTCAATTTTATAACTGAATTCTGTCCATTAATACTGGAGGAAACCTGCACAGGATTTAATATTCTCAGTGGGGGAAATTTCATTTGCCCATTGTCTGCTTGTCCTTTGACAAAGTAGATGTTCTAAGCTACATTTAAATATTCACTAGCATATTTTGCCCGGCGGTGCCGGGCTTTTTAAAATTGTGTTGGATAGTAAAGGGTTTCTTTTTTTTTCTTGAACCAATGGTGCTGGGCTGTTTTAAATGGTGTTGTAAGTTTTTGTGATTTTTTGGCTTTGAGGCGCTGCGTCCGCCTGCGGCGGACTTGCGCTCCCAGTCGGGTTTTTTTGGGTTTGTTTCTTTTTGGCATGCCGGCTTCCTCAGTGCCGGGCTCTTTGAATTGGTTTTTAAAGGTTTTTGTTTTCTGTTTATGCAAATTTTATTTTAATTTAATTTATTTAATTTAATTTAATATTATTTAGTTCAAAATTTAATTTTGGTTTTTTAAACCTTTATTTTTATGCATTTTTATTTTTTGTTTTGTTTGTTTTTTGAGTGAAAAGTGATTTCTGTTATTTTTGGTATTTTTTGAGATTAGTGTGATTATTTTTGAATGTTTTTATAACTTATTTGATTAATTTTTGAATTAATCTTATTAGTTTCAATATTTTTGAGTGTTTTTTCTCTTTTGGCCTCTGGGTGGGGGTGGTGAGCTTTTCTGCCTCTCTACAATTGTTCTCTTCTGTCCTCTGGGTGTCGCTTCCGGGTTTTTTTATTATTATTTTCTCATTTGAGTTCTGGTCTTCATGGATGGAAGACGTGTTTTGGTAAGCTCTCTTGTTTTTTTTGGGGGGGGGTGTTTGGGATTTTTTTGTGGGGGGTTCTGTGTGGTTTTTTGTTTGTTTGTTTTTTGCTGTTTTTGTGTTTCATTTTCTGTTTTTTGTGTGTTTTTGAGTGTTTTTGTTTTGTTTACTTTTTGAGGGGGTGGCTTTCTTTCCCGCGGGCCATGCTGGCTGGCCCGTGGGAAGGAAGGGCAATGGCGGGGGTGGTGCTTTTTTTGTTTTCTTCTCCACGGGCCATGCTGGCTGGCCCGTGGGGAAGAAGGGCAGCAGCGGTGGGGGGTTCCCTTTTTTTCCCCGCGGGCCATGCTGGCTAGCCCTTGGGGAAGAAGGGCAGCGGAGGCGGGGGGTTCCCTTTTTTTCCCCGCAGGCCATGCTGGCTGGCCCGTGGGGAAGAAGGGCAGCAGCGATGGGGGGTTCTTTTTTTCCCCACGGGCCATGCTGGCTGGCCCGTGGGGAAGAAGGGCAGTGGCGGCGGGCGTTTTTTTTAAAAATTGTTTTTCACGCGCAGGCCACCTCAGCGTTCGGCACGCTAATGGCGCGCAGGACGCTGGGGCTTGTAGTTTTGCCTGCACGTGTTTGCTTACTGTGGCGGTTTTTTTCCTGCGGCTTTTTTTTATTGGCTGCGGCGCGTTTCCGAACGTTCCTTTTGCCGCGCCGCTCAGCCTGTTTGGCTCT
Source organism: Bradypodion pumilum (assembly GCA_035047305.1). Classification (NCBI taxonomy): domain Eukaryota; kingdom Metazoa; phylum Chordata; class Lepidosauria; order Squamata; family Chamaeleonidae; genus Bradypodion; species Bradypodion pumilum. The sequence goes on from JAWDJD010000003.1 coordinate 365,155,512, forward strand.
GGCGCAGCGCGGCGCAAGGAACGTTGGGAATTGAAGTTCCCTTTTTTTGTTTCTGACTGGGGGGCTCCTGCCCCGGGTCGAAAATTTCAACCCGACAGTTACCTGTGGACCGGTTTCGGGCGAATGAACGGAGGCCCATTACGGGCTAGTGGGGCCTGATGCAACATCCTTTGTCACATTCCAACGGTTAACGCACCATTTTATAGGTATAGATAAAGTAGGTAAACCTGCTAGGAAAATGGTTTTCAGAGATGGAGTAAAAAAGAAACTCTTCCACAGTCTGGAATGTCCCAACAGAGAGAAGCTGCTATCAACAGCAAGAATGCTAACAGCACCTGATTTATTACAGAGAGGCAGAACTCTTTCCGTATTTACTGAGTCTCATCATGGCTTATGGTGCACCCAGTGAGGGTGAAAGCATCTCAGCCCAGTAATCAACATGGACATCATTCATTCATTCATTTCCCGCTTTTCCCTCTTGAATTACCAGCACTGAGTAACATTCATGGAGGCTTACAAAACACAGTGCAGAGGTTTAGGTATCTGCCTGTAGAACCAGAGGTTGGGAGTTCATTGTGCTGCCTAAAAGAAAAGCCAGCCTGTGTAGACAGGGACAAGCTGCACAGTCCCAGGGCAGCCACAGAAGAAGAGAAAGGTAACAACTTCTGTATGTTTTCTCTACCTAGAAACCCCTGGAAAAGGTCACAGTTATTTATAACCTAATTTATATCTTATAACTTAAAAGAAAATTTATGAAGTTAAATCAATATTAAGTATACAGTACTGTATTATGAAGTTTAAATAATTTAAAATCGGACTACTACACCATTTTAAAACAAAAGCAACAGGGTTATGGACTGTAAAAGTAGCAGTTTCCAAGCCATAGTCCAAACTAAAAGCCCAGTGCTGGTAACTCAAAAAGCAGAAGGAGCAAAAGTCTAAGGAACAGCTGGTCAACAAAAGCCAACATGTATCCACAATAATCTCAAATTAGTGGAGAAGGAAGGTTTCTATTTTCCACTATAAAGGGTGGTTCTGCTGCCTAGGGAATTCTGGGTGTTAATAGTCCAAAGAAGCAACTTTTCCAAGCTCTGTGTCCCTCTGAAACATGCTGAAAGATTCAGAGGAGCATAGAAAAGCCCATTTATTCATTTCTTCATTTATCCTGAGGAAATTAGCATTTCTCTGCGTATTGGGCTGAACTAAACAGTCCACAAGGGCTACATTTACACTAAGCCGATTCAGATATTTCCTCTATAAATCACAGCTGCTACTTGTAAACTGTAGGATATGCTGATTACAAATACTATTCATTCTGCCCATGATTATGACTGTACAGAGTTTTTATACCTTCAGCGGTCAAGTAAGCAGAGACAGAAAAACATGCAACACTTCTTTTGGCAAAAACAGCAAAAGGTCTGAGTCAGTTCTTTCTTCCAACTATATAATTACTAACAGCAGTTTCCCACAATTCCTCCATGAATTAAAACAAGGTAAATGATTATTATTTTATTTTTAAAAATTACATTTACAGCTCACTTTACTTTACTTCTAGTAAACACAAGTCACAATTCTCCCTCCATTCCCTGCTTTATCCTCACATTAACTCTGGAAAGTATGTCAAGCTAGAAGAGTATACGAATGGTCCGGGGTTGCACCCTAAGCTTCATGTCCAAGGAGGAATTTGAAACCAGATCAATGTATACTTACAACCACAGCATGCATTTGCTACAATACAACAACAAGGTAATGACAGACCAAGATAAGACTATCACAGAGCATCATAACACTGATGTGTACAATACAACCAACCAACCAACCAACCAAGGGCAATGGCTGATCTGCAGTGCCAATGAAAATGTTCTGCTGTGCCATGTGTCAAGGGGAAAAATCTAAAAATATTGGTATTTGACTCATTTCTCTACCACTTAAAATGTAGGTGGAAAAACAAACAGAATATCTGCTGAGCTATTATGGAATATAAATCCTTTCAGCTGTTATAGCAATGGTCATTTCATTCACTTATTTTTGATTTACATGGCTCCCTACGTAGCTGTTAGGAACACAGATCAAGGAGTTGGGAAAATGAGTATGTATAGCAAAGCCTGAGTAATACAGGAAATTAACAATCGAATG